>BTHU01000015.1:7408374-8608374 GCA_036184795.1 Tokudaia tokunoshimensis | reverse complement strand
TCCTTGTGTTGGTGTTTTCCATCCATTATCCTTCGTAGAGCTGGATTTGTGGAAAGATATCGGGTAAATTTGGTTTTTGTCATGGAATATCTTGGTTTCTCCATCTATTGTGATTGAGAGTTTTGCTGGGTATAGTAGCCTGGGCTGGCATTTGTGTTTTCTTAGGGTCTGTATGACCTCTACTCAGGATCTTCTAACTTTCATAGTCTCTGGTGAGAAGTTTGGTATAATTACAATAGGTCTGCCTTTATATGTTACTTGATCTTTTCCCCTTACTGCTTTTAATATTCTTTCTTTGTTTAGTGCATTTGGTGTTTTGATCATTATGTGACAGGAGGAATTTCTTTTCTGGTCCAGTCTATTTGGAGTTCTGTAGGTTTCTTGTATGTTCATGGGCATCTCTTTCTCTAGGTTAGGGAAGTTTTCTTCTATAATTTTGTTGAAGATATTTACTGGCCCTTTAAGTTAGGAATCTTCACTCTCTTCTGTACTTATTATCCTTAGGTTTGGTCTTCTCATTGTATCCTGGATTTCCTGGATGTTTTGGGTTAGGAGCTTTTTGCTTCTTGTGTTTTCTTTGACTGTTGTGTCAATGTTTTCTATGGTATCTTCAGCCCCTGAGATTCTCTCTTCTGTCTCTTGTATTCTGTTGGTGATGGTCTTTCCTAGGTTTTCTATCTCCAGAGATGTCTCACTTTGTGATTTCTTTATTGTTTCTAGTTCCAGTTTTAGATCCTAGATGGTTTTGTTCATTTCCTTCACCTGTTTGGTTGTGTTTCCTGTAATTCTTTAAGGGATTTCTGTGTTTCCTCTTTAAGGGCTTCTAGCTGTTTACCTGTGTTCTCCTGTTTTTTTTTTTAAGGGAGTAATTTATGTCCTTCTTAAAGTCCTCTATTGTCATGAGAAGTGATTTTAGATCTGAATCTTGCTTTTCCAGTGTGATGGTGTATCCAGGACTTGCTATGGTGGAAGAATTGGGTTCTGATGACGGCAAGTAACCTTAGTTTATATTACTTATGATCTTAAGCTTACCTCCTGCCATCTGGCTATCTCTAGTGCTACCTGCCTATCTCTAGTGCTACCTGCCCTCGCTATATCTGACTGGAGCCTGTCCTTCCTGTGATCCTGGTTGTGTCAGAACTCCTCAGAGTCAAGCTGTCTCTGGGATTCTGGGATCCTGTGATGCTGAGATCCTGGGAGAGTCTGAGCTCCTGGGAGTCAAGCTGCCTCTGGGACCCTGAGCTCCTGGTGACCAAGCTCCTGGGATCCTGGGATCCTGGGTGTGTTAGAGCGCCTGGGAGTGGAGCTTGCTCTGGGTGTTGTGAGACTGGCTGCGGAGTTTGTGCCCAAGGTCTGCTCATGGCACTGGTGCAGACAGACCAGCTAGAGTATCCTTAAATTGATCTGGGGCTTGAGATGGTGGTCCAGGGACAGACACCTACTGTATTTTCTCTACAGAGGCAGATTTATGCATTCCAATTAGCACAGCAGTTCTTAGGCATTGTCCCTGTTTTATGGAAAGGATCAGGGCTCTTGAAGAACAAGGACACATTCCCTTATCCCCTATCTCCAGGCCAGTCCTGGGTCTGTGCAGCCTTCCTTTCCTCCTTCCTGTGTTTGAGACTGCTTAGGCCAATGTGCACATGAGCTCCTCCTGGCCATCCTCTGGCACCAGACTGAGGAATACCTGTGCTCCTTTTTCTCCTGCCTTGGTTGGTGTTAAGGGGTTGGGGATGGAGATGGGATCTAACAGACAGCTCCAGGGGGTATCAGACTTAATAAAGGCATTTTAATTTTTAATAAGCATGGGAGAGAAAAGGGCTAAAAATAATGATCTTACCATTACAAAAGGTTTGAAGAGTTACCACAATTGCAGTGGGTTCTGTTGTTGTTGCTTGTTTGTTTTTATTTTCCCTGGTTTTCTGAGTGAAGAACAGTTTCAGGAGAAGGGGTCTGCCTTCATCTTCTCACTCCTACACTCCAGTTCTCATTGCTATGACTGAAGCAGGCAAGGCATTGTGGGTCCAGGGTATAAGACTGTGAATGTGGAGGTGGTACACTAGAGGTTCCTGCCTCCTAACTGGCTTATCCCTTCCCCACCCTCACAGTGTCCGAATTACACTTGTGATAGAGGGACACTTTAGTAAGCTCTCTTTCCGGGTCACCTGCAGGGATGATGCGCGCGCGCGCACACACACACACACACATCTTCTTTATATTTGGGCCCCTCTCCTCTGCTCGGAACTCTTCAGCTCTGGACAGTCAGGCGACACTGCCTCTGTCAGGAGTATGGGCATCCTCCCATCAGCTTTACCAAACCTCAGATCCTTTTCCTGCCATAGCCACCATGTAAGGTGCTGGTGTTTACTGAGTGCCTGTGGTGCACCCAGGCCAATGATCCTATTTCCCTGTTGCCTTTGTGAGGTCAGGCCAGCGTGTAGTGAAGCTGGGCTTCCTGAGCCCGCGGCTGTGGCTCTGCACAGTACACATCCACCCTCACCTTCGCACTGCTACAAGCTATGGAGTAAGGGAAGGTCTCCAAATCCAATAGGATTTGTAAGTTGATAGCTCTCAGCAAGGTCTGGGACTCTGCATTTTTAACAAGCCCCTGGGAGCGTTCTGATGCAGATGATCCCTAGCCAGGCCTCAGAAGATAGAAACAGCACAGAATGGACACAGGAAGTGGGTCGCAGGCACAGACATTAGGTAATGAAAGAGAGGGACACAAGAAAGAGAGGAAGCTGGCCACAGGACAGCTGACAGATGGACAGACTAGGCTGCCCAGGAGCTTCCAGTTGACAGGTTTAAGCATGGCTACCATTAGAACCTTCAACACATCTTCCCTTTCTGCACACAGCTCTGGCTGGAAGGAACAGAGTGCCCAGTACCTGTCCGCCTCCACTCAGTGCCCCGTAGACAACCTTCCCTCTACTAGATACCCAGGCCCTAAACGCAAGAGCTAGGAATCATGGTTTTAATGCATTCTTTCAGGAGGAAGAAGGGAGGGAACCTAGGAGGGAGGGAGGAGGAAGGAAGGAAGCTAATTGCCCTCCAAGGAAGAGTATTCAAACAGAAACCCATCACCCTCTGTGGCCACCACACTTCCCCACCTGGTCTAGTCTGGCTCCAATATTCCAAGGGTATCTGTTCACGGTTCTTTTCATATACCTTTAGTTTGCGCGTGTTTATTGTCATATTGTAGATGAGTAAGGAAATGGGACTTTTGATCTGACTGGAGTGCCCTTAGCCTTCTCTTCATAGAATGTTTGCAGGGTTTGTGTGCTTGCTCTTTAAAAGGTGGAAGGTAAAAATCTTGAGAAAATAAGTACCCAATCTGCAACCATGACAGAGTGCAGGGCTGACATTTGCAAAAGGTCTTGCTTCCTATTTGACTTCCCAAACTTTGTGAGAGAAGTAGGTATGTAAACCAACCCAGTTCTACCTCCTTGTGATGCTTAAACATATTCTCTCTCTCTCTCTCTCTCTCTCTCTCTCTCTCTCTCTCTCTCTCTCTCTCTCTCTCACACACACACACACACACACACACACACACACACACACACACGCCTGGCAAAGAGATGCCTGTAATGTCTTTGCCGTTATGAAGGACTTGCAATGCCTATTGAACAAATGGTTGCTGCCTTGCAACTACAAATAACTGTAGTTATACAACTACTGTGGTGCCCAGGGATGGAAACAGAAGACATTTAATAGATAGAGGGTTGAGTAAGACAGACTCTTCCGGCCTGTCCAGGGAGCCACTAGGGTGAGGAGGACATATACCCACATACCAGCCAGAATCATTGAAGATTCTGCTACTCAGGTTTATGATCCTTCTGACTGCAGACATCTCCTGGGAAGAGGTCCTGAGCACAGTCATCCGGCGCATCACTTCCTGAGTTCTCTGGCTTCTTCTTCCCTGCTCTCTATTTTTGGATGAGCTGAAAGGTCAGGGTGGCCAGGTATCAGTGACAGGAAGTTAGAGACTACAGAATAATTCCTGGAGCCTGTGTAACTCGGAACTCCTCACGGGCTCCACTTTCAATGATTCTTAACAGGGCGGTGAGCAGCTAATCCCTTGACTCCGTGAAGTCTAGTTTAGATGCCAGAGGGCCGCCAGCCTGTATAGCATTTTCCACCTTATAGAATGTTACTAGTGTTCATCCCCCCACGTCCCACAGTGACAAGCCTCCTACCCACTAGGGAAGGTGTCAACAAGTCAAAGGCTTGCAAACTCAGATTCTGTCAGCACTGTGCTCTAATTTGTCACTTGTGGGACTGAGAAGTGACTTAGATAAGCCAGCCACATCTTTTCTACTCCCTAATCTGCCATAAATTTTTCAATCAATCCAAATTTCAAGGAGCCTGCCCTATGGTCTCTTTCCTGTCTCTGTCTCCAAAAGCTGCCCAAGTGACTTCGCCCTGCGCTGTCATGGGTGGCAAGCATAGGCCACAGGTGGCTACTGTGCACCTGAAATGCCAAGCCTAATTTAAAGTATGTGTAAATATTAAAAACACATCCAATTTCAAAATTGTGATATAAAAGTTAAACTTATCAACAATTTTTATTGATTATATGTAGACATTACAAAATTTAGAGCATATTAGGTTAATTAAAATATTCATGAATCAATATCATTTTTTTTTACTTTTTTATGTGGCTTCTAGAAACTTCTAAGTTACAAATCTGCTGTATTTCTATTGGACAGCACTGGCCTAGATATTCCAATATCTCAGAATCCAAATAACAGAAGCTTATGTTTGAAATGAAGCCAAAATCCTTCATCCAACCAAGTGTTTGAGGTTTTGACTGCAGAAGGAACAACCCGCATCCACACTTCAACTCATCTTCCCTTTACCCCATAGAACACACCACCAAGAGGGGACACATAGAACACATTGTCGGACTGTTCAGACTGACCAGAGGCCATGGAAACACCACTGCTTCCACTGGCCTGCCCCTGATGTCACACTCTCTAGAGTGGAAAAGTTCTTTGCAGTGCTCAGCATCAAAAAAGTATTCCAAACTCATAAAATAAGTACCCTATAGTCAGTGCTCAGCCGGAACCGCTCAACTGGGTAAACTCAAGTCTTGACCCTTCCTGACCCTTTATATCTCCAGGGAAACAAACAAGGCCTGAGTCTTTCAAGAGACAGCTTAGCTCTCCCTTGCTGTTTGGTGTATTTGTCAAGAGATTACATCCTCGAGTCAGGAATCACATGCTGAGCTAATGATCTTGTAAATGCTGCCCTTTGGAATAAAAAGCCTTGCAAAACTTAGCAATGGACAAACCAACAGTGATTAGGACTGACTAGGGAGAAGAGTCTCTGAAAATATCCCAGGAATTAAAACCAGGGGCCAGTCTCAGCTGTACCGGGGGTAATGGCAGTAATGTACAAATCAGGCTGCCACACAATATATAGATTCATGCTTTGGGTTTATTTGAGGGTGATTTGGTTTGGTTTGGTTTGGTTTGGTTTTTCCTAAGAGGAGAAAATCAGTGCTTCAAAGGTACACAGCTAGATGGACTGCTTTCTGGAATTCTAGAAAAATCATTTGACAAATATCACATATATCTTATTGAGAGTGTTCACTGAGACTTGCTGGAAGAGAGGGAGGTAGGCGTGGTCTAAGCTAGGAAGAGATGCTGCTTAGAGGAGTTGAGACAGCTGTGGGTTCAAGGGGTCCCAACAGGCCTCCCTGAGTTTTGAGACCTGCCATCATGTGTCCACAGGGTGACTCTGCCCAGACCATCAGCTCTTGACAAGTCAGAAAACTACAAGAATAAAACAGTAGCAAATATTTAACTGTTAAATGCCCAAGAAATGTTTACCAGCCACAAAATAAGCCAGTGCCTGCCCTCCCAGATTCCACACAGTGGCTGCTGGCTGGGGTCACCCCTATCCCTAGTGAAACTCATCACACGTAGTATGCATCCCAAAAGCTTCTTCAGTGAGCTGCACTTGATGCTCTGCCGTTGACTTTCCTTATCAAGAAACAATATGCTCAACATGGAAGCACGCAGCTTTAATCCCAATGCAGGGGAGTCAGAGGCAGGAGGATCCCTCTGAGTTTGAGCTAAGTACAGTCTATATCTGTGGTTCTCAACCTTCCTAATGCTGTGACCCTTTAACACGGTTCCTCATACTGTGGTGACCCTAACCATGAAATTCTTTTCATTTCTGCTTCATAACTGTAATTTTGCAACTGTTATGAACCGTAATGTAAATGTCTGTGTTTTCCGATGGTCTTAGGAGACCTCTGTGAAAGGTTGTTTGGCCCCCAATGAGCTCAGGCCCAAAAGGTTGAGAAGTGTAGGTCTACACAGTGAGTTCCAGGCCAGCTAGAACCACATGGTAAGGGCCTGTCTCAGAAGAAAGAGGGAGAGAAGGAGGGAAGGAGAAAGGGAGAGAAAGGAGGAGGGGGGAGAGGAAGAGGGAGAGAGGGGAAGAAGGAGGAAGGAAGAGGAAATATACATTAGCTAAAAATTTGCTCTATGGACTTTTATTTTTGGCTTTACAGAATTTTAAGAATCTTCCAAACACATAGTCTAGTAAATGGATTTTTGGTTATTTATTGGTTGTTTGGTTGTTTGGTTGTTGGGTGGGTGGGTAGGTTTATTGAGATATAGTACCACCTTGTAATCCGGGCTAGCCTTGAACTCTAAATCCTCCTTCTTCACTATATCCACATGCTGAGACTACAGGCATATCCCAGCATGCCCAGAAATTTCTGATTGGCTGCTGCTGTCACTTCTGGGCAAATCTAAATGAGCTCCTTGTTTCTGGGCTGTTCTGTCTCCAACCAATTAGTCAGTTTATTTCCAGTGTTCAGTATCTGCCTGCACAGTGCTCGACTCGGAATGTGTGATAAGGGGACAGTACACATTCTTCTGCTGGGTTCGATACGAGGAAGGCTAGGTTTGAAGAACTGAGGTTAGCTTTGGATCCTATTCTAGCCTGTAGATCATGGAGCCCCAACATGTCAACACCGGTCACAACACGAGCACTCACGGGATGGCTGTAATGGGAGTGTGGGATGCAGATAGGACTCAGGGCTAAGAGGTTCCAAACTGAGAAATGGAACACCCAGAAACACAGTGTCGTCACAGAGCCTGGTGGTGAGCTCTGTACTACAGATAGCCAACCGTGCAGCCAAAGGTGGAGGAAGGAAACAATGGAGCAGGTAGGAAGGGACTGAGATCGTGGCTGGCTTCGAAGCAGTCCTATAGACTTAACAATTAATAGGCAGAAGTTAGCCGTTTAATACACTTTTGTTATCTGCTAAGCTTGCACCCCAGTACTATTAATTGTTTTGAGTGAAACAGACAACGAAGAGTTAATACATCCTGCCCTCCAGAAGCAGCAGCTTTGGGGTTTGACAATGTGCTATGTTGTATAAGATGTTATCATCACTAGATGCTGGGTGAATGGGACATGAAAAAAGGACTATTTTTGCAACTTCTCGTGAGTCAAAAATACTTCCTACTTTATGTCGCTACCACCCCCTCCCCACCACACACACACTCCTCACTGGCTTCTGGCTTCACCTGAGGAGAGCCCCTCACTATTCTGAAAGGAGAGTGGCTTTCTCTTCACTCTAGAGCCTGCTCTTGCCTCTGTTTCCAAAGGCTGAACAGCTGTGGCCATTCACTGGGCTTGAGATACAGTGATGAGTGCCAGGCTCCGAGGCAACCAAGCGAGGCTCTCAAAGGACTGAGTGGTGGCACTATAAGCACTCCTGGACGTGGTGCTGCGCCCCTGCGATTTGGAGTCTCTGGAATCTGGGCATTCCAGGAGCGTATATGTGTCTCTTCCCACCACACTCGTGGCCACAACCACTAACCAGGCTTTTCTTGCCTTCTTTTCTTTCGTTTCCAGGATGCTTCCATTGCACACAGATTCCATATGATGAGAGAGAAACACCCTGAAAAATTCAACAGCAGGTAAGCGAGCACGCTGGCTGCCGCGGTGGCACCCCGCCCGCCTGCCCGCCGGGCACTGCCAGCCAGTGCGGCCTCCCACCTGCTACCACGGAAATGTCCTTGGCCTGAGTTGACCGCCAGGGGACTTCGCTTTCCTGCCACGTTGCCGGAAGGAGGGTTTCCATTTCTAAGAAGAAAAAAAAAATGTCAGAAACCTGCCACGGCCTAGCTGCCGGTCCCCTCCTGCAGGAACTGAACAGAGGGAGGCGTCTGGGGATCGCATGAGTGGCAGGGAGCCTGCCTTTGGCCTCCTGGAACCCCTCCGGGAGCTTAGAGGTTTCCCCTCAAAAGCCCAGCTTCCCGCAGTGGGTTTGGGGAGCAAAAGGCTCCGCTAGGGTCTTAGTCCCGAGGAGGTGCCAGCCTCTCTCCTGGACAGCAGAGGGCAGCAGCGAGGCCCCTGCAACGGCTGTGACCATGGAGGGCACCGCAGCGGCCTCGTATGGGCTCCTGCATGCCTGGAGATTAGGTTCAAACAGGAAAGAAAAGAGAAAACCAAATCGGTTACAAGAGAACCCAAACCTGTCTTGCAAAGCGAACGAAATTTACCAGAATCGCGGTGTAACTGACAAACAATTACCGTGGAGATGTACATTTTCCTTCTCCGGCTTACGTCTCTCTCTTCTCTGACTCTGTCCTCTTTGTCGTGCAAATTCGAAGACATCCCTGGATTCCACACCTAGCCTCAGGCAGGTGGGCAGCAGTGGGGTAATAACTTGGACTTGATCTTTGAACCTAAAGGGTTGCTATCGGTTGAGGCCGCAGAATTCTCCTCAAAGCAGAAGTTCGGGTGTTCTTTGGGGACATTTCACTCACAGCCCAACCCCTGACTCCACGGGCTGGGCTTAACCAGGAAGAGACTGAGCCCAATGAGGTAACATCAAGTCCAGATCTAATAGCAACTGAACTATATTAGGGTGACATTCAGACCCTGGACCCACAATACACTACAGACACCACTTGCCAAACCCTGCTTCTATAGTCACAAATGGGCAATGACATTCCTTCCTCCACCATCATAACTCCTGTGCACGTATGCAACCACTATTTTTAAACCACTCTCACATTTTTTTTAAAGTATTTATATGGAAGAGTCCTATTTACACTGGAAAAGTAGGCAAGCTTTAAGATTTTTAAAAGTCAAATGCAAATTTGTTAATGACAAGAAAAGTTGACAGACATAAAACCCAAGTTCAGTTGTGCCCAACGCTTTGAGGTCATTGATCTTGTGACTTAAACTGACGACCCCAGGACCCAGCTCAGGTTGGGGCTGCACCCTCAGCAGGCCTGTGGAGTGGGCTCAGAGATAAGTAGATGCCAGAAGGAACCTTTCTCACCAGATCTCTTGACAATAGGTTAGTTTACACGCCAGTTTCGAAGCGTCTTGCTTCAGACCTTCTTGCCTCTCCAAGTCTTTCTGAGGTGGCCCTGCGCTCCACTGCTGGGCCCGGCAGAGTGGAGGTGGTGGCCTTTGAGAATACCCACTTTGGGAGCTTTTATCATTGTGTTCCAACTCTGGACCAGCTCATTTCTTCCTTGATGTTCTCAGATGCTGTGTATGCCCACATGCTCCCATTCTCCCCTCTGTCTGAGGACCTGGCCTGGCACATTGCTGTTGTTACTAATGTGTTTCAGGACTGCCCGGTTTGGTCCTCCTGGTGCCTGGACAGTCCTTCCCTATAGAAATGGTGCTCATAGGGAATAGGCCCTTCTTGATCGTCCACATGGGCTATGTGGAGGTGTGCTGTGGCCTCATCAGGAAGTGGCCCTGACTGGAGACTTTTAGCAGAAGTCAGCCTGTTTCCCACACAAATAATATCTGTTTATTCCTCGTTCATCCTCTTATTCTTCCTCTATAGAAAGAGCCAAACCTGTGTCCTCTCTTCTCCAAGAAAGGCAGACAGAAGCTCGTTCTAGCAGAATAGCACCCTCAGGACTGCTTTTTGGAAAAAAAAAACCTGAACAAAACAAATCTCTTGTTCTACCTATTCTACAGATTTTCAATGTCTTCTTTATACCCACATACCCTCACAGGTTCTCAGGTGCATGTGTCTGGGAAATCCATGGGCTCTGCTCATTCACTCATTCACTTGCTCACTCATTCATTTACTCATTCACTTATTCATTCGTTCACTCATTCACTTGCTCACTCATTCATTTGTTCACTCATTCACTTGCTCACTCATTCATTCACTCACTCATTATTCATTCACTCATTCACCTGTTCATTCACTCATTCACTCATTCATTCATTCACTCATTCACATGCTCACTCATTCATTCACTTGCTCACTTGCTCACTCATTCACTCACTCGCTTAAAAACATCTTTTGAAAATGTACTGTAGACCACACGCTATTAAGTGTTTGGGACAAATGACCCAGCACTCACTGTCCCCCCCCCAACTCCACTGGAAACAGACTGAAAAGCAGGGGTGCATCCCAGTGTGTATGAAGTGGTGTGTCTTCATAGAGGTGACCTAAAAGAGCACAAAGCAAGAGAATGGTGATGGCTAACATGGAGGGCTTTCTAATGGCAAAGATGTCCCACCAGGGATAAAGAAATCAAGAATACGTTTTTTACAACTTGATAAAAAGAGAAGGGCAGTCCCCGGAGAAAGAACCAGATGTTCCTGAGGATAAAGTGCTAAAGCTCAGTGTGCTAGGAAGAGGCCCTTGGTGCAGCTGTTGCATGGTCTCTCTGTTGTTTTCAGAGACTAAGGAAGCAGAAGACGAAGCTTCTCCGTGTTCCAAACATTAAGGCAGAGTAACATATGAGCTGAATAGAGCACTAGAGGATCACGCTGAATAGAGCACTAGAGGATCACGCTGAATAGAGCACTAGAGGATCACGCTGAATAGAGCACTAGAGGATCACGCTGAATAGAGCACTAGAGGATCACGCTGAATAGAGCACTAGAGGATCACGCTGAATAGAGCACTAGAGGATCACGCTGAATAGAGCACTAGAGGATCACGCTGAATAGAGCACTAGAGGATCACGCTGAATAGAGCACTAGAGGATCACGCTGAATAGAGCACTAGAGGATCACGCTGAATAGAGCACTAGAGGATCACGCTGAATAGAGCACTAGAGGATCACGCTGAATAGAGCACTAGAGGATCACGCTGAATAGAGCACTAGAGGATCACGCTATTAAGTCCAATTAGAGAGGCAGATCTGTCGGGGGATCACAGCAAAGTGCGGGATCCATCGCCGCCTCCCCGCCTTTCGCCTTCCCACTTCCCAGATCCCACTAGCAGGATGGCTGCTACATTTACTGGGGTTCAAGCCCCATGCTGCACCTGGTAGACATGACAGGCGTATGGACTTAGAGTTTAAGTCCGTAGTGTGCTTGCTTGAGAAGTGAAGTTGTTCAGAGGCAGCCCAGTTTACAGAGCCACCCTCCGTTTCTTCAGGGAACTTGGGTCCATGCTGCTCTATCCTGTTTGCTTGCCTGTATGAAAAATGCCCAGGAGCATTCAACTTGTCCATGGAGAGGCAGGCAGGCAGCCATTTTCTCTAGGCTTCCTTATTTAGCATTGGAGATGGTTTTAAATAGGCAGGTGGTTGTTGCCATGGTAACCCCATTACACCAGCAGCTAAACTTAGGAAGGGCCACAAGGGATAGGAAGAAAGCCTGATACCCGGGGATTTGAAAATGTAAACGATATTATTAAACAAAGCTTCATTTTACTGGGCAGAACACAAGTTCTTCAGAGAGTGGTTGATGCTTGGCCTAAATGCCTAAAACTGGCCCCCTAGAGGATAACCTTGAGGCTAAATATAGAGAGTTGTAATTGGTCTTTTTGTTTTGTTTTCTTTTCAACAAGAGAGGGCTAGTCAGGGTTGGACTCTCACTCTGCTAGTCTGCTTGGGGCTATTCTAATCATTCTTCACCCAGGATCCAAAGGCTTCAGTGGTTCTGAGAACATTTTGAAATTGTACCAAAGATAGTGTGTGTGTGTGTGTGTGTGTGTGTGTGTGTGTGTGTGTGTGTGTGTGTGTGTCTATGTTAAGAGGCATCAAATCATGACTCTATTATTGGGGTTTCTTTACCCCCATCCCCAGTGATCTCTCTAAACTAATTGTTGCCAGGGAAAGTGGTGATTTTATGAAGTCAAGTGTTCTCTCCAGTGGAATAACTTTGTTAATGGAGTAAAAGCCAGACCCAAGGAGGTAACAGTGTGAGCTATCTCAGACAAGTTAAGGCCCTGGCATTAACTATTCCTAACTTAGCTGTTATGAAAAGTGTTGTCTCACTGTCAGCATAAGGACACAGAGTTTTAATTCTACTGAGATTATAATATGTCAGAAAGTACTCTGCTGTAAATGAGACTTTAAGAAATTCATAAGCTGGCCAGGCATGGTAGTGGCGCACTCCTTTAACCCTAGCACTCAGGAGGCATAGGCAGACGGGTCTCTGTGGGTTTGAAGCCAGTCTAGTCTACATAGTGAGTTCCCAAACAGTCAGGGTTCTGTAAAATGGAAGAGAAGAAAAGGAAAGGAAAGGAAAAGAAAGGAAAGAAGGAAGGACGGTTGGAAGGAAGGAATTCATAGTCTAGCAAAGAAGGGAAAATAATCCTCAACTTATTTACAAATTACTTTTATACAAAAGGAATTTACATTTAACAAACCATTGAAAATACAGACAGTGGTTTAGCTTAGTAGAACATTTTAATGTCATACCTCAAAGTCCATTCATAAATAGACTGTGTCTTGAGTGTAGAACACAAAACTAAGATAACCAAACTAAGAATTTTGATTCATTTTGAGCTCCAGCTAGAGGCCAAGTAGTTAACTGGGTATTTTATAATACATTTCATTATTTAACTCTCAAAGCAATCTTGCAACATAAATGATAGGCATTCTCAAATTCTGACTCTATGTGATAAGGTAACAGCCTGGGAAAAGGTCATAGACTTATCTTTTAAGCACTGAGCTTGATTTGCTTTCTAGACTACCACTAAAATCCAGAGTTTAAGCCCTGGAGTCTGTCCAAGGTCCTGTACAGGTCAGTGTTCCTAAAGCCTTCTCCTACACGATGTCCACAGGACTCCACTCAGTAGTCATTGAAACATATAAGGGGGAGTGCTGTTGCTCCCATTTTAGAGATGAAGAAACACTGTGTGCTTACCCACCTTTGTGAACTGTCTCCATGGGAAAAAAATTCTTGTTGACTTGTGAAAGGGGGACAAGGATATCATCCCTTCATATCTCCTGTAATCTAAGTCTTCTTTCTATTCCACTGTCACAGCAAGGAGCAAGACTAGTTATGGGATCTCTGTGACCCACAGCAAAATTCAAGAGTGAAGAAAGTTTTAACTGGTGTTGGGGGGAGGGGCAGTGAGTCTCAATTTCCTAAGCCGATAGTGGTCAGTGTTCACAGAGGAGAAAAGGGCACTGCCCCCATCTTCTGGATAGTCTACCACAGTCCTCAAGAAGTTTCTAGACTGTGAAGTTTTGTGTATCTGAAGTCCACTCCTTAAAGCCACCCAGTGTCCCCATCAGTGAGCAAGTGAAGCGTCTCACTGTGAAGTTTTTCACTGGTGCATGGGAACCCCAAGCACTGCAGGAATGTGTTATGTAAACCTGTTGAGTGTCATCCACTTAAGCACGTCCCTCAGCAACTGAGACTGAAGCAGCCAGTTATTTCCTGTCAGGCCTTTCAAAGGGTTCACATCAATGTGGCCAGTAGCTGACTGACCACCTTTCCTTAAAGCCCTCTAGTAGTTAGCAGGCTCTGAAGTGTTGGCTTCCTGGAGCAGGACCAAGAAGCTGATGAGGGGTTCCCCAGAAATATTAATGTAGCCTGACTCTTTAGAAGGTTGGAACATACGTTGCAAAGAACTAAGTGCTTAGTAGATGTTTATAGAAGGAAGCAGCACAGCCCGAGCTGGCATCAGAATTTGGCCCTGCTGATTACTGCCTGTGTGACCTTGGGCAAGTAAGTTAATCTCTTTAATCCTTTGCTTCCTCCCTTGAAAGTCTCGAAAGGTTGCCAGAAGCTTGGTGAAGAACATCTATGGTGAGTGGTAGGAACTCAACATCTGTTGTTGAACATCACTGATCAGCAAGCATGGGGACTTAGCATAGCCTTAAATCACTGATAAGCGCTGACAATGTACATCTTTGAAGAACTGCCAAGCAAGATGTGGCTTTCGTTCAGCCATTGTTATGAAGACAGGATCCTTAAACTGAGATGTAGGAGGAAACCAGAAGTTGTATAAAATCTGACCAATGGGAAGTTAAGATTAATTAAGCAGAGTTGGGTTGAGTTGGATTGAATTCTCCTGGATTAGAGCTGTGGAGAAAATTCCTTCCAGTGGCACCATGAGGCAGAGTGTGGGGTCTAACTACTGGAGGTTCTAAAGCTAAAAACTGAAGGCTAGACTAAGGTCAAGACTCTAAGCTGATGTGGTAGTGGGAGGAGGAAGGAGAGAGGGAGGTAAGGAGGAAGGGAGGGAGGCTTCAGGACAGATGCCAGGTGCTACTGGAATACTTAGGGCTTACAGCTGAGGCTATGGAAAATACAGCTGGTAAAGGGCCGGGTAGTCAGGTTCTGGACCTTTGACTATTCTCATCAACGATGCTCTCACTCCTCACTCCCCCATCTCACCTTTACTACTCCCCAACCTTAGCTGAGCATGGGGATGGTAGGCGGGAGCACCACGCAGACTAGCACGTTCCGTGCATACAATTTTGAAAGTTCAAGGGCTACCTCTCCTGATTGTCTGTGGCATGCCCAACACTTATACCATTTACACAACAAATGCTTTTATCTAAAAATGAGACCATTTTAAGGCATGTTTTTTTTCCTGAACCCCATGAATACTCCCAAATTGCTGTCTAGATATTTGACTTTATAATACCAGCAACATAAGTTTAAATTCCTAGTAACTAAGAGTCCAGTGCCCTAAATTGGCCTTTTTCTCCTCCCCGATACTCAGCATCTCAAGAGAGGTGCTCAATGGACCAAACTGTCTGCTCCTGTTACCTCCAATATATAAAATGATGTTTTAAAATATTTGGGGTTTAGAAAAGCCTCCACATGAAGTTGATTTTGGTGTTTTCTACTTTTAGTCTTACTCCGGTGGGTATTTTGTAAGAGAAATGAAACCCTTATGTTTCGATCATCTTTAAGGCCAGTAATGATCATTTGAGTCTTTTTCTAACAACTTCCCTTGATGACCTTTCTTGTGCCTCTCCATTATAAGGACCCTGAGAGACACTGTACCCATTTTAAGCTCCCAATCTCCCCCATTGCCAGGTCAACAGACTGACAATGTATATATCAGTCAGAAGTCTTGATTCCTCTTTACCGTGTAACCTAACATATCCACAGTTCTGGGAGTCAGATCACTATACTTTCAGTGTTATTCTGCTGACTGCAAATCTCTGACCTTGAGAAATTACTGCAAGATTCAATAGAGAAGTGTATTTAAAGTGCTTATCATGGAGTATGGCACAACTGCAGTAGCTACTCTTTTTAGAACTGTTCTCACTACTGAGGTAGACCCTGTGGCAGATGAAGGTTGTATTAGTTAATTTAGAGCCCATGACTCTCCATGGTGGAGGGGTAGGTATCTGGTGGTCATAGATTGGTGAGTCACCAGGGTGGAAATGTTTGGCATGTGTTTTATCTTGATTTAAAAAAAAATTTTTTTAACAAGAGAGCAATCTATTTGTCATTATACACTTTAGTAACATATCATATAGTGTTCTATGAAGTGCATTGCATTATTAGTGTAAATCATTTAGAAAGCAAACAAAAGCTAAAGGGCAAACAGCCATGGTTCAGAAACACTTGTGGCTTAGTAGTGCATTTCAACTGTTAGTCTGATAGACTCATCTGAAACTAATGTGATACCTGTTTCTATAAAGTTGACTGGACTACTTCCTAAATATTTTTGACAAGCCATTCAAACTCACTGTAGAAAGATAAACCATGGCATCCCGATACCTGGAAATCTGATCCTGTCACCATTCCTCTCAGCATTTCCCTGTACAGTTTTACGTCCTTGAGACTATACCATATACACGGATTTAAAACATTATTATAGTAGCAATAAATGTTATCTCAGAAGCATTTATATGTAGCTGTGAATTAATTAAACTATTTTGGCTCCAGGCAGGCTGCTTGTACCATCCCAAGAGCTCTCTAGATTCTCAAATGAAACACACACACACACACACACACACACACACACACCAGTTAATTTTCATATGCCTTGACTAGCTCAATGGTTGGGCACTTCTAAATCTCCCTGCAGCTAACAAACACTCCCCTCCAGTATTCCTGAGTTAACATCTTTTGAAAATCTGTATTTCATCTCTGCTACCCCAGACCCAATCAGGGAAGTGGGCCCTGGAACCACTTTCCTGGATCCTTACATGCCGGCAGGCCTTTAAGTTTCATCTTTCTGCTTCCCCATCATGGCAATTCTCTGTCTTCTTCCCCTCTCCCTCAGTCCCTTGTCCGTGCAATCTAAAAGTCCTGCCCATCTCCCTGCCCAGCCATTGGCTGTATGGCAATTCTTTATTATCAATCAAAGCCAGCTGGGGGCAGGGACCCTCGGATCTGGAAGCCCGGCTTTTGAGAGCCGAAATAAGGCAAAGCATTAGAATCAATTCCCAACATTTATAGACTGTGAAAGGAGAATTATGAAAAGCAAATGATCAGAATAAGTTTATTCGAAGTGGGGATTTGATCTATATTTTCCAATTTAACAAAAATTGTTTTGTTGAGTCGATATAAAACTTAAGAGATTATTCAAGTCCCTTTGCAGTGAAGTAACTCTCTGACATGCAGTACAGCACTTCTGCTGTAAAGGATAAATAAAAGCTGAAAAGATCCTACTTCTCTCAGTTCCAAGCCTGATACACAGTTGTGCTGTGTCTCAGTGGGACCCATTCCTGTTTATTCGTCAGGGGAAGTAGGGTTGCTATCTGAACCACACAGCTGGCAGGCATGTAGTAAAATGCTCAGGAGCTGGTCTGCCGGACTCAAAAGTAGCCATCACCTGAGGAGGACTCTAGTACACATTGATTGAATTGATACAGTCGTCCAAGTATAAGACAGATGTTGTCAACTAATTTTACAGAGGGTCAGAGGGAGAAGTGCCACAGACTTACTAGTCACAAGATGGAGTGGGAAGTGTCACACATTAAAAACAGGACTGTCTGCCTTCTGACCGCTCTTCTATGATTTCTTGTGCCCAGTTTCTTAGGGTGGCCAGCCAAGAAAAGATTCAGCCAAAAAAAGAGCCTAGAGAAGCCACAGAGTCAACTGAAGGACTACATGAAGCCCACAACCAAACCGCACTCATTTCTCTAGAAAACCAGTGGGTGCACTGGGAATGGGCTGCTGTGAGAGGGTGCACAGCAGAAAACGCTGTCTCAGCTGAAAAGATGGTGGAGAGGGCAATAGGAGAGCTTGAGTTTGGAGCAGGCAGACAAAACTTCTGGTCTAGAGACATGCCAAAGCCTGAAATGAGATACTGAGAAAAGTCAAATCTCTTGCAAATGTTTCCAAAAGCAGGATGTTTGATTCATCGGCAACAATAAACTCATCACTCTCTTCTCAATCCAGAAGTCTATGTTCACTGCACCATCAAGATGCACACCAGATGAGAGAGCCTCTGTCCAGTACACCAGGACTGCCTAGGGCGTCATGACCAAGGCCTCTCACATCTTGCCCTGCTTAACTGCTAGGGACACTAAGTGGTCCTTTCAACCCAGCCTGCTGCTCCTCCTCAGTCCCACCCTAAGCTGCCCATTGACACCTGGTTGTTATCTTGATGCCGCTACACCCAGAGTCTCCTGCAAGAACTCACATTCTGTTCCGTTTATAGGACTGTAAGCTCTCTTGCTATTTACATGGTTCCTTCTCCAAAAACCTCCGAGCCACCCCTTGCTCTCCCCCTCCGTTCCTCTCGCCTTCCTGTTACACCTGTCCCTGTGCTCTTTGCCTTAGCCGGTGTGACATCTCCTTTTCTGGACTAAGCGTCAGCTATTGTTTCAAAGGGCTACCCTACTGTCCCACGAGCTCCCTCCTTGGCCAGACCTAGCCTTGGCCTCCATATTTGTACTTCATTTTCTTTTAGAATCTGTCTAGAAAACTTTTGACACATTTTTTTCAACTCTCATTGTCCTCTTTGATGTGCAGAGTTTATTATTTGGGAACAAACTTGCTAATTGCACCAACTCATGTGGCCATTTTTCAGCTCAGAATGGCCTCACCTTATTTGGTACCCACTAAAACTGAAAAGATAGCATGTTCTTCACTCAGCAAAAATGCATTGAGTGCCCATTAATATTTTATGATAGCTAATATTGTTCTAGGGTGGGACAAATGGACTATCACATCTTCTCTGCATGCACATGGAGAGACCATCCCATATACATCATGTGTCCTAGGGCTGCTGTAACAAATTACCACCTGTGACTTGAAATAACAGGGATTTATTCTCTGAAGTTGTGAAGGTTAGGAATCTGAGATCGAGGTATTGCCAAAGTTAGTTTCTCCCTTAGGCTTAGAGAGAATGTATTCCACGATTCTCTCCTGCTAGTTGCCAGTACCCCCTGGATTATAGAAGCATCATTCAAGTCTTCTTCCTTAGTTATCCCATGGCACACTCTCTCTAGCCCCTAGCTATCTGCCCAAATACCCCACTTCTTTTAAAGTCACTGAATCAGTCATTGAATTGGACCCACTATAGTCTAAGACAGTCTCATCTTAACACCTCTAAGACCTTGTTTCCAAATAAGATCTCCTCCATCACAAGGAGACTTCAGTATATTCTTTCTTTAGAATGAACCATAGAACTGACACGCTCCCAAACCCTCACACACATGAAAGCAAATTATGTAGATTATGCTGAACCTGCCAGGCAGTGATGGTGCACAGCTTTAATCCCAGCACTTGGGAGGCAGAGGCAGGCAAATGTATGTGAGTTTGAGGCCAGCCTGGTCTACAGAGTGAGTTCCAGGACAGCCAGAGCTACACAGAGAAACCCTGTCTCAAAACAAAACAAAGCAAAACAAAACAAGAAGATGAAGAAAGACAGAGAGAGAAGAGAGAGACAGAGAGAGAGAGAGACAGAGAGAGAGAGAGAGAGAGAGAGAACTTTGCTTTAATGGGGGCGGGAACATTGGGGTTGCAGAAGCAACTAGCTTCAGAGTGGGACCAGACTTCAACGAGATGGTAAGGACTAAGAGTTGAGATAGAAATGAGACTTTAGCAAGGAGAGATGGAGTCAGGCAAGATAGGAAGAGGGAATCAGGCTAGGCAAATAGCAAGTGTGAGAGCACAGAAAGAGGAAGTCATGTGTGAGGCAGCTACCGAGAGTATGGTGTCTGCACAGATGTTTATAATTTATCTAAAAGCCAGGTGAAGGGACAGGAGAGTACCCATCACCAAAGAAATGGACTGATGACCTACTCTCAAGGTTTACAGAGTAAATCTTGCAAGGCTCCTACAGCTATGCACATAGCTGTGGTGCTAACTGGGCTCAATGAGTTATAGAAGATGGGGGGAGGTGAACTTTGGAAGGGGTTGTGATACACATATCTGGGAGGAGGTGGAAGGGGAGACAAAAAGGAATATGATTAAAATACATCTTTACGTACATGAAACTCAAAGAATAAACAAAAAGAATCCAAGGCTCCTAGAAACAGTGTGAACCTGTGAGCACCGAGCCTTGCTCAAGTGTCAAAGTCATGTCAGACTGAGGTCAGAGACAATGGAGGGAGGAGGGGAGGGGAGCGCTGAGAGCACTTATCTCTACAGATCAGGAGGATTGGTTCTGACTGGGGCTGGGAAAACATGGAAACCAAGCCTAGAACTTTCTCTCCAATCCTGAACTTTACACTTACTGTTTGACCATGGAAGTAGAAGGTGATATTGGAGGAGGAGAGACACACCTCGTTCTTCTCCACCAGTACAATTTCAGATTTTTACTTGCAGAAATCAATTTATATGTGGCTTTTTTAAAAAAAACTTTTTATTAGATATTTGCTTTATTTACATTTCAAATGTTATCCCCTTTCCTTGTTACCCCTCCAAAAACCTCCTATCCTATCCCCCTCCCCCTACTCACCAATCCCCCCAACACACACACACACACTTTCCTGACTGGCATTCCCCTACTCTGGGGAATTGAGCCTTCACAGGACCAATGACCTCTCCTCTCATTTATGTCTGAAATGGCCATCTTCTGCTACATATGTAGCTGGAGCCATGGGTCCCTCCATATGTACTCTTTGGTTAGTGGTTTAGTCCGTGGGAGCTGTGGGGGTACTGGTTGGTACATATTATTGTTCCTCCTGCGTGGCTGCAAACCTCTTTGGCTTCTTGGGTCCTCTAGCTGCTCCACTGGGGGCTCTATACTCGGTCTATTGGTTGGCTGTGAGCCATGGGTATTTTGATCTACTTTCCAATAAGGATCAAAGTATCCACACTTTGGTCTTCCTTCTTCTTGAGCTTCATGTGATCTGTGAGTTGTATCTTGGGTATTCTGAGGTTTTGGGCTAATATCCACTTATCAGTGAGTGCATACCATGTGTGTTGTTTTGTGATTGGGTTACCTCACTCAGGATGATATTTTCTATCTCCATCCATTCACTTAAGAATTTCATGAATTCATTGTCTTTTATAGCTGAGTTGTACTCCATTGTGTAAATGTACCACATTTTCTGTATCCATTCCTCTGCTGAGGGGCACCTGGGTTCTTTCCAGCTTCTGGCTATTATAAATAAGGCTACTATGAACATAGTGGAGCTCGTGTCCTTATTACAAGTTGGAGCATCTTCTGGGTATATGCCCAGGAATGGTATAGCTGGATCCTCAGGTAGTGCTATGTCCAATTTTCTGAGGTACTGCCAAACTGATTTCCAGAGTGGTTTTACCAGCTTGCAATCCCACCAGCAATGGAAGAGTGTTCCTCTTTCTCTCTCCAGCATCCTCTCCAGCATCTGCTGTCCCCTGAGTTTTTGATCTTGGCCATTCTGACTGGTGTGAGGTGGAATCTCAGGGTTGTTTTGATTTGCATTTCCCTGATGATTAAGGATGTTGAACATTTCTTTAGGTGTTTCTCAGCCATCTGGTATTTCTCAGTTGAGAATTCTTTGTTTAGCTCTGTACCCCATTTTTAGTAGGGCTATTTGGTTCTCTGGAGTCTAACTTCTTGAGTTCTTTGTATATATTAGATATTAGCCCTCCTTCGGATGTAGGATTGGTAAAGATCTTTTCCCAATCTGTTGGTTGCTGGTTTGTCCTACTGACAATGTCCTTTGCCTTACAGAAGCTTTGCAATTTTATGAGGTCCCATTTGTCAGTTCTTGATCTTAGAGCATAAGCTATTGGTGTTCTATTCAGGAAATTTTCCCCTGTGCCCATGTGTTCCAGGTTCTTCCCCACTTTCTTTTCTATTAGATTCAGTGTATCTGGTTTTATGTGGAGGTCTTTGATCCACTTGGACTTTAGCTTTGTACAGGGAAATAAGAATGGATCAATTTGCATCCTTCTACATGTTGATTGCCAGTTGACCCAGCACCATTTGTTGAAAATGCTGTCTTTTTTCCACTAGATGGTTTTAGGGTCTTTATGACATCTGCCCAGGATCTTCTGGCTTTCATAGTTTCTAGCGAGAAGTCTGGTGTAATTCTGATAGGTCTGCCTTTATATGTTGCTTGACCTTTTTCCCTTACTGCTTTTAATATTCTTTCTTTGTTTAGTGCATTTGATGTTTTGATTATTATGTGACAGGAGGAATTTCTTTTCTGGCCCAATCTATTTGGAGTTATGTAGGCTTCTTGTATGTTCATGGGCATCTCTTTCTTTAGGTTAGGAAAGTTTTCTTCTATAATTTTGTTGAAGACATTTACTGGCCCTTTAAGCTGGAAATCTTCACTCTCTTCTATACCTATAATCCTTAGGTTTGGTCTTCTCATTTTGTCCTGGATTTCCTGGATGTTTTGGGTTAGGAGTTTTTTGCATTTTGCATTTTCTTTGACTGTTGTGTCAATACTTTCTATGGTATCTTCTGCATCTGAGATTCTCTCTTCTGTCTCTTGTATTCTGTTGTTGATACTTGGATCTATGATACCTGACTTCTTTCCTAGGTTTTCTATGTCCAGAGTTGTTTCCCTTTGTGATTTCTTTATTGTTTCTACCTCTGTTTTTAGAATCCTGGATGGTTTTGTTCAATTCCTTCACCTGTTTGGTTGTGCTTTCCTATAATTCTTTAAGGGCTTCTAGCTGTTTACCTGTGTTCTCCTATATTTCTTTAAGGGAGCTATTTATGTCCTTCTTGAAGCCCTCTATCAGTATCATGAGCTGTGATTTTTAAATCCAAATCTTGCTTTTCTGGTGTGTTGGGGTATCCAGCACTTGCTGTTGTGAGAGAACTGGGTTCAGATGGTGCCATGTTGCCTTGATTTCTGTTGGTAACCGTCCTGCGTTTGCCTTTCATCATCTGGTTATCTCTGGTGTTAGTTGGTCCTGCTGTCTCTGACTGGTGCTTGTCTCTCCTGTGGGCCTGCAAGCCTGTGTCAGCACCCCTGGGTGACCATCTCTCCCCTGGCACAGAGTGCTGTGACTCAGTCCAGCTCCTGGGTGCAGATGGAGCCCAGAAAGATCCTGTCCCAGCTGCTCTGCCACTCCTGTGTTCCCTGCACTCCTGGCCATACCCACCTACATAGTCGCTGGAGAGAAAATCACTTATGTGGTTTTTAAACTTACTCTGACTATGTGTGCGCATGTGTTTAGCCCTGAAAGAAGAAAGGAAAGTTGGGACACATTAACCATCTATCTATTTAATTTACTAGCTATAACTTTGGAATGAAATCCATTCATTTTAAAGGATTTTTGCCATACAACAGAGCCCATCTTTATATTTAGAGCTAATTTGATTGGTGTATTGATTATAATTTATTTCTTCAAACTGTTCACAGTTATACATATATTCTTTAAAAGAAATTGAAATACAAAATGAATGTTTTCCCATTACATTCATTACATTTGGGAATATATAATAAATGTTTCTAAGAGTCGAGTCAGACAGTAGTGGCAAATGCCTTTGATCCCAGCACTTGTGAGGCAGAGACAGGTGGCTTTCTGTGAGTTTGAGGCCAGTCTGGTCTACAGAGTAAGTTCCAGGACAGCCAAGGCTACACAGACAAACCCTGTCTCAAAAACAAACAAGCAAAACTGCTTTAGTTTAATTCCTCATTTAAATAAACATTTCTTAAGGGAAATTTTTAACACTCTTACTACTTGACCACAGAAAATTCTGGAAGCAGCCTTTCCTTCTATTCTATCAGGAAAATTAGTGACTCTTAAATGAAATAAGTTGTCTATGAAGAAATCCTGAGGAAACAGCTTTACAATTCTGCTGTGAGACCACATAGCCCTGTTGTGAAATACAGACACAAATCCTGGCATGTTCTTGGATTCAGTATGCAAGGAACTGGGAGTTGGCCCTCACCTTGCCTCCTCTTTCCTGTGAGCCATTGGGAAGTTACTTGCTTCTCTCGCTCTCAGTGTTCTGATGTATAAAACAGAAGTGCCCACTATCTCACGAGGTGCATAGAGAAATTAGACTAGACAGAAAAAACCATCTGAAATGGTTTCTATTGGTTGCTGTGGGATCGGCAAGGAGGCCATTATAGCTGCATGTCTGTTGGCTCTCCAGGGACACTAGGACTCTGATGTAAAGGGGTGGCTGTGGATCCCATGCAATAACCTTAGCTTTGGAGAAGACTTGAGCTTTCAGCCTCCTCTGTGGTATCAACGTGCTCCCTGTTTGCCCTCTGTGGAGTGTCATGAGGCCTCTACTTTGAAGCCTGTAGAAGTGTTTACCCTCTGGTGTTGGGAGAGAGGGGGTCCCATCACTTCACTTTGTATACAGAAAGCATTTCCCGATCTTCTAACACTCTTTAGTAAATGGAGGGCTCTCCTAACCCCAAGAATGTACTTTGTAGCCTCCAACTGCTGAAGTGTTGGGGACTTGGGCAGTCTCTTATATTTGTGTTTATTGAACATACACTTAAGGAGAATTCCTCACTCTCTAGTAACAAGACATTTTCTATTCTGTTCAATAGTGAGCTCCTTTAATCTTGAGAGTGGGCCTTTTTGGAAAGCATTCCAAAGTGCCAATCAAGCCAAGTGCCTCGCATTGCCTTTGAACTCAATGTGCTGAGAGTTCTGTTGGCAGTCTCCAGCTTTGGGCTGCCATAGGGCACAAGGTAATGAGAAGGTCATAGATAAGTTAAAAATCTCAAACTATTAATTTCAGCGAAGCTTTTATTGGAGTGTTCCATTAGTCAGGCTCTTGCCTTTCTCTTCCAAATTGCCTTGTCTCAGAGCTGGGGGGGGGGGATGGGGGGGGGGGATGGGGGAGGGAGAGCAATGGCCAGTGCTCAGAATCAAGGGCTGAGGTGAAAAGAGAACAAATTGAGTGTTGACTGGCCTGGGTCCTGGTCTTACCCAGTCATAATCCTTTCTCCCACCTAACTACCAAGTGTGGGTAGGAGGTTGGGATAGTCAACAGAAAGTCTGTGAGTTAAATGAAGCATAAAGAACTAGGTAACCTACTAACCAGATGGTTTGTCCCTTCATCATTGAAACTTTACAGTGTAATGTTAACATTCTTGAATAGTCATCATTTGTCAAAACTGGAAACTCAGGGGAAAGACAAAAGGCTACTTTCCCAGTTCTGCAAAGACAATTAAGTGCACATAATTATTGCAGATATCACCAGTTTAAGCTTTCACCCCACCAGCCAGTGAGTCCTTGGATTAGGACATGGGACTAAATATGCCAGCGCCTCAAGTGGGAAGGAAGTAGGAGAGGCGTTTGGAGTTTCATATAGGCAAGCTACAAAGGCCTATGTGAAAGGGTCACACATCCAAAGGCCAGCAGAGGTCAGGGGGCTGGTGTTGATGAGATGGACAGGTGGCTATGAGGCTTCACAGAGTGGTGGGGACTCTAGAAAACTGGAAAACATAAGCAAGTGAACATAAAGTGAGTGACCAGCACCAGCTTCAGCCAGTCATCAGAACGCCAAATGACCTGGTGCTGATCTCTCAAAAGAAAAAAAAGCGGACTCCAGCGCGCATGTGTGTGCGTGAACATACGTGTGCCTGTATGTATGCATAATTTTCTACTTTTAAAAGGCTCTGTGAAAGTACTCTCCTAGGCTTTAAGATCCTGCCCCTTCAAGTTATCATGTTGGTACCCAGGAATTACAATGTAAAGCTGTGATGGAAACCAATGGTTTCTTTTTCTTGTTTGACATGACCTACAGATTACTGATATTATTGATGTAAGCATGTCTCCTACCAACAGAGAAGCAATAGGCTTCAGAACATTTGAGAAGTCAGCACGTTTGCAATAACAAAATGTTCCAAGATACCATAAAAGATATGATCCCACAAGAAAAAGACCCGGGAAGGAGGACCTAAAGTCTAAGACTGACTGAGAAATCCATGCCAAGTGAGCGGGCATGGGGGTGAAAGTGAAGAAGTGAAAGTGAAGAAAGGAAATGCACAGTTCGTGTTTGAGGGTAAAAAGAAAAGGCATGAGGTTCTAGCAAGGAGGACAGGTGTGGGCAGGACAGCTAACTAAGTCACCACAAACTTAGGCCCACAATAGCTCCCAAGGTTACCTACTCCACAGTAAATAGCATTGGCTGACGCAAACTGCAAGAGTACAAGAACTTGTACATCATAGTAAGAAGATGGAGAGAGTTGGGCAAATCTAAAAGAACCATTCCTTTTTCTGTATAATATTTGAGAGCCTTTAATATGGGCTCAACCTACTGAAAATATGTAAAAGGAGAACAAAGTATTTCAGGTGAAGAAGCCACGTTCAGTAGCCAGACTGAGGAAGACTGTCCCTCTCCACCATGGACTCTGACCCTGAGATGCAAGGCCCTGGCAAGAATCACAAGGTTATCCCATAAGTGAAGGGAACGTTCATAGCCCAGAACCCGAAGACCAAGCAGGAGGAGCTGTAGAATGAGACTTAAGAAGGATAACGTTTAGAACATTCAAATGAAGCTCTAAAGCCACCGTCCACCGAGGGCAGCAGGTATGAGCTAGAAATAAGAAGCATGGCAGAGGTGGTGCCCAGCAGTTCTCCCGGGGACCTGACAGGGCAGAGCGTGGGGCCATACAGCAGGCTGAGAGCTGCCAGTGAAAGGGAAAGACTGAAGACATCGTTGCCGGAATCGTGCATGGTACAGCACACCGCTATGGAAGAGTGCTAGCTATTGACAAGAGATGGCAAGCTCACGGAACTCGAAGTCACTGAAGCGAGTGTTAGGAACACATACTCAAGCACAAGAAGTCTCAAACACCAGAGTAGAAGCAAGGCAGAGAGCATATGGTTGAGATCTCAAAAAGTTGCAGTGAGAGAGATTCTGCTGGCAGGGTCTAACACTGGCTTCCCAGGCAGTTAAGATACTGGCTGAGGCTTTTCTACGTAAGTTGTGTGGTTTTGGTGTTTTGGTTTTTTTTTTTTTTTTAATTGGCACAGGACTGAGATGGAATGGGGGAAGGAGGGACTGTTTATACAAGCATCTGCCCATCTGGTGAATTTTCTTCGTGTCTTGAAGACAATTCCATACCTTCAGAAGTAGAGGACACAAAATCGCTTTTCTTGGACATCATGTGACCAGGAGGTTTTTGGCTGCTATGGAATAGAAGGTTCAGGAAACCCAGCTGGATTGCCTGGTGTTCTAGGTCAGCAAAAGAAAGAAATACTACACAGCCAAAGCTTAGCCTCTCCCGTCCTGTCCCTTCTGCTAATTTTCAGCTTTCCTCCCACATCTCTGGCCCAGGCTCCAGGGTCACCACCAGGGACTGCAGGTCAACTGAGTCTTCATATTTCTTCCCCAGAATGTCGAGGAAAGCAAAGATAATCCAATCCAAATTCATCAGGAGAGATGTGCCGCGTGTATTTCAATTTGTAACTCATCCACTCCCGAGCTGCAAACCCCACTTTGTGTGTGTCAGTGGGGTTAGCTTTGGTTCCGTGTACGTAGTGTGTAACCATCCGTATAGTCTCGGTTTCCCTGTAAGACAGGTGATGCGCTCCCAATCCAAAGATGGAAAAACTGAGCAACAGACTCAACGGCTTGCCCAAGGCCACAGAACAGGTGAATGTCTGAAGGATTTGTGAACTGAGCCTTTCTGGATTCTAATCAGAGGCCCCATCAGCTCAGCCAACCCGTCTCCAAACCCAGACTTTGTGCTCTGGGTAACTGACTGTTTAGCTGGGTTAGCGTGGGAAGCCAGTCTCAACACAACACTGTTTCTATGGGTGACATACACTCGGAATGACAAACACTGGCTTAAGCAAGGGACTTTTGTAACCCGACCTATCAGAATCATGTTCAGAAGTGGGGGGAGACATATCTAGCCCACATTTTCACTCTGTGATGTCATCTTATCAGCTTTGCCTCTCCTAAAGAACAGAGTGAGACCCTTTTACAAAATATCCCAGTGACGCCGCCACAGAAAGTAGATGTGAGCTACAAGTGAGGGACCTGTCGGTGGGTAAAGCCACTCTTGTGGTTCAGACATTCAGGTCACCTGTGATAAAGGGGAACCAAATTGTTCCCAACAGCTGTGGCCAGGCTGAGCTGAGGAGAAGAAAGGATTCTGCTGTCTGTCCCATGGTTGCTGGAGATGAAACGTGGACCTGTGTCACCCCACACAGTTCTACTTTGTAGCTCCGGCTGGTCAGAAGTCAGGAAATGGCTTTCTTCAGCCAGAGGCTGTCAGCCCAGGAGCCGCCTTCTCTGGCCATCAGGGCTTAAATTCCAATAAGCTGTTCTCACCTAGCTGTCTTAACTGTCCCCATCTGCCTTCAGGTTCAGGCTCCAAGGGCTGATGAATGGGTGACTGTTGAAGAACACAGCCAAATGCAGCACCTTAGGAGTTCACATTCCTACCTCACCTTTCCCCACCACCCCTTCCCCTCCAAGCCAGGGCTCCTTTCTGCCCCAGTATTTGACCGTGTTCACTGATAAACACAATAGCCTGAAGCAGACACATGGTGTAAGAGGTTCCTGCTTGTTAGAGTTTTGTTTGTTTTTAGACAACAAAAGACTGTTTAGAAACCGTCTGTTTTCGGGTGGCAAGCACTGATGCTGAAACCTCAAGTCTCAGGCTCTCAGGACAGGGAGATCCTGGCAACGTGGCCGTATGTCTGGGGTTCCCCACAGATCGAAAGTTGGCACTCCATCCATCACTGTGGCAGGTGTCTGAGCAGGCTGCTGGGACTTCCGAGAGGCAGTATGTGAGCATGCTGGGTAACCGAAGAATCATTTTTCTCTGTTAGGTTTTAAATTGCATTTTTATTATGTGTGTGCATGTGTGCACACTCAATGTGTCATAGCATGCCTGTGAAGGTCAGAGGAGGACTTTCTGTAGTGTGTTCTCTCTTTCCATCCTTAAATAGGCTTCGAAGACTGAACTCGTGTTGTCAGGCAAGTACCGCTACCCACCCACCTCAGACACTCAGCGGTCCTCCTTACTCAGCCTCCCAGTTCTTTAAGGACACTCTTTTATGGGCTGTGTCTGTGCAGTGCCCTGTGTGATACAACAGAGGAATTTGCTATTTCAGACTTTTGGAGGCTTTATCATGATTGGATGCCCTCTGGAGCTGATGTTGTCAGAGCCTATCAAAGATGACTGTGTCCATAGTTCACAAAAACAAGCTGTCTCCAGGGTAGGGGAAGGGCCACTGTTATGGAGCTGCAATCTTTTGGAGTTCAAACTTAGCCTCGTAGGGGGAGAAAATCCTCCAGCATAAGGTTATGGGTTTGACCAAGTATAAAAGGCGAAGGTCTATAAGGAGGCCAGACCACTCTGCTGAGTACCACAGGACCCCAGGTGAGCACAGCCAGTCAACCTTGAGCTTGGATCTATGAGCCATAAACATGGATGGAGGACCACTAGGTCACTTGCTTTTTTTGACTAAATACTCCATTTCTCTCACACGCCTCTGAGATATGGTTGTGGGAGCCCGGGAGAGTAAGGTAGAAAGGAATACAAATTTCAGGTTAGGAGCTGCGACTAACATCCCATCTCTGTACCACCCACTACTCCCTCAACTGTATCATCAAAGACTAACTCAGTTTCTTAATAACATACCATGAACAGGATGCTTAAAATAGAACCGCCATGCAAAGTGGGTAAGGGTGCTGTGTCCACACGCACTATGAAAAAAGAACACAGTTGCTAACCGTCTCCACTGCCCTCCATGGATGCCACATTCAGTAAGATGTTTGCAAGCCAGAAGTCCTTCTAAGTTGTAATTCGTTTTCCCATTCTTAGTATTTAATATTCACTTGCCATTCAGTCAGTATCTCTTGATACCAAGCAGTAACAATATACTCAATATAATTATGTTCCATTTATTTATTTATTTAGATTTTATTTTCAAGACAGGATTTCTGTGACAACCCTGGCTATCCTGGAGCTTTCTTTGTAGACCAGGCTGGCTTCAAACTCACAGAGATCCTCTGCCTCTGTATCTGTATCCTGGAGGCTGAGATTAAAGACATGCACCACCCCCTCCATATTTTCATTAGTAATTTATTTTTCTTAATTAATTTTACCCTTTTCTTTTTCTCCCTCCAAACCTTCCCATGCCCCTCCTTTCTCTCTTTCACATTCATGGCTTCCCTTTATTCCATATTTTTTAAGAAAGGTTTAACCCACTAGTTATCTTATGTGGTCTTTATTATCATTAAATGCACAAATAACTGTTCTATATTAAGAAAAGTGGGCAGGTGCAGTAGCCAGCACTTTTAATCCAAGACACGCAAGGTAGAGGCAAGTGGATCTCTGTGAATCTGACTTGGATGACAGAGAGAGAGAGAGAGAGAGAGAGAGAGAGAGAGAGAGAGAGAGAGAGAGAGAGAGAAACATTGACAGTAATTCATCCCTGTACACTTTGGAGAGTCCTAAGAGCTGGTTCCCCTGGCTGGGAACTTGAATCTCAAAGACCATTTAAATGCAAACTGTTGTATGTGATGTTTACCTGTAAATGTTCTCACATGTAAGATTTAAATTAAGAATGGCCTTGATCTATTGGTTATTAAGGGGATCCCACACTTACAAAATAACACGCATGCATCATAAGCGAGTTTCTCCATGATTGACATTTTTTCTTGGACCCATTCTTGAAAGGGGAGACCCCATGACCCCTGCCCTCCCACAGGCCTACCCACTCCTTCCCGTCCTCTGGCCACTAGTCCTCTCAGCACTCATCACCCTGGGTCTTTCTGAGTGCCATGAACACAAATCCTGTCCCAAGGACGGCAGGGAGCCAGGGAATACCTTGCTCCTTGAAGCTGAAAGACACTGAGCCAACACAAATCTGCTGGCAGGCACGGCAGGCACAAAAGTCCCATTCAGGGCACAAAAACAGCTATTTATAAAGCCCCTTCCTGATTGCTGGGTGTTCACTTTCCCCTGGACCAAAAGGGCCACCGCCGCTTCTTGGAAAAGATTATTCCTTTCACAGCTCCGTGACCGAGGGTCACTGAGTGCCCCATTCTGGGAGCAGCAAGAGTAGGGGACAGCATGCCGGGTAGATTAGATGTGGTGACAAGCCCTCTGATGGTCGAGGGCAGCTGAGGATGCCAGTGACACAGATGGCCTCTGTAGCACCTGTGAGGTGACAGTCACAGGCCTGTGGGGACTACATGAATCCACATGCCTTTGCTCTTTTTTTTCCCCCTAACTCTTGGCACACATTTTGTTTAGCATGATTACTACACTTCCAAAGGCATTTGGAGTTTGACTGTGTGGAACGTTCACAGGTATACATCTCAGTCCTGTGACATTCATCTTTCAATTATAACTCACCCGTGGCCACCTGGGCCTGTTTTGTGTTTCTGGTTGGCTAGATTGTCGTTTATGTTAATGACCTGAGCTTAGTTTATTGTTTCAGCAGATTTAGCAATAACATCAATAACTACTCGGAAAGCCAAATGTCTTAGTTACATTTCTATTTCTGTACTAAGATCCCATGGCCAAGGGAACATATAAAGGAAAGTGTTTAACTTGGGGCTCATGGTTCCAGAGGGTTAGAATCTGTAATCATCATGGTGTGAGCATGGCAGCCTTGGGACAGCAAGCACTGGAGCAGGATCTGGGAGCTTACATCCTTATCCACAAGCAGGAGGCCGAGGGAGATAACTGGTAATGGCAGGGACTTTTGAAACCTCAAATCTCACACACTTTCCTCCAACAAGGCCACACTTCCCAATCCTTCCTGAAGAGTTCCACCAACTGAGGACCGAGTATTCAAATATATATTAGCCTATGGGGGCCGTGCTCATTCAAAATGCCACATCCAAAATCATGTATTGTTCTCACTGACATAAACTCTGTGAACAAGTGTCATTAACATACAGAAAAGATGTGTTGGCTAAGATATAGTTTTTCCAATGCAGGACACCCTCTTGTGGGCAGCTACTGTTCCACCAGACCTCCCAACCCAATGCTGACTGACACGGGAGGCCCGATGAGCTATTTTAGTCATGAGTCACTCAGGGAACCTGATTATCAAAGTCTAAACCACAAGAAGGGATGCCTTCAGTTCAAGGGCTCTATTTCTAGAAATAACTATAACGTTCTCTGTGTAGACTTCTAAGCCCAAAGAAGTGTTTTCATGTTTTGACTTTTGATGACTTCAAAAGCCTGTTGCCCTAAAAACTTCCTTGATTCTCAGAAAAGAGCCCTGAGAGTGCAGGGTGGTTGATGGAGCTGAACACACAGCCCTCCCGGTACAGATGGGCATCAGCTGGCTGGGCTTTACCTGGTGGCCTTCCTGAAAACAACCCATTCATAGTTGTCAGGATGATGACTGATTCCGGCCCTAAATTGCTGACAACATAAAAGAACATTTTTAATTAATCTCTTTTCCCCCTTCATCTGTCAAATGAAAAGACTCAACTGACTCATTTTCTTATAAACCAAATGGGATCGAGACAACCAGCACCAAAATCAGCCACGTGTTCCTGTTGTCGTCTACCACATGGCTAAAAACCTTTGGGAGCCCAGCCTTGGGAGATCAGAGCCTCAGAAGGAGCCTCAGAGCCTCGTGGACCTGGAGATCAGCCCTAGGGCATGGCTAGGGATTAGTCACCTCCAGCTGCAAGGTGATTATGAGAGAGAGCGAGATGGCGGCCAAAGAAAACTCAGGAAGAGCAGTGCAGAAAATGTGTTCCAGCAGTCATTAAAACATTGTTAGTTTTCTCTTTTCCAAAACACATTGGCCACCTGTGTGTGTGTGTGGTGAGGGGGACCTCCTGTCCTTACCTCTAAAGCCAGAGGGGAGTGAGTCTTTCAGTAACTGTGTCTCTTGGCAGTAAGGAAGGACACTTACCAAGCACTGACTACGCATTAAGCCCCGGAATAGCACTTTGAATTTGCCACAGAAGTTTCCCAACTTTGTTGGATAGATACTAATACATTCTACTTTGCAGAAATAAAACGATGATTCAAAGAACATAAATAATTGTCCAAATAAGTCTGATCTATACAACAGAAGATGAAGCTAGTGGACAGGAGGTCAGGACCATGTTTAATAAGACTCCTCTAACAAGATCTAGGAGTGATGTGGTTTAGGTGGCATCTCTAAAAGAGAAGGAAGAAAAGTGTCTGTGTTCTCTGTCTGGCAGAGAGAGGGGACTGAGCTTCCTGTCTCAAACTGTGGGCTCTGCTGTGCCTCTCAGCCTCTATGGAAGACTTTGGAAGGAGCTGTGCTGTGATGATTATGGGAAGGAGGAAAGGGCATGGCAGAGGAGAACCCAATCTTTGAATCTGCCCATAAGAGGACCATTTGAAGAATTAAAGCAATTTCAAATGAAAAAGAGTGTTTAAAAGAGAGGCTAGAGCAGTGGTTCTCAACCTGTGGATCACAATCCCCTTGGGGGTCAAATGACCCTTTCACAGAGGCCACATATCAGATATTTACAACTTATAATAGTAGAATAATTACAGTTATGAAGTAGCAATGTAAATAATTTTATGGTTGGGGAATCACCACAACATGAGGAATTGTATTAAAGAGTCACAGCATTAGGAAGGTTGAGAACCACTGGGCTAGAAAGCTATCTCAGCAGTTAAGAGCACTGGCTGTCCGAGTAGCACACTCAGCAGTCTCTAGAACCCACATGGCAACTCACAATCACCTGAAATTCTAGTTTCCAGGGATCCAATGCCCTGTTCTGCACCTGTGGGCACTGCACATGCATGCTGCACAAACATACATGTGGGCAAAATACTCCTACATAGAAAATTAAAAATAGAAAAAAGGAAAGTATTTAGCAGACTGAAAAATCAAGGGGCTATGAGAACAGAGCACAGTGACTCCTAACTCCAAAGTGCCTGAGTTAACAGAGGATAGATAGACTGTTAGATTTTTAAGCACAAAAGTGTCCTATGGGCCAGTGGTCCAATGTTTGTCTTGGCATACTACTGAAAATATAGAAGCTCAATGAGAACATGTATCTGTCCCTTAAGTGGTGTGTGGTCCATTGTAGACATCTGTGGTGGTTTGAATAGGTTTGGCCCCCACTGACTCACATGTTTGAATGTTTGGCCCACAGGGAGAGTGGCATTATTAGAAGGTGTGACCTTGTTGAAGGAAGTGTGTTACTGTAGGGGTGGGCTTTGAGGGCTCCTATGTGCAAGCTCTGCCCAGTATAGAATTACAGACTCTGTCTGGATGCTTGCAGAAGACAGTCCCCTTCTGTTGCCTTCAGATCAAGATGTAGAACTCTTGGCTCCTCCAGCATCAAGTCTGCCTGTCTGCTGCCTTGCTTCCTGCCGTGAGGATAATGGACTAAACATCTGAAACTGTAAGCCGGTCACAATTAAGCATTATCCTTTATATAAGAGTTGCTTTGGTCATGGTGTTTCTTCACAGCAATAAAACCCTAAGTCAGAAGTTAAATGCATTTTATATTATGTTATGGCTACAAGCCTATGGGAGTCAGGGAGTAGAATGTGGTAGTTTGAATAGGTGTGGTCCCCATAGATTAATGTGTTTGAATGTTTGGCCATAGGGAATGGCACTATTAGGAGGTGTGGCCTTGTTGGAGGAAGCCTGTCACTGTCAATGTCAATATATTTTCAATGTATTTGGATGTTTGGATAGATGGACACATGGGCCACAATCACAATCCTTTAGTTACCCTGAAGACTGCCCGCAGAAAACTGATCTCCTGCACCCCTGTCTCAGGAAACCAGCCTATATGTGTCATGCTGTCTTAATGCTAAATAACTTTTTTTTTAAATAATTCTTTTTGTTTTGTTTTATTTTGTTTTGTTTTTGGATAGTTTGCTTTATTTGCATTTCAAATGTTTTCGCCTTTCCAGGTCTTCCCTTCAGAAACTCTCCATCCCATCCCTTCTCCCCCTGCCTCTATGAGGGTGACACCCCCCCCACTCCCATCCTCCCACCCTGGCACTCCCCTACACTGGGGCATTGAACACCCTCAGGCCTGAGAGCCTCTCCTCCCACTGATGTTCAACAAGACCATCCTCTGCCACAAATATGGCTGGAACCATGGGTCCCTCTATGTGTATTCTTTGGCTGGTGGTCCAGTCCCCGATAGCTCCAGGGGTCTGGCCAGTTGACACTGTTGCTCCCTCCATGGGGCTGCAAACCCCCTTAGCTCCTTAAGTCCCTTCTCCATCTCCTCCACTGGGGACCCCCTCGCTCAGTCCAATGGTTGGCTATGAGCTTCCTCCTCTGTATTTGTCAGTCACTGGCAGAGCCTCTCAGGAGACAGCCATATCAGGCTCCTGTCAGCAAGCACTTCCCAGCATCCATAATGACATCCGGGTTTGGTGGCTGTATATGGGATGGAACCCAAAATGAGGCAATTTCTGGATGTCCTTTCCTTCAGTCTCTGCTCCATACTTTGTCTCCATATTTCCTCCTGTGAGTATTTTGTTCACCCTCCTAAAAAACACTGAAGCATCCACATTTTGTTCTTCCTTCTTCTTAGGCTTCATATGGTCTGTGAATTGACTCTTGGCTATTCCAAACGTTTGGGCTAATATCCACTTATCAGTGAGTGCATACTGTGTGTGTCCCTTTGTGACTGAGTCACCTCACTCAGGATGATATTCTCAAGTTCCATCCATTTGCCTGCGAATTTCATGATGTCATTGCTAACTGTCTTTTAAGGCACTTCTCACTCAGGACTAGCTGCCAATCCTACCCCCTACAGTTGAGTCTCTGGCTCTCTCAGAGCATTATTTTACTGCCAGTGTTGAGGCCTTTAGCAATTCTCTTCCAGAATTCTCTCTACATCATATCCAAGCCTCCAATCAGCATCACCCCTTACAGCCCCGCTCCCCTCACCAGTGACAGGAGGATCTTTTAAAACATAAATTGAGGGGACTAAGATAGGACAGTTGGTAAAGTGCTTCTTCAGCAAGTATGAGGAACTGAGTTTGGATCCCCAGCCCTACATAAGGGAAGCAGAGTGATGCTGAAGTGTGCTGGCCAGTCAGTCTAGCCAATCTGTGAATTCAGTGAGGGTCCCTGTCTCGAAACGTAAGGCTATTGAGAAAGACACCTGATATGAATTTCTGGTCTCCAGACATGTGTGCACACAGACACAAGTACCTGCATACAACACACTCACACAACACATCCACATACCTACATAACACATCCATACACCCACACAACACATCCACACCCCGACACGGACATATAGATCAACCATGCACACATCAGAACTCCATAAGGAATCAGGTCACTACTGTCACCAACCTTCCCTCTCTCCTACTCAAGAATGGCCAGTGGCTCCCTGTAGGCTTCCTGACCAAGCCCAAACACTGGTGTCACAGTCCTGTCCAACCTGCGTCTCCGGCTGAGGTTAGCCAGCACCTCACCACACCCACTTGAGTCTGCGTCCCCTTGGCACTTGCCCTGACCCCCTTCCTGGAGCCATGGTCTGGATGAGGTTTGTCTTCACTGAAACTCAATTTCAGGTTGCAGTAGAGCATGACTGAGAGGCAGCAGGGCCTCTGAGGGACCCTTGGATTGGAAGGGACCCACCTCCATAAAGGATCAATGTAGTTTATTCAAAAGTGAGTTGATTTCCATGTGGGGTTGTTATGGAGCAAGCTCAGCTTCTCTGATGCGTTCCCGTTTCCTCTGTCAGGCCCATGCTTCCTTCACCTACTCCTGCCTCTCCTCTCTGCTGCTTAGCCACACATAGCGAGAGGACTTTAGCTGAGCCTGTGCCCTATTCTTGGACCTCCAGTGAAATAAATCTCTTTTCTTTATAAATTGACCAACTCTAGGGGTTTTGTTACAGCAACAGAAATTAGACAGAGACTGCTGGGCTTCCTCTGCTGCCTGGAATGTTTGTCCTTTATCTTCTCTGCTGCCCTGCGTTCTTCTGAACTCTACTCTAGCATCACCCAACCCTAAGGCACTTGTCTTAAATGCTTCTGGCCCATTAAGAACTGAATGTCTTTCCTTCTGTATGCCTTGGTACTGAGTCCATCACAAAGCAGCCTGCTTCCGTGTCCTCCTTACCACATGCCCGGTTCATGAAATTCTACATTTTGTTATTGTAGCTCATTCTCTCCTCTCCTAACTATAACAAAATAAATGTGTGTTATATTGATATTTTTTAAAAATTTTTATCATATTAATTTATAGAAGTAGATGCACATGTACCATAGCCCATGTATAAAAAGCCAGAGAACAGCTTTAGAACAGCATATGGGTACCAGAAGTCAGGAGTCACTCCAGTGGTCAGGCTTGGTGGCCAGCATCCTTTTTTTTTTTTTTGGTTTTTCGAGACAAGGTTTCTCTGTGGCCCTGGCTGTCCTGGAACTCACTCTGTAGACCAGGCTGGCCTCACACTCAGAGATCTACCTGCCTCTGCCTCCCAAGTGCTGGGATTAAAGGCGTGCGCCACCACTGCCCAGCAGTGGCCAACACCCTTACACACTGATCCAGCCCCATCTTAATATTGTTTCATATCAAGCATGCGGTTCAGCTTTAGCCTCTCAGAAGTACATTTGTCACCATATCATAGTTTTGACCAACCATATGACCATTCCAGAGGATTAACTAGGGATTAGGGTGTGTCCTATGACTCTAGAAAGTAAAATTAAATTAGATATGAGGGGAACACATTTTTAGCCAAAAGTCAAAACTCCTGATCTAACAGATATGACTGACTGACTGTTTTCCTTGGCAGCACATGTAAATGCCTAAAGCCTACAGTAGCAGTACGCCAGGCAAGTCTGTCACTTTTGCCCCATTGCACCAGCTGCTGACTATGAAATAGCAACAGCTAACAGAGAGCAGGCTCATCTTATTCATCTTCTCCACCATCCTGAGAAGCAGATCTTCTTCATCTGCTGTTTTACAGATGAGGAGAGTGAGATTTAAAAAGCTTAAACATGCTGCCGATGGTCACACAGCTCCCTGTGCATGGATAATCCAGTCGGTCCTATTATCCTCCGTGCTGACCTAGTCTCCACCTTTTAACCTCATTAGATCATCAAAAGAGCTATTTTGGGGCAAAAATAGCCATGGCTTCCGTTAATTTTTATTGAAACTCTAAATCTATGGGCAATAACTTTCAGAAGTCATAATTCAGACCAGCCTGATACTTGAAAAACACTCTCACAGGACCAGTCGCCCACTGCTGGGAAGGAACACAGGACCCTGGAGTTTAGAAGCACCTGCGTTCGCCCCTTACATGGTCCCTAGTCATCACGGCCTGCTGGAAGGCTCTGTCCTTCCGTTCCTCTGAGGAGTCCTCTCCTTCAGGTTCTAATAGTTCCAGAGTTGACAACAGTTTTCATAGCATCTGGAGCAGTATTTCTCCACTGGCCATAAGCATAATGATCATCTGGACACTCATAAAAGCACATGCTCTGGACTTCACTCCACAGCTGTCAGAGTCTACAAATCAAATCCTGGAACCAGCATTTCAACCTGTTCCCTGGGGGATTCCGACAGATGCTAACACCTGAGAACTAGGGGAGAAGCCCTGGTCCTACAACCAGCAGCGTCAGCAGCTTGTTAGAGAGTGAAGAATCATGGGAGGCATCCCATGAATGACTGAGAGTCTTCATTTGTACAAGATCCTTGGGTGATACGCACATGCACATTTCTGTACAGACAACCAGTGATGTGGGACTATGCTATGTCCCCCCTTTTTTTCTGTTGTTGTATGCACAGGGAATGAAAACCCCTTTGTGACACAGTGGGGGTCCAGGTGAGAACACCCCAGAACAGAGGGCTCCGCCTGCTCCATAACTCCTCACGCACCACCCCAAAGACTGAAGTGGTAATTACTCAACACACCCACCGATGCAGCGGAGCCGCTGGCAACTCTGCCCTAAAGGACTCCCAACACTGCTCCAGGGTTTTATGAAGCACAGTGTCGCACCCTTCCTTACCCATCACTTACTGTTCAGTTCGTGAAGAAAGGCTGCTGCCCAGTCAACCAGATCTTGGCGCTCTTTACAGGGGAGAAGAATGCAATAGGGTGTTTAAGTTTTACGTAAACTACTGGGGAAATGCAGAGAGCATATCTGCTGTGCTGATGAATCAGTCACTGTCCAGGAAGAAGCAACCTCCATCCTCTGAAGGATGCTCTTTCTCTGTGGTCCACGGAGCTGAGGATTAGCAACAGCCAAGGAGGCTTCTTCTCTCCTGAGTGCCAAGAAGATGTGATTTGGTTTAATCCTTTCTTAGCAAAATCTGTCCGCCTGTAAAGTGGACAGGTGTCCCCTCTCTTAGCCAGCCCTGCTAATGGTGTGACAGTTGGAGCGGGAGGAATGGAGTACTAAAGGGACACTTCCTGCTGAGACTATCTGAGCAAGCCACAGAGTGTCAGGAACACCTCCTGATACTGAAAGCCCTCAGCCTAATAAGCACCCCACTGATTGATTCTATTCTCTGTCCCTAAAGAAAACATGGAAATTTTGTAAAGCTCAGATTGAGAAGATTCCACTTTGAAGCAAATCCTCTCTAAACAAAGGGCGGCAGTGGCCTGTACAAAAGTACCTGGGAGGACAGTGACCATTGCTTCCAAAGGACTCCCTGTTAGTCCTTCTCTTTCTAAATTCATATTAATTCTGTCACTCCTTGTCCCCCACACAGAAAATAGACAAAGCATCACATATTGCTTCTGGTTCAGTTCAGAGCTTCCAGGTCTTTCGAAAGACTGCACGTCTTTTAAATCTCAAAAGGCTATTTGGTCCTTTTGACCTAGAAGGGAGCTCTGCACAGATGTCTAAGGGACAATAAGCAGGGCATTCTGTCATTTGCCACCTCAAGCTGACTTTCCACAGGAAGCCTCCTTGAGGCTTCCGGAGCATAGCATGCCTTTCTCGCTCTAACCAGGACCCTCAGGGTGCAATTAACAGTTCACCCAGAGTCCATGTCTACAATATGAGCAGATTTTCTAACTTTCTGACAAGAATGTGTTGGTAAAATTTTCTGTTCCTTGATAATCTGATTGACAAGCAATATAAGAACAGGAACTTTAGGGGCTCTGGTTCTCAGAGACCAAAGAACAGAGCTATTTCTCAGGACCAGTTCAAGTACAGAATATTGATTGAAAATATCTCTCTCCTTCATGAGCCAGGATGAAGAACAAGCTGTGGTATTTCGAATTTGGTACCTCGGAAACTTTTGCAGCCACCTGCAAGAAACTCCATGACCACATAGAGCTGGAGGTAAGCTCCCATGTGGAGAGTCCCAGAGCATCCCATACCCACCCTTGGGACACATCCTCTTGAGTCTTTCAGAAATGACCCTAAGTCTAGTCTATGTCATGCGGAGCATCCTGTCCATCCCCCCAATGGTCTACACAACATCACTCGGAGGGCTTCAATTGCTGTTCGTATCTTGTGCAAGTGAACCCTTGGGGTTCTGGGATCCTTACAGCTGTATTCATTCTGACCCTCAACCATGCTTTTCCACTGAAGGAGGTAAAGATGGTTGGTTACCACCTAACATGGGAGGGGAGGTGCTTGTGGGTGGAGAGTTGACCGGGCAGCCTTCCTCTCAGCTGCCTCAAGGAGTTGACTAACAAGAGCCTTGGCCCAGGCCCAGTCCTGTGGGTTTGTAGCCTGTACAGTGACACGGTTCCCTCGGAGCTGAAAAGCTCTTTTGCTACCATCTTGAAATGTTGAATAGTTTTTCTTCCCTTCTTTCTTTTTTTAAACAATATGCATTCTTTTTTAAGTTTTATTTATTTTTGTGTATATGAATGTTTTGGCATATGACTTCATGTAAGCCGCATGTGTCCCTGGTGCCCATGGAGATTAGAAAGAGGGCTAGAGATTCCCTAGAACTAGAGATAGAAATGGTCGTGAGCCACCAGGTGGGTGCTGGGGATTAAACCTGCGTCCACTGCAGGAGCGATCAGTGCTCTTAGCCATTAAGCCATTTCTCCAGCCCCTTGAACTACTTTTTTAAACAAAGAGCTGTGCATTGTCCGTTTGAACTGGGCCCACAATTGCGCCGCTCGTCCTGTTGGTGTGCTCTGCTTTCCTGACACTTGCAGCACTTGTAGCAGCCTGCCTCAGACCGTTTGCCTGTTGGCACCCCTTGCCTGCTTCCTGCCCCCACTTCTGCAGGGCTGTGCTCCTCGAGTCTTCTCACCGACTGCTAGGAGCATGTCTCTTGCCTCTTAGAGACCCAGTTTCTATGCACACCCATGTCTTCACTTGCTGGGCTTCAGTCTATGGATTCTTTGCCAATGAACCCACCTTCTCGTGGAATTCCGGCCTTTACCCTTGAGAAAAACAAATTCAGGCATGTGAGAAAATCTCCTATCCTCTGCCCCCCTCAATTCCCACCCCCAAAAAATCTGGTCTAGAACCTTTTGTGAGAGCCGTGATCCTCAAATGAGGCTGGGTCACTCCTCTGATTGGAGAATTAAGCCTGTGGCAGGGGAAGGCCCCGCTCACAGGGAGAGTTCACAAACAAAACGCGAAGCCAGAGGTTCCATAAGGCTCTACTTGACTCATCTGCAGGCCTCTCCTTTTGGTTGCTGGGTGACTGACACCACAGCGGGAGGCACCTTTGTGCCAGCTTGGCCACAGAACAGAGGTCCAAAGGCCAAGAACCTGTGTCTCCAGGTGATGAATGGCCGAGGCCGCCACCTACACCTGGGAGTTGTAGCTGAAGCGGCTGAGTGTGGTAAACAGATCTGTGTGCACTCTCCCTCTTGGCACCGTCCTCTGCTGGGGTCTTTTTAATATCCCACAAGTGAGGGACTGCCCTGCCTAACCACGGCCAGCTGCAGGCCCACAGCGCGTTCTTGTTCTCCCTGCAGCTGGCCTTGACACTGTGCCCAGAATACAGCAGCTCAGCTCCCCTGCCTCTTTGGCCAGCCCCACTGGCTCCAGGCTGGCCATGCCCAGCAGTCCCCTTGGGGTCGAGGACACAGCCACACTTCCTCAACCACACAGGGAGTTGGCGGCAAAAGGCTTCTGGAGGGGTGAGCTGTCATGCTGTGTATTGCTGGGAACTTTAAGAAGCACTTTCCGGTTTCCTTATCTCTTAATAATAACTCTTTTCAGCGTTTATTCATGAGAGTAAGCTTTGGGAGTTGGGGCTAGGATGACATGTGACAGTGGGTTGGTTGACAGTGGATTAGGACAGGCACCATTTCTACATCCAGAGGACAGTGGTGGGTGGGTCCCAGGTGGTGTGATCAAGAGAAGACTCCGAAAGACACAGGGGAGGACAAGTGAGTGCCAGGTGAAGGTAGGCAGGTGAGTGACGATCTGAGGAGGGAGGAACATGGAAGCCGGCCTTCCATATGTGGCCACTCCACACCGCATCCTGCAAAGACAGCAGAGGATTCACCAGCTCCTGGTCAGCCAACTCAGAAGGACACCATTCAGACGCTACTGCCCTTCTCTGCGTCCTAAGCTGCAATAGCAGGGAGTCATCCCCACCAAGTGGAAACACAAGCTGAGACTGGGAGAAAAGAGAAAGGAGGGAAGAGATGAAGGATAAGTCAGTGCTTCAGCTGCCTGCCATGACACCTCAGTGTCTGATCTGATAACCCAGAGAGACAAGGACTATTATACTTTTAAAATAAGGCTCAGACGCAGCCAGTAACTAGGAAGAGAAGACTCCAGGTGTTCTGGAGTGAGGGGAGCCTAGAAACTACTAAATAAATTTATCCACTAGGCATTAAAACTCAGCAGCTCCTTCAGCCTCAATGTCTTCCTCCTTCCTGGTGTGTGTATGTGTTTATGTATTTGTGCACACATGTGTATAAGTCAGTGTTTGTGTGTGTATGTATGTGTGTGCATGCAAGTGTATGTTTGTGTAAATTGTGTGCATGAATGTGTGCACACATTTGTGTGCATGTATTATAGACAGCATCTTTTTGTGTATACATATATGCATGTACGTGTATATGTGTGTAGGTGTGTATGTATGTATGTGTGTGTAATGTGTGTGCTGGCATATGTTTGTATGTGTATAAGCATGTGTGCATATGTATGTGTGTGTGCTGGTATATGTTTTAACATATTTGTATGTGAAACTCCATCTCAGTTCAGGCAGCTGCGGCACCCTGCTGAGAAGTGCTAGGCACAATCCTAGCATGAGGAAGGAAGGAAGGAAGGAAGGAAGGAAGGAAGGAAGGAAGGAAGGAAGGAAGGTACAAGAAAAAGCAGAGGACTGAGCCAAAGGTTCCAGTAGTTTTTCTCACACAGCACCTCATCTTTCTTGAACTACAGTAGACGAAGGGCTGCGTATCCGTGCTCTTCCTTGGAGCATGAGGGAGTCTGGAGCTGAGGACTCAGCGCTGCAAAAAGGCGCAGTGATGAGGACACAGGCAGATAGGAGAGTTTGGGAAAAGATGACAGTGACAGTGAGCAGGCTGGCCCCACTGGCGGTGAGGGCCTGAGTTCTCACACCAGGCAGGGGACATATGTAATCCCTGAGCTGGGAGCAGAGAGTGGGATTCCTGCCCCTCAAGTCTAGCTGAATCGGAGTGCTCCAGGTTCAGTGACAGTCAGTCTCAGAAAGTAGATGACTGTGGAGGAACAGAACAATCTCTAGCCTACACACATGCACACACACACACACACACACACACACATTCACAGGCACACATCCGTGTAAAATCACACATACAACATGCACAAAAAGTCATGAACACACACATGCACAGGCACAAATATGCATGCAAAACTGCACATGTCACACACACACACACACACACACACACACACAAAGATGAATGGCTAACATATAAGGCTAATTTTTTTTCAGGTAAAACTTCCATTAAATGACATGGACAGGGCCTCTTTCTTTCAGATGGGTGGGCAGTTGAGAATAGGAAACTTGATCCCATCTCTGACGCAATGTTCGTGTCCCACTTGAATAGAGAGAATTTGTGTGTGCACAGAACACACAAAGCTTGTTAAATGCCCACTTAGCTAGTGCAGAGAAACCAGATGCAAAGAGCCTCAGTAAACTACAGGAGTCAGATCTCTGTGGATCCTGTTTTAACAGTGTAGCCCATTGCCTCAGGCAGGGAAGAGGTTCTCCCCCCACCCCCGTCCCTCCCTCACCTCCCCCCCACACACACACACCCGCCCTTATTCGCTGTTCATGTGAGGAAACAGATTCACAGGATTGTTCTGTATTTGGGCTCAGGGACTTACTAACTGGATGTCTGTGCCTCAGTATTTTACCCATTAAAAAAGAGGTTCTGGAAGGCAGCCTAGCTCCCAAGGACATTAGTTATGTTCCCAGGACTTGATGTTAAGTCTCACAGAATCTACAAAGCAACCCCACTCAGAAAGTGTCCTAATTACTTTTTTACAGCAGGAAGGCAGGCTGAGAGACTGTTGAATTTTACCTGAGTCCACAGCCTGGCAGATCTGACTCAGTCTTGAGTCAGGATTTACCTGGGAGCTTTAGAGCAGTGTGTGTCCTGTCTGTTGGTTGTTTAGTATTTTGTCCATTTTGTTATTTCAGATAAATATAAAAATAGGCATGAAACAATTTGCTTACAACAAAGGAACAATAAGATATATGACAAATACTCTTTAGGGTGTTCCATTTAAGGGAACCATAGGCCTGTCTCTGAACAGGGTATTCGCCAAGGTTGTTTGTCAGTGCAGTCCGGGACGATTAGGCCAGCCTTGTCTATGGCCATCTCTCAGAGATGGCTGCCTAGATGTCCTTTATGTTTGTCCTAATCTGACTTCACCTGACTGGCATGGGGGTGGGGGGTGAGGGGATGGGGGTTGAGTGGGGAGCAGAATTGAGGCACCGCCCCCACCTTAAGCCCAAAATAGCCTTGCCAAGGATCTTAAAGGTTTTCCCAGTTAGGTGGGGCAAAGCAGACAGGCTTCAACTGGAGCACTCATCTTCCATTCTGGGGAAATATTTAATTTTCCAGGTTAAAAATAAGAAATCGCCCAAGTTGTTGGTATTTAATCTAATTTTTAAGATAGTGTTCACTAAAAAAAGGCTACTGCTTCCACTAATATGGACCTAGATGGGAAGGTTGTTCAAATCTGGAAACTGCTCAGAACAGTTGCCCAGAGTACATGGGGGAGGGGAGGGTGTCTGCACATCAATTACCTTCTTTTATTAAGGATTTAGGAAAATACAAGGAGATATTAAGAACATAGATCTATTTCTTTTTCGTTCAGTATTTATAAATATTGCAACATTCCTTTAAACAGTTTTTGATCAAAGAAATGAATTATAGGTAAAACAGAAGTCCCCACCACCTGCCTTCTTCTTCAACATGCATGCACACACACATACACACACACACACACACACACACACACACACACACACACGGGGGGGGCGGGGGAAGCATGCAAACATCATAGTGTTCGGAGATCACTTCTAGACAAAATGGAGCTGGTTTGCTATTTGGGTGATAATTTGGCTTTGAGTTTTTGTTTTGTTTGCCATTGTTGAGTTTTGTGTTTGTTTGTGTTTTAAGAATCTTGCTGTATAGGCTGCTTAGGCTGGCTTCAAAACCACAATCCCCCTGCCCCAGCCCCACCTTCCATACCATCATTCTAAGATTATCGGTCTGTGGGGTGATACCCCACTGCTTCCATACTTTTAACTGCTCTCTAGTGCTCCACACATGCCCAGTCCATTGTCGATTATGAGGTCATGAAACTAGAGCTACAACAAGGCAATGGGAACATACGTTGTCACCACCTGAGGGAGGAGTCTGGCTATGCACTCTGACCTGGAAGTGTCTGCGGCCCCTCTAATCCAGCAAGTGTCTCTCCATCTGCCCCTGAAGAACTTGCTGTGCCCAAGCTGAGCATGGGGATTCCAGACAGTGTCTTTATGACAAGAAAATGAAACTGACCCAGATGGGTATTATAATAGTACTTTAAAAAGACAATGTGGATGAAAACACTAAGTGCCACGGACTTGTATACTTTAACATGCTTATTTGTACATACATTTAACTTTCATTAAAATGTTTAGGCCTCTTTCAACTAAAAATAAAAAAGGGAGTTTTCAGGGACTTGTGAACAAGTCACATCATCCAACTTAGTGGATGGCTGGGCTCTTGTCGTGTGTGTGTGTGTGTGTGTGTGTAGAGAAGCTTCATAATACAGAGCATGGAGAGCTGGGTGTGGTACCTTTAATCCCAGATCATGGGAGGATGTGGCATGAAGACCAGGCCCTGAAAACTCTTGAAACTCAGGACAGCCAGGGCTACACAGAGAAATGCTGTCTTGAGAAGAAAAAAAAAGCAAAAAGAGGGGTGGTCAGTCTAGGACTCAGAAGGCTGAGACTGGAAGATTCCTGGGGAGACATAAGTCTATTCATCCTAGATAGGAAAACCACAACAGACTTATAACCACAGTACAGATAACACAGAAGTCAAATTTGGTGAACCAATAAGTTTTATTGAAGTTCCTTACATGAATATGAGGGAGGGGCTGTTTACAGAAGCAGAAATGAATCAAAGACAACTTCGTCACCAAAGCACACCCCAGCAGGGCTGATAGCTCACAAAGCTGGGAATGTAGAGCATGCTGCACAGCCTCCAGGGATCTCAACAGGTTGGAGAATGTGCTTTCCAAGTGCCACAATTGTTTTAAATCCCTTCCAGGCATCTGGTCTGATCTCAGTCTTTGCAACGTTGACTCTGCCAGTCTAGCAAAGAGGGTCCTAGACAATCTAGTCAGTTTCAGGAACTTCCTGAAGCTATTTTGAGTTGTTTACCTTCCTATTTATAGAGCTTTCTCCATGGGGTAGAGGGTTTCAATCTCAGAGGAAATTGTTACACAACAATGTAAGTGCCTTTACTGCTAGACTCACCTTGACAATCTCACCAATGCCATTTTCAAAAGACTTCATAGTAAAGAACTTCAGAGATTAATTAGCTTAGACAAGTTCAGTCATCCAGATCATCCAGTGTAGGAAGGAAGGAAGGAAAGAAGGAAGGAAGGAAGGAAGAAAGAAAGAAAGAAAGAAAGAAAGAAAGAAAGGAAGGAAGGAAGGAAGAAAGGAAGGAAGAAAGCCAAGCTAGCAAGGCTCTTCCGGACCAGCTGGATATTATCTGATCTTGCCCACCCCATCCCGGCTGTTTTGCACACCCCCTTAATTTGGAAGGGAAGAAATCTTGAAACTTTGGTCTCTTCTGGGATGGTATGAACTTTGTTAACCTTTCGGAGCATGGAGCAAATAAGTGGGAAGGGCTATCCTGCCCAGCCAACCAGAGTAGATTAAATGGCCGCATCTTCATGGGAGAAGGAAGTGGGAAGAGAAAACTGCTACAAATAAAGCCAGGGTATCTCAAGGTGAGAGTCTCCTGGTGAGTTTCCTTCCTCAATCAAACCAATCCGCTGCCCTGCCCCACCCCCTTCGCGTCCTGAACAAGCCACCTTGTAGCCTCTTAGCCTCTTCAGGGCAGCTCTGGCCACTTCAGCTTTCTTTCTCAGCCCATCCACGGGGTCTCAGTGATCCAGTAGAACCTTCCTTGGTTTCTTAACTGCTTTCTCCTGAACTGTGTGCTCCTCTTTCCTGATTCCAAATGTCAAAATGAGAAGTGCAACAGAAAATACCGAGAAGCAAAAAAGAAAGAAAAAAAGAAAATGAAAACAAAGAAAAGTAAGCAGCCAGCTCATTAAGTAGGCGCCAACAGTGCTGGGGTCACTGGCCTCTTCTAGTCCATGATATTGTGAAGCTTCTTGAGGACCTGTGATTTATTCTGTGCCCTTGTTTAAACTTCATTTTCAAACATGGCACCATGATGCCTGCCTCCCTACCTTTTCCCCGTGCACTGACCACAAGTCTCCTCATGGACTCTGCCGTGTTCCCCTGACTCAGGACAAACTGTTTTTGCTAATTCTCCTTGTGAAATCCTATTGTTTGCTCTCAGATCTGATGCAACTTCTCCTCTCCCTCAAGTGACCCTCTGCTTTTATTTCCTGCTGGCATGCACCCTGCAGTTGGTCAAGCCTGTCTGTCTATATGCTTTTACTTTTCTGTTCTCTTCTGTTGCCTTTGTTTTTTGTGAATCACTTTGATTTTCCTTTGTCTTCAGTTTCCTGACAATGCCATACTTTGTGTCTTCCAAGGACTTGGGAATGACTTTTAAAGATTAAGTCTCATGCCTATGTTTTCTCAAAAAACAGCTGGGTGGTATGCAGTGTGTCTGATAGGTTGACCCCAGGAAGTCATAGAGGACCAGGGCAGGACTCCCATCACTGACAGTCCGGGTTAAAGCGCTGTCCCCAGCAAATTTCTGGAAGACTTTGTCAGATAACCTCTGCCCTGGAGAGCTTAGTTTTATGACTGCCTAAGCCCCTTGGTAAAAGAGTAACTTCCCCCAAGCAATGTGTCTCTCAAGGTAAGAAAGCGAAGTATCAGCCTCCTTAGGTATTCCAGAATACTGAAGAGTTTGTGCTCTTCTTTACCACTCTCTACATTCCAGGCACTTCAGGGAAGAAAAATATTCTAATCCTTTTTATTCCCCTTTACAGCTTGACTGTCAAACAATATAATAAACAAATATGACTTATGGGCTGCAGAAGAGAAATCTGTATTTCTAAGGCCAGTGAGGTTATAGAAGGAAAAAAAAATGACTCTTTAATGAAGGGCAGAAACACTGACACAGGATTGACTAAATGTCCTTATACACAAACACCTCAAGTCAATTACAATCCACAATCCTAGCATTTCCATACAATGTCTTATTTAACCCTCAGAACAACTCTGTACCCTGTACAACTCTGTATTATTCTCATTATTTTCATAAATTCTTACGAAAAAAATATATAGTTTACTCATTATTAAATGCACAGTGGTCCGTGCCTTTAAATCCTAGCAGAGGAAGGTGAATGGATCTCTGTAAGTTGGAGGCCAATATAGTCTACATAGCAAGTTCCAGGCTAGCCAAGGCTACACAGTGAGACTCTGCCTTAAAATAAATACTCTAAGGCCAGGCAAGTTCCACACCTGTGTCTGCGATGCCAGCCCCACACGTCCCCCACAATGCCAGGATACCCACAGAGAGACAGCTCTGCATACCACTTGTGCTGCCCACCTAATATGCATGGGTATGGAGTTGACAGGTCCCCCCAGGGCTTGGTGTGGGTATCCAACAGTCCTTTCTGAAGCAAGGACTTCCTTTTCATCTAGCAGTCATAGAGCCAGCAAAGAGCCTAAGAGGAATTAATTTCTCAGTAGTGATTTGTTGACAGTAAAGTTAAATCAAAGTGTGAAAACCTCATATTCAGTATGAACACTAATAAAAATTACCAGCGACCACCTGAAGTCACACTTTTTTTGTTGGCAGCCACTAGAATCCAAGGGAGCCACCTGCTCCATCGGTAGCACAGAGAGGGAAATGGATGACCGAGCTCAGAGCCTGGCACTCAGAGAGTGGGTAGATATCCCACACACTGCTCTGAGCTGTCCAGAGGGTCTGGACAACTGGGAACCAGGACAGGAAATGCCAGGCTCTCCCACCTCTTTCCCACCGAACTGAGTTAAAACAGTGAGTGGGCAGGGCCAGGACAGCAGTGAGGATGTGGAGCATCTGCAAGGCAGAAGAAAGGGCCTCCATCCTGAGCCCTGCTCGGTACCCAGAAGCCTACCTGCCCTGGAGCCCTGCCAGGTTCTAAGGCTACCGGTCCTGTTCTGCTTAATGGGGTTGGACTCTCAGAAAATCCCATCCAGTCCATTGGCCTCAGCTCTCCAGAGAGACAGAAGCTTTGCCTGCTAAATCTGCATCCAGAGCAAGAAAGCCCTACAACACCAAAGTTTTTCTAAGCTTAGGGAGGTGGAGCTTTGGAGAGGAACCGGCTTTGCCCTCTGTCCCACACTGAGGCAACCGGCCACCATGAGCTCTGAGAGGCAGCAGGCTTGTTTTGGAAACTGGCACCCAATGCAGGCTCACTCCTGGATATGAACTTGAGCCCCGCCCCCACCCCAGCTGCAACACTCCACTTCCAGCCTCTCTGCCAATATCCCCTTCCAGCTGCCCCTGTCAAAGGCACCATTGTGCCCTCCTGGCAGAGCCACAGAGTAAGGCTAAAGAGGAAGCAGACATTTTCTGCCCAGGGGATGTTCTTAAGCAGGTTGTGTGTGTGTGGCTTCAATGCCACATTCCTTGAGCCCACACAAATTCACCAGAACACCATCATTCCTGTCACAGATGGCAGCTTACTTTCCAGGCTAGCTAGCCCACCACAGCTAGCTGTCACAGAATGTGGGACACACAGCTGGGATGTCAAAGCTGGGCAGAAAGAGGGATCAGGACAACATTTTTCAAAACAGCACACAATAGCCTGCCAGAGTAAATTCTGAACTTGGAATCTCTAATTGGAAGGCATTTTGTTTAAACTTACACACTCGACAAAGGAGTCATTCTGGCACATTCTAATAAGAAAGGCTCTTACCTCCTCTTGACTATTGGAAGGGTAGGAAGCCCCCAAGAACCTGGTTATGGCTAGATAGCGTGGGCTTTCAGAACCTTCTTCCTGACACTGAACAAAAGCTGTATCCTGTTCCTTGCTATTGGTTCCCTGGTTGGCACTAGTTGGAACAAAATAAATACACAGTATCTGGGGATACATGAAAGAATTCCTCATCACAGGCATCTTATCATCCTTCTCACTCCTCCATAGGACTGCCTTTCATAGGGCTAATGATGTATCTTTTACAAAGTATCACATTACAAAGTATCACATTAACTTATAATGAGCTAGTTCCTATATACCTCCACTTATAGACTCATACATAACTCTCCTGACGACTTTTTAAAAAAAGATTTATTTTACATGTGTCAGGGTTTTTTGTTTTGTTTTGGTTTTTTGTTTGTTTGGGGGTTTTTTTTGCCTATATGTTTGTATGTGTACCATATGTGTGCAGTACTCCTGGAGGCCGGAAGAGGATGTCAGTTCCTGGGAACTGAAGTTACAGACAGTTGTGGGTGCAGGGAACCCAACCCAGATCCTCTGTAAGAACATCAAGTGCTCTTCAGCACAGAGCTATCTCTCCAGCCCCTCCTGACTACTCTTGTCTTCTAGGTAACCAAGCATAGCACAAACAGATCTCATATTCCTACTCTTTACATCGGTCTGGCCTCCTGATCTTTCCACTTGTCTCTCATACAGAAGACCGGGAGGCTGAAGGAAGACAAGCACTAAACGAAGATTGGGAAAGAAAGACCCTCCTTAACTTCACCAAGTCAGTGATTTCTCATCTGCACAACGAGCATATGAACGCTGACACTGCAAAGCTAAAAGGATTAGATTTAAAATATGATGAGCCTGTTTCATAAGTTGCTGAAAAAGATGCTATTATCTTACTGTCCACTATAGACAACAGCTCCTAAAATCATATCCAATAACCTCTCTGAACACAGGGCAAGCCATTGCCTGTACCATTTACCTACATGCCAGACCCATCCTTGTATGGAGACAGACTGCCTTCCCAAGACTGCTCTCTCCACTCAATGTAGCACGGTTTCTTCCCTCGAGATACATATCAGTCATTAACTCTGGAAGCATTCACTCTTGTTCCTCTCCAGGGAAAACAAATATAGTGATTTCCCTGGGCTACGTTACTTATACTCACAGTATGTTCTCTAATTCTGCAGATAGAAAGGTCTGAGCTTCCTCCTTGGTCTTGCTGCCTCTAGCCGGCAGCGCATGGGAGCCAGCCTGCTTCCTGGACCATATCTTCCCAGCTCTCCTCTCTGCTGATGCAGTTGTATCTTGCTATTGGCTGTAAGCTGGAGTGTTTATGCCTTAGAATTGCTCTTTGGTTTTTGTTTTCCTGGAGACCTGGCTGGTAAGCAGTTAGCACCACCTGTCTCAGCGCTGACCTGAGAAAGCATCTGGGTGCTGGGTCCTATCTTGGTTCACCCCCATCCCTGCATCTGGCAGAGAGCAAGTCCTGGCTTGTTCTTGATGAATGAATGAGTGCCTCTGTCTTCTCTGTCTCATTGAAGGAGCCTCCCACGCCTCTCCTGTTGGGGTGTAGGGTGTGAGGTGTGAGACTTTGGCCATAGTCAGAGGATTACTTCCTGCTGACTAGGGTTAGCATTCGCACCTATCCCTGCCCTGGACATCTGAGTCTACTTTATCTGGTCATCCATCACTATATTCATGTAGAGGTTGGGCAGACTCATCGGGGATGGAGATTTTTGTTGGTGTTCTTCATGGAACAGTTTGTTTTCCACTTTAGGGATTTCTCCACAGTGTTTTGGTTTCAATTCACAGGTAGTTACATTGAGCACCCTGTATGGCTTAGACATACCTGCTTCTGTGGAGAACACAGAGCTGTGTGGAACACTGACCTTACCTTCACCTGAGCTTCATGGCTCCTGGGGGACATGTGGTAGAATCTACACCACATCAAGGGGGAATCGAACCGATGAAGCACTGAGAAGGGGAGCATGATTACCTGCTAGCCGCCTGGAACAGTTTTGAGGAGCCTGCTGCATCTCCAGCAGGCTGGGACTTATCAGGCATCAAAGCGGCAGTTTGCACCACCTGCGGCAGAAACAAAAGTAAACAGGCCCCAACTCTGCCCACACAGAGCAGTTCAGTCTAACAGGCAGTACTAGGGCCCAGCTAATTATCAACCTTAGCTGCTATCTTCTTTCCAAACCAAAGGGGTTAGACCAGACAGGGGCCAGCCTTCCCCAGAACCCTAACGTGCCATCTAGGCTACCAAGTTAATTTCAACCCTGCCTGCCCCTCCCTGTCTTCTGGGTTGTATAAGACTTGAAACTACCAAGCAAGATTTGCTAGAACTCTCTCTTGGCCTGATGCTTGTTGGTGTCCTGTTTCCTTAAAAAAAAAAGAGGCAAGAAGGGGAGGGTAGCCCAGGCTCAGGTCAGTTCCCTAGCCCCTGCCCTTCAGGCTTGGTCTGAAGCTCTGACACGGAGCCCAAGCATCAAAGGAGGCCACCTACCCCAGCCAGAGCGGGTCAAAGGTCAGGACGTGGTCCATCTACACTATAATGGGAAGACCTTTCCTATGGATACAGCCCAATATTTCCCCCTCAGCAGGAGAGCTATTCCCTGAATTTTGTCACTCAGTGGGGAAATCATCCTCAGACTCTGTCTCCAAAATCAAAAAAGTACAAGAAATGCATAGTTCAAAAGAAACCCAAAAGATGTATCAACAAAGCATGGTAATGCTTTCAGACAACCAGTAATTAAAGGGGGGGCTGTTAAGAAAGTTAAGGAATTATGGTTGCCATTGGAGGGTGGTGATGATGAATTTAACTTGTAAGCCTTTATTGTTTAAAGGTAAACACCATTTACATATGAGTAGAGAAAATCTAGGTTTGCTGCAGAACAGTATGTGGGGACTCTTGAACAAGTTTGGTTGCCAGATGTAACTGCTATGCCTGGTCTTTCATTTCTCTACTTTTCTGTACTTTTAGAAATAACCATAAAAAAAAAGATTAAAAGGAAAAAAGGGGGAGGGGAGGGCAGGGGAGGGGAAGGGAGGGAAGGGGAAGGGAGGGGAAGGGAGGGCAGGGGAGGGGCACATCAGAATGATGCAATGACAGAGTCCGGAGCCTGAAGCAGTGAAATCCACATCCTCTCTCTTAAAACAATCCAGCCTAGTGGTGGGTGGAGCTTCGATACAAAACAATCTCCCTCCAATCCAGAGAAAAATCTGTCTGAAGGTGGTGTGGAGAATCCAGGTTAGGGATAACGCAATCTAAAAACTGAAGCAGGTCGTCAAATAAATAGACTCTCTTTCCCGGAGGACCTGCAGAAAAGGGCCAGTAGAGCTGTGATCTGGAGGCCTCCCCTCCCCACCTTTTCAGGTCAGAAGGGAGGGCCTGCTGCTAGGTGCATGACGCTCTGCCTCCCTCCCCTCTAACGCTGTCGACCCCCTCAGTGAAGACAGAGCTGGGAGAGTCTAGCTTTGGCCTAGAAATGCAGAAACCCAAAGCATCCAGCTGAGGAGGAGGTGAACACGGGCGCTTAGCATTTGCTTATAAAGGCCTGTGGCCTCTTAACCCAGTCTCTAGTCATCTACACTATTCCCCAGCCCCCCCCCAAAAAAAAAAAACAAAAACAAAAAACAAAAACCTATCCCCTCTCTAAAGAAGCCAGAACTATGGGTGCTGGGGCCGCCATGGACTGCAGTCAACAACTGGAGCCTGGATTTGCCCAGGGGAGGGAGCTGGGCCGGCTTCGGTGGCCACTGTCGCACCTGCACCTGGCAGCAACACCCACGGACAATCTGGAGTGCTCGCGCGCCCATAGGCTCCGGCTCTGAGCCCCATGCCTGGCTGTAAACGCCTGGGTGAGTGCAGATCAACCGCCTTTCAGAGCAGAGCCTGCCAGCACACACACCCCACACACCCCACACCCCCCCGCCCCCCGCCAGCCCCAGTCTAGCTCAGGGCTCCAGGCTTTCCCTGGAGCCACCCGGAAGGGGGGCCAGATGACGTCATGGAACACTTGGAGGATTTAGCTCGGGAACAGGCCGTTGCCAGTGTTCCAGTTAGGCCTACAATGCTCCATTCCCGGCTCCACTTTTCTGAGAGACCCAGTACAGCAAGCCTTACATCTTAGGGAGTTCCAAAGGAAATAAGAGACAGTGGCTAGGAGACAGGTGTGCAGAGAGGAACGCTGAAATGCTCCAGCCAAACTGGGGAGCAGGGTCATGACCTGGGGGGATTGGTTCTTCCTGGCACAGGAAATGGAGAACTCAAATCATGCAGGAGTTAGGAACTGCCTTTGCCTCACACCAAAATTTGGTCACCCCACCCCCATTTTCTGACTACTTAAGGACTAACCTAGAATCACGAAGCAGTCTCACCCAGGAGTGTCCTTTTCTAGGACCTCAGGGTCCTCGCCCCTCTACTATTTGCCCCAGTTTACACAGGATGGATGGAGAGAAGACAGTCTTATCAAGAGCAGACAGAGGAGAACTGTTTTTTTAGGGAGAAAGCAACAGTTACAGCTACAGAGAGAGAGACAGAGGACACACTGCAGGCAAGGAAAGAAAGGTGACTGTGTGAAATACAGTTTGTCAGGGAGAGTGCTGGTGGTACATTTCTTTGGTTTTGTGGGTGGTTGTTTTTAAAACAAATCTGGCCTAGAGACAGGATTTAATAACACTAATGCCTAAGCCCTTATAAGATAGAACAGCAGCGGAAGATTCAATAATTCAAACAACAGCTGCAAGCTGAATTTTGCTGTAAACCCTGCATCAGCTTCTCTGCCTCATCTCTAGAGTGGAATCTGGCTTTGGCAACCTACATCTGCATCTGTGCAAAGCCATGTTCTGTGACCTTGAGCCAGGGTCTCACCATCCGCTGGGGTAGCAATGGTCTCCCTCAGTGCCGGGCTCCTCAGAGACAAGGTAGACAAAGGAAGTCTGGTGCACAAGGAAGTCTGGCCAGGGGTAGCTATGACTATCATTATTTTTCAGAAAGAAAGAGAGAGAGAGAGAAATTTCAATTGACAATGAATAAACTGAGGTGTTATGGAAGTTGCTCCAACCAGGAAGGGAAGTAGCCATATGATCTAGGAAGAGATAAGGAAAGGGGACAATTCCAGGCTCAGAGCAGAGAAAAACTCATTTTGAAGTGCAGAATTTTTTTGGCACAGTGACCCAGAGCCTAAATTCCTAATTAGTAGTTGCATAAGAAGGATGGGAGTAAAAAGACATTCCAAGATAAACTCCTAACAGATCATGGAACATGTTGAGAAGGAAAGGGGGTCTTGTTTCGAAATCTCTGTGACAGCAACAAGGAGGCCAGGATGGGCCCAGGCGTTAAGGGGACTGTTCACGTATGCAAAGGCAGCATGTAGCCACACCCAGGAGTAACTGCACAAAGCACACCTCAGACCTTGAAGCCTGGCTCTGGGAAGACTGCCGCCAAGGAGACCGTCAGATGATGTTTGAAGCAAAATAACAAAAAAGTACAAAACGAAACCTGGAAAGTATAGTTCACAGTAGGGCTCTCCCATGTCTGTGGGGAATGGTCTGGGCTGATGGTTGATGTAGGAGGACCCAGCACTTTGTGGGTGATATCACCCCTGTGCAGATGGTCTGAGCTGTATAAGAAGACAGAGTCAATAAGCCATGGGGAGCAAGCAGCACTCCTCTGTGGCCTCTGATTCGGTTCCTGCTTCCAGGTTCCTGACTTGAGTTCCTGCCCTGAATTCCCTCTGTGATGGACTGTGACTTGGGATATGTAAACCAAGTTAAATCCTTTCCTCCCTAGCTTGGTTTTGGTCAGTGTTCATCACAGCAACAAAAAAGCAAACTGGGATAGATCCCAAATTAAAACTGGGGAGACAGATGCTAACGTCACTACCATGTCTGAGGAGAGACAACATACAACTTACAAGCCTTGGAAAATTCACACCTGTGTGAGCCCAAGTTGTTGGAAGATTTTAGGTATCATTCAGAAGTTACTTGGATAAATCTAGAATATAGGAGATTCTATTGAATGAGAGGCAAAAAGATAAATATCACCCAGTGTCCCAAAGATAAAAGGGTATACCTTGAAAACTACATATTGAGGTACTTCTGTCTAATTCCTGGAAACTAGAGTTGATGATTGGCACCCATGCATAGATGATATAGTTGGCTAAAGATGGAATCTTTTATTGTTTTTGCGGGAAAGGTTGTCAGGGAAAGTCTGACGTGACACTTAGCAGACTCTCTTCTGTTTCAGCAGGAAGAACACAGGACTGAGGTCTGTAGACCTGCATTTCTATCTTGTTACACCATTCATAGATCAGATGCCCACAGGGGAGTTGCTGTACTCCACAGGGCCTCCTTAATGAAAGGTGGGGGCAAGTTCTCTTAGGTCCGTCTCATCTCAGAGCTCTGTGATTCCATCTCAAAATCCATATGTACCGGTAAGAACAGGGTCCTGAAGACACACTGCATCAATAAAACACCTCACGCTAGGGTTACTACTGTGGTGTGTTAAAGTGATCAAGGAGAGACTTGATCCCTGGTTTTGCCATTATATGACTTAACCCCAAAATGATGGGCAAGTTGTGATTAACCCACAAAATACCGATCTGAACAAACTGGAGGAGGCTTGAACCAAGAACTAGATTAAATGAATGAATGAATGAATGAATGAATGTAAAATCCTGCATCTAAGCTATATATTTCAATCCTATATAAGGTCAAGAGAGAAATACATAGTAAGGTGAAGGTCAAGGTGACATTTCTGCTCTTCAAACAAAAGAGCTAATGAAGCTCTTACCACATCAATGATAAGGACTGTGGTAGGTAACGCATGACACTTTTATGGGTGCTTTGTACATGTCTTGTTTTATGAGCACGATGATATGATAGAGTTCCAGCTCCAAGAAATACTGGTGTGATTGCCACCTGTCCCACCAAACAGGTCAGCGCCGATGTTTCCGACGTCAGAGACAGTACCATTTAGGCAGGGAATAAATTGTGGTGTATACAAAACAGAATAATCAAAATACGAAAAGTCTGAAAAGGAGGTCGGAGCAGTGGCCACACTGAGCCTAGAGGAGTGGGAGACAGAGAAAGTCCTTAACTCTGAGACCGTTACTGCTTACCTTGAAGTTCGTATGCTTCCATCTGTACACTGTGATGCTGAACAGCGTGCCCACTAAAGAGACTTTCAAAGGCTCCTGTCTCCCCAGGGGAGAAATGAGTTCCCAGTTATCAGAAAAGCTCACTTTATTCTTGTTCTGTGGTTGGAAAACGAGTCAGAGATGACAACACTGATTAGAACTTCAAAGAAATCAGGCGGTGGGTGAGTCACTATGAACATATGGAGGGAGCCCCAACTCTCTCGTCCTTCTCTGGTAAAGACTCTGAAAGTTTGATTTCTGGGTATTTTAGGCTATTTTCTGTCATTTGTGAACAGTAAATAACAAAAGCTTAGTCCTCACAATTCAGGATCAAGGTCAAGGAGCTGCGTGTGATGGGGCCTTCTCCTCCTGGGAGGCCTGCAGCCTGCAGGCAGCAGGAGCATGCGTGGCTTCCTACCCCCTCTAACGAGGCTAATGAGAACGGGAGCTCAGGTCTAGAGACCTCATCTAATCCTAGTTAGATGCCTCCTCTTCAGACTGTGACAATGGAATTAACTCCAGCCAAGGATCTGATGGAGGCATCCAGACCATAGCGGTCGATAACCCAGGTGACTGTAGATCGTTACCGTATTGTCTTCCTTTCTTAAAAGAAGCAAAATTTAAAAAACAAAAGCAAACAAAAATATGGACTTTATAGTCAAATTCCACAAATGTGGAGTTTACCTGTGCATTCTTGGAAAATAAAGCACATCTCTTTGGGTCCTCTTTGTTCTTCTGTAAATGAAATAAATCACCAATAATCCTGAGAGGCAAGGATCAAAGCTAGTGCTTTTTTTTTTTGCTGCGTTGGTAAGCCTCGTGCCAAAATGGGGTAGCTTTACAGCTAGGTGAAACCTTCCAGTCTCTGAGGCCTCCTGGGGGAGGGGTGGTAGAAAGCAGATAGAGAAACTCAGCTACATCAGCAAGCGCAAGTGCCAGAGCGACACTTAGTACAGCTCTGAGAGACAGGCAGATTGGAAGGCCTCCCAAACCCGAAAGTCTTGCACTTACCAGGCGGAGAAAGGGGATAAAATAAAGGGATAAAAATTGTCATTTGTTGAGAATCTACCTAATACTGGTTTCTGGACCCAGTGACACCACAGATCTTCACGGTGATTACCAAGGGTCCATCTTGGGGTGTAAGGATGGACTGAAGGACAGTTTGGCAACCACCTTGTCTAAATTACATCCCTGTTTCTAGCCCTTTGGAAGTCCGCACTGGATGGCTCTCTCACCATGGTGGCCAACGCCTTGAGTCTGAGAAGCCACCAGATATTTAGTTTCTGACCAGCAGTGACAGTGATAAGGTGACTTAGGACCTGTCACACCCTATTAGAAGCCCCGGTGAGCACGCATGGCCCCACCATGATCTGCCTTCTCTCTGCTTTGCAGTGTGATGGAGTTGAGGTGGACCTGAGCAATATCTTCCTGGAAGGCATTGCCATTCTTAACATTCCCAGCATGTACGGAGGCACCAATCTCTGGGGAGAAACCAAGAAGAACCGGGCTGTGATCCGGGAAAGCAGGAAGAGCGTCACAGACCCAAAGGAGCTGAAATGCTGTGTCCAAGGTAGGCAAGCGTGAGGATAATTGCTTCAGCCATTGCCCGGGTGACAGAGCAAGCTGGCAAGCTACAACAGAACCTACATCAGGCTCGATAAGGCCCACAGCTGCCAAGGACCGGGTGCTCTGGGAACAGGCTGACTCATTGGTCCTGGTGTTATAAAGTTCACAATCTAATTGAGAAGGCAAGATTCTTAATGAAGGAGCCCTAGACAATAGTCTGTAGTCAAACCAGGGCTCTAGGAGGTCAGGTGCCAAGTGCTGCTCCTGCCTTGGGTACCAGTGTCTTCCAGTGTCTACAAACAATAGTTCTCAACCTGTTCTCACCTCCCAAAGCAACATCAGACCCCACCCATCACACCTGCTCCTGGAAGTCCTTTATCCAAATGGCTTCTAGAATTCTCTTGCTCCCAAGTTTTCTTGGCCACTCTCTTAATGCTACAGAGTTCCCACACAGGTCTTTGGCCTTCTCTATTCTGTCTGTACCTCACTGATGGCCTCCTCCAGTTGTAAACCTGTGTATGAGCCTGTGATGCTACCAAACGACCTGCTTGCCCCATCCCATACCCCAGGCTCATGCATCCAGCAATCTATGCCACATTTCCTTGGTGTAAGTAACAGATGTTGCCATCTCCGTCCACATGTCCAAGGCTGAACTCCTGTTGTCCCTCCCCCCAGGCTTCTCCAGCCTTCCCCATGACTCAAGTCCAAACACTGGCATCATCCTCAATTCTCTTTCATGTCTTCTTACATTCAGTCCATAAGAAAACCCATTAGTTAACGACTTTTTAATTTATTACTGATTTTATGTAAATGGAGGCCAGAAGAGGGTATCAGATCCTATGGAACTGGAGTTACAGACAGTTGTGAGCTGCCATGTGTTTGCTAGGAATTGAATCTGGGTACTCTCAGAAGAGTGACAAGTGTTCCTAACCACTGAACTATCTCTCCAGCCCCAGTTCACTGTCTTTTAAAAATGCCCAGAATTCAACTGCTTCTTCCCACCTGCTTTCTGACTGCCTGGATCTAAGCCATTTTCTTCTTTCTTCTAAATTACTAGAAATCTTTCTCTCTGGATTCTTTATTCTAGTTGTGCTATATATAATGGGTACTCACCAAGTGTGATAGTGTGTGTCTGTAATACCAGGACTCAATAGGCAGGACATGATGGCAGTCTAGACTATACACCTAGAATAACCCTCCAAAGCAATCTGTTCTTACAACCACAGAAAGACCCCTGAGAAAAATGTCAGTTTGTGACATGGACCAAATCCAGTACTGACTCTAAGTAAAACACCAAATGTTCAGTGTGGTCTGGTGCCTCATGGGGTCTAGCTTTCAGTAGCTCCCAGACCCCATCTTCTGCATGGACTCTCCCCATCATGCACACTACTTCTGTCAATCATGCAGGCTGCTTGTATAGGTCAACTAGTCCTTTCCAGAATAACAGGCAGTATGTCTCAGAGAACTCACAAGGACACAGGAGAGATTTCTGAGATGCCCTTAAAAGACTTTCATCCCAACCCCTTCTCAGCCAAGGACTCAGTCAAAGCTCCTGACTACTGATCCGTATTGGTCACACCCTTTCTTGGTATCTCAGTTGCCAGGAGACTGGAGGGGTGAGAAGCTAGGCTGAGGAGGACATTGCCATGGGTACCGTGCCAGCAGGAGAGGACTGGGTTCTAACAGCCCAGTTTTTGACACCTCAATTTTTATTGCTGTAAAATCAGCTTTTTAGGAAAACTTTTGTTAGCTGGGTAAATGGAGCTGAACAAGATTGATTCCTGAACTAGACTTGTTTTGTGGAAAGATTACTGGACTCCAAGCTATCTACCATTGAAGGGAAGGAGCTGCCTACCCTTGAAGGGAATGGTGCTTATTTCACATGGATCTATATTCTAGAGAAAGGTAATCAAGAAAGATCATCTTTATACCTCTGTCCTTTTAAAGCAGACTCAGGACTACTTCTCTTTTGCTCTCTGAAGGCCCCTTCATTTCACACAGTCAACTTTGCAATTTGTATGAATTATTAAACTGAATAATGCATTCCTCTTCCCTCCCTTAGCAGTGGAAGTTGTGGATGCTAACAGAGTAAGGGGAATATCGAAGGTTGTAGCAAGTTCCTGACACCCCTCCCCACCGAGCTCCCACCCCACCCCACCCTCTCTCACCTCCCTGGCATCCAGCTCTGTCAGAACAGAGAAGGAACCGGCAAAAGAGCTCTCCCCCATATTCACCCCGGGGCTTGAGGAAGCTCTTCCTGGGGTCATGTTCTGCCTCAGGACTCATGTCAGCTTGCATCTTTTCTGTAAAGATCTGATCTTACATTTTGTGTCTTTTAAGCAGGAATAAAACTGTTGCTCGCTCTTAGCTCTTTTCTGCAGCCCCCTTTTCCTGTCCCCAAAATGAAAGATGAAGCGCTTCCTGGTCTTCAACAGGCATGTGATGGACCAAAGCAGAGGCCCAGGAGGGGCCCTGGCTTCTGAGCTTTGTATAGGTCTTGACTTTGAGTCTTCCTTCTGAGAAAGCCACCATCCCATGAGTTAAGTTGGCAGCAGGAAAGCTAGAGAGACACATTTGTTCATTCATGTGTTCGTCCATGACAGACTCTGCCTCTCACTAGTGTGCGACCTAGGGTCCTTTCAGCTTCTTGGTGCTCCATTTTTCTTACCTGTAAAACAAGCAATCTGGAAATCATATCTTGAGACTTCTAACAGCTCCAAAAAAATGACAGCCCTATTTCGGTCTTTGTGACCTCCTTTTTCTTCTGTGTGTCTTTTCCCAGGATTTCCGGTCAGTAGTTAAGGGCAGGGAGCTCTCTGTAGGCTCTTCATTTATTGAGACTCTTGACTCCTTGGCCTTTCCCTGGGACTGGGGGTGGGGGGCGGGAGGGAGAAGTCAGGGCAGAGTATGGGGAGAAGGATCTCATCATAGGAAGTAAAGTAGAAGGCTTACTGCCAAATCTCTCACCAGACAGCAACCTTCCTCCTCAGAAGATTGACCCAAGTAAGAGGGTCTTGCATATTACCACAGAGTGAGTTCTATCAGAACGCAGGCTACTGCGGGAGCAACAGGGATGGGTGTGGGGGATCTCGCAGGTGGACAACCCAGGCTTAAACTGAGCTTTATATTTCTCAATTTTATAACAACTTAAAAATGATTCCACCTCTCAGCTTCCTCATCTATAAATTTGGCATAATAATACCTAGTGCCCTTACTGTGTTAAGAAGACAGTGGGTGGAAAAGTACCTGGACTCAGTATGAGCTCAGACTTAAAAATAACCACCCTCTGTCCTCTTCTACACCTAGCATGCAAGTAGGGGTCTGGTTTGAACACTTCTGTTTTCAGCATGTACCCACAATGAGAAAGAGCAAAGCAAGCTACTGCAGACTTCAGCTCAGCCTGACCCAGCACAGAAAACTTAGACAAGTAACTGTACCTACTACTGTCTTCCTCCCTAGGCTTCTCGGATTCCAGAGACAGAGATTAGGGATTATGGGTTTCTGAAGTTCATACTATTTGTCCCCAAGTATCAGAATCTAAAAAATAAGGGGCTGGACAGTTGGCTCAGCAATTAAGAGGACATAATGATGCTCTCTCAGAGAACCCGAGTTCAATTTCCAGGACTCATACCATGTTATAACCATGTGCAACTCCAGTTCCAGGAGACTTGACACCTCTAGCCTCTGCAGACTCCAGTACTCAACCCCACACAGATACAGACACAGACTTTGAAATAGTAAGAAAATAAAATTTATAAAAAAATGAAAGCATTTGATAAACGAGAAGCACCTAGCATCAGTTATCATTAGTATTGGTAATAAAAAATAATCTCTATTCTTTTTTTACATTCTATTGTAGCTTGCAAGTGATTTTTATATGAACTAATATAATCCTAACCAAAAACCCATGAAAAATATTATGTACTTAGCCAAATGAGCCTACTTCATAGTGGGAAGGGGGGACCCAATCTGCTTATGTCCAGAAGTAGCTTCGGAACCAAGGCTTGTGACCATGATTTTAAATCAGCCCCTCGAGGATAGTGTCACAACAAGTCCTCAAGCCAGGCTGTCACAACATGGGCGACATGTAATATAGTCCAAGGAGAGATTCAGTCTACTTGGTAACACGCTGCTCCTCCCTGCTACTGATACCCGTCTCTAGAACCCCCAACAGAGAGAGCAGCTTTGAACTCCTTGGGCACTGAGCTCTCCCTCCGTATTCAGAACACTGGTTGTAGGTAGCCCTGAATCATGGGTTGCTCTCACCTTGTCACCTCTTCCCTGCCTGTCCTGGAAAGCAAGGGGGACGCCATATGTTCCCCAGTGACCCTTTCTTTACTGCTCCGGTGTCCTGTCGAGTGGCGAGAGCCTGAGAGAGCGAGGCCTAAAACCTGAGGTGGACTGAAGTCTCTTGAAACAGCCAACTTTATTCAGAGCTTCAGACACCTCTAGCCTCTGCAGACTCCAGTACTCACCCCCACACAGATACAGACACAGACTTTGAAATAGTAAGAAAATAAAATTTATAAAAAATGAAAGCATTTGATAAATGAGAAGCACCTAGCATCAGTTAACCCTCGTACCCTGAAGGTTAAGAAAGGTCACCTGAGTGACCTCAGGAAGTCCTCAGGAGTTCAAGCTGTATACCATCACAAAGACAAACTGCACATGGCAAAAATCATATTTTCCTATAGAGGCACATGAGTAACAACAGCTGGGGTAAATGCACTCCTATCCACTACACGTGGGAAAGAGCATGAAAACACATTCCAAGAGCAATTGTGTTTTGAAGAATCTGTCACAAGACTCTGGTTGTCTTGGAGTGATCTCAGAACGATCAGAATTTTCACACAACTCCGTTCTTGGACTGTGTTCTGACAACCTTTCTGTCCTTCTCACAGCCTACTACCCAGGAGGGTGTAGAGTGTTCTACAGAATGGGTTTCTGTAAGGAGAAAGAGCAAGGAATCCTGCCTTCAGTGGGCACAGTGGATGATAGATTCCACAGGACAGGATCAGGCACAACTGAAATTGATAGAGAAACTGTTGAACGTTCATTTGAGAAGTGAGATGTGCTGGCCATCTTTAAATAAGTCACACAGATGCAGCTTAGAGACCTTGTGGCTGAGAATCTGTGTGGAATGGAAGGATTCCCCAAAGGAGAATTAAAAAGCAGCTCAGACCTTGCCACCACCACCCATGTGTCCTTAGTGACTGTCTCCAAGCCTCCATTTCAGCACCTCACCAAACAGAAGAGTGATGGGCTCCTTCCCTCAGACTGTTGGGAGAGTTGAATTATGTCATCCTTGTGGGCACATAGCTGCACCCAGAGCTTGATAAGGCCTTGGTTAACAGTCATCACAATCACCACTTGGTGTTGAGAAATATGAAAGGGACAATTTAGAACAATTTCTCTCACTTCTCCTTTGAGAATTTTGGCCAAGATTTCCTTTAAATCACCCATGGCTCTTAACAGTCAGAACTTCTTGGGTTATCACTGTGACTATTCTCAAAGTGCATCTGGCTGTTGCTGTAGGCATAGGAGGAACAGACTGTCGTCTAGAGATGCAGGGGGAAGAACAGGGGTCTGGTCGCCAAGTGAAACAGAGATATGGGTGAGCGAGTGAGGTTGGAAATCAGAGTCCTTGGAGGTCTGCCATTCCGTCTGGCACCAGCCCAAGATATAAATGAGAGACTTTCTATGCACTCTCTCTAACTCTCAATCCAGTCTTCAGCCTGGGATCAGTTTCCCCCACTAGATCCTCTGGCTATCTCACATGAGGTTTCTTTACCAGTCCCCCTTGAGCCACAAATAGAGTGTTCTAGAAAGTTCTAAACCAAAATCTCTCTAGACTCTTACCAGATAATTTCTGCCATTCTTGGTAAACAGAACAAGGGTCAGACATTTCTAGCAGAGAGTTTTGAGTCATTCTTACAGCATTACAGATAGACTTTCTGTCAGATCATTTAACATACATGCAAATGTACCTACCACAAAAGACTTCCCCAGCCACCAGGGGACTAGCACACCAGGGTTCAAGAAGATAAACCCACAAAGAGACATAGGAATTGTGATAAGTGCTAAAAAGAGTCCGTGGCTCCCAGGTCCAGATGAGGCCAGCCAGCCAATGTGACTAACACGGGGTACACCCAAGGCCTTGATGGCCAGGGTCTCAAGCCCGATGGCAGAAGCACTCCCCAGGCCCTTGCCCATCATTCTGCTCTCACAGATTCAGAGGCTCTCTAGGAAAGGAAAGCAAACCATGGTGAAAAGCACCTTGCGGACAAGCTCCCAGGGCCCTCTGCTCCTGACTGCTACTCTGCAAGCATAGATGGACTGCTCACCTGAGCATGGCACCTCATGGGTTTCCACCAGCCATATGAACTGTGCCCTGCACCCTAAAGCCAGGACACAGATGCCCACCAGCCATCTCAAAGGTTCATACTCCCAACTGGGAAACCACAGCTCAGGTGAGACTCAAAATAATGGTGAGCATAGGTTTATAGTTTCTTGTGACTTTCTTTCTAGTTTTATATAAAGTCATAACAGGGTAGGGCCTGATAGGTTCAGTGTTGGCCAAGGCTTGTCTTTAATTATCCTAAAGATTGTACATTTAACAGGGGTATAGTACTTACTTTCTGTATCTGAAAAAACGCTGACCAAAAACCAACTTAGGGAGGAAAGGTTCATTTGACTGACAGGTTACAGTCCATCCCAAGTGAAGTCATGGCAGGAACCTAGAGGCAGGAACTGTGGAGGAAAGCTGCCTGCTGGCTAGCTCCCCATGTCTTGATCAGCTTGCTTTTATCATAAAACTCAGGACCGCCTGTCAGGGTTGTGGGGGACAGCACCATCATAACGGTCTCTCCACAGCAATCATTAATCAAGAAAATGCCTGGCAGGCATGCCAATGGCCCAGTCTAATGAAGGAAATTCCTCAGCTGAGATCCTCTTTTCCCGGGTGACTCTAGTTTGTGTCTAGTTGACAAAAATCAACCAGCATAAAGATTCCTCCTGTGGGTTGTTGGCACAGAAGGCGGCAGGGGAGCTCTGAAGGGCCTCAGGAGTTCTAGGTGTGTGCTGAGAGACTTTTCTCGGCACTGGAAAATTACCATGGTAACATGTGTCATCTTGTTAAATGTTTGCAGGCCTACCGAAAGCCTTTACTTTGCTGTGCACAGGAAATCACAGCTCTGCCATTCAGTCTTTCAGCAGCCCACGCCGGCATCAACAAGCCCCAAACTAGTTATTATCTCTCCCTTCTACCCATCTCCTGCTCCTCTCCCAAAGCCCGCTGCCTCTCCACAAACATATGTTCCCTGCCTGGTTGGTGTCTTACCTGCTTCCCAAGCCAGATCCCAGAGTCCTGCTTCCCCCCTTAAAGCTACCTAGTAGAACGCTCCTGTGAGTCTTTATTGGGCGTCTCCCTCACCAGACTGGAAGCTCCCTAGGGAGTCCCTGTGCCTGGCAGAGTCTCTGAGGCTCAGATGGGCTTCTGAGTACTGGTTGGCCACATGAGTAGGGACACATGGAGTCACAGTGAACTAGGAGGCTGTTTTTCAGTTGGACTATCAGGAAAATGGAATTTTTGTGAATGATGCCGGCACTCAGGGTCCCAGGACCTCTCTGACAGTGACAGCTTGTGTTGCAGCTTGGGAAAGCCCTGCCTCTGATCTCCCCCTCTAAGCTCCTCTCTATTTCCAACTGACTCTGTAAGGAAGGAACTGTGGTCTATGGAAACTCACAGTGACAAGCAGGATTCTGCAAGTAAGACCAGTCCCTCCCCCACCCCACCCCCCTTTTTTGTAGCTTCCAGATGAAGGCTGCACAATGTGGTTTTTAGATGCCTGCTTCAGTAGAAACAGACTTTTCTATGTAGTACTGAAACTCTGAAATCATAGGTCTCTTCAAATTTTAGTGATTATTTTATCCTCTAGATGAGGAGAAAGAAACTGCAAGGCCGCCAGGCAGTGGTGGCACACACCTTTAATCCCAGAACTCAGGAGGCAAAGGCAGACGGATTTCTGAGTTCTAGGCCAGCCTGATCTACAGAGTGAGTTCCAGGACAGTCAGGGCTATACAGAGAAACCCTGTCTCAAAAAACCAGGAAAAAAGAAGAAGAGGAGGAGGAGGAGGAGAAGGAGGAAGAGGAAGAAGAAGGAGGAGGAGGAGAAGGAGAAACAGCAAGGTAGAGTAGCTTGCTCTTGGTCAAACTTGGATTGAAATATAGGTCTTGTAGTCAACAGAGAACAATCTTCACTCATCCTCAGTCTCCTAGGGGGCAGAAAATATTTTCTATATTAAGACATCTAACTAGGCTTTTTGTACCAGAGTCTCCAATGCAACTTTCCAACTCAGTTCACTTAGCCGTAAAAGTAGCTCTGGAGAATAATTGAATGAGTGTGTGGGTCTGAGTTCCAATAAAACTTTATTAACAAAAACAAATAGCAAGCTGTATTTGGCTCTCATGCCATGGCTAGCTAGTCTGTGCTCTAGAACCTCAAATGGTCCATGACCCAAGAGGATGGGCATCACATAGGTGCAGTGCAGACTGTCAAGGCCCACACAAACATGCTGGATCAAAACCTGTATTCCAGCACTCTCTCCAGTCATGTATGGGAAGGACTCTGCTGGTTGGCCTGGCTCCTCCCCCAACCCCCAAGAATGTCATGATGAAGTTTTATATACTAGAAAAATGAGGTATGGGGAACTTACACGGCTCAATTGCTGAGTCTGGAACTAGAGTCCAAGTTCTAGCATTCTACAAATGGAATTCTTTCCACACACTTCAAAGAACCTACCCTAACTCCAGCCCCATGGCTTTGGGTTGGCACCTGATCTAGTCAAATTCGCTGGGAATCCAAAGGGAAGCAACCAGTCCTTCTCCCTTGGCTGACTTTGGAGCAGAGGACTCCAGCTGGTTCTCCATCTCCTGAAACCCAGGAGGGGCTGGTGAGATGGAAATGTGCCAGGGGCTTACCCTCTGCAGAGGGAAACCTGCTCTCATGGCAGCAAGTTGGAGGTGAACTCTAGCTTCATTCCTGCCTCCAGAGATCTGCTGCCCCAAATAAATGAGACCCCAGGCAAACTTCACTTTGTACATGCAGAAGGAACAGCTAGTCCAGGCTCTTTGATAGAACTAAACACCTTGTTGTTTTGTGTCAACTGTTGTTCTACGACTTGCACCATTTTGGTTCCCAAACCTGTCTCTGCTCTCCGCTGCAGCTTTTAAGCCATTCAATACCGGGCACTTCCTGAGATCCGCCCCCACAGCAAAGCACCCTGCTGGCCACATGCCCAGACACTGTTGTTCAGAATTCTTGGCCACTTTCTATTTTGTGCAAGGATGTGTATGTCTTAGTCAGTTGGGGCTGCTGTAATAGAAGACCACAGGCTGAGTGGATTAAACAGCAAAAATTTAGTTCTCATACTTCTGGATGCTGGGAAGTTCAATGTCAGGATGCCAGGCAGTTTGGTTCCTGGCGAGGGCCACATCCTGGCCTGCAGATGGGAACTTCTTGCTACATCTTGATACACAACCATTTAATCCATAGCACTATTTGAGCTTCCTGGGTTTTTGTTTGTTTGTCTCTCTGTATAGCCCAGGCTGGTCCAGGATTCTCTAAATGCTAGGATTACTGTCATAAGCTCTCAGCCCTTAGTGTTAAATTGTAATCAACTTATAAATGACGTGTTAGTCTGTCATTTAGTGAATACCTATTGAAGAGACAAAGGGTCATATATTTTACTACTTAATTTTATGTCTGAGGAAGCTGAGACCTGGTGGGGTTAAGACACTAGGCTGAGATCACATCAGCAATAAATAAGCAAGCTGGACTCACACCTGGATTCCAGTACTTAGGGAGGTCCAGTCACTGCAGAGGCTGCAAGAAGACAGTGTGGTCCAGCCCTCAGTCCACAAGGCCACCAGCGTGGTCAAGAGGTAACCTAGCAACCATATCAGCATTAGCATAACAGGCAAGCACCATGGAGTCCCAGAGTTGTGGGTATTGCAAAAGTCTGAGACCCGAGAGACAGGAGGTTTCTCCTTCAGAATCTGATCTATCCAGCACTATGCCACATGGCTAGCAGGCGATCAACTTAAGGAACGAATAACCAAACAAGATAGAACATATGTGTGCTGGTCCTAGACTCCAGCAAGGAGACCGAGAGAAAGAGAACCTGAGCTAAGACAGAATGTGGGGTTGCAACTGTAAGGCCTTGATGTGGGAGACAGTGGCTGCAGAGAAATAATGGGCAGAACCAGGAGTAGCAGTGAGTAAACAAAGAATGCTACCATATAGGTGAGCCCCCCTCACAGACCACCCCAGTTCCTGGGCTTCCTTGCACAAGCTCAGCCTTCACCTGTGTCTCCTCCCCATCCCAGCCTCTTCCTGAGCAGACACTTCTGTTGGCAACTGTGTACTATAAGCAGAGACCTGCACTTCTCCCGGTACACTGCCAACTCAGACTTCTTCCCATGTTCAGGTCAATTCACCCACCATTTGTTAAGCATCTAGTTATATTTAGCACTGTATGCTAAAAATATTTTCCACTCGTCATCTCATGTTAGCTCCCTATAGCATTCCTGCCTTGGTCCATTTTCTTCAGCTATGACACATTGCTACAGACCACATCTCACAATATCCAAGAGGGAAGGATGAGTTCTTCCTGCCCAGCCTCACCTTAGAGGCCTGGTGATGCCAGATCTTGAAATTTTTTCCAGGCCTTTCTTGCTTCCTGAGAAATCTCTGCCCCTCTTCCCCCCCACCCCGCTCTTCCCAACTCCTGCTGGTACATGGTTCCTCTCTGTCTAAAGCGCACACCTTCTAAAACACAGAGGTTTACAAGCCCTCCCTCTCCCATGCAGCACCTTTATGAAAGCCCTGGCTAACCCCCAAGGCACAGCCACAGAATAAAGGGAGCCATTTTCTCACCCTGCTCCTTACACGGGCAGACTTGTAGGCCCCGGAAGCAGCCATGGCATCCCTGTTTCTATGATTTCTTTTGCATTGACAACGCTCATACAAATGTTCTGTCTTCTGCATGGTGGTGACAGGCCAAGGACTCTCTGCTTTTGACCAGCCAAGAAACTTACCTTCATCTTGGCTGGAGAGCTCAAACATGATTAGGGATAGGGTGCATCACCTTAATTGAGGGAAACTTTGAGGGAAACTGATGCCCTGGCATGGGACGTGGTTTGCCTATGGTCATGCTACTTGGCAGAGCCCAAACCAAACAAAATTCCATCTCCCACCTGTCAGACCAGCACCTTCCCTCCCTGACAGCTCGCCATTTCTTTCTTCTCAGAGCCTAGCTTCTTCCTACCCATTTCTTGGCTCAGCCAGGCTCAAAACTGACTTGTTGCCTTCTGGCTACCTTCGTGCCTCGATGAAGCTTGACAGGTGTGAGACTTGAAATCTAGAAAGTAATGTGACAGGCACATGACACAAAATAAGGGGTGCCCCCAGGGATGGATGTCAAGTCTGTCTTTATGCTTGTAGAGCCCCAGGAACAAGAGAAAGCAAGGTAGATTGCTCACTTGTTCGCTCTGTCTCTCTGTCTCTCTGTCTGTCTCTGTCTCCTTCCCTCTCCCCTCCTCCCTTCCTCCCCCCCTCCCTTTCTCTCTCATGCATGTGCACACAAAAGTCACTGCAGTTGTAGTTTGATACCTGAGGGTCCATTGGTCCATTTTAGGCTCTTTTTAGCATAAAGAAAACAGACATGGGGACGCATCTCTTGCCAAGATCTGAGTGAATCCTTTCTAAGGAAACATAAAATCACAGTGACAGAGCTGCTTCCTGGGGGTTTCCTTCCAATGAGATGGGATTTGTACAGAGCACTCGCTGCCCCTCCAGGAGGATGTCATGTCTACCTTCCAGAGGGTGTACTCAAAGTCCCCAAGAGAAGTGAGTGACAGGATTCAGACCCAAGAATGTGGCACTCATGCTCTGCATAGGGCTGAGAACAAGAGAGATGGACTGTGGAGGCTTTCTGTAGGCAGCAGTGTCTCCATGGCTTTCTCCAGGTTGAACCCCACCTTTCAGGCTGTGGTACCTGTACCCTTGCTTTGAAATGCCTTTGCCAGGAGCTGTGCCGCATCTGTATTCAATTCAGTTAGGGCTCAGGAACTCAGGTGAGCTCAGTGCCCAGCTTTAGCATTGAGCTACCAAGAGCATTCAGACCATCTCTGTGGAGATGTGGAGGCAAGAGGGGAGCACAAGGTAATGCCTGCCTCAGTCTCAGCAATAGTGTCTGTAGGAAAGCCTACCGGCTTCCACTGACCTGGTTCCACTGTCAGAGCTAGGCTGTGTCTTTCCTTTATGCAGAGGTAAGGAGGGCCCATCAGCACACATTGGCTTCTGTGGAGCACAGGGACAATGGGCCTTGCTGTTTATAGAATACCTTCGTATTCACTCAATATATCAAGTGTTTTATTATTGCCCCTCTCACGGACACGATTAATCATCTTCTAAATTCATACGTTGAAGCTCTAAACTGTGATACCTAAGAATGTAATTAAAATTTGATGCAGGTTCTTTTGTTTTTTTGTAAAGTTAGTATATAATTTAATAGGTCTTGTTTGTCTCCTCTCTTATCAGCCTGCCCCTTTTTACTGGCCTTAAATTGTCCCCTTCCTTCTTCCATGTCATGTGTAATCATTACTCTCTTTTCTTTCCCTTCCCTCCTTAACATCATTTCCTCTCCTTTCTACTTTCATGACCTGTGTGTAAACACACGCACACACACAAACACTCAGACACACACAGACACACACTCAAGCACATACAGACACACACACATACACACACACACACCTGTGCGTGTGCACACACAAACCTGGAGTCCATGTGGACAAGAAACATGTGTGATTTGTCTTCTTACATCTGACCTATTTACCTTAACAAAATGGCTTCCAGTTTCATCCCTTCTCCTGCAATGGCATAATTTCATTCATATTTAAAACTAAATAAATTACATTGTGTGTATGGACCATGTTTTCTTTATCCATTTTTCTGTAGATAGACATCTAGACTGGTTTCATTTCTTAGCTATAGTGAAGAACTACTATACCATGGGTGTGCCTTATATCTCTGCAGCATGTTGACATAGCATCCTTTTGGTATATATACTTACAATGCTATTGTTGGGTCATTGGTAGTTCTGGTTTTTATTTTTTGAGGAACCTCAAATATGCATGGGTTTACATTCTAGATACGGAGCCTTTAGGGGTGTGGTTAAGTAAATGTGAGGCTGTTAAGATGAGCCATGATCTAATCTCATTGCTGGCCTTATATGATATAAATTTTAGAGCCATGGAGGTAAGAGGGACGTGTGTACACAGAAGTATTCTGTGTGGTCAAGACGCTTTAAGCCAAGAAAAGGCCTCAAAAGAAAGCCAACCTGGCTGACACCCTGACTTTAGACATGGGTGTGGTCCCTCTGGCTTCCAGAGCTACTGGCAGGTCTGAAGTTGTGTCCCCTTGGATACCAGGGTTCTCCCAGCTTTTACCTGTCATTGTTGAGTTCTGGCCCCTCCTCCTCACAGTCATTAGGACTAAGTAAAGAAAAGCAAGATGGTGTTGAGATAAAATGTGGGAAGAGACTAGAGGCACAAAAGACGGAGTGGGATGCTCTCTTTGTCCAAATCCTGTCTTGGTTTCTGGCTTCTGCATGGAGGTACGAGACAGTGGGGAGCACAGAATATGCTATTCTGAGGTCTAATATTGTAGCTTGAGGACTGTGTGTGACAGGTAACCACTTAGGAGTTGTGGGGAGGAGAGAAGCAGTCACACTGTAGCACCAGTGCTCAGCCAGGCACTTCCACACACTTCAGGGTGAGCATTATAATCCATAATTTTCACTTGAGAAAGTTGTAGATCAAAGCAGTCAGGAAGAAACTTGCTTCTGTTCTTCACCTGAGCTCCTGTGGGCACTTTTATGACCTCAGGCTCCACCTCTCAAACTCGAATGTGTCTAGGAAGCTTCCAGAGGACTTGTTAGAACACAGTCTGCTAGGCTCAACCTCCTGGATGTCTGATTCCACAGCTCTGAGGTGGGGCCCAAGGATTTGCATTTCTCCCAGTTCTCAAGTAAAGAAAAGACAGCTGGTCCAAGACTACACTCTGGGAAGCACTGGCCAATGGCAACAAAAGCTTAGCTAACCGGATAGCAAACTGTGGTGCACTGTGGAATCACTGAGGACTGCTGCAGAAGAAATGTGATGCCTGGATTGCATGTCTGTACATTTTAACTGATAGAAGGCACAACCTGGGCCCCAGTGCTCTTGAAAGCACCCCAGGTAAGGCTAACAACATATAGCAAAGTTTAGCAACTGCTGGCCTAGCCACACTCTCTTAATTTTTCTCACCATTGTTCTTCAGCTGTGCATTCCTGAGGCCACAGGTAATCCGACACTGACCTGTTCTGGTCACAGCACCCACCCACCCACATTTTACTCCAGAGTCTCACAACACCCTAGCTCTAACTTCCCAAGTCTCTTATTTGCCCCCTCCCTGTCCTCCCTTTATCTATTTCCACATCCATCCCAGATGTAGCTGCTTAGCAGCTATGGTTGTAGTCTGCCAAGAGTGGTTATGACCCCATCCTTTTTCTAACTGACTGTGTGCTGAAGACCTTGAGGACCCTATAAATCAAACTAAAGGCAGAACACCCCAGAGAACCTTCTGGAACTAATGTTTGGTATTTCTGACCATGAGTAGCAGCCAATGGGTTTTCAAAATACTGCCTTTTGGTTATAATATATAATATATACATTTTTCTTTTTAAAAAATATTTATTTTACATATGTGAGTGCTCTATCTGTATGTACCTATAAGCTAGAAGAGGTTATCAAATTCCATTACAGATGGTTGTGAGCCACCATGTGGTTGCTGGGAATTGAACTCAGAACCTCTGGAAGAGCAGCCAGTGCTTTTAACCACTGAGCAGTCACTCCATCCCTTACAACTATATATTTAAAGAAACACTTAGAAAAGCATAAAGAAGAAAAAGAATTAATTTACTTATCCAGGTTTCACCATTGTTAAGATGTTACTGAGATTTTTCCTCTTCTTATATGCATTGTCTTACCTAGTTGAGAACATGCTACCTAAGTAAACTCATCTATTGACATCATAATTAATCATCATATAAACATATTTATGATAATTAAATATGCATGTTACCATTTTAAAACAAGATCTCACATAGTAGCTCAGGCTTGCCTGGATCCCACTTTGAAGTCCAGGTGGCCTTGACTTCCTCCCCCAGCCTTCTAGGTGCTGGGATTATGAGCATGAGCTATCATACCTGGCTTGTAAATATTTTAATGGCAGCAGAATTTTCCATCATGTAGATACCATGCCAGATTGTTTGACTGTTCCTATGCAGGAAGAAATGTTGTGGTGGGATTATTTTTTATAAGTGATGCTACAGTGCATGTGTTTTCATGGATTTGGGTTCTGTCCATGATTTCTCATACAATCCCAAAAGAGTAGCAGAAGAAGCAATATAAAACTTTAAGACTTACGCCGGGCGGTGGTGGCGCACGCCTTTAATCCCAGCACTTGGGAGGCAGAGGCAGGAGGATTTCTGAGTTCGAGGCCAGCCTGGTCTACAAAGTGAGTTCCAGGACAGCCAGGGCTACACAGAGAAACCCTGTCTCGAAAAACCAAAAAAAAAACCAAAACTTTAAGACTTATTACACTAGGCAAATTATTTTCAAAACCTGTTTTCCTTGTAACATCTCCATTGTGAAGAACATATACTGCATCTTCTTTTACCAAGCCCTTGGTGTTTTGCTTGATACCACCAAGGACTAAGAGTCTGGAACTAATGTTGTCCTTGCTGCCCTACCACTTGCTCCCACATTCTCCCCTCTTCATTTTCCAACACCCTGTCTTCCTCCATTCCTAGAATGCAAATGTTAGGTGAACACTGTGCACAAAGCCTTGTCACCAAGGAATAACAAAGACAGTGCTGGAGGCACTCATCTTAGACACAAGTCTCTAAATAATAATTCTCTTTAAAGAAAAATTAACTTTTCCCCCAGTCCTGTGTTTGTCAACCCCATATATGACCATCTCTGTTCCTGGTATATTCTCCTGTCTTCCTTCTCCCAAACCAGAAAAACAGCTTGACATTCAGCTATCTTCAAAATGTTCTTGATACCAATCTCCTTCAAGCACCAGCTTCCCACACATCCCTGACCTCACAGTTCTGGGCATTTTCTTCACCCTATTTTGTTTCTCCTTCTTAGACAAGACTGCTTCAGCAATAGAACACTTTGTATTGCTGGTTCCTAACACAGTGCCTAGAACTTGCTGCTAACTCAGTTAATTCTGTGAATGAGTGAGTGAATCCTTAACTAAGGATTACTAAGGTGTATAGATAGTCTATCTTAAACATTAATGAGTGGAGGAGTATAAAAGAAAATATGAACATGACATGATTGCCAAAAGCTCTCTGAATCATTGGTACCCAAGGTAAAACAGACACCTGGTATACCAGATGTCCCAATTCTGGATTCTGTGTTCTAAACACAGAATCTAAATATTCACTGTTGTTTGTGCCTAGACACTGCTTTACATTCTGTTCTCTTTCATCTTAGTACCAAACTTAATGTATATATAAGTATCTCTGTGGTGGAGAAAGAAAAGAGGAGTTGGGTGATGACAGATTTTTTTTTTAAGTGTGACACAAAGAAAACTAAAACCTTGGCCTCTTTATAGTTGTCACACAAAAGAAGGGCCTTGATGCTTAGTTATTTTAGGAAAGAATGTAGAGTAGATTTCTTTAAGACTTTCTCAGTAGGTATTCTAGAAAGTTGACAGAAAGATAATTAGGCAATGGTAGAAAGGGCCAAGAGCAGCTAAATCCTGCAGTCAGGGGTCACGGTCAGGCTTAGGGCTAGGGTGATGGACAGGAGTCACCTTTGTTACACCCAAGAAGGCAGAGTATATATTCAAAAGTAAGATAACAACGATATAATAAGCCCCTAGCCCCTTCCCCTACGTGTATCTCCCCAGTCCCACATCTGTGCCAGCCCCTCCCCCACCTGCCCACTCCTGCTGGTGAGATCAGCCTTCATAACAGCTCTTCCAGAGCCAGGAAGCAAGGTACTGTGTGGGAAGTGATGGCTGTGAGGTGCTGTGTGGGAAGTGATAACAACTTTAAAGCCATTCAACAGGAAAATTTGTTAAAAGACCAAGACATTGTAAAGCTGAAACACTTGAGTCTATTAAGTCCCCTGCTCCTTAGAACATTTTGTTACCAGGGCATGTTTCAAGGAGGGAAAACACTGAGCCATTGAGCTCTGTCAGATACCAAAGCCTGGTATAAAGTGCAACATTTTCTAAGGCATCTGTTTTTGCCACTGTGCTGAATAACTTCTAAAAAGCTTTGCTTCCTCTCTTCTTCTCTTCTCTTCTCTTCTCTTCTCTTCTCTTCTCTTCTCTTCTCTTCTCTTCTCTTCTCTTCTCTTCTCTTCTCTTCTCTTCTCTTCTCCTCTTCTCTTCTCCCCTCCCCTCCCCTCCCCTCCCCTCTCCTCTCCTCTCCTCCTCCCTCTCTTCTCCTCCTCCCTCTCCTCTCCTCCTCCCTCTCCTCTCCTCTCCCCTCCCCTCCCCTCCCCTCTCCTCCCCTTCCCTCCCTCTCCTCCCCTCCCCTCTCCTCCCCTTCCCTCCCTCTCCTCCCCTCCCCTCTCCTCCCCTTCCCTCCCCTCCTTGCCTCATCTATCTCAGCACAATGCCCCAGGCCTCCCCACCCCTAGAAGTACTCTGTTACATTTTCTCCCTCCCCCTCCTCCCTCATCATCTGCCTCCTCTTCTCTTGTTTCCTCCCACTCTGCCTCCCGTACCTCCCATAGCCTATGCCATTTTCATAGACATTATCAGACCAGCACAAGAAGCTAAGGCTTTGCAATGATTATTCAACCCTCTGTGGTAAGGAAGCTAATTAAGTGACTGGAGATTAAGACATTCATTGTTGATTCACTCCAAACTCTTTCAGAGAGCCTTGAGCATTATCCTAAACAAACCTTACCCTTTTATGGCTTCTTGTCCCAAGTCCAAATGAGATGGAGAGCTTAAGGATACAGTTATGTTTTCAGTGATGTGAAGAAAGGTAAACTTAACGAGAATGGAGTGTGGATGGATGCAGAGGGGGAAGCTGTGGGCTTTTCACAGATGATCTGGCTTGTATGTCCCTTGATAGCTAACGACTCTCAGTGATCATCAGTTTAGACTTCAGGGCTGACATGTTCACAGTCGGTCCAGTGCTTTGGTTAACTGTCTTTATTAGGTCATCAATGGGGAGTTTTCTAAACAGTCATCTTCTAAACAAATTTCCTCATGTTAAACCGCACATTCTAAGAGGACAAGCCATTTGATAAAAAGTCCTGACAGAGTTTTTTCACTTGTGTCTATGAATGGAATAATAGTAGCTAGCCTCAGTCTATGAAAATTCACTCTTCTGTTAGCAAAGGGACTAGACTTTTCTTTAAACTCTGCATCTTAATTTTGCTTCTGCTCTAACTACACAAACAGTTACATTTTAAGGTGAGTATTGGACCCAACACCCAACATTATCCCTGCCATCATTCTCACAGTGGAAAAGGGAGGCAGAAACCCAAGCCAAATGGATCCCTCCACTCAGGCTGGAAACTAAAAGCCATTGCCATCACTGTAGGCAACTGATCCTGTAGCACAGAGGCTGGGATTTGGGTTTTTCTACCTGCTTTTCCACTGTGACCCACAATGGCCTGAGGTGGGTGAAATATGCTTTTCCTTTGCTTGACTTGTGATGGGGTATCACGGAAAACTCCCTGAGGATGTCCATGGAGGGTGGTTCTCCAGCAGCTAAGCACAGGCTAAATTTGAGGTTACTTATCAGTCATTGTTGCTCTGACATTAAGAATAACAGATTACAGACTCTTCAACATTCCTTTCTATCCTAGTCTCAACTCAATATGTCTCTAGCTACTCTATTGGTATGTTTCAGAAATAGCTGATTTGTCATTTATGATAGTCTAGATTTGAAGGGGCTTCTTGATGTCAGCCTATTCATTGGATACAAATTAATCTTCTAAATCAAGGCTTTTAAAAAAACCTATAACTTGGGGTCTGCTCACAAAAAAGTCAATCCATTAATATACATGTACATATACACATGTGCGTATGTGATGTGTGTGTGTGTGTCTGACTCAGTATATGAAAGCACCCTTGGATAGGACATGAAGGGATGCAGATAGACCTGGGTTGGCCATCCAGGGACCAGACCTTCTAGACAGACTATCCTGAGTAAGAGAGATGAGTATGCACGATCTTTGCTGTTCACTCTGCAGACCTCAGTGACCAGCTCCTTGAAGTGGTGGGTCTAGAGGGAGCCATGGAGATGGGACAGATCTACACTGGCCTGAAGAGTGCGGGGAGGAGGCTGGCCCAGTGCTCCTCCGTCACCATTAGGTAAGTCTCCTTGTTACCCAGCATCTTCTGGGTCTCCCCTACCCCCTTGAACATTCAGGCAGATAACAAAATAACTAGAAAGTTATCTTTGGATTTCAGGCTAAGGAAAGTTGGGAAAAGAAGCTTGGCAGTAGTTACAAAGAGTACTTTGATGATATTCTTTCATCATTGTTGTATATGAATTTTTCCCCAAATATCTTCTCAGCCCATGTAGTTTTTTGTATGTCTATGATTTCAGGGATAACTGTTTGGTATTGGATAAGCAACTGGTGTGCTCTTCCCTAGGGAAGTCTATTTCTCCTGCTCCCAGGATTCCTTAGTTGCCTGTAGTTTTTTGTGTAGGGTGGATGCCCCAGGAGCTTCCCTTACCCCCACCCCACCCCCATCTGCATCACTGTGCCCATTGGTGTCCTCCTTGTTGAAGTCTTGGGTGCAGCTGTTTTGTCATTTCTAAGAGATACGGTCGGTCGGCAGAGCAAACTCCCTGTTCCTCTGGCCCTTGAGAGCATTCTGCCCCTCAGGTGGAGGAACTGTGTTGGCATTATTTAAACAGGATACAATGCTACCAACCAGAGGGTTCATCATAGTCTCTCCTCTAAACATTACCTGGAGATAAACAGTGCATACTATAAAGTCCAGGGCCCCAGAGATCCAATTCTTTGTCCTTTTCTCTTTATAGTTTTAAAATATTCAATGTATGCTAGGGGTCACAGCTGCTCTTCTGGACGTGGGTAATAGACCCTGCATGCCTTCATACACTAAACCATTAATATCAACAAACTTCTTGTACTGACCAAGAGGGTAACAGGCTTCTGGGGCATGGATGACCTGGCCAGCTACTGTAGTTCTGGACAGTGTGGAGTCTGCTGGGGTGGGGTTTCTAATTTTAGTTCCCTCTAGTTACATAGTTTTTTTTTTCTCAGCTTCTTACCTAACCTGTTGGCTGTTTGAGAAGTCTTCATTCTTTTGCTTCTCTCCCTTGTTACAGATCCTATCTGTTGGTTTGCCTGGGGGATCTTCTAGAGGGGATGCTGGGGTAAAAGCTTTCCCAGAGGCATTTGACTAAAGAATCTTTTCTCCCAGAAACCCGAGCAAGCGTCAGTGCTAGCACAGTTGAGGAATCTTCTCGGTCCGTCCATCATCATTAGGCCACATCTCCCCTGAGGTTCCACGAGGGACTGTTTCATGGCCCCCTTGTCAGATCCTATCTCTGGATTATCTGTCTCTTGTATTCCCAACGCCATATCTCCTTTCTCTCAGAGCCATTGCTATGGTAGGACCTTGTTTTCCAGATTGACATCTGCAGCCCTCATCGATAATTCTAAAAATGTCAGGGCCAGTTTGTCTGTAGAATGTCACAGCCCTAGCTTTTATAGATTACAGAGAACACAGTGTCCTGGCTGCTAAGGAATCTAAAATGTTAGGTATCCAGGGGTTTTTCCCAGCAGCCAAGAGATCTATTGCCAGATGGAAATAGAGGGGTGAGCTAAAAGCCCCATCCTGCTAGGCGCACCTCAGATATTTCTTGATCCATAAGAACGCAAAGGCCCCTTTCTGCTCATTTTTGGTTTTATTATTAAATATCTTGCTTTTATTACAAAATATAGTCAGAGTTCATCGGAGAATTATTGTATTGAAATAGTGCCTTCCCCACTCATTTTGTAATTTTCAAAACAGAGAAGCTGCCAAGCTCAGGTAAGAGCTTCCTGTCCAGTGACTGGTGACTGTTCACATGCCCTTGGCCAGGGGCCTCTAAAAGACCGTCCTTCTTACCAGGCATGGAAAGACAAATTAGAGCTCTACAGAGCCCACATTGCCAAAGGAGTCTTTCCCAAGCAAGAGAGCAACACTTTCCCCTCTGCACTTGAGGCCACTATTCCTATTTGTCACTTTCTAAGCAAGGCACAGTGCATACAAATCCAGAGTAGCCTGCTTCTGGGAGTTGAGTGCATATGATAATACAGCTTAGAGTCATTAACTCTTGGATATGTTGCAGCCACTCATTCAATGGGGAGGGCAGCCTTTTCCTACTCCAGAGTAGAACTTGGCATGAGCTTCTTTCCCTCTGTCTGGTCGCTAGACTCAGTGAGACGGCTTAGCTGTAGGGCTGCCATGTTTACTGGTCAGTTTTCCAGGTGGCTGTGTCTCTCAGTATACCCAAGACAGTTTCCCAAAGTGAGGTCTGAAGACAGAGGCCAGAGATTTAAATAAATGCCTATGGTAACTATGAACACACAGGTCCCTAGGCCCTGCCCCAGACTGGCCATGTCCAGTCCCTGAGATGGGTTAAAGATTATTGTTTCAGAAGTTCCCTTGGTCTCTGTGAACCCCTCTAAGTGAGCAAGTGACATCTGCCCACTTCTTTCTCTGTGGTGGGAGTGATGATGGTTCTCCAACTCTGAGGATCTCAACATGATTTCTTTGGTTTGGGGGTTCTAGGACTAACAAGCTTCTGCCGATGCAAGTAGACGGAGAGCCCTGGATGCAGCCGCAATGCACGGTAAGTTATCCAGTTTTGGGGGAGAGTGAGAAACGTGGCTATGTTTTATCCCTTGACTACACTTACTTGAAATCACTGCATCTCAAAATCAAAAGCCAATAATCTCTGGAATTAGGCAGGATAGAGGAAATCCCTACTGCTTATGACTCTGATGAGCCTGGGTTGAAAAAAACCCATCCAGTCTTGTCCTGTGTCTAAAATCAGATGGTCAGGACAGGACAGCAACGGCTCGGCATTCACAAGCACCACTGCTCTTGCAGAGGACTCTTGAGTTAGGTTCCCACCCATATCAAGTGGCTTAGCACTGTCTACAACTCCAGCTTCCAAGGGATTCAACAGCTTCCTTGGGCATGTGCACACACACACACACACACACACACACACACACACATTTAAATAATTAAAGTAAGTCATTTTTTAAAATGGAAGAAATCATATACTTTTCCCATGTGGCTCAGTAATATTCAAAGACAGGGGTTGCCATTCATTTAAATGCAAACACTGATTTTTGAATAACCAAATCCTTCCCATATCCTCAGCACCCCCTCCCTCAGGGTTACTCTTCAAAAACTACAGCTCACTCTGAAGAATACTGTGACTCCAAAACCTTGTATCTAAGGAAGTATTAGCCTGTGTGGAAGTAACAAACATCACAGATCTGCAGCTGGGAGGCCTTGAGTTAGTCCTTGTGTTGGTTTGGTTTCCCTCTGAGGACTGAGCTCAGGGTACAGGACAAACACCCTACAACTGAGTGATGCTTAGCCTTGGGGTTTCCTTGAAACAGGGTCTTGCTGTGTAACTTAGGTTGACCATGAGCTCATAGTCCTCTGCCTCTGCCTCTGCCTCTGCCTCTCTGTCTCTGCCTCTGCCTCTGCCTCTGCCTCTGCCTCTGCCTCTGCCTCTGCCTCTGCCTCTGCCTCTGCCTCTCTGTCTCTGCCTCTGCCTCTGCCTCTGCCTCTGTCTCTGCCTCTAGCCTGCTGGGGTTTAGGCATAAGCTGCCAATGCCACCACTCACCGTGATTTAAACATCTGAAGTAGATTTTGTAGTCCTTCTGGAGGCAAAAACCCCAAATCAAAGTCTTAGCAAGGCTGGTTTCTGTTGTGGTTTGAATCCACCAAAACTAGTCTCCTTAGACATAGAGGAAGAGCCAAAGAGCACACATAAACAGAGGGACAATCTTGTAACAGTGCAATGGGAAGGTGTCAAGTTGGTTGTAAGTTAGAAGATGTTTCTTAAAACATATACCTAATATATATTACATATGCTATATGTTTTATACACATATGTTATAGTTTGTTATACATGTTATATATATTATATGCATATATTATATGTGTTATATGTTATGTGTTATATATGCATTATATATAATTTTATTATACACTGGTGCTACATACTATCCTTTACCAAGCATAAGAAATCAAATGAATAATAATAATAATAATGCTAATGATAATAGACAAAGTAAATAATGTTAAACACATTAAATCTAGGACTGGTTCTTTCAACCAGGCAAATCTCATTTTAGAAGAGAAAAGCTGGTATAAGGAGTAATAAAATGTAAAAAAAAATCTAACAAGTGTAATATAAAACTTTAAGGTATATGGATAATGGCATTATTTAATTATAAAATAAATGCAACTTTTATTCTAATCAATGAACAAAATTGAAAAAAAAATCCAACCATTAATGAAATAGAAAATGCTTACAAAGAGTTATATACATAATGACCTCAAAACAAATGAACTTATCAGGGAGGGGGCTCAGGAGGCTCTACCCCTCACTGAGGATATACAGGGAGTAGTTTCTGGTGGAAGGTAATACATTGTGCATAGTCAATGGAAAGTTGCCTGTGCTCTTGTAGATAACTCCTCACTATGCCCTGTAAGGAGTCCTAATCAGACTCGGTGGTCCAAACAAACAAAAGGCATGGAAGTAGAAGGGAAACTAGTTGGAAGAAGATCTGTGGAACTGGAAGAGGACAAGAGAGCATTGTGGGGTGAATATAATTAAAGTATATTACACATGTGTATGGGCATATCATGATGAGGACTGGGGACAGCACTCAGTCAAGTGCATACCACACAGCATCACAACCAGAGTTTGGATCCCAGGCACCTATAACAGCCTGCTATTAAAATACATTTCTGTAACCTGATTGCTGAGGAGTCAGAGACAAGAATCCCTGGAACTCTCTGACCAGCCCAGCCAGCCAAATGGTAAGCCGTGGACTCAGTAACAGACTTTGTCTCGAAAAGATAAGCTAGAGAGTGACGGAAAATACTGATATCAACCCTGGACCTCCACAGGCATGAGTACACACATGCACACACACTACAAGCATATGTCCACATATGTGTACTTTATCTCTTACACACATGCCCCACAAACACGCAAGAGCTAAAGTGACTGAAAAATTATACCTAAAAATAGAAAACTATGAAGCAATATTACTCGAAAAGAATATGATGTAAAAAGTCAAGCCAAAGTATAGCTAGGTCAGTAAAATATATCAACAGGACCATTCAACTCTGAGGACACATTATAGGAATGAAAAGGGAAACTTGCTTTCATTGGTTTAGAGAGAGAATTTGCATGATAATGTAAATAGATGACCAAAAGCATTCAATTACATTTCTTTTCTGAAAGATTAATTTTAACTTTAAATGTGTGTGTGTGTGTGTGTGTGTGTGTGTGTGTGTGTGTGTGGTATGTGCAGGTGTGTGTGTGTACATGTGAGTGCAGGTGTATGTGTGTGCATGTGAGTGCAGGTGTATGTGTGTGCATGTGAGTGCAGGTGTGTGTGTGCATGTGAGTGCAGGTGTGTGTGTACATACATACATACATACATACATACATACATACATACAAACATACATACATACAAGAAACTCCTTCAAAATAATAAAAACTTTCTGTCAAAGCAATAAAAAATATTTTACTAAATACAAAAACTTGAGAAAAATTCGCATTAAACTTATAGACAAGAAATAAATGCTAACATTGCTTGGCATCTAGTCAATGCAATCTATGCAAAATATAAAATACATATAAATATTTGGGAAGCAATCAGAACTATCATTATTGTTAGGGAGTATGACCACATTAAGCTGAAGAAATCAGTGGAAAACTTCATAACATAAATTATTTCAGCAAAGTCCTATAGGAAAGTAGACAAAAATAATAGCTTCTTTATATACCAGCAGCAACCAATCCAATGAATCTACTAGAAAAAAATATAAGAGTAGCAACAAGTTATAAGATATACAGCTGAATTGTGAACAATGAAGATGTAAACAGTTTTAGATATTAAATATGTAGACATTCTTAGTTTCTTTTCCTGTTTTGGTGATAAAACACCCTGACAAGAGCAACTTAAGGGAGAAAGGATTTAATTCAGCTCACAGTTCCAGGTTACAGTCCATCCTAGTGGGTAAGTCACAGAGGCAGGAGCCTGAATGAAGTGGTCGCACTGCGTCTGCAGAAGGTATGCAGACTAGTGCTCAGTTTAACAAGACCCCTGGCCTGGGGAATGGTGCCACCCACAGTGGGCAGGGCTTCACAGCTCTGTTTATCAAGACATTCCTCCATACGCCAACCTGATCTAGACAATCTGTCAGCTTTTCTGGAATGCATCTTGAACCGCGCATCAGGAAGAACCATGGCTGGCTCATCAGTTAAGAGCACTTGCTGTTATGCAGTGGACTCAGGTTTGGTTCCCAGCGCCCACATGGTGGCTTCCAACCATCTATAACTCCAGTTCCTAGAGATCCAATGTCTTCTATGTGCCTTTGTGGGTACTGTATGCACATGGTGTACCCACATAATCATAAATATACAATTAAAATAAATAAATCTTAAAAATAAAAGACACAGATTCCTAAGAATAGCAATTTCTACTTCATGCAGCATAACAAAAAGTGGAATTTTCATGAAAGTCCAACCTTTAGTGAGGAGGTATAAAATTGAATTTATGGATTTCAGTGTTTTACCTGCATATATGTATGTGCACTGTGTGCATACCTAGTACCTTCAGAGGGTAGGAAACAATACCAGATCATCTGGAACTGGAGTCAGTTATGACGAATGGTGGGCTGCCCTGTTGGTGTGGAAAACTGAACCCAGGTCCTCGGCAAGAGCAGCAAATATTCATACCACAGGGCCATCTCTCCAGCCCTATTGAAAAGTTTTAAATAACTACGTAATATTCACCACATGGAATAATTTTTAGACATTGGAAATACAATTTCATGAAATTTTAAGGGTTGAGAGTGTAGTGCAGTGGGGCAAATGTTTTCCTAACATATGCAAGCCCCAGACTCACTCTCCAGCACTAAGAGAAATTAATTAATTAAAGGGTAAATTTTAATTCTAAATTAAAAATTGACATTAAAGCACTGACAAAATAATATCGAAGCACAGTAGATTTAGAGGCTGATTTCAATTTTAGTCAAAACATGCAAGCATAGAAATAAACTAAAGAAGTGTACCAAGAAAATAAGTTGTTATCTATGTGATTTTTAAACTTTTGTAAATTCTTAAAAATGAACAGGTATCTGTTTATATAGAGAAACATTGCTTTAGTTAGGGTTTTGTTGCTGTGAAGAGACACCATGACCAAGGCAACTTTTATAAAGGACAACATTTAATTGGGCTGGCTCACAGTTTCAGGTTCAGTCCATTATCAACATGGTGGCATCCAGGCAGGCATGGTGCTGGAGAAGGAGCTAAGGTCTCCATCTTGATCCCAAGGGAGCAGGAAGAGAGTCTCCACTACAGGCAGCCAGGAGGAGGGTCTCATCCACACTGGGTAGAGCCTGAGCATAGGAAGAGACCTCAAAGCCTGTCTACACAGTGACATACTTCCTTCAACAAGACCACACCTCCTAATATGGCTACGTCTCATGGGTCAAACATATTCAAACTACCACAATCATATATACGCACATAAAGTATGTATTTTTTAAGAACGTTTGTCTTACACAGTGCTGTAAAATGGCATCTCGTGCTTCACTACGAGTTATGTGGTTTCATTGTTCACATTATAATCCTAGCATTGGGGATGTGGAGGCAGGAGGATCACAAGTTTAAGGTAATTGTCAACTACATAATGGGTTTGAGGCTTGCCTGGGTTGCATGGGACTCTCTCAAAAAGCAAAATTTAGAAAGAATCTCCTCTTAAAGCTGGATAAGTGCTAAATCATTAAGTTAAAATGAAAACAGTTCTTCAACCTAGTAGCTTCTAAACTTGAGTGCATGTGTGAATTACTGGGATGGGGGCTAAAAATTCATGTGACTAGAACATCTCTCAGAGTTCTAACTGAGTAGGTCTTGATAGCCAAGAACTGGACTTTCTGACAAATTCCAGGGAGATAGTGTTTGCCACAGGTTCAGGGACCAAAGCTTGAGAACTCTGATGAAATTAAACTTCCTCACACATCAGTAAGCCTCACTTTGAATAGTCTGGCTCACCCCTACTACATCTGAAGCCTGTCTTAGTTCATTTTTTTATTACTATGAAATATTTTAAGGAAATCATCGTCAGGGAGAATGGGTTTCTTCTGGTTCACAGTTTAAGAGTACAGACAAGGCAACAGGAACTTGAAACAACTGTTCACACGGCATCTACAGTCAGGAGAAAGAGATGAACTGTACTGCACAGCTCAGCTTCCTTACTCCATTTACTCAGTCCAGGATCCCAGCCAGGGTATGGTGCCCTGCCCCCCACACATGGTGTGCAGGTCTTGCCTCCTTAATTAACATAATCAGGAAACTTGATTCATTGACTCTCCCTGTCTCAAAGGCCTCTCATGCTAGGACATTCTTCTGAAAGAAGATTTCAAGATCTTGGAGAACTGAGAAATATCTAAGGTTTTAAAAATGATCATACAAACTCTGACAGCCCCTGTCCCCTTCTGTGATTACATTAAGAAGGAAAATTACCTTAACTTCTCAAATGTTGCAGAGACTATTTCAGACCTTTCAGGTCCATGCCCTTCTGCTCCCCCAGCTGACCAGGACAGGCCTAGGGTGCCTCCCTCGTGGTGATTTACATCAGGTTCACACTCCATTTGCTTTTGGATGGAAATATCCAGGATGGACTCCCAAGGTTCATTGTTTCTTTTGAAGTCATAAAATGTGATGATTTTTCAGGAACTGGGGCTGTAAAGCCAATCTCTAACAGGAGTGAGACTTAGAATTTGGTTCATTAAAGGAGAAATCACAATCTGTGGTAGTCTCGTGAACTTCGAACTATGACACAGGAATACTGGATCAATTCTCTGTGTGATGGAACAGAACACTTCACAATGGAGCCCATCTCTGTCTGTCTTGTTGTGAATCACAGAGACTGAATTTCCAGCCCAGTTACCAACTGAATTTAGTTTGAGCTTTAACTACAAAAATGTAGTTAAAGTCAGGATTGAAAACACGGGTCTCACTAGATCAAACTATCTCCTCAGCGGACTCTTGATACTTTAACCATATACCCTCCTAACTTAGGGATAAAAGTCTGATATCTTTTTGACTCAAAATGAGGATATGATTTCATATGTCTCTCAGTTATATGTAGTAATAACATCCTCAAACATGACCAAATTATCATGTAAAAGAGGCATTCCAAACACCCACCCTACTGGCACATTTGTTTAAATTGCAGAGACCACTTAGAATCCCAGCTCTCCAGTGAAGGAAGGTCACCATGAATTTGAGGCCAACTTGGCCTACATAAGAGAGTTCTAGGACATCCAGGTGACACAGTTAGCCGGTCTTTTAAAAACAAAAAAAACCAACAAACAAACGAAAAAGTTGAAAAACAGATTTGATTTCACTTTGCTAGCTTTGGAGGTGCTAACAGACAAGTCCTTAGTTCAGTTAGACACAGAGAGAGAAAAGGAAAGAGACAAGGACTTTCTTTCATAATGTACCTGCCACACAGCTGCCACCCACTTCCCCAAACACAGCCTTTTCGAATGCTGGGAAAGTGCTTTATTTCTCTGGGCTGGTTCCTCTTCCCCAGCACATTTTCCTGGCAAGCATCCCATTGGATCAGGGATACCAAAGTGAGGAAGAAGAAGTCTTCTTCTCCTCATATGGTATGAGGAGAATATTCCTGAGTGAATATTCCTGAGTGAAATATTCCTGAGTGAGCTCAGGAGCGAGAGATTTATCCCAAAGTCCAGGTCACAAATCTCTACTGTTTTATCGTGATGGATTGCCAGGCCATGGAGTGGTACAATTAGAGTCCCCAATCTCTGGCTCACCTCTATCTATGCTAGGGCAAAAGTAACAGCTGCAATATGGCGCAAAACACAGAATGAGGTTTGATGGATTCTTGATCCATTCTCTTCACCATCTCCAGGCTGAAAGTCAACGGGTCAGTCATTTCAGCTCCAGTCAGCTTGCCTGGTGGTTCAGGGTCTTTCACTTCCTTAAAAAACATGTGCCTGACTTAACAGAAGAGCCCTCGTGGCCAGACATCGGCACTCTGGGTCGCTCTGCTGACAGCTGTTACTAGTTACCCTCAACCCCTTTCTCCTCTCGTTCTCCAGCTGTGTTGTGAGGTTCTGAATACCTCCCAGGAATCCAGTCTCATCATTCCCTTTGAAAGCCCTGTGTCAGCCAACGGTCCAGTCTCCCTCATCCCTTGACCTGTGTTCTCAGCTCAGCCCGCTCATCACGGTTCCTCTGCCACATGCCTCCTCTTTCTCCCTTTCCTCACCTTCAGATTGTAAGAAGCCTCCCTGATCTCATCACACCTTCCTTGCTTCATACTTAACAGTTTTCAGACCTGTTGGCTAATCCTACATTAACTTATAATAGATGATAGGTTTTATCTTCAGTAATTCTTCTTTTTCTCTGTGGTCACACAGTCACTTTCAATAGTATGGCAAAACTACAGAAATTAGTTTCTTAGAGAGACGGACTCCAGGTTCTATTTCCTTTGGCATCTGCTCTCTTTCTCTCCAGTATAAACCTAGCTGTTTCCTTCCGTGTTACAGTTTACAGTGGGGTTTCATTGACAGTCTGTCATGTGATCTCTGTGTAAAGAAATTGTATCAATGTTACCCTCACTTTGAAGTCTGACAAGCACTGTTCTCTGAATGATGAATTATTTGTCCACAGTTCTGAACCAAAGAAACAGAAGTACATAGCCCCACACCCAAGTCTTTGAATCCTAAGTACTTCCTGTTCTCCTACAGACCGCCCACTCTGAAATCTATCATACTTGATAAATGTCGACGGAATGATAATGCAGATCATTAGTGTGGGAGCATCACCAGGCCACATTCAAGTAGGGATTAAGCATTTTGAAACCATATATATAATTAACAGAATGTTTACAGAATAAAGTCGAAAACCTTAAACTTAAATATATATACACACACACACACATATATATAATAAAAACTTATCTAAGAAACTAGGTTGACTTAGAGTCTAAGAAGAGGGGATAGACCTAAGGGACTCATTTGGGAACTGTCCAATGAGGATTCTTGGCCAGAGGTTAAACTGAAGTCTCCAGGTCAGCTGGTTGACATATGTCTGCTGCCTGGACTGGAATTGGGACTGGGAGCATGGTGAGCTATGCCCCCACCCCACCATGTGACCTTTGACTAAGATAAGTCCCTGAGAGAGCTCTGGGCTCCTCTTCCTTATCCATCCTACAGAGTGGTAGACGAGAAGGTTCCTGAGGTTTCCTCTGGCTGTGACATTCTGACAGTCTATGAATAGCAAGGACACAAGACAGGTGCGAGCTGAGTGCCACGTGGGAAGCTCACACCTGTCTCTCCCCGGTGTTTCCGCCCCTCGCTTCCAGCAGTGCCAAACGCCAGGCCCTGTCAGGGTCAAGTTGCCAATTTTGAAACTGTTCAAGGACAGTTGTCCTCCTGCATGGGGTTCCTTCGAGCCCAAACTGGCCTTTTTTCTACTCTGCAACTCACCCTGCCTGAAGTTACTAGACTGTGTGTTACCACTAATTGATCTCTGTTTCCTCTTTCAGATTAAAATCACTCACAAAAACCAGGCACCCATGATGATGGGACCTCCCCAGAAGAGCAGCTTCTTTTCTCTGAGGAGGAAAAGCCGTTCAAAAGACTAAGCAATATGCCAAACACCAGCTCTACCGAGAAAGGAAAGAAGAATTTACACACACAGACACACAGACACACAGACACACAGACACACACACACACACACACACAAACACCTTATAACCAGAGGAAGCAAAGCCACCTTCCAGAGGAAAGTGTAATTCTGCCATGCAGTCTACCTGTTTTAAAAATGGATCCACTCTTAACAGAGCCAATACCCATGAAATATTCCGAATGGACTCAGGGCCCACGAAGATGGGTTGGCTCATGCAGCAACTTTCACATTCCCACAGGCTTTGGGTAGACTTTGAGCCTGAAGGAGAAATCTTCCTTTTTCTGCACCACACTCCTGTAAGGCTCCAGGCTGTAGGTTTCCTGCCTACAGTGAGATCTGATGTGGTCAAGGGAAAGAGCTCCAACCCAGAAAACTTGCACAAAAGTCCTTCTGTACAAAAAACAAAACAGCCTACAGCTCTCCAAGCAAAATCCTTGGCAGGGCTCAGAGAGCACAGGATGGTTTCTTTGCTGTCCTTCAAGCAACAGCTCCTCCCTTAATTTGCAGAGGAAAGCCAAGGCGATGTGGAAAGCCGTTTCCATTCTCAGTTCCCTCTGCTGTCCATGGGCACTTGTTCGCTTCCTGAAGGTCTCTTCATGGCTGTTTTGCTTAGAGCGCAAACAAGACTGCCCGGGGAATATACTTTAGATATGGTATTTATTTTCATAGTTCCTATGAACACTTGGGAGGGAGAGCTGAGAAAATGGACTTTATTTTTCAGACTGATGTCATAACATTGTGTAAAAAGGAAAGAAAAAGAAAATAACCCACTCCCAGTACTCCCACTCCTCTCTACCATACAAGCCAAAGTGTGTCTCCTTGAATTCCAAGCCCTGGTGGCAGAGATGACTGGGGCGGGGGAGTGGGGGGGGGAGACTGGGGGGCTTTTCTGGGAAAATCAGGAGACAGTCTGTCGGGGGATTCCCTGTTTGCACATCCCACTCTCACAGTGTGGCAGAAGGGCCTTCTGATGGTTTTCTATATGTACATATATAGCTTATATGTTTATATATAATATATAAATATTTATTTACTGCCGGACTTTTCCTGATTAGAAATAAACATAGTGTGGGAACAGAACATGGGAAAGAAAAAAGTAAGGCCCTTACTTTCCCACTGTCATTTGCTTGTAGAGACACATTTCTCTGGTTGGTTTCAAGGTTTACGAAAATTATCTACGTCCAGGAGCAACCATGAAACATGTGCTATTCAAGCCTCATTCCCCCATTGGTTGATAAGGAAACTGAGTTGTGGAAAAGTTAAAAGACTCCTCCATTGTATTATGGATAAGGAGATTTGACTATAAATGTTACTAAGAAGGTTGCTAATAGACAGAAGAACCCGCATCTGGGAAGAGGGTTATTTCTCGTCACTAAGGATTGGTCGCACTTGGAACCAGGTTCCCAGGGAGGAACCATCACACAGTTTGTGCATGGATGGATCAAGCCCACACAAGAAAATGGAAGGTGGATAATTAGGCTAATTTTCAAGTTCTTTATGGCTTGTCATACATGAGAGAAGTTGGCCTGATGTTGAAGGCACCAGACAGATCAATTTAACTACCATGTCACCTCGTCATGGTCACCAGATCTTCTTGCCTTGGATACATTTCTGGCTACATATGTGACTCCTGTAAGATGTTGCCAACCAGGACAGAGCAGTCTTGGTCATGCTCAGTGGGCTTCAGTCAGCTGGTGCCAGCATCTTCCTCCTCTCTGGAGGGCAACTCTATATAGCATCATTGGTAGAGAGCAACTTTTGTCTCAGCCCCCTGGCTCACCTGGACCTTCATTTCTGTCTCAAATTTCTCAAGAGAAAATCTGGGCCCAGTTGTTATCACTCCACTGAGCTGCCTCCAATCTTGCCATGAACAAGGAAGGAAATATGAAGAATCTGTACAAATGGAGTCCACCTCTGAAGGAAGCACTCATCTAGAATCTAGAACTGAGACTTGGAACCCTCCTCCTCAACAAACATGCTTCTACTGAGCAAGGGAAAACCCAGGCCACATAAAGAGCATACTGGTGGGATGCTTGGAGATGTGACCAACCAGCTCCCAAGTGACAGCAAGCACTACTCTGGAAGCCACTTGATTCCAAAACTGAGGCAGGTTCAACTTCAAGGTCACTGATTCTAAAAATTGTACAGAAATGTTTGTATGTGTTTCAGCTCTGATCTCCTGAGGTCACAGATGTTGAGACAGTGCCATCAGTAGGTGAAATGGATTCCCAGAGACCCACAATTCTCTTGATGGGGCCCTGCAGAGGTTAAATGTTACTTGAGAGATATGGCGCAGTCCTTTTCAGAGGCACAGAGTATAAAACTTCATGGCATTGCACTTCTGATTTGCTAATCTTAGTAAATCCTGTGTTGTTGTTTAATCTTACCTTACAAATCATCTTTTAAACACCACAGCTGTGGTTTCCTATTGTGTAGTGCATCGTCCAAGTGACCCCCCACACCAAGCTCTATGGTTAGTCAACAAAGTGTTATTATTTCCACCCTACAGAGAAGAACGGGGCTTTACTGGTGTTTAGTAGCTTCTTAAAGCTACACAGTCAAGGGAGAGCCTGGTCCCTTATGTCTTCTTACCCTGCTTGGATTCTTTCCACGCTGCGGACATGTTCTCACCCGCCTTCATGCTTCCACCCCACTAGCAATAAAAACAATGAAACCGGAAACCTCTGGTGTACCTTGTCGCTGGGCTGATGGGTTAGGAACTGTGGTTCCGTGTAGTATGGATTTCATGGGGTTTCCCCAGTAAGTTGGGAATGGAGACAGAGTTTGTAGGATGATTATATTCAGGTCACAGACCAACTCCTCTCAAGAGAGTTCATTCTACAGATGGAAAAAAATATGTTAAATTGCCAAATAAATTAGGAAATACTTGGCAGAACCTTACAGAGCTTCCAGACTGGTGTTATATAACATGCATATATATGTACTATACATATGCACATTATATAAGGTGACATAGTACTTAATGTGCTGTATATATTATGTAAATTACATATTTGTGAGTAATGATGATAAATATAGAGACCTACTAATCACTTTTTTACACATACTCAGTGACAGATTAGAAAGTTGCTTTGCCAGAGAGTCTTAAAACTTACTCTCTCCTGCTGCTTTGGTTCCAACTCCTGCCAAAAATAATTACATCAACTTTCCCCATCTCTAGCCCCCTCTTCCCTTAGCCAAAACTCTCAGCTACCTTCTGTCCCAGTTGGGCTGTGCCTTCCTTAATACTACCACAATCAGGATCCACAAAAATACAGAGTCCTAAGGATAAGCAGGATCTAGACTCCCAGATTCCCTGTGTCAAAGGCTTACACCTCAACATTCTGAAGCAGGTGGGTGTCTGATGTCAACATTAAAGGAAGGGAGAGGGAACAGGAAGGGAAGGAGAGAGGAGCCTGCCAGCCCTCTGAGGAGGGAAACCATACAGTCAAGCTCAGTTACTAGCTCTAGACACCAAGAGGAATCAGTGAGAACATAGCTCCAAGTGTTTGGTTAAAATTAAAATGATCTCACATATCTAGTCTAAGACTTTACACCCTATCCGAAACTGTAACTTTCTAGAATATTACTCACAAAACACTAGTATTCCTAAAATGTTGCATGAAAGGATTGAGGAGATTGCTCAGTGGGAATAAAACCACTTGCTATGTAAGCCTGGTCCCCCAACCTGGAACCCACCTAAGGTAAGAGAAGGGGGTTGACTGGGCAGGGTTGATCCCTGACCCCTAAGGTAAGAGGGTTGACCCCTGACCTCCCCCGTGTGAACATTATAGCATGCACGCACACACACATCACACAAATATACATAATAGTAATAACTATTTTAATGTTCATAAAAAAAGTTCTCTGTTCAAACACTAGATGCTTTCTAAGAACTACATGAAGAGGCTTAGAGAAGTTACAAGGGGGAAATGGAGGGTTGGACAAATGACTCTCTCCATGTCGTTACGAACACTTGCTACCCCTGCAGAGTACAGGTTCAGTCCTCAGCAGCTTGCACCTATCCATACCCCAGATTCTAGGGAATCCGGCTCCCTCTGCTGCCCCTGAGGACACTAGTCCCAAATGCAGTACTCATGCACGTCTTAGTTACTTTTCTAGTCCTGTGAAGAGAGCATCTCACTGAGGGCTTGCTTACAGTTTCAGAAGGAAGGTCCAAGGGCAGGAACATGATAAGAGGCAGACATGGTATTGGAGCAGTAGCTGAGAGCTTACATCTGATCTGCAAGTTGGAGGCAGAGAGACTGACTGACAGAGACAGACAGACACACAGACCACAGATTGGGTTTGGTGTGGGCTTTTGAAGCCTCAAAGCCTACCCCAAGTGATACACTTCCTCTAACAAGACCATACCTCCTGATTATTTTCAAACAGTTCTATCAACTGGGGACTGAGCATTCAAACATGTGAGCCTAGGAAGGCCATTCTCATTCAATCCATCACATATAATTATATATATAATTAATATATATATTTGTATATTATATATTTTCTATATTATGTTTACATATAAATATATATTCATATATATTTGTATGTTATAAATATATGATTATTTCTATATTAGATATAATAAATATATATAAGTAAACAAGCAAACAATAAACCATGGAGTTTTCTGTCCCCCTAAGAAACCAGTTTTTATTGTTCTCACGTGAATATGGAAGTAACCACTCTCTGAAATAATAGCCCCAAAAATGCTTTTCTAGGAAAAGAAGTGTCTTAGTCAGGGTTTCTATTCCTGCACAAAACATCATGACCAAGAAGCAAGTTGGGGAGGAAAGAGTTAATTCAGCTTACACTTCCACATTGCTGTTCATCACCAAAGGAAGTCAGGACTGGAACTCAAGCAAGTCAGGAATCAGGAGCTGATGCAGAGGCCATGGAAGGATGTTTCTTACTGGCTTGCTTTCTCTGGCTTGCTCAGCTTGCTTTCTTATAGAACCCAAGACCACCAGCCCAGAGATAGCACCACCCACAATGGGCTAGGCCCTCCCCCTTTGATCACTAATTGAGAAAATGCCCCACAGCTGGATCTCAGGGAGGCATTTCCTCAACTGAAGCTCTTTTCTCTGTGATAACTCCAGCCTGTGTCAAGTTGATGCACAAAACAAGCCAGTACAAGAAGCTCTATCTTTAAAATGGTTTTTTTGTATGCTTGTTTTCTTATAAACATTTTTTGCTTTTCAACTTGGGGAGGGCCATGCATAGGGTGATTCTCTCCATGTTGCCAAGACTGACCTTGAACCTGGTTCAAATGATCCTCCTGACTCAGTCTCCTGAGGAGCTAGGAAGACAGAGGACCAGCTAAGAATCCCTTGTTTCTTTTATGATAGAATTCATTTTTCCTGCTATTATCTACACATCTTTAAGCAAGAATCAAGGATCTGCACTCTGCCTCTCAAGTATGGAAGGGACTAGAAAGGAGATTTAAAGAGGGGGACAAGTCAAAAGGAGACGCAACAGTTGCTGGCATCCATGTAGCCCAGAGAACAAAAGAACCTCTAAAGACTAGCTGTACAGAAGAAACTACACCAGAAAGGGCTGTCTTGGGGCGGGGGGCAGTGAGCAGATACCTGTTCTTAGAGAAAGAACCCTGGCCATGGTTGAGTGAGAAGCAAGCTATAAGCCCTTTACCTTCCCCCTGAAAGCTGCTAGAGCTATTTGGTAAGCAGCAATGTCAAATCAGCCCTAGGTAGGATCAAGAAGAGAATAGGAAGGCAAAGAAAAGGGGGCAAGGGCAGTAGATCTATTAAGTCCTTCTGATAAACATTTCATGGAATCTCTTATTTTCTAAAAGAATGAAAATTGATCCCAAGAGATATTTCTAGATCAATAGGCACTAACCAGTCAGACCAGACTTATACGTGACAAACTGGTCTAATCCATGTCCCAACTCAAGGACAGCTGGTGATGACTGCGAGCACTCCGTAACAACTCTGATCGTGCATTAGGAATGGACTGTATCATGAAGGCCAAAGGAGACTGACAAGTGTGGTAGGTGCACACAGACTCAGGTCTCTGTGAGTTCAAGGCCAGCCAAGGCTACACAGTGAGACCCTGTTTCAAAAAACAAACCAGAGAAAGAAAGACAGATTGACAGACAGCTAGACTAATGCAGACTTCTTGTCATGTTCTCATTAGACCCAATTCAGTAGTTTGAAAGTATCCTGGTAAGACCCATGTCAGACTATAATAACAGGAAAAGTTGCTCTTCTGTTCTGTGTACGGTAGGGGCAAATCATGCGAAGCTTTTAGGAGTCCATTCTCTGCTTCCACCTTGGGATCTGGGGATCTAACTCATATTGCGGGGCTCATATGGCAAAGACTTTTATCCACTGAGCCATCTTGCTGGGTGTTTGTTTTTTTAGTTTTGTTTGATGTCCTACCATATTGGGGTACATATTTCCATACTCTGTACAGAGGGGGAAGAGAAAGAGTGATTTTATAGAAAAGGAAATTCCTATTTGCATCCTACTTACTTGCTGCCTATAACTACATCAAGGTTTTCATTGATATTCCTTTTAATCCTCAAAGTAGTCTAGAATGTAGACATCGGACTTATTTCCCAGACTATAGAGTTAGTGCACAGGAAGGAAAACTTCTTCTTCCTACACGTAGCAGCAGAGCAGAGAGCTAACATCTATCTGTCTCTGTCAAAACCTCTGCCTCCCCACAGGTTTCTGTGCCCCCATCATTCTTCCTGAAGTGTTTTCACTAGTGTTCTGAGTCAAGTAACATCGTGTTGAAAGATTGACATCCTAGCTAGTCAACCTTTGTAGAGCCATGCAATCACGTGCCACTGACTCATTTCACCTTTAAACTCAACAACCTCCGTAGACAGTTAGATCCTCCAAACCTCAGCCTTGCAATCTCTCTGGAAGTCACCCCTTAATCCTCAATGTCTTCAGGTTCTACCAGAGTGGGACCCAGGACCAGCCTAATACACTTTTGTTCTACTCTGTGAGCAGAGAACATCAGAGTCTTTTTAGGCTCAAGTGTCACTGTCAACAGTGACCAGCTGGCATGGGAAATAATGCTGGGATTGTTAAGGGAGCCTCCTGAAAAGAGGCTCTGCATGTGACCCTCACTACTGGTTGACGTGTGGGCTGAGCCTTCTGTGTTCCATGGAAATGGAATGGCAGGTTGTCTGTCAGATGCCAAAAGATGTAATGGGAAGATCCAAAGTGTTCAGAGGCAGAGCAATATCTCTAAAGGAGGAAAGGATCCAGAAACCAGGGGCTGTGGGTAAATTACCTACTTAACCTACTGAGCATTTTACTATTGCTGCCTCCTCCTTCTTCATATGTTGTGCAGGACAGCAGAGCTTGGCAACTTGTCTGCCAGCCCAAGTCCCTAGACAGAGCTGTGATGAGCCTGTTTTGTTCTGAACTATGCAGGTTCAAAAGTAAGTTGTACTGCTTGCCAGTACAACACCAAGTCTCAAGGGGGTCCAAGAAGACTGGAGCTAGGAGCTATGGATGAAATGAGAGTTGTAATTCTAGAGGAATCATCTGAATGTAGTGTACGTGTGTCAAGGGATGGAATCTGGAAGCAAAGAGAAACTCATTCAGTATCAAGCTTGCCGTAAGTAATAAGTGGATAGTTTTCAACGACTGAGTGACCAGCTAACGTGAGTGTTTGTCCTTTGGTTCTGGAGTGGGTAGGGGGGCAGGAGGATGAAAGCTTTCTAACCAACAGCTCAGGAACTTGAAACCACAGGATGTAGAGGGAGCTCATGGGGCCTTTACCCAGACATCTGTTGAGTGATGGATACAGCTAAATATGGATCATCAAAGGGCTTTCTGGGTCACACGGAGGGCAGCTTCGTGATTCAGAAAATATGAAATTCAGCTTGTGCAGAAGGGCATAAATACTTGGGATCTACTTCTTAGAGATTGAATTGGAAATTATAGAGGGCAAAAGACAACACAGAGGTAAATTCACAATGCAGGATGAGATCAGTAAACTAAAATACAGATTCATGATACAGAGAAAAAACTAGACTTTTCAGACAATCGACCAGGGTTGTCTCCAAAACTGGAGGAAGGACTTAGAAGTCTTGAAGTTTGGGAGGGAGGGATGGACAGAGGGCTGGTTGACAGAAGTATCTAGGTATTCATGAAATGTTTATTAAACAATGGCTACCTTTCTATTTAGTCCAAAGTCTATTCCTTTTGAACATCCTGAGGACCTTACAAAGTTAGTCCATCTCTTGACAATGAGGAAACTAAGGAACAACAAATGTCACAGTAGTAAGTCCAGGACTCAGATTTCTCAGAAGCTGGCCTCAAAACCTGCTGACGGCACAACTGAGAGCTCCTTAGGGCTCCTCTGCCATAGTGACTCACGACCCCACATCAGCTCTGTGTGTGGAATCCTTCCTTTCCGAAATGAACATGGGACCCTCTCTCCTCCCTCTTCTGTAGATCTGGAATGTGTGGACACAGGACAGTCTGGGCAGGAGAGCCCACACACACCTTCTTCTCCTCCTCCACCACCCTCTCAGGCCCTTCTTCCGAGGCGCCTGTGGGCTTTGTGATAAGACTCTAATCCAGGAAAAGAAACAACCAAGAATGGTAAAGAACTCAACCAGATCAGAGTTCTCATGCCACACTAAAGGTCAAGATAAAAGATGCAGAGAGAGTCTGGGCTGGTGCCCTGAGCAAACCTTGGATGCAAACTCCACAGATGGTCCCACAACACCCAGAGAAAGCTCTATTCCCAGGTGCTTTTACACTCCCAGGATCATAGGATCAGTGGTAAGGAAGACATAACATCTGTCTCAACATCAGGAATGACTGGGACCAGTGGGACCCAGGCACACAGGAACTCTACCAGACCCATGGCATGGGTTCCTTCTGGTCTGTCTGGGTTGGTGCCCTGAGCAGACTTTGGGTGCAATCTCCACAGCCAGTCCCACAAAACTCAAGGAAGCTCCACTTCCAGGCACTTTTATACACCCAGGATCCCAGGATCCTAGGAGCTTGGTCACCAGGAGCTCAGGGTCCCAGAGGCAGCTTGACTCCCAAGAGTTCGGACACACCCAGGATCTCAGCATCACAGGATCCCAGAATCACAGGATCCCAGAGACAGCTTGACTCTGAGGAGTTCTGACACAACCAGGATCACAGGAATGACAGACTCCAGTCAGATATAGTGAGGGCAGGTAGCACTAGAGATAACCAGATGGCGGGAGGCAAGCTTAAGATCATAAGTAATATAAACCAATGTTACTTGCCATCATCAGAACCCAATTCTTCCACCATAGCAAGTCCTGGATACACCATCACACTGGAAAAGCAAGATTCAGATCTAAAATCACTTCTCATGATGACAATAGAGGACTTTAAGAAGGACATAAACAACTCCCTTAAAGAAAAACAGGAGAACACAGGTAAACAGCTCGAAGCCCTTAAAGAGGAAAGACAGAAATCCCTTAAAGAATTACAGGAAAACACAACCAAACAGGTGAAGAAAATGAGCAAAACCATCCAGGATCTAAAAATGGAACTAGAAACAATAAAGAAATCACAAAGTGAGACAACCCTGTATATAGAAAACCTAGGAAAGAGATCAGGAGTCATAGATGCAAGCATCACAAACAGAATACAAGAGATAGAGGAAAGAATCTCAGGTGCAGAAGATACCATAGAAAACATTGACACAACAGTCAAAGAAAACACAAAAAGCAAAAAGCTCCTGACCCAAAACATTCAGGAAATCCAGGACACAATGAGAAGACCAAACCTAAGGATAATAAGTATAGAAGAGAGTGAAGGTTCCCAACTTAAAGAGCCAGTAAATATCTTCAACAAAATTATAGAAGAAAACTTCCCAAACCTAAAGAAAGAGATGCCCATGAACATACAAGAAGCCTACAGAACTCCAAATAGACTGGACCAGAAAAGAAATTCCTCATGTCACATAATAATCAAAACACAAAATGCACTAATCAAAGAAAGAATATTAAAAGCAGTAAGGGGAAAAGGTCAAGTAACATATAAAGGCAGACCTATCAGAATTACACCAGACTTCTCACCTGAGACTATGAAAGCTAGAAGATCCTGATCCTATGATGTCATACAGACCCTAAGAGAACACAAATGCCAGCCCAGGCTACTATACCCAGCAAAACTCTCAATTGCCATAGATAGATAAAACAAGATATTCCATGACAAAACCAAATTTACACAATATCTTTCCACAAATCCAGCCCTACAAAGGATAATAGATGGAAAACACCAACACAAGGAGGGAAACTGCACCCTAGAAAAAGCAAGAAAGTAATCTTTCAACAAACCCACACGAACATAATTCCACTTCTAACAACAAAAATAACAGGAAGTAACAATCCTTTTCCTTAATATCTCTTAATATTAAAATTAATATTACCAACATATCCTAATCAATTGAAATTCAAAAATATGAGGAATTAGAAATTTATTGTCTGTCACTCAGAGACCACCCAGTGGTCTCTCTAATTTGGTAATTAGAGAAATATGTCCAATATTGTACAATCCATTTACACTTTCTGCTTGTTTGAATATGACAGCATCTTGCTGTGTACCACATAATGGTCTTCAAATCATGCTTCTCCTATCTCAGCCTCTCTATTAGTAGAATTGTTTATTTGATGCCTTTACACTATACTATGGTTTTCAGAACATCTTACATATTTCAAATCATTTATTCAGCCAAAAGAAATGTAAACAATTAATTTGGGAGGTGGTTTGTAAGAGAACAACAAAGAGTGAGACTGGATGTTTTGTTTGATATTTATAATTATTGTATCAATTTTGAAGAAGATGACCTTAAAAGTTACTGTTTTTCTGAGATGAATGCTTTTCAAAATCATCACAGTCAACGAACCAGAATCTTACCTTCACCTAATGTCTGTGCCACCTTCCAAGCAGAACATTCATTGAATGTTCATTGAAACAGTTGATGAATGACTTCATGGATAGACCATCTTAATACACACACCATTTCTTAAATGAATGTAACCTGTTCCCTGTGGGCTGAGAATGTTGACACTCACTCAAGTCAAATAATAGCTTTTACCATAGCAGAAAATCTGTATCCAAATAATAGTATCTACAATTCATTCCTTGGCACAGCAGAACTGTCAATTCTTAGCTACTATGGAGGTAAAATCCTTTGGTGGTGTGAGGGACAGCCTTATTACAATGAACTCCAATATCTAAAACTTGTTCTTATTTTGGGTTTGTACCACAGTAAGAGCTAAGATTTTAAGCATTACTAAAAACAAAACAAACAAAAAAACATTTTATTAGTTCCTTGAGAATTTCATAAAGTGTATTTTGATTATACTCATTCTTTCTCCATCAACTCTTCCTAGATTCACACTCTTCCCCAACCACCTTTGTGTCATTTTTCTTCTCTTTTTTTTTTAACCCCAACCACCTTTGTGTCATTTTTCTTCTCTTTTTTTTTAACCCATGTAGACCAATCTGTGCAGTCCAGATATTCTTGCCTGTATGGTCTAGTACTAGTCAACATACCAGGGGCTATACCCTTAGAGAAAACTTAACTAACTATACACCCAGGAATGATACTCATTCTCCATCTCCCCTCTCCATGCTGGAATTTGGGTTTTTTGGACCTACAAAAGACTTGTGTGTGAGTGCTGTTCACAAATTCTGTGAGCTCATGTGTGAATTAGCCCTGTCATGTCAAGAAGACACAATTTACTTATAGTCGTTCACCACATCTGGCTCTTATGATCTTTGTATTCCCTCTTCTTCAATGATCCCTATGCCCTGGAAAGAAGGGTCCAGTGTAAATATGCTACTCAGGGCTCAGCATTCTGAAGTCTCCTGTTTTCTGCATCCTGACCAGTTGTGGGTCTCTGTCTCATCTGCTGTAAATAAGAGATTACCTGATGGGAACTGAGAGATGCACTGTTCTACTCATACGATAATTGGTTAGGAGCCAGTTTAATACTGTATCCATTTAGTAGCATAATAGTAGTAGCTTCTTCCTTATGGTCCATGACCACTCTAGCCACAGGGTCTTGGCCTGATAATGGTGTCAGCTATAGGTTTTATCTTGTGGATCAAGGATTAAGTTCACTCATAAAGTGGTTGGGTGCTCCTATAGGATTCATATTCATTCCACTGTTGCTCTGGTGGGCATTGTAGTCCTATTAATGTTTTAGGTCACAGGTTTCACAGCTGAGTAAAATTGGTGATTACTTTTCTCTTTTGGTAGCTTGCTCAGGACCTTCTAGCACTATTAACGCTAGCCAGAAAGGTTGAAATGTATAGTTCTGTAATAGTTTGATTTCTCCATGTTCTATGATTCAAGTATGCAATGTCTTCAATAATAGATTCTTACTGTTAAGTGCTAGAGGGTAACCAAATACATTGTGAATACCCTAAAAAAAGAAAAAAAAGGGTGCAGAGACCGAGGTAAAGACAAAGACAGGAGAAACAAGGAGATCAATAGTTCCGGAGATCAATAATTGAAAGAACAGAGAATCAACATGTCATTTAAAAAAATCTATTGGGTGAATCATAATTTAGATGATGGAAGAGATTGCACTTTTTCCTTTCCATAGCATAAAATTATTTTTAAAATGGAATTTTAGGAAGAATTACAAGGTGAAGGATAATTAAACATGGAACTTCTTTTTACCTTTGATGGCAGAAGAAAAAGGAATTTTACGACTCTGCCATATAAGTAGGAATCAATAAAAGTCCATAAAGTCCGTGTTTTCTGTTGTAGAACTACACAGAAGCACTTTTAAGTAAGGACTGAACTTGGGTTTTTTTCCCCTCTTTTTTATTTTCATTTTGAAAAAATAATGGATGATAGATATGATAGATAAATTATAGAAGATAGAGATAGATGATAGATAGATAGATAGATAGATAGATAGATAGATAGATAGATAGATAGATAGATAGATAGATAGATAGATAGATAGATGATAGATAGATATTGGAAACTATAAAACTGCATGGTCTTGAGGAAAGGAATAGTAGCTTGACTGTGCAGCACATGCCCAGCATCCTGCCTTACCAGGCTGAAAAGGGGGAACACAAGTTCAAAGCCATCTTGGGTTGCATGGTGAGGTTTTGTCTCAAGAAAACAAAATAAGGACAGTTTCCCCTCTCCTCATCATCCCTGAGGTAAGGGAGATGGAACACTAGATCTCAATTTAGGAGGTGTTAACACAGAAAATGGTGAGCCATGGACCTATGGATCAGTGCGTCTTCTTGACACCTGGAACAAGATAAAGAGGATGGTAAATGGTGCTTTTGTTTGTTTTTGTTTTGGGGGAAGTGGTGGTTAGGCAAAAGCCAGGCAATGGTGGCACACGCCTGTAATCCCAGTGCTCAGGAGGCAGAGGCAGAGGATCTCTAAGTCTGAGGTCAGCCTGCTCTATAGAGCAAGTTCCAGGACAAGGCCACACAGAGAAAGAAAGTCTGTCCCTAAAAACCAAATCAAAAAGGAGACTTAGGCAAGTCTACTCTACCTGCCCTCTCTGCCTCCTAAAGGCCTTATAGTTTGGTCACACTTCTTGGAATTAGAAGATTAGAGAATCTTCTCCTGCTCTATGAAAATGTTCAAATACACTGCAGTAATGTTTAAATACACTGTGGCCACAAGTATAGTGTGCAAGCGTGGGCCTATCATCTAGGCTTAATAATGTTAATATTCTGCCACAGCATATGCAGGGTCTGAAATCTCTTAAGGTTGTAGGTGTTGTGACATCATAAAGCCAAACACTTAAGCACATATCATCGGGTGTCTTTCTTTAGAACGGATTGTAGACATCATCCACAGTGCCAGAAGACTCGAGACACTGTACATACAAACAGAACTCCATTGATTTTCAGATGAATAAATCCAGCTACTCCAGATAAAAATTAACGAGATTTCACTGCTATCACCCACAAAGAGGACATTTTGACTGAAACCAAAGGTCTTTGCTATATTCAAAACATTTTTGGTCAACTGGAAAGAGGAAAGCAAACAGTATTCTCGGATGACATTATTTGGGGGTGTTGCATGCACCAATGATACTAAAAAAAGAAAATGCAAAATCCTGGGAAGAATTAGAAATCTGTCTTTTAAAAAAATCATGTTCTTATTTTTTAAACAAACAAGAAATGTTTAAAGAACTAGTTATAGAAAAACTGGGAATATTATTATTTTGAAGAGGTAAAATAATAGAACATCATGTTTGAAGATTTACACAGTCACATAAAAACAGTTATTGCCCCATCTCGTGAAGAATATGAAACCAGACTTGGGGAGGGGACAGGCTACTGAGATACACAGATAGCGCCTCCCCCTCCACCGAGACACAGCTAACATGGAAGTGTGTCAGCTCCTGAGAGAATGTCTGGGAGGCTGACTGAAGAGCGTTAGCTCACGTCTGTGGGGTAAGAGATTGTTTTTCAATGATTAAAGTGGAAGAACAGCATCCTCCACTTTCTTTTGCCATGTGACTGGGCTGACCTCTGGGGCTGACCTCCGGGGCTGAACGCAGGTGCAGTGTATGATGGGTATAATGGCTTGCTTGCAAAGGTCTACTAATCTACTCCTATGAGCCACACGAAAAATAGACAGATGAAATGAATGAGAGAAGGCTCCAGAAGATTCCGTCTGCCACAGTCGATAAGCACGAGGAGTCTCCCATTTGACTCAACCTACTTAGTGATAACTGGAGATCAAGGACGGATTCCTGACCTGTACCTAGAGGACTTAACTCAGCACCCGTGTAGCTGCTCATACATCATGAGGAAAGATTTCCAGTGCATAAAAGCATAGCTTTGATTCATTAAACACCAGTCGCCCCTCCCCCACACCAAGGGTTCTCAAAGCCAGGCATCACCAGTTCCTTACTGTTACCTGGGGGATGTGGTCTTTGATGACTAGCATACAGATGAAATCTGCTTTCAGCATTCTTAAATTAGGAGCATATTTTCCTCCAGGACCGCCCTCTTTGGAAGAAAACATCTCCTCTAAGCTCCCACCTCCAGCCTCATCCAGGCCCTGAAAACTGAGCACACTGGATGCAAGTGGCCTTGGCATTTCTTGCGGGCTCTGATGGCAGGCTGGGTCTCTGCACACTTGCATCTGCCTTGTCTTGGCCACGCAATTCTTTCCTCTTTCCCTCGAGAAAGAGGGTAGAATGCTGGGGACTTGTTCTATAATGTACTGTTTCTGTGTGTGTGTCCTGGCTCTGTAGTTTATTGCAAATAAAAATGACAACAGGTAACTAAAGCATGACTTTCTGGTAGTTTCTTTATATGTCACTACTGAAGAATTCGGGAGGTCTGATCAGCCACATAGCACTGGGGAATATGTAGTCTTCATTAGAATCTTCTGGAACCTTTTTGAAGGTTGGGAAAGTACCTGATATTTGGGACTGGAAGGAATTGAAAATTCTCTTTTTCCAGTTGCCTGATATTGAAGGAGAGAAAGGGGAACTCAAAAATCCCTGTTTATTATGTCCAGCCAAGTATATTATATACATTATTTACTTGATTTTAAAAGCAGTAAGCATTTTATAGACAATTAAACAGAAGGTTCAAAAATATTGATTAATCAAAAAGTAACACAGGAAGTAATCCAGTTCTGTCTCTCTCATTCTCCTAATTCTTTTCTTGAAACTAGAATTTTTTCCAAGCATGGTCCATGCACTGTTTATGTCCAAAATACCTAGACTCCAGATCCTGGGCCCCACACAGGCCTCCTGGTTCATGGTCTCCAAGAGCCCAACTCTGAAATCTGATAGTTTACAGAAGCAGCTGCAGATGGCCTCCCATGATCTTGGAAGCTGGGAGACCTACTGCATGGCCCCATCCTGGACGGCAGGGCCACGTGGCAGACCAGAAACCAGGAGGGCTTCAGAGGAGCTCCACCCAGAGCCTGTAGATGAGCTCACTGATGTACAGACGAGCTGGTATGGAGGCAGGAAGAAGAGGAGGGAGCACAGCTGTGTGCTGCACTTCAGAGTTGGTTGGTCCCTCGCCCCAGAATCCAGACCTGGGAATAAATCTATATCAATCTCTAGGTTGAGGCTCAAACTCATACCTGCATGGGGCTACACAGGAGGTGTAGATGTAAGGACAGTCTGGCAGTGAAGCAACAGTTTGATGGGTGTTGGGGGGTGGGGCATGGAAGTCTCATAGCTGCCACCCCACCTCGCTGGACTAAGCAGCCCATCCCGTAGGATCTGCAGAGCCACCTCGCTGGACTAAGCAGCCCATCCCGTAGGATCTGCAGAGCCACCTCGCTGGACTAAGCAGCCCATCCCGTAGGATCTGCAGAGCCACCTCGCTGGACTAAGCAGCCCATCCCGTAGGATCTGCAGAGCCACCTCGCTGGACTAAGCAGCCCATCCCGTAGGATCTGCAGAGCCACAGTAGTTGTCTCTCCAAGCACAGCAAAAGTTCATACCCCCAGAAGTCATGCTCTGAATCCTCAGACTATTCCATGTCCCCTCTGTCATTCTCAGATGGAGCAAGGACACTGACCTCAGGACACTGACCAAGATAGGATTCTGTGGCACCCGTTCCTGTCCTCTTCCTCCTGGATCTGCCCATTTCTATTTTGTGCCTCAGAGCCTAGGTGGGGGTTTCTGAAATGAATGTTGGGATGTCTAAGGTGGCTCACCATGAGACAGATACATAATTACCACTCAAGGGCAGAAACCGGAAGCTAGAAATAACTAGGCAGCTCACTCCAGTAGATGCTTAGCTACCTTCTTCTCTAGGGACAACACTACATATGCATGAAAAATATTTTCCTGCAGAAAATGATGTTCTGAAGTCAAATCCCTGGACAGAATTTGACATAAACAACTCACCATGTTGCTTCAATTAGGAATCTGAAAACTTGCTCTCAAAAAAAAAAAAAAAAAGTTAAAGTGGGAATTTCTTGAATCAGTGTAGCTACCCAAAACCTGTGCAAACAAGAGAAACAATGGTCCGTTGAAGAACAAAGTTTTGCTAGCTATTGTGCTTGCATTTTCAACTAGAGCCAAGAACAAATGGTGTCTGTCCACTGGCTAAGCATTTAAGGGTCTAACACAGACAACCACGTTCCCATCCCTCCCGCTCTGAACAGGTTACTGTGTGCCTTTCTAAGCAACAAAATATCCTTTGTTTTCAAACGCCCCTCCCTCCTATTTTCCATTAAGTCAAACTATCAATTATTACGGAAGTAATTCTGCATCTAAAAACCCTACAGTCATTTGTAAAAGGAACAGAAAGTCAACAAAGGCTCCAAAGAGAGGCAGATCAGAGGGAGCTCCTTGTGGCCACGGAAGTGAAATATTGACCCAACCTCTCACCCAAAAGGAGGCTTCCTTAAACAGCCACCTATGGGTGACTGCCTCTGCTTGTGATACCTGCTGATGGACAGCTCACTACCTTCCCAGGCAATCCCCCTGAAAGCATTTCTCTGAACCTTAGATAGGATCCAGTTGTACCCAAAACCTCCCAGGAACTCTCACCAGTGAAACATAGAATAAATCTCCCTTCCCTTATGAAGGACAGCTTTCAGATGTTTGGAAAGTACGACTCATCATAGCTAACTATGTATGCGTACATGTATGTATGTACATATGTATGTATGTATATCTATGTATGTGTATATACATATGTATGTATGTATGTATGTATTTTGCCTCTGAGTGAAACATCCTCTAGATTCTTAAATCAAGCCTAATATATTATGAATCTCAATCTCTATTGTTCTTGCAACTTTTTCTGAACCAGCAATAGTTGGTCAAAGTCCTTCTCACAACGACCTCAGAACTAAAGACCATATGGTACCGAGAAACACATGAGGAAGCACAGAGTTGCACCCTTTACCTGGATTACTGCTTTAGCTTTTTGGAGCAATCCCATGACCTGATTCATCTTGATCCCACTACGACAAAATCTCTTAGCCTCTTATGAACAGTAACAACTGTCATTGATGTCTTAACCCATTTTCCATTGCTGTAATAAAATTCAAACTGACTACTTAAAAGAAAATACATGGTCTTTGATGTCAAACAGTTCTGGATGGCCAACAGTGTGCCACTGGCTTCTCTTAGGATCTCACAGACGATGGCATTGCAACGGTAGGACATCACCTGGTGACACAGATTTCTGAGAAAAATTCCAGGATCAAGGTTCCTCTAGGATAAACAATGCTCTTACTCAGGAACAACCCAGCCCCAGATGTTTCCCAATTTCTTCTTGGGAATCACAGTGTAGGATCTCCTCTACATCAAAGCTCTCCTTCCTAGAGGGAAGAGAGGAGCAACCAAAACCCAAAGAGCTCATGTCATTGAGGAGATTAGAGAAACTCACAAAACTTACAAGGCTCTGAGGCCCCTTTTCAATAATCAGGAAGGAGAAGACTCTTCTGTAGAGGATCCTGCCAATGGGAGCAGCAAGCCCAACACTAACGACCTCCCACTGAACCCTATGTCTGAAGTCACAGTCTTATCACTACTACACTGAGGACAAAACCCTCTAATGTAAGGTGGGGCAAGACAATAAGGACCTTTCAGTAAGCCTGAGCTTGGAGCTCTACAGCCATGTCACATGATATCATCTCTACTATATCAAAGCTAGAAGTCACTCAGTCTTGTCAATGGTAGCTATTTAAATGATGTGTGTAGCAAAAGAAACTACTGTACATTCAGCATTTCTTTCTTTTCTCTCTCTCTCTCTCTTTCTATCTCTCTTTCTTTCTCTCTCTCTCTTTCTCTGTCTTTCTTTTTGAAAATGGATGGCTGGTGAGATGGCTCAGTGGTTAAGAGCACTGACTGTTCTTCTGAAGGTCCTGTGTTCAAATCCCAGCAATCACATGGTGGCTCACAACCATCCATAATGAGATCTGATGCCCTCTTCTGGTGTGTCTGAAGACAGCTACAGTGTACTTACATATAATAAATAAATACATCTTTAAAAAAAGAAAAGAAAAAGAAAAGGCAAACTTTTTTGTGACACGAAGTATCTCTTGTGTATTTTCCTGTGGAGGTCAGAGCACCACGGAATATCACACCACGTTTACATTGCTCTGGATATGTGCAGTCTAATGAAAGCACAATGTGATCCAACATGCAAACCTAAAAATGTCTGATAACCACGCACAAAGAGTAAATTGGAACAGATGAAATTAATGTTTATAAAGAATTTTGAAGCAACATAACTTAAATACTGTCATTTCTATATGTAACCAATATAAAATGTTAGTGAGATGTGGCATTATTGGCTTTATGGTAGATCTTTAAACCTAGCATGAATCGATGCTTGCGATGCTAGCGCATGATTGGAATGAGGTCACCTAGAGGGGATTGCCCTGGCATCAGGGGGCTCCCTCATTGAAGCACTTCTCAGCACACCGTACTGCTTCCCCATCTGTGTGATCCATGACACTGGCCCTGAAGGACAGGTACTACGTACTGGACTGTTAGAGGCTCCAGGTCCTTAGTATAGAGTTCAGCATGGAGGCAAGACCCTCCCCACCATGACACCACTAGTCAGCACAGAATAGAGTTTGGTCTGAACCTCAGCCTGACTAATGATAAAAACCCATTCTCCTTTTCTGACCTTAATTTCCCACAGCTTTATGGAAAGAAAGGGCATGACCTTTAGGGTAAATAGAGATGGGTTCTTATTTCAGTGAGTGACCAGTAATAGAGAATTTACTGGAAGGGTTGTTAGAGGGGTTTGACCACATTATCTCTTTTACCTGAATACCTGTATTTAATCAACTAAGATGATATGTTTCCTAAAGGGAGCTACAAAGCTGGGCAAGAATGGAGGGGCCAGTTCAGGACCTTGCAAACACACCAGCTGCAAATGTGGTTTCCCATCTCTGTCTAATAAACCAAATAAATGATTCTTATACATCCAAAGCTTGATTGTGAGACAGTTTTGAGCCGATCTAGTCGTATAAAGCAAAATGGGAGACAGGGAGACAGTCCTGACAGTTGCTTTCATATTCCATGGAATGCCGACAGACCCAAGGCAGCCATGCCTAGCACCTAAAGCAGGGATCTGCTTGCTTGCCTAGAGAGAGTCATACTGGAGCTGCTTCTAACCTCTACCTCTGACATTCTGCCGTGTGAATGTCTCTGCCCCACATCTAATGGAGTCTGTTTGTGCTTTTCTGAGAGCTACAGAGGCTGGAAGCTCTTCAAACCAAGCCAGGTATAGAAGCCTGAGTTGAGAAATGTCTAGTAAATGTACAATTCAGTCTATTCCACACTGGGCTTTGATCCCAAGAGAAAGAGAGAAATCCGTTTAACCGAGGTCCTTACATGAGTCTGAGAAACGGGAGAGTGGAGCATTGTTCTCCCCAAAAAGGACCTGCCAAGCTAAAATCCCTTCTCTGCTTTGCTGCCTCCCTTGGACATTCCCACTGGAGTTTCCCTTTGCCCGTGGGCCTTAGCTCTTCTGCCTGCTGGGCCCTCCTCCCACCCTGCCCGCACTGTACCTCCCTGTCACCAACAGCAAGGTTTTCATACCTTGTTCCCACACCACTGTGTTTGTGTGTATGCACACACATATGTGCATACACACATGCATGGACACACACACACACACACACATCCACCACACAATGAACCTATCAGGCTGGCCTTACCCAGCTTCACCGCTAAGATTCCCCTACCTCATTTCTAACTGTGCTACTCCAACATGCACGCGCATGCATGCACACAAACACACATGCACACCACAGTCGCCACTACACACTCACTCACCATCAAGACTTACTGTTTTCAGAAACATACTACAACATCCCCTACATTCCTACATCCCTCACATAGAGCCAAATTCAACCCATATTACATCTCATATTGTGCCCACAAACACAAACTGAATTATTACCTATCTCTGAACACCTTTTTCTCCTGAGTTTTGTGGACTCTGCTGCCTTGGTTAGAGTCATTAACACCAAATATGATTATCCCCTACTTGACCTGCATAGTGTTCTGTATGTAGTCCAAGCTCAGTATCTATTTCAAAGTGAATGAATGGCTCAGTTTATACGTGTCTACAGGACTCAGTGAAGGGATCAAGGAGAATGGCTCCATGTGGCCTTGGGGGCTGTGAGGCCATCCTGGACGTCTGGCCTTGTCTGGTCCTGTTCTGATACCTTGGCCTCATTCCAAGGGAAATATTTGTTCTGTGAGCAAACAAAATGTGAATATGTTCTAATCTGTTGCAAAGATACACAGCACTGCTTTCAGGCCGCCGCTTAGATCTCGAGGGCACTTCAAAGAACTGTGGCAATAGAAAGTCCGCAGTGGGGAAGGGGAATACACCTCTCTCCTTCTCAGAGAGAAGGGCAAACGAAGACTGGATGATAAATGTACCGTTGGCCAATTGTAAATAACGCCTGCTGCAGGCCTGTTGGGACCTCGGGCACCACAGGCTCCCCCTTCCTATCATTCTACATACGCAGAAACGTCAAAGCTGCAATTTGATCACACACACACACACACACACACACACACACACACACACTCATACACACTCTCTAACACACACATACACACACGAGGGGGGGGGCTTATTTCATTTTAAAGAGAGAGAGGTTCAGCTACCAGACATGTGAGCTAAACCCTACCTTGTCGCAGGCTGACCAGAAACTACCTGTTCCCACTAGGGCATCTGTCTATCATGCACTCGGATCCTGTGTGTCTGCTCATTAGCAAGCACGCACAAATCCTACAGAAGTCAGGAAGAAGAAACGATTCCGGGCACAGATGGCTAGGAAGGTCTTTGGTGTTTGCTTGTTCCCTACTAGGGAATTCTATACTACTACTAATCTGGGCAATTCAGAAAGCTTTTGAAGCCTAGTGAGATAGTTCAGGACACCTGATGCCAAACCTGATGATGACCTGAGTCCCATCCCCACAGCCCACAGAAAGCTGGAAGGAAAGCATCCCCTCACTTCTGAACATTGCCCTTTGACTGTCACATTTGCACTGGTATGTTCTCTCTCTCTCTCATTCTCATTAAAAATAAATAGATAAACAATAAATAAGTGGTCAGGAAAGCATGCTTCTCTGAAAACACAGGGTCTCCTAGATTATGTCATCACAACATAGAATTGTAAGACCCCTCTAATGGAACCCTAGCGTTCCTACTCCCAGTGCTATCTCCGCTCCCAAAAGCCACATCAAAAGTTTCTACTGCAGTCTTCCCTTTGACAGCACCCACTCACAATGGGCAAGAGGACAATCTTACCTTCATTGAAAATGGGCAACAAGGTCTGGCCTGATCTGCCCCAGCCATGTTCAAACTAACATACATGAACATGTACACAGAGAGAAGAGGGAGAGAGAGGTCCATGGTAGCAAAGCTAATCCTCCACACTGAAGAACAATTAAAAATATAACCAGCCGGGCAGTGGTGAAGCAGCCTTTAATCCCAGCACATGAGAGGCAGAGGCGGAGGCGGAGGCGGAGGCGGAGGCGGAGATGGAGGCAGAGGCAGAGGCAAAGGCAGAGGCTAGGGGCCAGGGGCCAGGGGCCAGAGGGCAGAGGGCAGAAGGCAGAGGGCAGAGGGCAGAGGCAGGGGCAGGGGCAGGCACAGGGGCAGGGGCAGGGGCAGGGGCAAGGGCAGAGGCAGAGGCAGAGGCAGAGGCAGAGGCTAGGGGCCAGGGGCCAGGGGCCAGAGGGCAGAGGGCAGAGGGCAGAGGGCAGAGGGCAGAGGGCAGAGGGCAGAGGCAGAGGCAGAGGCAGAGAGAGGTGGATCTCTGTGAGTTCAAGGCCAGCCTGGTCTACAGAGCAAGTTCCAGGACAGCCAGGGCTACACAGAGAAAACTGTCTGGAAAAAAAAAGGGGGGGGGGGAGAGGAGAAGAGGAGGAACAGGAGGAGGGGGAGGAGGACATATATCCACTAGAGGACACATTAGGTAAATCTTTAAAATGAAGTTTCTAAAGAATGTTTAATATCCTGGAGATATGCCTGATAAAATGTGAGGCAAAATGCAAAGCTATACATTAAAAAATGTCTCCATTATGTAAAGCTGCATTGAAAAAAAGGGAGGAAATATGTTCAAATGTTAACTGTATTCATGTCTAAGATGATGGATGTTTGCTGATTTATTCTTAACCTTTTTAACAAGTCTTCCTAATTGTATTCAATACATGTGTATTTTGTAATTACCATTGTATTATAATTTGTATTTATATTGCAAACTGTTTTTTGTACTATGAGCTGTTTTAAAGCTTTTCAAAGACAGATGCCCTGACTGGGTTAAGAAGATTGGATAAAGAAAATAACATGGTCTGGGCTTGCCTACCACATCCATGGCCTTTGGTCTGAGATCCAGTACTGCAATGTAAATAAATAAATCTGACAAGAACAAATAGTTTTGGAATTATCTTCCATCTTAAAAAGTGAGATTATTAAATATTGGAAGTCCTTTTAATTGGGATTAGGCCACAAATTAAAATAAATCATAGCATCCTCATAGATAGGTAGACGCCAGCTGAAAGAACATTCTTTGCTTCAGCTCTCACACCCTTACAAGATACGAATCAGATCTTGCTAAGTAGCCAGCTGCCTGCAGGACTCAGTTCCTGGTCTGTGTGGACTTGGATTCAGGCTCTAGCTCAGAATGGCTTGAAGGGGTGTCTGCCATTCACAACTAGTTCTAATAAAGGACTCTTCAAGAAATCCTGCTGGGGACCATGGAAGGAGCAACTATGGGCTCTGCCCACCCCCACCCCACCCCTGTGGATCTCCCCCAGGTTCACCAGGCATTTGAAAGTTCTGTTGTCTCTGTCCTACAGAACTAGCTAGTACTAGGCAGTGGTGGAATCTGCTGGTCCTCTTATGGGCCCAGGCCTGGTCTAGATCGAGGAGGCCACTAAGAGTGGTTCCTCTGTTGTTGCCACCCTGGTAGTAATAACGCCTTTAATCCCATAGCTCTGGAGGCAGAGGCAGGCAGATCTCTGAGTTTGAGACCAGCCTGGTCTAAAGAATGAGTTCTGGAACAGAAGAGTGGTTTCTCTGCCGATCCTTCCATCCAAGCCAAATCCTGTGCTCCTCGCTCCTGCTCTGCTTTGAGGTACTTAACACCCTTCACGGTCAGTGGACCTGTCTTCCCCAGAGGGGCAGAGTCCCCTCTCTTTTGTCACTGCTCCGGAACTTCCTGAGGCCCTCTGCTCAGAGGGATCCAAATCTGCAGCTCTTCAGCATATGGTTTCCGCCCAGCACCCCTTCCCCTGCCTGTCCTACTCTCCCAGCCCACCTCGGTTACCCAGCAGCAGTCAACTCAGCCCTCCTGGTCCAGCAGAAAGTCCCTGAGTGGCCCCTATAAGTCCCCTAGGCTGGAAAGAAACATACCTTCCCTAAAATAGAATAACAAAATCTAGTCCAAGCTGGACACAAAGATACGATTTTCTCAATGTTAAAGTTTTTCCCAAAAATTTTTGCTACCCACAGCTTCGCCTGTCTCCTGGGAACACTCACAGGTGGCAAGTGAACAAGTCCTGAGTGGCTAATCACGGAAAGTCTCGGGGACAGCCCAGCACATGTCCCTCCACAGCTCATGCCTGTCATAAACAAGTGTGTGTGGTTGTGGCCTTTTAGGTCTCTATAACTTTCCCATAATTCAGTTGTCTTGGTTCACGTAATACATATCACGTACTTTCAGGATAGTCTTTTATTTTTTTATGAATATTGAATTTTATTTGCATCTGTATGTATGTGTGTGAGTACGGCATGTATGCTTGGGTACCTGCCTGCAGAGGCCAGAAGAGGGTGTCAGATCCTCGCCTGGAGCTATATATTATAGGCAGTTGTAAGCTGACTGATGTGGGTGCTGGGAACTGAACTCTGATCCTCTGGAAAAATAGCAAGTGCTCTTCAGTCATCTTTCCAGTCCTCGGTGATAATGTTAAAAAAAAAGTGTTCTGCTTAGAAAAACACAATTGCTGTGAGCAAAGCACTGCCAACGATTGTGCCAGACACACTGCAGCCCTTTCCCGGCAACATGTCACACACTAATGCACAGTTGTGCCCTTTATTACACCTTCTGTCCCTGTCACCATGCTCCGTTCTGCCCAGAACACACCAGCATTCAGCAGGATCCCTTCGCCCTGAGGGTCTCCTGCCTCTGTATGGAGCCTACAGAGCCCTTTGCATTTCTTTGGCAGTCTGTGAGGATGAAGAGGACACAGAGCATTAGGAGGGAAAACATTGAGATAATACTTTCTACAGGAAGTGTCTCGCTGAGAAGGACAGCAGGCTCCAGACTCTGGAGCTATTACCACACTGCCATATGGATTATCAGGTTACCATTCACATTTACAAAGTATACATACCGGTGTTAGTGAATGCTGCCCACGTTCTAGTCAGGAATGCGTAAGCCAGAACAGGTAAACGTGGATCTTGTAATAAAAAACTACATCTTGTCATTAAAAGCAGTGTAACATGAGGGAGGAAGGGGAAGTCATATTTAGTGTTTATATCCTATCATGACACAGGCAGGCTCTGTCAGAGCAGGCCCTGAGGTCAGCTTCCACATTCAAGGTAAACATACCTAAGAGGAAAAGTCAAGATGAAACTCAGATAAATATACAGAACAATTAGGTTATGGAAGGAACACGAACGAACATGGAGGAAGAGCCAGAGGGGCTTCCAGCCAGTGTGTGTAGAATTCTCCCAACCAGGATGTAACTTGATGGACGGGTGGGACGGAATATCTTAGGATGCTCATCCTGTGAGGCAGCATGCTCCAGGTGCACTGGGGTCTATCTGAGGGAAACCAGAGACACAGGTGAGGACCAGGCAAGCCGGGGGTGGGGGGCACTGTTAGCATGTGTTTATAAAAAGATAAAGAGATGTAGGAATATGTTCTATGGGGGTGTGGTGAGGTGTAGGGAAGGGGGTGCCTCGGCGGGCCCATGCCAAGGCTTCCCTTCCCCCTGAGGGACCAGACACACGATGACGGTATAGTATAGAATAGAGTTTATTCAGGGTATGGGGGCGTGGGGAGTTAAGAGGGTAGTAGAGGCAGAGAAAGGCAGAGAGAAGGAGGGAGTAGAGAAGTAGAGGCTGGCCATGTCCATGTGGAGAGAGACAGAGGAAGGGAATGGGGGGGGGGAGCAAGAGGGAGAGGCAAGAGAGGCATGAGTAAGAGAGAGGAGGGGCAAGCAGCCCCTTTTATAGTAGGCCAGGCCTACCTGGCTGTTGCCAGGTACCTGTGGGGTGGAGCTTAGACAGAAGACTAACACCCACAGCCTCCTACTCTTCCCAGGTAAGAACACTGGAGAGTAGTTCTCCTACCTTTTCACGTTTGCCAAGCCCTGAATGGAGAGGAGCTCTGTAGGGGGAGTTGGGAGACACAGGTTGGATGAGTCCACCAGGAAACTGAGCCAGTCCTTTGAAACAGCACTGAGGTGAGATATGGATTTTCCTAAGTGACTAAAGGCTGAGGGGAGGCTTTAAAGTCTTACCAAGATCCATTTCACCTCAGCTGTGACCAAAATGAATTTCACTTTCTCAGGACCAGAGGACATGAATACACACAATAAAATCTAACATGTGGCTTTGTAATAGTTGTAATGAATAAATTTAACTGTAGTTGTCTATACAACAGAAAATACCCATGATGCTATAGAATAAACTGTTAGTAGTGAGTAATTATGGAAAACTGGATACAGGCAAGGAAGTAACATTGGGGGCTTTTCTTTCCATTCTATATCTTTTTAATAATAAAATATTGTCAGGAGTTCCTGTTGTTTCAAAGAGATAAGAAATAAGAATGAATCCTATAAGTAGACTTTACTTGAACCAATTAAAATTACGTTGATGTTAACCAAAACATATGTGCAAGAGTCTCACTAGAATGTGCATAGCAACGACCCATTCTCCCATCAACACCAGTAAAATGGTTAGACCAACTACAAGCTTGTTATATAATGGGATAATACATAACATAGAAAAGGAATGAGGCATTTATACAATGGAATATTGCACAACAAAGAGAAAACAGAGGATAACTACAAATTGATGACGCTTCTAGACACAACGCCAAGAAGCCAGACGTAAAAATGTGATGGGTGTCTCTGTTTACATAACATATAAAAATAGGTACAACTTTTCTATAAATTTTTAGACTCTAAGATGGTAGCTACTGAGGCAGAAGGAAGGGAGGAGGGGAATTTGCTGCCTAGAGGTGGAGTGGCTTTCTGTTAGGGTGAGGAGGTAAACTAGTAAAGTTTTGTTTCTCAGTCTGCTGTCCTAGATAGGTTTTGTTTTGTTTTGTTTTCTTTGTTAACATGATGCAATATAGAGTCATCCGGGAAGGGGAACCTCAATCGAGAAAATGCCTCCATCAGACTGGCCCATAGGCCAGTCTGATGGACATGTTCTTGATTAATCATTGTCGTGAGGGGACTTAGTTCACTGGTGGTACCCACCCTCCCTCAGCAGGAGGTCTGAGGTGGTACAAGAAAGTTGGCTGAGCGAGCCAATCGGAAGGTTCCTCTGTGGCCCCTGCTTCTGTTCCTGCCTTTAGTTCCCACCCAGGCTTCCCTCAGTGGACTGTAACTCAGGATTTGTAAGTCAAATACTCGTTTTCCTCCCTGTGTTGATTAGGGTCATGGGGTTTTATCTCAGTATAGAAACCTACCTAACTAAGACATGTGGAGAATGCAGACACAGAGGTCCCTATTTTAGGAAAACTTATTTTGTGTATACTTTACAATCCATGCACTTTCCCGTACATGCTATACATAATAAGAAAAGTATATAGATCAAACAGACCACCTCTGAAATGTCTAAACCTGATCTGAAAATCCTCTCTAGGAGTTAGATGCTGACCATTCAGCCTCCCAGATATCCAGCAATGATATGCCGTGGAGGCTGCGATAACTATGGATCCTCAGGATGTGGTGAGCACATGGTTCCTACCATGAGTCACAGCCAGGGAGCAGGGAGACGGGACAGGCTGAGCACACCAACAATTCTGGACGCCAGGGCTGGCCCAGGGTGGACTTCTCTAATGGTTTGAGTCTTTAGGTCTGGGCTGGCCTCAGACTCACAGAAATCTGCCTGTCCTTGATTGCTAAGTGCTGGGATTAGAGGTGTGGGCCACATTAGGCCTGGTGTAGCTTCTTGATGGGAATGGGTGCATAGGAGGGGCAGGAACAAGAAGAAAGGAGACCTTTGGGATGGTTCCCGTTTTAACCAATGCTACCTTCTCCCCAGAGCCAAAGCACACCAGACAGACAGTTAGCAAGAGGCAGTTGGGGAAGATGCTTGTTTCTAACACTTACTGTGGCAGTTTGCTCTTACCTGGCAATAGACAGGGAGCCTGGTTCAGGCTAAAAGGTCAGGCTGGGAGTCCCATGTCAGGGTAAGGAATCAAATCCACTGATGGAGTATTTCATCCACTACCAATCACCATTGTTTATTTCTCCATTGTTCAACTCAAAATAACACACTGCACTCGGTAGATCCCGCAGAACCTCAGCGTAGGTGGGTGCCTACAGACCAAGCCAAAAGTCAAAGGACAGCCAGTCTTGCCCTCTGCACTCCAGCTCCTTCATCATTTAGCTCCAGTCTTCCAGTAGTGCTGCTGGGAGATGCTAAAGCAAGACCGTTCATAGCAGACAAAAGCCAACCAAACAAACAAAACAAATCGTGAGATACCCTGCTCTTGAGTTGGGAATAAAGTCTGAAAAGGTCACGGCAAGGCCTAACTTCTGCTCATATGAAACTCACCACCAAGGACAGAAAAGGAAGCAAAAAGCGGACTCTAGGTCAGTCAAAATAGAATCTGCCGAGTCTACACATCCAGTTCCTCTACAGAATCACTGGGGCAGGCACATGGGACCTTGCTAGGAACTTGTGGATCCTTTCTCCATGCCTACTTCGAACTCATTTGTTTTGAAAGTTTCCGAAGGGCTGGGGGTTGCAAGCATGAACTACCATGCCTGACTTGGTTTGGAGTTTCTAGGCTGCCAGATCAGAGGAAGAAAACAAAGATGGACATAAGGCACCAGGGGGCAGGAGACTCCCCCTTTTAACACACTACAAATTCTGGTTGCCAGTAGGAGGTGGAAAAGCAGAAAAACTCTAAGGAGCAGACACAGGTTCCCTTCAATGCTCGGTAGCCTGAGGTCCCTCATGTGGGGCAGGCAACTCTTGTCACCTTCAGAGAGAAGGAGAGAGAGAGAGAGAGGGAGAGAGGGAGAGAGAGAGAGAGAGAGAGAGAGAGAGAGAGAGAGAGAGAGAGAGAGAGAGAGAGAGAGAGAGAGAGAGAGAGAGAGAGATTGAGAGAGAGAGAGAGAGAGAGAGAGAGAGAGAGAGAGAGAGAGAGAGAGAGAGAGAGAGAGAGAGAAGTTTGGCATGTGACTGGTTCCACAAGTAGGCTTGTCTGTCTGTAGCTAGAGGTGGAGGATGGGCTCAAAAGAAGCTCATGGGATTGTTGATCTGCAGATCCTGTTTCAGAGTGGGACCTAGTTATGAAAGGCAATGTGAAGTCATTTGTGTGTGTATGTATGTATGTATGTATGTATGTATGTATGTATGTATGTATTGGTGGAGGGGTGGGGCTTAAGGAAGACATCCTCCCCCTATCAGAAGTCTTAATTTCTCATGTTCCTTCAGCTTTCCCTGAGAGCGATTGTTTCATAACATCTAAGACTGGAGTGTTAGCAGAAGACAGGAGGGAGACTGGCTCAGGAAATAAGCCAGGAGAGGGATATGGGAGCCTCCCAGCACTCCAGTCAGATGGTTAGGAACAGACATTCAAGCTGGCGTACTGCTTCACATGAGAAACCACAAACATGCATGTGTGCATGTTCCAGTGTGGGTGCAAGTGTGTGTACATGTGTGTGTGCATGTGTGGAGACTAGAGGACATCTGTCAGTGTCATTGTTTAGGCATGATATACGCCTTTCTTTTTTCTTTTCTTTCATTCTTTTTCATTTTTGTTGAGTTTGTTGTTTGTTTAGGACATTGTCTCTAGCCTGGCACTCTGCATGTAGGCTAAGCTGACCTCTCAGAGAGCCCCAGGGAGCCCTCTGTCTCATCCTTCAGCACCAGGAATACAGGTTTGTAGCAGAGTGCACAGATTTCAGGCATGTTTTTAAATATCTCACACTGAATCTCAGTTTTGCAGCAGCAAATTGTGCTTTAGTGCTGCCTATGAGAGGGGTTGAGGACATTGAATGACACACCGCATGTGGAGTGTCTAGGACAAGGAAGATGCTCAGGAAATACAAGGTCTTTTTCTGAGATGGGTTTCTTGAGGTGTATCCTACTGTCCCAGGATAATTCCAAAGTCTGGGTGGGATCTCTGGAGCAAGTTTCCAGAGAGCTACTCTTGAGAGAGTGGCAGATGAAAAGCTAGAACCCCAGAAGGGACCTAACACAGGATAGTGCCAGAGAACAAGACCTTGTCTAGGATCTACATTTGGCTTCCGAGTCTTACTCTTCCTAGCTACATGCCCTTGAAAAAAGAAAAAAAGAAAAACAAAACTCCCAACCTTTGTGCCCTCCTTTCCACATCTAGCAAATGGGTGACTGATGGTATACATATCATAAAGTTGATAGAAGGATCAAGTGGGTTGATTTAGGCAAAACCTCCAAATAGAGCCTGGTTCTTCCAAAGTGGACTGTTATCTTTAAGTGTACAGCTTCTAAGGGACTGGAATGCCCAGCCTAGAGACTAAATAGCAGGCTCTGGGGAAACCCTGTGTGATACACACTCTGTATTAGTTAATTTTGGGTCGATGTGACCAAATTACCTCAACTGAAACAACTGAAGGGAGGGAAGATTTGTTGTGGCCCTTGGCTTAGTGAGTTCTGGTCGGCTGAGCAGGAAGGGCGGCTCTGCCCACGGCTGAGGTGGAGCACACACCAAGAAGGGTAAGGATGCTCTGAACCAGGGTCTACTCTGTAACCTTTAAAAGCCTGTCCCCCAGTTCCTACTTCCACCACCTCCTAAACACCTTGTTGCCCTCAAAATAGAACCACTAGTGGAGACCCTTGTTAAGACAGGAGCCACTTGGACCATGACACGCTCCTGCTCTGGGCCAGCCAGCTCTGCGATATTTCTGTGCCTCAGTTTCTTCACCTCCAGAAAGTAGAGGTGATCATTACGGTGCACCCTTAGAGGGGATATAGACTGAAATAATGCTGCTTATGTGGAACTGAACAGAGGAAGTTCCTGGTAACTGGGGATCTCACTATCCCCTGACTGGAAGGAGCAACAGGACCCCGATTTGTTTAAAGAGACACAGACGGTGGAATATTTTCTTTTCTTCTCTCAGGTCTCAGGGCTTCTTCCTAAATCTTAGAAAAGAAGACTGAATTCTTGACCTTTGCCTTGAAGAAAATATCTCTGGACCTTTAGTGCTTGTCTTCAAATCCTTTCCTCCACACTGTAAAAGAAGAAAGTTATGTGGGCCACACTCACCGGAGCTCACAGGAGGCTCAAGGGGATATGGGGACAATAGGAGCATTTCTGTCCGTTTGGATACCAGCTCATAGGTGGGGTTGTGTGCCTTACACTCTAGCTTGTTTTGGCATTTTGCAGGGACCCTGTAAAAAGCAGACCTGTAAAAGGAAGCAAGCAGCCAGACTTGGGGCCTCCTCTCCTCCCTTCCCCTCACCCTCATTGTCTCCTTTAACTGACACGGCAAACTGAATGTGAAGAACAGGCGTCTAGTTTCTTTTTGTGACCGAGTTTTGCTACTGCCCAAGGACAAAGGCTAGATTGACACAAGAAGAATGTCCCAAGGGGCGGGTCTCTTTTTGTTTCCTTTTCCAACTCTGTTTCTTTCCTGGAGGGGAAGGAATGATAATTAGAGCACTGTTCTACAAATCCCCTATGTAAATATGTTCTTAGGAGCAGAGATCCAGCTCACTAGACTAGAAACTTCTCATACTAACCTTAACTCTCATATCTGGCAGAGATAACAAGAGAAAGACAGTGGGGTGGAAATGGGGATAGTGAAGCCAGAGATAGTGAACCCATTTTGGCCTCTGGACTCTGTTCAGATGTCCTTGCCAGGTGGTTAGCTTAACCTAGTCACAGGTGGGACTTCTGTGGGGGACTCTGGAGAGTGACCTCTTCTTATCTACTTTCAACAGTGGACGGATTAGTGTCGCACCTTAGTTTCTTATTTATAGAATGAAGATATTAATAGTTCTCACCCCCTCACTGTGGGGAAATAGATAATCTGTGGAGGATTGTGTGACTATGGGCTGTCCAAGGCCACCCCTGAATCTCATTCATCTCTATAGATTCTTATTTATTTATTTATGGCCCAGGACAGGATCTGGCTGAATATTTGGTACAACCTAAATGTTTGCTGGATGACTAAGTTATTAATTACCAATAGCTTTAGTGAAGTATAATTTCCCATATATGATACTGTAGCTATCAACTTCTCTCTTTTCTATGGTGCTGGGTCTATAACCCAGGACCTTGTGCCTTCTAGGCAAGTTCTCAATGATTTTCCCAAACTACCTTAACCACCCAGGACTGCTTGCACAGGACTGCCTTCCCAACACTTAGGAGGAGGGAAAGGATAGAAAATTGGAGGTGAGTTTGGGCTACATAGTGAGTTCCAAGCCAAACCAGCCCTGTCTCAAAGAGTAACAAATAAATCAAGTATGACACACAACACCTCCCCTAATTCCAGTTAGCCCCTGTTTATTGCTACACAACCTATAAACTTCCAAATTTCTCTTCCCAAGGAGGAATGGAGAGCTTTGGTCTGAGGCAAAGGTCATAAGAGCCACACTCCAGGCATGGAGTGTAGGGATGTGAAGGAACCACTGTGAGCTTATACAGCAAGCCACAAGGTCTTAGAGAACCGGACCTGAGACAAGTAACCAAAGGGGAGTAGGAAACTCTTGAAGAAATTTCAACCAGACAGGAGGTTGGCCTGGGATGAGAACAGGGAGGGATGGCGGTGGGGAATAGACCATACTGGAACTAGTGTGGGCCTTGCAAGGAGCCGGACTGAAAGCCTTCAGGACATCAGAAACAAGCTGGGAACACGGGAACAAGAGGGCAAACTCCAGTCAGCAACTAGAAGAGGAGCTAAAGGCAGCACGGTGCGCAGGCAGGAAATTACGTCTCAAGAACTGCTCGTTAAAAGTTCAAAGCACCTGCCCACACTTCAACCCTCCCCGTCCTTGGCAAAACCGATAACTCAGTCCTCTGAACCTGGGTCCAGGTCTCATCCCAGCATTCAAACTGCTCAATGACTGTCATCAACACACGAAGTGCCAACTCTGATACACAAGCTTAGGGACCTCGGACTAGAGATCCACACCGCGTTTTCCATTGTTGGGCACTGGGCACCCGTGGGGGTAACAACTTGGGACCCGCTTTGCTGAGGCTCTCCCAACGTTGACACCCTGCTCCCGGGTTAGAAGAGAAGAGAACTCGTTCTCAAGCATCCTAGCATCCTTGGGAAAAGAAGAGAACGGCCATTGTTGGTAGCAGGAGCAGGACAGGAGTTGGAAGGGGTAGAGGATTGTTTTGTTTCCTGGAACGCTCTGTTGAGAATCTCAACAACTGCAGTCAATACCCGATCTTTTGGCAAGCAATGCTGCTTCTCCCGGTTCCCAGCTGCACGGGATCTAATTCGCAAACACACCATCTTGCATTCAACACTTTAATGGAAAACAAGCAGCCCAGGAGGGAAGCTAGCGGTCTAACTGCACGAAGGTTTCAAAGGGATTTGTGCTTCCAAGGCCCTTTACCGGTCCGGTGCCGTCCACGAACCGGATTTTTGACTATAGCCTCTTGCCTGCAGAACTCAGAGGTAATTAGCCCGAGAAGACGCGATCGGGTCCGGCCTTAGGCTTTGGCAACATGAAACATCAACTAAGATCTGGAAAAGCTCAGGTTTTTAAAGGAAGATAACTGCTTTCCAGTTTCCACTGAAAACTGGTTAAAAAAAAAATTAAGGCTTCTCTTTAAGGTAGCTAAGATTAGAGGGCTCGGTTTCCGTCTTCTGTGTTTCTATGGGCCGAACGCCCAGGCGGGTCAGCGAGTTTCTGTGTGTGGAATGACGAATTCCTCTCGCCTGAGTTCTAAAATGATAACTTAGCTCGCTGCTGCAGCTGCGAATGCCTGGCGCCAAGCGGCCCCGCGCGGGGGTGGCGGGAGGAACGGCGCAGGCCGAGGCCAGGGGGAACTTCGCTAGTGGCCCCTTTAAGAGCTTCACTGACTCAGCTAAGCTCCCCCTCAGGTCGCGTTTTTTATGAATGAAAAACGTCCTTACATTCATTATATAAACAAGCCCGTGCTGATTGGTCAATGGTGCCCAGTGCATAAATTATGTAAAACAGACCTCTGAGGGCGTTGAGGGAGGCCGACCGTTAGCCAATGGGCGCCGCAGTTGATGGGGCGGCCCAGCTGGATTTGCCTGAAGACAGGGTAAACAAGAGGTGATGGGCAGCCGCGGGGACGGCCACGGACCAATGGGAACGTGTGTGCTCTGGGCCGCGGGCCAATGGTGGCGGGCGGAGCCGGCGGGGGCCGGGCCAGTGCTGCAGCGGGTTGCAGGGCGGCGCAGAGTCCGGAGGACGGCGCGCGGAGCGGTCCTCAGCCCCGAACGCTGCGGCCCAGCCCGCCACCGAGGCGCGCAGGCGGGCGCGCGGAGTGGCCGCTCAGGTGCGGGCTGGTTCCGGGTCCTCAGTTGGGCGTTATTGGGGTGACTCCCGGAGCTAGCTGCCCCCTCCCCCCGAGGCCCGGTTCGGTTCGGTTTCTAGGAGGCATCGGGCGGGGGCGGCTAGCGGTTCCGGAGCGAGCGGAGAGCGGGTTTCCGCACGTCGCGGAGGAGGCACCCGGGGTGCTGGAGCGGGTGCAGGGAGCAGGGTGCGGGGCGCGGGCTACGGAAGCGGGGTGCAAGAACGGGGTGCGGGGCGCGGAGTTGTGGGCCCCCGAGGGCCCTTGGAGGCTCGCGAGAAGAAACGCTCCGCGACTCTTATGTGGGGGGGGGGCGAGCGGCAGTTTCAGGGGTGCTGTTTCAGAACCCCGAGAGTTAAATGACACCGATATGTGCAGCCTGCGGGTGCAGGATCTGCCCGAACTTCTACAGGCCTGGCAAGTTGGAGACTGGGCAGCGGGCCCGCAGCCCCCCACACCCTCCTCTGAGGATTGAGGGTATTGGGGCCGCCTGAGCCACGGCCTGGGGAGGAGAGAACCGGTTCCGAGGCGGGCGAGAGTGATGCTGGAACCTCGAGAATGAATCGGGGTCAGCCTCGCAGTAGTGATTGAGTAGGGGGTGATGAGGGGAGGAGGCATGTGGGATCGGGAGTAAATTAGAGGCGGCTGGTATCGCCCAGCGCTGCACCTCGTTTACTGAATGTGGGTGACTTTATGAATGAAGCAGGTTTCTTTCTTGGGCTCTGAGCTCTGAGGCTTTTTTTTTCCTCTCTTTTTTTTTTTTTTTTTTTGTGAATGAAGCATTGAGCTTCCTAAAACGCTGGGGTGAGGGGCCTGCGTCGGAGGCTAAGCCTGCGTTGGGAGTGGGGGCGGGGGCGCAGCTGAAGGAGTTTTCATGAATGGGAAGGCTGGGAATTGGGTGGAAGTGTGTCTTGTTTTGTGAATGGGGCCCGGCGCGAGGGATCCAGTTACAGCCCTCTACCTGCGGTGGCGGCCGCGGCTCGTTCTCCCATTCATAAAACCAGGCTTGCTGCGCGCCACGGGGAGGGGCCTCGATCTGGTCGCTGCGCCCAGTTAAAGTTTTCCTGGGGGCACCCGGGATTTGGGGGCTGGGGGGGGCGAGCGACTACGACGACACAAAGGAAGTGGTTTAAACTCCAGGATGAACCGAAGCCTTCCCTGCAGGCTTTTAAAAGATACTTTGAACACGAGGTTTCCAGCTCTTGAACTCTAAGGACAGCTTAGAAGATCCTCGATGCTGCTTTTGGAATCTCTTAGGGCAGTTTCTTTTTACCAATTTTTTCAAAGGATATTTTTGCACACCATGAGATTCTAAAAATATTTTACCCTCTGGTTTCCTACACGTTGTTCTCTTAACCCACAACAGACATTTAAGAATTTCTAAGGCCACAACTTAATCAGGCAGATTTTTAAAAAATACAACACAGAATTCTTTCATGCTTCTCCACTGTCTACGAAGGTTTTTCAGATTTACTGCTGGTTGGTGACATTCAAGAGAGGCCTCGTTCTGCGATGTTTGCACTCTGTGGAAGGCAAGCTGGCAGGAGTGTTTTTCTAGGAAGTTGTGAACTCTCTTTCCTTTGACTTTGAAAATATCTGATTACTTGGGCCAAGTGCTGGCTGTGAAGGGTTTTCTTGTATCCTGCTCACTTATGAAAATTTGATATGGTGCTCGCAGCGTGAAAAACAAGTCAGATGGAAATGGTTACTGTGAAATAAGTTTCCTAGTTTGAGTATAACTTAAAAGAAAATGCCAGTTAGGCCTGTCTATTATTTAGAATTGAGGTGAATGAATTCTTGTTATGCCCCCACTAATTTGACCTGAGCTGTTACTTGAAAAATTAAGTATTTAGGAAGGTGACACCTAAACTTGCTAGCTAGAAAAGCGTCTCCCCTCTTGATTTAGTTACCTCCAAGCCCAGCTCTTAACAGTGTTTGACTGTTTTTGTCAAAGACTTGAGGTCATTGTAGAACAGGGAGTTTTCTTTCCATGGATATTTTTGCATTGAAAGGTTTTAATGGTGTTTGTTGTTTTGTTTCTTTTTTTCCCTTTCTTTCCCCTTTTGGTAGAGATGTTTAAATATGTGCAGTGGAATTGAATTTCCTTTATCTCTCATTTTTATAGATGTTTTATTTTAGAAGTTGAGTAGATGGCAGCTAATCTTTGTAGGTTGCCATGGAGATGCTATGTCATTTCAGGTATACACACCTGTTTGGACAGACGGTTTGGGTTTAAATAAAGAATTGTGTGTGTGAAGAAAGTATACTTTTGATCAATTTGTTCCTGGAACTGTACTTAGTGTTTTTACCATAGACCTACAAAAAGGTCTACAAAATGCTTTGAGAAACAGCATGCATGTTAGTTTCTTAATTGCCAATAATTTGGAATATGTAACACCAAATTTCTCTAGTTCTTGTCACATAAAGTAGCAAATCTTAATTAAAAACTGACCTTATAAAACAAAACAAAAACCCTGGAACAAATGTCCTAGAAGGTCATTTTTCAGTGCAAGTAAGTTGAGGGATTTGGTTGGTTGGTTTTGACTTTTATGGTAGACAGGCAGGCAATACTAAAGTGTGTGTGTGTGTGTGTAAATATGTTTAGAGACCTCAGAGGTGAGGTGACTATACAGGCAAGAAGGAAAGAAGTATATAAAATTACTCCACCCCACCCCCACCACAGTTTAAATCTCCCAAATTCATGTTACAGGAGGATCTCTTTACCACCCCCAAGAAACTACTCAATGCTGAAGCCTTTCAAAGTGGTATCAGAAACTTTGGAAGCACCATGGATGGGTTTTGTGATCAGCAAGTCCCTTTTATGGTCCCAGGGGTGAGTTGTCCTGTTTTGTTGTTGACCTCTGTGGTGTGTGTTTCTCCTCCCTGGAGAAGTGGGTGGACCCTCTCTTCACCTCTTTCCTACATTTGAATCTTCATTGTTTTGTTTTGTTTTGTCCTCTTCCAGAAATCTAGATCAGAGGACTGTCGAGGGCGACCTGTGATTGACAGAAAGAGGAAGTTTGTGGACACAGATCTGGCTCACGATTCTGAAGGTAGTGGAGATTTCCCTGTGCGCTGTGGCTTCCTCAGGTCACATAGACTGATGTACAGACTTCTGGATGCTCCTTAGCACAAGAAATAGCCCCATTTTGAGTCTTCTTTTGTTTGTTTACAGAGTTGTTTCAGGATCTTAGCCAGCTTCAAGAGGCTTGGTTAGCTGAAGGCAAGTTTCTTGACTGTCCTGTTTTCCATGCAAAACATTTAACTGTGCCTTTTAGTAAAATGCAAAAATCTAAAACAGAACTCTCTTTCCAGCTCAAGTTCCTGATGACGAGCAATTTGTCCCAGATTTTCAGTCTGATAACTGTAAGTACCTTGGTATTGGTGACACATTTGTTCTGAAATTGTTTGGCCTTGGATTATTTCCATCCAGAATATGTTCGTTCTTCAGCGATAGCCAGAAGATTTGGATAGTAGTGTGCATGCATTTTAATAATTCAGGGTAACTCCTGAAGACTTGACTCTTTTTTTTATTGATAAAATTTCTGGCTCTGTTGAATGCACTACTTACTCAATATAATTTCAGTAAAATGTCTTTTTACCTTAATAGCTTGAACTCTGGAATTTTAAGTTAGGATTACTAGCTAAGATTCTGTGTCAGACATCTGCTTGTTTTTAGATATGTCTGGGTTGAGGACACAGACATACTCCTTCTCTCTCTCTCACACTCAACACACACACACACACACACACAGACAGACAGAGAGAGAGAGAAAACAGTGTGGGGTGTAGGTTCTTGCAGGGCCCAGAAGAGGGTGTCAGGTCTCCAGGAATTAGAGTTACAGGGAATTATGAGCACAAGGTGCTGGGAACCGAACTCAGGTCCTCTGGAACCAGAACAGCAAGTATTCTCAACTACTGAGCCATCTCTCCAGCTCCCAGTGCCTATAAATCAACATTTTCTTCAAATCCTTTTTTTGTTTTATTTCTAAACTAAGTTTTTGGGCTGAGGATATAGCTCAGTGGTATAGAACCTGCCTAGCATGTACAGCGAGCGTTCCAAGCTCAGCCTACTAGCACTGCAAAAGAAGAGTTATAAATTAAGGCAAAGCCAGTGATGAATCTGACTTTTTTTTCCTTTGAATGGAACAGCACATACTTCCTGGAGAATTTCTGTTAATTGTGGTTCCACCTAACATGTCGGTTTTGTTTCTCCTAAGCTAATAAAGGGTGGGCACTGAATGACTTGATTTGTTCTCATTTTTCCTGTGGTTGTTGAGACCTTACTGTCAAGTAAAGCCTTTTTCTTAATCGCCTTTGGGTGCTTGTACCTTAAGATAGGTAATGAGTACAGTGAGGAGGCCCACAAATGGCCCATGAGGCTGGTGGGGCCTAGTTAGCTTTGCTCTGCTCTTTCCAGGCTCTCCTCAACACATTCAGGAGCTTTATGGTCCAGGCACAGCTACCAAGGACAAAGCTGGCTGATGAAATTGGAGCAGCACAGAGCTGCTCTAGAGAGCATTAGTCACTGGCGAATGAGCAGGTTTAAGAGTGGTCTGGAGAACGCTGCCTCTCTTGAGAGTTGCATCATAGAGAAATTCATGTCTCTTAGTCATAGTTTATAATAGCAAGCACCTGAGCCAGGCTGGGATTTGATTTCTTATTTTGCAGCAACAGATTCTTCTCAGCTTTGTTTTATCTCTGGGGTGTATGTGTGCAGAAAAATGTCACCGGGAGAGAGAGGAGAGTATCCGGGTCTGTTTAAAAGCAGGGTAGTCTAAATTTATTAGCTAAAAGAACAGAGGTACTAGCTAAGTATTCAGTAACGATAGCCCTCGTGTTCAAGGCGGAATGCCATGAAACTTGAAAAAAACGGAATAGGCTGTAACCATAGGCTGGCTGCCTTAGCTTGCTATGGAGATTGTTTGTTCAAAAGCAAATGCTTATTATTGCTCTTTGATTGCTTTCAAGTGATTGGCTTGCCATTGAAAGGCTACACAGTGATGAACCTGTATGGCCGAGGTGAGGGTGGGGGTGGGGGGTTGTTCCGATGATGACCGAGTCTGGACTCCAACTTGTTTCTGTCTTGGCAGTTTGTCTCTGCCTTGTCAGTACTTACCCAGAGCCCCGGTAAGCTGCAGCCTGCTGGGAGGTGGCTCGAGGGGCAGAGCTTCTTTGAAATGCTTTTATTACACTGTTTGTTTCTCTGCGGGCCACAAGGGTTAAAGGGGGAGTGAGACAGCTGGGCTTAGATCGATTGCACGATTTGCCTGTTCTTCAAGGAGGGGGGTGTCAGCGAGCAGAGGTTCTATCTGCAGAGATTCTGATCTGTGGGAATAGGCGAGAGCAAAGAAATCAATGAATGTGTCTTGGTGCTCTAGGAATCATTCCTGCTCAGCACATAGAATGTGCTAGGTTCTTTAATTAAAACACTGTACCTTAAATGCAGGTGTTTGGGAGCTCTCCTTACCTACCAGACATGATGGGGTTTGTTTGTTTGTTTGTTTTATTTGCTTGCTTTTTGTGTCGTAACTGCTTAAGGTTGGGCTTGTCTGTATTTAAAGGATAAAATGGATGGTTGAGTAGTCTTAAAAGTCTCTTAGTAATTCCTTCTTGAGGTAGAGCTTGGGGTGGGGTCAAATAGGCTCCAGATCTGAGGCAGGAGCCTCCCCCTCCCCCCCCCCCCCCCCCCCCGTGGCCTGGGTAGCCTAGAGCCCTTCATTCAGGCTACTTGTGTGTGATTATAGTTCAGATTCAGACTGATGAGGGACCCCTGCAGGAGCTGTCAGACTACACGAGTTGCTTCCCTGTGAGCACTCTCCATGTTACTGTGTGGAGGACCAGCTCTCGTCTGGAAAAGCCATGTTGGGGTGGGGGGCGGGGAACCAGTGTAGGCTAAGTTTCCAAGAGGTGATATTAACGCTTCCAGATTTGGGTAACTTGCCTATAGACATTCGCCTGTAAGTGTGACTTAAAAAAATAGATCCATTGTAAGTTTTCAGACGCCCAGCCTACCTCTAGCCATGCTGAACTTACCTCTGTCTCATGAATACACCTCGAAAGGCAGCCTTATATTTTATTTATTAGTTTGCTTAGTGTGTGCGCATGTGTGGCATGTCCATGTGGCAAGCTTTCTTATGGTGGTTAGAGGATTATTTGTGGGGGTTGGTTCTCTCTTTCTGTCTGTGTGGGTCATCAGACTTGGTGACAAGCACTTTTATCCTCTGAGCCCTCTTGCTAGCTCCTTGTTGGAAAATTTAAAAATGAAAATCAAGAGGACAGAAAGTGCATCCTGTGGCACACGGTTCTCCCTCATGTTATGGTGACACCCCCCCAAATCATTTTGTTGCTACTTTGTAACTGTAATTTTCCTACTGTCTTGAATTGTGATGTAATATCTGATATGCAGGCTATGTGGTGTGTGACCCCTCCCCAAAAGGGTTGTGACCCACAGGTTGAGAACTGCTGCTCTGGAGCCTGGAAGCTCTGTCAGTGCCCACCACCCCATGATAATCCATTGTTCCGAAGATGTGACTTGAAGACCCAAGATTGAGCTGGAACTCCTTAAAGGGATAGTTTGAAAATACCAACATGTAGTTTGGGTGAAAATGGAATTATTCGGTGAAACAAACAGTAAAGTTTTCTATAATAACCATCTAGTCTTCAAGGAGAGCTGTAGTCGTGTTTAGTTTAAGGTCTAGGAGGTGGGTTTCAGGGAAGCGGGGGAGGTCACTGGCCATCTTGCCCACACTTCAGAGAAGAGGTTTTCCATTTAGGGCTTGGAAGAGATACAAAACAGAAACAGTGTTAAAACTGATTTAGTTCCTTAAAGGTGTAAAACTGGGAGTCCGGCGCTGTACGTGTGTAAAATAGTATGTCACAGACCCCGTGAGCTCTGGAGTCTCGGTAGATCCCCCCCCCACACACACACACACACAATTTCCCACATATTTTCACAGAATCCAGTCAAGGCCACAGATAGGACTGACACCGAGAGTATTTTGATTCTCTGCTGTGGAAATGATACCATCATTTCTCTGAGCTGACTTCCTGGATACTAATGAGTGTTTTTTTTCAATGCAGGTTTCAAGACTGATTTTTTTGTTTGTTTGTTTTTGCTTTTTAACATCTCATTTGTTTCAATGGCGGCATTGTAATAATTACCAGCATCTTGAGTAGCTGAACTAGTTGATGCTAAGGAGAGGGAGTGTTAAATCTCATTGTAGTCATAGCTCTGTACCAAATTCACAGACTTTGTATTAAAATTCAGATGACCCCATTTTCCCCTTGAATTAAAAAAAAGGGGGTGGGGATATGACTTCTGGAAGTACAAGTAATTTCCCAAGGACCAGCTAATTGTTAAAAATCAGCTTTTCATAAGTACAGTGCTGTGGATGGCTGGGAAGTAGGGTTAACACTTACCCTGGGGCCTCAACAGCAGATAGGGAAATGACATTGGAGTCCTTACCACAGGGGTCTAGCCGTGGCCTGTGGGGACGGGGCGCTGGTGGCAGCTCTTGCTCAGTGGAGTGAGGCCATTTGGAACGAAAAGTAATATTATATGTGTTGTTAAAAGGTCAGAAAGGAAACTGTGAGCGCCACAGTCCTAGCAGTGGGTGCCCTAGGAGGAGGGGACCACTTGGCAGAGTCAAGACTGTTGTTTTTCAGGAGGCAATGGTTCTGAAGCTGGGTTGGGGTAGGGGGTTTGGGGGGGAGGAGGAAGCTGATAGAGAAGTGTAAGGGAAAACAAAACATGGAGGAGACATGACTAACCCCCAGGCTTTGTAGAGGCTTTGCCAGCTAGACTTGCTGCCCACAGGGCCCTAAATGATCAGTGGTCATTCCTAGTTTCATAGCCTCTATCATCGGGAGAATTGTTAGTGGCCTAAGACCATTGATCTAAAGGAGGGCCATATGGTATTTAAAACAATGGTTTTTCTCTTACTCTTGTCCAGTAGAGCCCAGAAGCCTTTGCAGTCCATTGTATTTGATGAAAAAGTCCTGAGAGGGGGAAATTAATCTGACGGACAAGCAAATCAGCCCTGTGGGTGCCAGGAGTAACAAAATCCTGGCATCCATCAAGAAATCACCATTTAGCCCCCTGTTCTCCAGCATCCTTCCAGTTCACAGGAGGCAGGGACTGTACAGCGGAGAGAGACCTGCTCTCTGCCTCTTCTTCTGGCTCATACTATCATCATTGTGTTCCGGGTCCCAGTAAAAGATATCCCCTGGGTGCGGTAGGTTTGGGTGTGCGAGAGACTGCTCCTCATGCATTTCTTGAGGTAGTGAAGGAACAGCCTCAGGCTGACGTCCCCCGCCTGGGCGAACGCCGCCCTTAAGCAGCTTGGACCCCATCTGTGCCCTGGCACTCACTGCTTCTCCATTTGGAATCCAGGGAGCTCAGAGCCTCGTCATGTTGCGGCTCCCAGCTCTTGGATGGATGCCAGGCTTGTGATGCCATTACCGGATTAGGTTGCTTTTTAAAAAATTCATTTTGTGAGCCTCATCAAGCACATTTAACACAAGCTTTGGTCGTCAGTCCCTATATTGTCCTTTCTCTTCCAGGCTTCTTTAGAAAGAATGGCAAAAACTACACGGCCCTTGGTGTGGGCATGTCATAACTCAAGTCCATTTGGGGGCCAGGCGCATAAGGTGAGAGTGGATTGGTGGTCAGGCTTTACCTGGAGAAAAGCCACCTCCCACCCCCAATAAAAGGCTCTTTCCTCTTAGAAAGAGGATGTTAGAGGACTGGTTGCTGCACAGGGGAGAGGATCTCCAGATAGGCCAAGGTCTAGACCAGGAGGTCCAGCCTCCTCCCAAACTGGCCAGGTACGGTTTGTGAATTTGATACCCAGAAAGATCTCAAAAGAAGTTGGGACAGGCAGTGAAAAGCAGTAAACATAAGATGTTGGAAAATACATATGCTTTGAAGAAAACAGTCTACAAGCTCAAGATTATCTTATTCAAATTTCCTGAAATATACTTTTCCTTGAAATCAAGTTTAGTTGTCAGACAGGTTCCATCCACTCACCCTCAGGGTAATTACTGAGTGTTTAAGGGGAAAAAAAGCCAAAGACACCAAACCAGTTTGGGGCTTTGTACCCTGTGAAGTCTGGAGAGATTTTATCCTCCCAGGCCAGATTTGCACATTCTTCCCTTTTGCCGCCTGGACATCCAGGAGGGTATGCTAACTGCTTCAGGGCCACTTAGAAGCCAAGAAATTGTTGAAATTCCTAGTGTCTCCTAAGTCCCTCTGCCCTAGGGAGGAAGCCATTGGGCTCTCCGTGTTGGCTGCCGTGGATAAATGGGGGAAAAGAAGTCTTGGCAGGGCCAGCTCTCATAGAGATAGAGCTGCCCCTTAATCTAAACGAGTTTACCAGAGCAGCAGAAACAGGAATTCTGCCCTGGAAGCTACTGCGATCCCGACCGCAGCTCAGTAGTCCTGTTTATTCCTTTACTCTTTTGCCTGAGGGCACCTCCCTGCTGTCTTCTCTCGCTGATTCGCCCAGCCTTGCACGTTGCAGCAATAATCCTAGCCATTCGGATCCCAGGGAGTGTGCAGACCCAGCCATGCCCCCTGCTGCGTCTGAATTTCTTACATAAATACAGCGTACTGGGCGAGCGAGCTTCTCCACGGCCACAGCTGAGCCCTGGGCATGAGTAGTAGGTCTGTCCCAGTTAGCTGGCTGCAGACTGTCTCCCCCTCTTGCCTGAATGGAGCATTCCAAATTGGTTGTGAATGGAGGGCGGGGCCCACTGGCAGACTTTTTCAATGAATAACCAGACCCCATTGTGCAGCCTGTGGAAAAACAACCAACTCCAACAAGGCTGTGACTGTTAGAAATCTGCCTGTGATTGGCAGCCTGGAGAGCCTCCAGAATTAGTTTCCTTTGGCTTCCTAACTGCTCCCTCTCTCCAAGCCTGAGCCTAATGGGGTATGAGTTTTGTTTTAAGGGCTGTCTTTTAACTCTCTTCCTGCCAGGGGCTGATGACCTGAGTTGAGAGGACTGGTTAGTCTCTCCTTACTTTGCCTACCATTTTCTGGTGTAGCTGTCTAAAGGCAGTCAGTGGTGGTACAGTCAGTCAAAGGTGGGCTAGCATCTCCAGAGAGACTTGATTTGAGGATTTTATCTTTTTTTAAAAATTTATTATATGTAAGTACACTGTAGCAGTCTTCACACACTCCAGAAGAGGGCCTCAGATCTTGTTACAGATGGTTGTGAGCCACCATGTGGTTGCTGGAAATTGAACTCAGGACCTTCGGAAGAGCAGTTGGTACCCTTAACCTCTGAGCCATCTCTCCAGCCCAGATTTTATCTTTTTATTTCCTCTGGTGCTGTTACTTTAGTTGTGTAGTCAGTGTCTACCCCCTACCCTCGACTTCTCCACTCCACCCCAAAATGGCTGTCAGCTCTTCCAAACTCAATTCTTTATTCCAGGTGTGGAGGGGAGGTGTTGGCAAGCCATAAGCAGGTATATCTTGCTAAGTCTTTCCAGGAGCCAATGAAAATGGACTTCTTTCTACCCCTTGGCCTCTCTCATTCTAGTCTATGCTCAGAAAGTATTACTTTAAAATTTTGTTTCCCACACTTCAGCACTTGACTGCAGGCTACCCTGCTTCCCAAACACCAAGGAGAGGAATGGCCTCCCCAAATGAATACCAAGGAAGTAGCAGAAAGAACTCAAATGTGGAACAGCTCCAAAGCCAAAGGAACCTCCTCGGGTAGGAAGTATGCAGGGCTTCAGGAATACCCAGCTCAATACTATGCACCCTTAAATATGCTCCAGCATTTTGGCTAACAGCCAACTCCCAGGACACCCCAAAGAGCAAGCTTAGCTCTGTAGAGCACCGTTAATGGGCAAAACCTAACTGGTAATAATCAGTATGCTTTCCTCAGGATTTTAAATACTCAATATAAGCATTTGCCTTTTTGTCCTCCAAACAAAATAAAGTTCTTTATGTTTTGTTATAGGGTTCTTTACCCCACGTACTTCCTGACAGTCGGCCCTGCAGGCATCTCCTTCTAGGAGAATGGACCTGGGTAGATGGCTGTTGCTAGACAGACAGAGTCGAAACCTTTCAGAAGGTGACTGACTCCCTGCAGGCTGAGGAGGCTGCTGTGAACATCAGCAATTCAGCTGCAGGCCTGGAACTACATCCTGATGGTCTGAAGAGTAATTCCCAAGGACACACACACATTAATATATACTAATTATATATAACGTACAGTATATAAATAAATACATATATATTGGATGTAATATATATTATGTGTATGTGTGTGTGTGTGTGTGTGTATATATATATATATGTACACACACACACACACATATATGTGTGTGTGTGTATATGTAGGAAAGAGATGATGGGTGTCTCTGGTACTAAGTCTCCTGTACTGAAGATCAGATTTTGGAGCCTGCCCAACTTTCCTCAATCTTAATGGAAGGCAGTTGAGTGGCAGTAATGGCCCTGTGTCACCTGGATATCCTGACATTTTCCCATTGTCCTCAGACCCTTTGTCATCCCTTTCCTCCTTCACCAGCCACAGAATTTTAATTTTCGTTTTTTAGAGATGTTGAGAAAACAGTGCGGGGGTGGGGCGTGGGGGGGTAACTTGTCCTTTATTTTTGTGAATATTAATCTCAGTCCCTGCTTCCCATTTTCCATTCCTGTTCGAACTGGACTTTCCTTCAGCCTTAGTGCCTCCCACAGCAGAGAAATACTGTAGTGCTTCTTGATTTGTTCTGTAGCCACAGACCGCAGACTGTACTCTGCATGGTCAGTGGTCAAGCACTTGGCACTCAAACAGGAGTCTCTGTTCCATTCTCTCCAGGCCCCTCCTTCCAATGCGGCCTCCTCACAGAGGAAATAACCAGGCGCTACCCAAATCTGTGTTCCAGTGATGACCTTAGGAAAAAAGGAATTAAGTCTATTATTTTCTGTTTCCTCTCTTGGATGCATGTACTGAGGTGTTCCTTGTTGGTTTAGATTGAGCAGCTGAGTTCTGTGACTCTCAGGAAATCTTCATGTCCTGGTGAGGCAGGTCTGGCATAGGCGCCTACCCCTGCTTGTGGGAGAAAGTGCCAGTTGATGCAAAGGAATGGTTCTGGGGAGAGACCACTTTCACAAAGGTGAAGACTTAAGGGTTTACACAGGCCTTAGTTAATGCATTTCAAATACTTTAGCATTCCTTTTGTTTGTTTGTTTGTTTATTGAGACAGGGTCTCTCCACATAGCCTAATTTTAATATTTCTAACACTTCACTTTATGTCAATTTAGATGAGAACTATATAAATTTCCTTTTTTTTTTTCTTCTTTTTTTTTTTTTAATGAGCACACCCTGGCTCACTTCAGACACACCAGAAGAGAGCATGAGATCCCATCACAGATGATTGTGAGCCACCATGTGGTTGCTGGGAATTGAACTCAGGACCTCTGGAAGAGCAGTCAGTGCTCTTAACCTCTGAGCCATCTCTCCAGCCCCAGAGAACTGTATAAATTGAGAGAAAATTATTGAGATGGTAAAGCTAAAGGTTCAGTTTGAGCCCCCGACTCTATGCCTTGACCCTGCTGGGGCGTGAGTGAGCCAGGCTGGCTGTGGTCAGTGCAGACACAGGGCCTGGGGAACAGGCTGCTCCTTAGGCCTCTTTTTCTGTTGTATCTTACACTGGTAGAGGGTTGAGTATGAAAACTCTGGGCAGAGTTGCTGAGGGAAAGTAATAAAGTAGTCTGAAGGCCGCTCAGATCCTCCCTAGATGATAAAACTCAAGTCACATTGATGGTCTTCAAACAAACGCTCTAACTGGGTGCTGGGCTGTGCTCTCCTTCACAAACGTTGTAACTGGGCACCAGAGCTGTGTTCTCCTTCACTATTGTCCTTTACAAGTGCTTTGGGTTTGTGTGTGTGTGTGTGTGTGTGTGTGTGTGTGTGTGTGTGACACGTGCTCCCTGACTTAGGTGCACAGTTAGGTTCTCTTGGAAGAGCAGCATGCTCTCTTTACCACTGAGCCATCTCTCCAGCCTACAGAGTAAGGTATCTACCTCACGCGTGATCCCAACCTCAGTCCAAGTCTCTGTTCTGCTCCTTTTCCTCCCTTCAAGTGTGACTTTCAGATTTGAGGTCCCTGGGTTCCCACTCTTAAATCGCTAGAGCACTAGTTCTGCATCATTGGTGTAAACACATCCTTTGAAGAAAAGGAACCTTACCGGTCTGTGCTGTCCTGAGAGTGAACCGTGCTGAACAGAGGACAGAATGTGAAACTAGCTCATCTGGGTCCAGCTGTCACTGGCTTGGGCAATTGTAGCCCTTGTCATTCAGTTCCTTCCTTATTTGATAGCAAGTTTTCTGTTTGGAGTTATAAATGATGCAATTTGATACCAAAAGCCAGAGGCAGCCCTATGGGGTTGACTGATACGGAGGCGCTTGATTTGGTGCCTGTGCCGGAGGTGGGCTCCTCTCATTTCTGAGACCAACTGTGAGGAAGAGAAGAGAGGAAACATTAATTACTACAATGGGCTTTCTTTGAAAGTCTCTGGGTGTTAGCACTGATCGAGTCAGAGAGGACAGAGCCAGTGTCCCCAGATCCACAGCAACCTCTAGTAGATGGCCTCGGACAAGACTGGCCAGGGTCTCTACCGTGGCTGCCGCACCTACTGAACTGGAGTCTCACACATGCTAAGTCCTGTATCCCCGAGCTAGAGCTTAGCCCCTAATCTAAGACTTCCCTCCATCAAATGGAGTCTCCAGGCTGATCTGGAACTAGTAAGCTCACGAGATCCTCCTGTCTACCTCCTTTGTAGTGGGACCACAGGTACATGCCACCAAACCCTTCCCTTTGAAGACTTGCTTTGAACGAAGGTCTAAGATAGGCCAGTCTGTGCTTCCCTATATACATGGCCCATTAACTCCAGTTCTTCCCTGAGCCCTCCTCATCCCTTGGAGGGATCGTCTCATGCAGTAGATGAGGTAGATTGCTTTGAGGAGCATTGTTGCTGTCTAACCACGCTTTTCCTCTTCATGTGTTCTTTAGAACATGGAAGTCACTTAGATTAGCCCCTAATCCTTGGCCACATTTCTTGCTCTCTCTCGAGGTGAATAAAGGGGTTGGGGAAAGCCTTGAGCCTGGACCACCACATTTTTCGTGGTCAGCCTGCATAGTACTGTCCCCTCTAATGGGCTGCACATCATACAGTGGCTGCCTTTCATGGGCAGCATTTCATTTCTGCCTCCTGAGTTGATTTAGTTACAGTAAGTCAAGCGCTCCAGCCAGCTGCTACCATGGCTGGAGATGGGGGAGAGGAGGGAGAATTTCCTGCTAGATATTAAATTGTTGAGCTGAGCCTACTAGAAACAAACCTCTAAGCCACCCCCCCGGCCCCCATTTATATGTTGTCACGAGCTAAAATTAAAGTTCCTTGTGAGTACCAGTACCCATGTAATGCCCCTCGTCATGCTAGTGTCCCTGCTCAGAAAGAAATGGACATTGTTTTGTGACTGCAAAGCCCCCATTTTTATCTCTTCCTGCTTTGATCAGAGCCAGAAAGTTGTTCTGGAGTCAGATGCCAACTCCAACTCACGACACCTGGGCTTCCATGGGCTTCTGCATCTTCAAACCGGACATCTCTTTTGAGTCTGTCTGCTCCTCATGTAATTGTCCGTATTTCAGGAGGATTTTTTTGTGTAGTAAGATATTTTTCCTACTACACAAAATAGGGGCTGGAGAGATGACTCAGCGGTTAAGAGCACTGACTGCTCTTCCAAAGGTCCTGAGTTCAAATCCCAGCAACCACATGGTGGTTCACAACCATCCGTAATGAGATCTGATGTCCTCTTCTGGTGTGTCTGAAGACAGCTACAGTGTACTTACATATAATAATAAATAAATCTTTAGAAAAAGAACACAAACTAGCACAACATGACGTCCATAAAAACCAAAGTTAGGAAAGCTGTCCCCACACAGCCTCTTGTCACTGAAGCTTAACTCATCCAGCGTGTCCCCAGAGAAAGCATGTCTTGTGAGCACAACAGATGATGCATACTACAGCTTAGAACCGGTGTGTTGGTGCCTGGAGTTCATTGCCTAAACCAAAGGTTGTCAGAGAGAAGCAGACAGTGAGAGGAGGGTTTACGCAGCATAATGTCTTGCTCTTAATTAACCTGCTTAGGGTATTGGTTGACTGTTAAGCCAGGGGGAAGATCTATCAGCTGTTAATTCCTGGGTCTTGGGAGAGAGCCCCTACCCCGGGCAGCTTAGTGGGACTGTCTCGGACTGTTCTGCTGACTCAGTGGGGCTGGCTCAGTTCTTCTGTCAGCTCGGGCTTTTCTTCTTTAAAGTTCTAACTCGTGCATCAGGAGACATCAGGTGTCCATTTTCAGAAATGCCAAAGCAGTCTCGCACTGTCTGGACACTTGGTGTATTTCTACCATCCGAGTAGCTTCTCTGCCCAGCTCCCACATCTCTGTAGACTCTTTCAAGGTGCCTAGCAATTTTAGATAGTGCACCAAGATTCCTGGGCTTTTAGCCCCAAAAGCCCTGGCTCTTAATTTCCAAAAATTTGGAGTATCCCCATATGCTCTTCTGGACAGAGACTGTGTTCCCACCCAGTTCCTCCTGTATCTATAACTGGCTCTTGAGGCTTTGCTGATCCCCGCTGGCTGAGCTCTCAGTCAGTCGTAGGTGGACCCTGTCCCTGTACCATGGAGCCTGGACTCTATTTGTTGCCTTCTCAGGCATTTTCAAAGCCTTTCTTTAGCTGATTTTTATTACCTGGTTTCTAGGTCTGAATCCTGACATTTTTTGGTCTTCCTGTTTTGTTTTCTTCCAAGACAGGGTTTCTCTGTGTGGCCCTGGCTGTCCAGGAACTTGTTGTGTTCAAACTCAGAGATCTGCCTGCCTCTTACCCCAACCCCATCTCCAGTGCTGGGATAAAGACATGTACCACCAACCACCCCGCGACGTCATATTCGTTTTCTATCCATACACTAATTCCTGAAGCTGCTTCTGCTGACTAGTGCTTTCTCTGCAACAGAGAAATCTGACTCGCAAAGTCAGTCAAATGTTCCAGGAACTAGGTTTATTAGTTCTTTTTGGAGGGTCCATATCACAGGGTCTTCTGCAGTTGTTCATTGATGAATTCTGCTTCCTTGTGGTTTGACCTATATCGTGAGGTCCTCACCATAGCAGGAGGTGACAGTGAATCCTGTGGTCCTTGCTGAAATGACACACATTAACCGGTTAGTAATGCCTAGGCCTCCTGATCCAAGCTCCCTCTCCGCGCTCTTCTCCTGGTCCTGGCCCTCCTCAGCCTTTATGAGCAGAAGGGGCCAAGCCAGCTATTTGGAAAAAGTTGAGGAGAACTTAGAGGAAGTGATTCTGAGTTTTTGAAGTTTTTTAATTATCACAGGCTGGCCGTGGCTGTTTTGTGCTCTCTTGGACTGTGGGCCTGAAATCAACTGTGCTGTCCAGCCGGTCTGGTGGTGGCAGAATTCTGTTGTATATATATCTTCACAAGGAGAGGAGGTGCTTGTGAATGCTCGTGCTTCTGAGTTGGACATATGCTTTAGTTCCTGCTCTGTGATTCCATATGTGTGTGAAATCACCGATAGGTTTATTTCAGTCATTCTATACTTTGCACCAGGGCAGCGGAGAGTATTGGTAACAGTGGCAGTTTTCATCTTGTCCTCTCTATCTTCCTTACTTTTTTTTCTAAGTGGGTCGGAGCCAACTAAATAATTGAGAACCACAGTCTTTAGCATTAGACTATGATCAACATTTGTTCTTATATGATTTTAGATTCCTAAGGTTACCCTATGCTTCTGAGTTGGTAACACACCAAGCTTGGTTTTCTTCATGTGTAAATGCATGGGCTTCAAGGTTTTTTGTTTCCTCCCCGTATGGACATAGTTGTGGATATGTGTGGTGTGTGCACATCCACACATACATCGATGGACAAACAGACTTCAGCACGGGCTCTCTTCCTCTATTGCTTGGCACCTTATTTATTTATTTTTCTTGAGACAGGCTCTCTCACTGAAGAAGCTGGACCTCACTGGTTGGCTAGAGCCGGGATTGCAGGTGCGTACTGCCACGCCTGACTTTTTACGTAGGCGCTGGGGATCTCAGCTCAGGTCCTCTCAGTGGTACATTGAGCATTCTTACCTAATGAGCAGCTCCCTGTCTCCAGGTTTGAAGTTCTTAACTCTTGGCCTATTAGTCAACCACAGATCAAAGATTGGCTCTATCCCTTTCTTTGGGGGAAAAAAATACTTTTTTTCTTGGTTTATTTTTAAAAGCAGATCACTCCATTTTTACAGTTGTTTCATTGCATGTGATCGTTCTCTCCTCTCTCCTCTCTCTCTCTCTCTCTCTCTCTCTCTCTCTCACACACACACACTGAATTGTTTAGAAGCAGTTTGTAAAAGCTGACATTTCCCCTCTTAAATACTTGAGTAATTTCCAAAAATTAGGGAAATTCTTCCCTATAATCTAAGGAAAGTAGTGTCCTATTCCAAACTCTCGAGTTGTCCCCAAGGACTGTTTTTTTTTAAAGATTTATTTATTTATTATATATAAGTACACTGTAACTGTCTTCAGACACACCAGAAGAGGGCATAGGATCCCATTACAGATGGCTGAGAGCCATGTGGTTGCTGGGAATTGAACTCAGGACCTCTGGAAGAGCACTCAGTGCTCTTAACTGCTGAGCCATCTCTCCAGCCCCCCAAGGACTTTTTTATACTTAATATAGACAATGCTTCTGATTTAGGATTCAAAGATTAAGCACCACCTATCCATTGCATTTGTATGTACCTCCTTTGACTATTTAACGGGGTGTTTTGTTTTGTTTTTGAGGCAGGATCTCGTGTGTCTCCACACACCCATACTTTCCCCTATAACAACAAACGTTTAAAAGACGTGCTCTTGTTATGCATCCTAGGCTGGTCTCAAGTTCATGACCCTCTTGACCTCAGCTCCTAAGAGTTAGGACTGTAGGTGCAAGCCACAGCAGAGTGATTTAAGTTCCTTAGAGTTGCTGACCTGGTTACGGGTATATTTAAAAAGAGTGTATAGAACTGAAAACAGCCAGTGGAAATGCTCATCTCAGGTTTGGAAGTCTCCTATACTGTTGAGCCGATCACTTGCACTGCCGTTACCGTGGTGAACTTATAAGAATAGCATTAGGTGTTGGTAATCCCATCAGAAAGAGCTTGTGCAATCTTGAGGAGAGGGCTTTTGGGAAACTCATGGCAGATTTCAGCACAAGACTGAGGACATTGCCCAGCTTGCTGTGGGAGGAGCATGAGGATCTGAGGTCAGATCTCCAGCGCCCACCTAAAAAGCCAGGTGTGACCACGCCTACCTGTAACCCCAGTGTTGAGGAGTTAGAGGATGGCTGGGCTTGTTGGCTGCTAGTCTAGCTCCAGACAGCGAGAGAGTCTTGTCTCAAAGGAGTAAGGTGAAGAATTACAGAGCAGGGCCCCTGGTGTCCTCTATCTTCCCTGTTGGTGATTCTGTACACACACACACACACACACACACAGAGAGAGAGAGAGAGAGAGAGAGAGAGAGAGAGAGAGAGAGATCGCACATATATAAGAAATCAACATAATCAATTTGTAAAAGTTTAGCGTAGCTCATCCAGTAATTGACCTCACTATATTAAATTTGAGGGTTTGTGTTTACAGAGGTTAGCTATATTAGATGTCAAAATGGACTCCCCTATTTGTCCTCCACTTCTGCTCTTGGGCCTTTGTGCTCCCAAACTGTCACTGATAATGCCCCTGGCTTTTATTTTTTCAGACAGTTGCCAGATAAAATGGGCATCAGTTACTCTGCTCATCTGAAAATCCCTTTGACTGGGTTTGAGACTCTTAGGTGCCTCCTTTTCCAAATAACCTCTTCAAGTAACAGAGCCCGTCTCCTTAGCTCGTCTTCCAGTCAAGGTGTGGACCACTGTCTCTGCCATCCACTGGTGCTGCTGCAGCCAATGCAGAGTGTGTAGAGATGATGCTAGCGTGTGTTACGGATAGCCATCGTACTCTGGAACAATAGCTTTGGGTATCTGCCGAAGACCTGCACAGGATCAAGCCAGGCAGTAGTTCTGGCATAGATAAGGGAGGGGCTCATGAGGCCTCACTGCTGTCGGAGGATCTTTGGCAATGATGGCTGCAGGGGAGGCGGGGAGATTTCCCTCAGCCGTGCAGCTACTGGTAGGGTACAGACCCTCACACAGAAGGCAAAACATGAAGATGTGAGAGGCACGTGGGGGTGGGGGGTCTGGGATAGTGGAGGGATGGCAGGGGAGTTAAAGGTAGGGTATGCTCAGGATGTGTTGTACGTATAAAGTTGTCAGAGAGAGTGCGTGCACAGTTGTAATGCCTGCGAAAAGTTTCTAATCTGCTCATTCTTAAAATGGGGAAATATTTCTGACCTTTCCGGTAATAGAGGTGAGAAACAAGCGGCCTAACTCATTGCTAATTAGCTATGTGACTTGTGTCTCCTTTCTGACAGTAAGCTCCATAGGTTAGCTTTGTCTTCTAAAATTCTCTGTATATTGTGTCTACCTTTATGCCAGGGTTATTTTGTTGAGCATATTTGTGAAATCCTTCTCTGTGAATAAATGTAATTGTTACTTATTCATTCTAATCTCTATACAGAGCTAAGGTTTTGCCTAGGGTTACATTGAATGCATAGATAAATTTGAGAATTGATGTCTTTATAATATTAAGCTTTTCAGTCCATGATACATGCTTTCATTCTTTAATTTTTGCTAGTGGTTTAGAGAAATCTTTCATTAGATTGTATTTAAGTAATTGTTGCTATTGAAATTTTCATTGCATCTTAATTGTCTGTGGGGGGCACATGTGCTATAACATGCATGTGACAAATTTGGGAATCGGGTCTCTCCTACCATATAGCTTTCAGGGATCAAATTGAGAGTTTCAGGCTAGTTGGCTGGCAACTTTGCCCAGTGAGCTTTTTCATTGGCCCTAAATACATTTTCTTTAATTTTCATTAGTTTTATTCCTTTTCATGTATGTTTTACTTGCGTGTGTGTATGCATACCACATGTGCGCTTGGTTCCCTTGAAGGGTAGAAGAGGGTGTTAGATCCCCTGAAGCTGGAGTTACAGAGGGTTGTGAACCACCATGTGAGTGCTGGGAATCAAACCCAGGTCTTCTGCAAGAGAAACAAGTGCTCTTAACAGCAGAGCTATCTCTCTCCAGCCCCCTAAGTATGTTTTCTTATTTCATATTGCTTTGGATGCTGGATGTAGAAGCAGTTCTTTTTGTATATTGAGCTTGTAACAAATGCCCATGCCCTGTTGCCCATCACACCTTGTTCTTTGTATGTTTATATTGTCTGTGTACTCATCCACTTATCTGTGAAGAAGGACAGTTTAATTCTTCTCCGATCTCTCTCTGTGTGTGTGACTTTTGCTTTCCCTTCCTCTCTTGTTGAGGACCAGCTGGTTTGTTAATCCTGTGTCCCTTGCAAGGAATTTCCGAGTCTGATAGGACAAAAAGCTATGAGGTTAAGTTGGTTGATAGGTAAATATAGTTTTTAAATTTAAAATGGGGTTATGGTGGGCTCGAGAATGCTGAGCTGTAATGTATGCCCAGGTATGGGCTTAATTAAATGTCGCCATCTCATTTTTATCTGTGTTTGGGCATAGATCTTTATTAGAGCTCTTAGTGGGGACTCAGTGTTCTTGCCTCAGAGGTGGCTTTAAGAGAGGGTTGTGGAGATACACATCTTCCAGTGTGTTGGCAGGTATCTAAATGAGCAGAAGGCTTTGGCCAACTGGACTGTAGGAGGGAGAATGAGACCTTGTAGGAGGAACACTAGAACAGAAGGCATGGATTAAAGAACGAAGACCGTGGGCGTGAGCAAGTTTAGCTGCCAGGGGCTCGGAGGAGGATCCAGGATGGTGTGTGTGGTAGTGGCAGGGGAAGGTGTCTGTTCCTAGTGGGTTAGGTGTCAGGTGTGCCCCACCTGGAAACTGCACAGTAAACACAAGGCTGCAGCCTTGGGACTTGGCAAATACTTTCTTCATATTTTCTAATTTGGCTTTCTTTTCTATCTCTATTTCCATCTGCCTCTCTGGAAATAGGATTTTGCTTTTCAGCCCATGGTGACCTTGAACCCTGTCCTCCTAACCTGAGTGCTAGGACTACTGGCACATCCCACCATGCCCACTGCCATGGCTGACTATATGATAGCTTTCTTCACCAACAACTCCCTGCGCGCACCCCCCCCCCCCCGTTTTCATACAGCCCAGGCTGGTCTCAAACTTGCTACGTGACTGAGGATGGCCTTGAACTCCTGATCTTCCTACTTCCACTCACAAGTGCTGGTATTACCCATGTGAGCCACTATGCCCAGCTCCCTCCCTTTTTCTAAGTAGTTTTTTTTTCTCTGATTACCTCAGAGACCATAATAGGATGCTTAATGGCTCAGCAGTTAAGAGCACCGACTGCTCTTCCAAAGGTCCTGAGTTCAAATCCCAGCAACCACATGGTGGCTCACAACCATCCCTAATGAGATCTGACTCCCACTTCTGGAGCATCTGTAGACCTGCTTGGTTAGAAATCCTGGAAGCTTACCAGCTGAGAGACCGTAGCAAGAGCCACGAGTTTTCTTTTCCTATCTAAATGGAAAGAGTGCAAATAGCATTTTCCATTGGAAAGACTGAACGAAATGAAGTGAGCTCAGGCATCTGCCACAGAGGAGGGCTGAGAGCCTGCCTGGTTGTCTCTTTCTTGATCTGGAAAAGAATGCTTCCTGTCTATTTTCCTTTGTTCAAAAGTACTTTGGGGGAGGGGTTTGGGGGGATGACTCAGCACTTGCTCAGCTAGCATAAGGACCCAAATTCAAACCTCCAGCACTCAAGTGAAAGCCAGGTGTGATTGTGTGTGCCTGTAACCCAGGGTGTGTGTGTGTGTGTGTGTGTGTGTGTGTGTGTGTGTGTGTGTGTGTGTGTGTGTAGGTGGGGCGGGAGTTGTTGACTGTGAGCCTTGCTCCAGGCTCAATGAGATTCCGACTCAAAGAACTTCAGTTTATAAGGCAGAGTGATTGAGTGGGACGCCTAAAGTCGCCCCTGCTCTCCACGTGTGCCCACGTACTCACATGCACACGTTAACACCTGTGTGAGCGTGAGTGCGCACACAAGTCCTGTCAGCCAGGTATAATGTGATATTTTTATTGTTTTTAGGTTGAAAAAAAAATTATGTCCTCTATGGGCAGAGTAGGTGACTGGAATGTCTCCCATTTCTGACCCTGTGGTAGGAGGCTGATAGAGGGACACAGAGCTCTTGCCTCCCTTCTGCAGCCACTCTAAGACCCTGAGTGATGCCCTCAACTCCTTTGGGTCTCAGGGTTCTATGTGTAGAGGAGGCCAAGGCCCCAACAACCAACCTCTCATCTCTTCTATGAGAAAACACGATGAAAGTCCAATCTAACCAGCATGTGTGTACCAGAGGGCATGATCTTCCTGTTGGCTCAGTCTTGTTAGTGCTGAGAGAACATGGTCTCATGAGATCTGAGAAGGGAAGGCAGGAATGAGGTATTGGTGGTACTGGAGATGGTTCATATTCATCGGTAGTTGTTGAGAACTGTGGACCCATTATCCTTCCTTTGAACTAGTTTTCTAATGGTAGGTACTTATCAGCTCAAATAGGCAACCGTTTGAACATTTCAGACTTTTGGGGTTCGAGATCCTTCTCATCTGTCCTTTACAGCCACAGATGTCTGTCATTGTTTACGTGGTCCACTGTGGGAGTTAACAGTATGCAGCATCTTTGTCCCACCCCATCTGGGAGGTCTGTGTGTTTCCGGTACTCCTGGGGTAGCACGGCATGCTTCATTTTACATATGATGAAACACAAAGGCAAGGTGCATTCCTTGACTTTGGAGCTCTGACTGAAACCCTGCAGAACTGTGGGGAATGGGACTTCTTCTGCCTACTCTCAGGCCTCACTGCTCTCCTGTCAGCATAGATCTGGGATCTCTCCAGATCATTGATGGAGGGGTGGGGGAGGGGGCAGGGATGGGCATTTATAACTGAACTAACCGTACCTAGAATTAAAGAGTAAATGTGGACTACGCCTTAAGTGTTAAAAGCTAGTTTGTAATAAAATCAAATTTATAATTTATTATGATGTGGTAGTATGGTTTTTGATTGGGGGGGGGTGTTTTGTTTTTGAGAGGTTTTGCCATGAAGCCCAATCTGGGCACAAACTTCTGAACCTTCTTCATCCTGGGATTGTAGGAGTATGCCACCGTGCCTGGCACCACTGTGCCTGGCTATTCATCAAAGTTCTTGAAATTTGTAGAGGAAGTGATTCCATTTCAAGACAACTAGGTGTAGAAGACACTGACAGCAAGCAGTGTAGATTAGTCTGCCTTATCAGGAAAACTGATAATTTTAATAATTAGATTGTAAAGATGAAGACATTCCTTAAACCTGAAATGAGAAAATTGAATTATCACCCTTATCATTTACTTTCCAAATTTCAGTAAAGCAATGATTATAAATGACAATTTTTAGACAAAGAAAAGTTAGGCTTTAAAGGCTACATATAATTTTTATTTAAAGTGGAGTTTGGATACTGTTCTGATTTGGTAGAAACTTTTGACAGCAGGAAAGTGATAAAAGGAGAGGCCATTACCAAGGGGCCAGCCTGGGCTGCCAGAATTTCTCACTAACTAAACACAGATGCAGAAGCTTAGCTACTTTTTGTGTCTGAGTATCTGAAAACATTTGATAACAATTGACTCCCGGCTGCCATGATGTCACCATCAAAAACTCATGACAGAGACTCTAATATTAGACTTCTAAATATAATCTGCTAGTTCTCAACTTATTTCATGGATTCAGGAAAACACAGTTGGTATTATGTAAGAAAGAAATTATGAAAACCAGTCTTCTCCAGTCTGTTGGCAAGACAGCCTTTTCTTTATATATATGGGGTGGAGGTAGATTGCACACACATGCAGGGTGTGTACAAATGGTGCGGACTTGGGGTACATACACGGGGTGTGAATCCATGTGTGTGCCTGTGCATGTATAATGGCATTTGTGTGGAGGAGATCAGGGAGTAGGGTGGAGGCTTATATCCTTGCCAGAAGGGACGGCCCTCACGGTACAGTGTGTTAGGGTTTGTTCTACTTTGGGGAAAGGGGTATCTTTGAAGCAATTTAGTATCTAGGTAAGGGCAGACTTAGCTTTCTGTACTCAGGAGTGTGGAGGCACTGTGAATCCTTCATTTTGAGAAGTCTTGTTTTTCTGCCCTCTCAGAATAATCCTTTGCAGATTCTGTAGTCCACATGGACTTACCTCATGAATTCAGGGGAAGCTGTTAGTTAGCATTGTCTTAGTCCATTTTCTGTTACTGTAGCAGAATACCCCAGACTGGGTAATTTATTAAGAATACATAAACATAGGTGTGGCTCTAAGTATATACTTGTGTCATTTGTAAAGTTTATTTTGGTTCTGGACACTGAGGAGCATCTGGTGACGTCTTTATGCAAAGCAGAGGGAAAGGGAAGGGAGTGGGAAGAGAAGACTCAGAAGCACACTGTAGAAGTGAAGAACGGGATGGAGAGATGGGTTGGCAATTAAAGGCACTGGCTGCTCTTCCAGAGGTCCCAAGTTCAATTCCCAGCACCCATGTGGCAGCTTAAGATATCTGTAACTCTAGTTTCATGGGGTCTGACACCCTCTCACAGACAATTGGTCAAAACACCCATGCACATGAAATTTAAAAAAAAAGTGGAGACTGTGCTTCATCCCTTTCTGTGATCCAAGCACCTCCCTTCAGCAACATTACGTTGGGAGACAGATTGCAGCGTGAGTTTCAGAGGGAACAAACTGGGTACGACAGACTGAAGGACTGCTTATGGAAACCTGCCCTTGCTGATAGGCTGCTGGGAAAGTCTGGGAGCAGATACTGTAGACACAAAGTCCTCCACAGACTTCCTAGGTGGTCAGCCTCATGGCCACTAAGTTATTGTCTTTCACTTTCAAGTGTTTTGTAATTCCCGTAAACCTGAGTGGTTCTTACTCAGAACTACTATTTAGTGGTACTTGAGAAAAGACTTTGAGAATCATGTTTAAACTGGAAGCTGCTTCTGAATAAGAACCATGTTACAGCTAGGTGGTGGTTCGTGCCTGAGGGAGGCAGAGGCAGGTGGATCTCTGAGTTGGAGGCTAGCCTGGTCTATAGAGTGAGTTCTAGAACAGCCAGGGCTACAAGGAGAAACTCTGTCTTTTGAGGGGTTGGGGGCAAAAAAAAAAAAAAAGTGTTGCCACAACCACTTGAAGCCTTGAGAAGCCAACATGGCTGCCGCCACAGCTTGGGCTGTTTTCTCCTTTTGGAGACGGTTCTGGGTGTCCATACTTCTTAGGGCTCTGTTGTTTTACCAACACCTTTGAGATTTTTAAAGAGTTCAGAAACTGGCAAACAAGACCCATGACTAAGGAAATGGAAATGAGAGGGTCCTCATTTAAAATGTCAGGAATTTCAGTTTAACCACGTATCCCAGGCTAGCCACAAGCTCACCCTAAGGGCTGATGTTGCAGGTGTGCATCACCATGCCCTGCTAAGGGACTTTAATTGGTTTTTGACAAAAGGTTGCATATTTAGGCCGGGCGGTTTTCTTGACCTTGAGCTGTTTGTGGAAAGAAGAGTGATTTAGTAAATAACTGCCGTCTCCCTCCCTCCCCCTTCTGATTTCAGTGGTGCTTCATGCTCCACCTCCCACCAAGATCAAACGGGAGCTGCACAGCCCCTCCTCTGAGTTGTCCTCCTGTAGCCATGAGCAGGCTCTTGGTGCTAAGTATGGAGAAAAGTGCCTCTACAACTATTGGTAAGCGTTGGACTGGAGACCTAGGGTGGAGGGGGTGGGGGGGTGGGATGGAGAGCGGTGTAGAAAGGCTCTGGAAGTATCTAGCATTTCCTGGGGCAGAGTATGGCTACCCTGTGGTGTAAGCTTCTAGGTGTAGCCCATTCCACTGGGCCCATTATGCGCTATGCATGAAAGGCAAAACTTTCATTAGAATGCTGTGGCTCCACAGGGAGCCGTAGACAGGCCTGCTGAGGCAAGAGCCTGGAACGCTGGGCCATTTGATCTGTGGCTTTGAGGCAGGTGATATACACTGTCTTCCTGTCTATCATATATGTTAATGTGAACTTTAAGCAGCAAGGAAATAATCTTAAAATCAGAATAAACAAAAAGGCCCCCACGCTTGTGCCCTTTACTTAAGAATATCCAGGCCCCAGGAATGAGGCTTTAATTTTAATCATTCTTTGCACTTAAAGGTAAACACAGATCTGCCTGGAACCAGCAAAGGCTTGTTTAATTTAAGCACTGTTACCTTCCACAAGATTTTGACCAATTGCTGGGAACCCTGGAATATTTTGGAGAGGGGACCAGAGAAGGCCCATAAATTCCCAGCCTCACCCACCCCTGCACACACACAGAGTTCTTTTAGAAGGAGGGAAAAAGGAAACCGGAAGCAGAGGCTAAAATTATCTTGGAGAAAAATCACACGACGTGTTAAACAAATCCTTTGACGCCCCGCGTTTGTCACTTTTCAGAGGTACAAATATTCCCCTGGGCTGTAGCGATTTCACCGTGTTAATGATGTCATTTCCTGGCAACAATGGGCTGCAAACCTGTTTTCTGCTGGGCCTGGTTACTATGCAAATGCTTCACTGGAGCTTAATGGATCCTTCTGTCTTTCTTTTTTACAGTGCCTATGATAGGAAGCCTCCCTCTGGGTTCAAGCCATTAACCCCGCCCGCCACTCCTTTGTCACCCACCCATCAGAATTCCCTATTTCCCCCACCTCAGGCAACTCTGCCCACCTCAGCTCTTGCCCCTGGAGCCGGCCCAGTTCAAGGGGTGGGTCCTGCCCCGACCCCTCACTCGCTTCCAGAACCTGGATCACAGCAACAAACATTTGCGGTTCCCCGGCCACCACATCAGCCCCTGCAAATGCCAAAGATGATGCCTGAAAGCCAGTATCCATCAGAGCAGAGGTGGGTACCACTCGGAACTAAGGTTAACTTCCTCTCTCACGTCCCTTTCTCATCGGGAGAGAGAAGCGGTTAGTCATGTTGGCCAGGTCCCTAGAAAGTTCCCACTCCACTGACACATCAGTGAAGTAAGACTACGCGTGTACTGTGGGTATGGGCTGGTTATATAGCACCCTGTTCCTGAGGTTCTCCAAATGGTTTCTCCTTCGGAAGCCAGGGTGGAGGGGTGACTTGCCCAAATGCACAATCAGCCCATCAGTTTCTGGGCTCCTCATGAGGTATGCTGCCTGTAAAACTGAACTTTAGTTTATGCTACTCCTAATCGCGGTATTCTCATTCTGTTTGCATCCAGGGAAGATTCTGAGTTACTGGAGCCATTATTATTCACATTTTAGCATAGTGATAACATCTGCTTTTGAGGTAGAAACTTCCTGGTTCCCCTTTAGGTCATTTTATATTTCTAACCGTTGGAAAATCGTGGTTATCTGGAGTCCTCCTTCACCAAAAATAAAGGTCGAGAGGGATCCGGTTTTCTACGCTCTTTGTGATATTTTGGAAATTCTGCCGGGTGTGGACTTACTCATTGCATGTCAGGTGGTCTTCATCTGTGTTGATAGTGAGATAATGATGAGGTGACTAACCAGTTGTGTTAGGACGGCAGGATGGAAACTACCACTCTGTATGTGGGAGTGGGGGGCACGGAGAAGGGAAGGGGCAGATGGGTTCTACCCAGTGTCTGCCTGGAGGTTATTTTGCCTAGTTATGGTCCTGTCCCCACTTCTTCTAACCTGCATGATACAGCTGTGACTGATGGTCTTTCCCATGGTCAAGCCAAGAGCCACAGAGAAGCAGTTGTGCCATAGAGGGCCCCAGAGGTGATCACCAATTTGGGGATACCTGGGATTTGTGAAACAGCAGAGATACTGGTTTGTGAGTTTCTCTTGCCACAGAGGGTGCATCCAAAAGAAAACAGCTGCCACCAGTCTTTGGCAGTATCGTATATATTCATAACCTTGTTCTGCTTCAAGAGAATTGATATTTTTATGAAAAAAAAAACCAACAAGGTTTTGGGGTCAAAAGTTGGTGGGCTTTTGCTGTTTTTATTTTGCTAGTTTGGGTGTTGTGTTTTTAAACAGCATCTCACTGATTTCCTGCAGGAGTTATTAATGGGGGAGGGGAGGATGCTGGAGTGAATTTGTTCAGTATTTGAAATGCCTGGTAAATGTAGGCATAGGGAAATTGCCTTGTTAAATCTGTTTGATTAGCACTTTCCTCTTTCTTATCCTGAGCAATGTGACAGCTTATATGAATTGGTCCTGAGTTGAGGGAGAACTATCTCACTGGCCTCCTTGTCTTGCAACACTGTAACACTGGCAGACAGAGGAGACCAAGTATCAGTTGTAGAACAAACAAGTCTCCTGGCCGCCTACCCTCGAGAAAGGAGGAGATTCAGGTCTCCGGGATTTATGACTGTCTGCCCTCGGGTCCAGATGGAAAGTGCGTAGGTATCTTTTCTAGATGAGTCTTTTGTGAAGTGGCCTGTCTTCAACTTCCTGCTTCTTTTCCCTTGACCTGTAGTAATGATGGTTCAAACCTGGGGTGAAAGGTGAGGTAGCATGTAGGCTTCTAAAACTATAGAATAAGAGCAGTACTGGGGTACTTGGGGCTCCCCTAGAGCACACACACACAACACCACATGAAGACGTGGAGATAAAAATGCAGATTCCAGTGGGGAGGGATTGCTCAGTCTGAAAAGTATCTGCTGTGAAAGTATCAGACCCTGAGTTGGATTTTCAGATCCCCTGGGAAAAGGCCAGGAATGGAGGTTCCAGCTTTTAATCATTGTGCAGAGGAGGTACTAACAAGCGAATCCCTGGGAGTAGCAGGCCTGGCAGCCTAGCCTGCTTGGTGAGGTCCAGGTCCAGTCAGAGACCCTGCCTCAAAAACCAGAGTGGACAGCCTGGAGGATCACGCCTGAAGTTGACCTTCGGTGTCCGCCCACACTGTGTGCAGGCGTGTTGGAAGGTCTCTTGTTCCACTGGAGCCTTGAGTTGGTGGATCTTGGGTGTGGCTATCATACCTCATTAGATATACTGTGAGGAAGGCTCTTCTCTACCTCACCGGGACCCAGCGGGCTCTTGTTAAGTCTAGGTTATTTTGTAGAATAAAGGGAATACAGCTTTCCAGCCAAAGCAGAAATGTGTTGTCATTGTATTTTAAGGCAAAGCATGAGATAGCATTTGCTCTGCATATGATTGTCTTTGAATTGCAGATGTCCATAGGGGTCTGTGAAAAGCTGAGTGCCCTTAATGACGTCATTGGGTCCTTGAACTTTGCTCCTCTCTTAAATAGCCATGTCTGTAGAGTTCTGCTTTATCTCCTCTAAGCCCATGGGACAAGATGTCTTTTGTTCAGAATAGGTCTGACCTGTTCAGAGTCTGCGTCTTCTTCCATAGACAGGATTAATCGCCTTCAGTATGTTTGTTGATGGTGGTGGCCATTTGCTGTGACCATGCTTTAAACAGCTAAAGTAAACATAGTCAGAGCATATTCTTGGTGTTTCATGTAATCTGCCTATATAACTCTTCACAACTCAGTCTATTTTTGGAAGATAAATACTGTATTTGAAAGCAGTGATTTATATTGGTGGTTTCTCCCGAATGGTGTGGGAGGGGATCTTGTATTTGGCATGCTACAGCATGTTCCATTTATACTCCTTAGAGCTCTGTGTTTTTCCTTTGGCCAGACCAATCTTGATGGTCATACGTGCTTTGTTTTGTTTTGTTTCCTTTCCTTGTATTGTATCTCAACTTGAAGAAAGCCTCACAATTTAAACAGGTTTCACAGGAAAAAAAAAATCCTCCATATAGGAATTTTGAAATACTGCGCCGTCTCCCACACTTGACATCAAGAAAAACAAGAACTAAAGACAAAACTTAAGAAAATGTCCCTGTAGTAGAAAAAAATAAAACTGCTTTTGGGTAGTACGCAAGGGCATCCATATTACGGTGTTCAGTCACCGTGTGAAGTGCCCAGGCCAGGAGGTCAGCCACATGATGAACCACCAACCCAGCACTGCCATGTCCATCAGGACCTGAGGAAAGTACCAAGTCTCTGAGAGCAAGTCTCCTGCAGGGTGGTCTGGGCCTAGAGCCTGGCTTGACCTGTTTTCTGGAACGTTGATGGCATAGGAACTGTGATGCTTGATAAGTTACAAGACTGACTTCCTCTGAGAGTCCATCCCAGACTGACAAACCGTCATTCACCATTGCCCTCCAGGTCTTGTGTGGTTACAGGAAAGGGTTGACTGAGTCACGGTGTAACTCAGCTTGGAAGACAGACTATGCGAGTCCACATCACGGGTCTGGCTAATCGTATGCTTTGTGCGGGTTCATTTTGGAGTCTAAAACCAAAATGCTTGGATTCTTAATGAAAATTTCTTAGACTGGGTAACTTTCTCCTAATAGTTGACTCTGAAAGCTAGTTTCCAGCATTTCACTGTTTATTGTTTGTCTGTCTGTGTGTATATGTATGTACATATGTATGTATGTATGTATGTATTTTCTCTGTCAAACTAATGGAGATTTCCTTCTACCCTTCATGAAAAGTTATCAATGAATCAATGTTGAAATTTGTCAGACAATGCTTTTATCTATTAAATGATCAAATTATTTTTTCCTTTAATGTATATTACGCTGATTTAAATGAAACCACCCATGTGTTCTTCTGACAGTGTTTGTTGCTTAGTATCTTATTTTTATTTGTTTACTTTTAATGTATGGAGTTTTGTGCTTGTGTGACACAGAATGTATATGGAGGTCAAAGGCCAGCTTGCACAGAGGTAGGCTCCTTCCACCATGGGGAGGGATCAATTCAAGTTTTTTGTCAGGCTTGGTGCAAGCTCATTGCCCCCCTGAGCCCTGTCCTGGCTCTGTGGCCGGTCATCGGCATCGCTGAACTTCTCTGACTTGTTTAAGGCCCCTGCATTGACTTTGTGATTGAGAATGAGGTGGTTTTCTTTATGACAGGGATTTCGTTGGGTTTAGCATTGAGGCTGTGCTCATCAGATGAGTAGAGGATGTCTTTATATTGGGACTGTTTAGAACTTTGAAGCCTTGGCAGACACTGCGGATGTCCTAGCAAATAACATCTAGTCGCATGAGCCAGTTCTCTGTCTTAGTTTTGCTCCTTCTGGCCTGCATGGTTCTGTTTGCTGTAAATGTCCACCCATTTAGACATCCAGTCCTTAGTCCCAGTTACTTACACAACCCTCCTGAAGATGTCTCACCTGAGTTACAGTTTGTGGTGCTTCTGTCATTTAAGTGTTTGCTAGCATAGCTTTAAAACTTTTTTACAATTTTTTCTTAGTTTCTAAAAACAGGGCTTTTGGTGCATGGACTAACTAGTATAATTTGTACTTAAGTGTCATCAATAGAGTATTGAAAAATGGTTGTGGGAACAGTTTAGGGGAGGCAGGAGAGATGGCTATGTGGCTGCTGCTCTCCAGAGGACCAGAGTTCTGATTCCAGCACTCAAGACAGGCAGCTCATAATTGTCCATAACTCCAGCTCTAGGGGATCTGATGCCTTCTTACAGCCAACAATGGTACCTATGCACAAGTAAAAATACTAAATATATGTGTATGTGTATGTGTGTATGTATATTAAACTGTAGGCTGTGGCTCTTATGCAGACTGAAGCTCTGAAGTTGAACCCCAATTCTGCTATTTAGGGGTGAGGAGTGCTAGATACTAGGCGGGTACTTCCCATGTCACAGGCCGTATCACCATGCCTAGCTGTATTTTACTTACCATTTTTTCCCCTTCACACTTCTTAAATTTTATTTTGGGGAGGTGGGGAGCACTTCTTTATGTCAGAAGCCAACAGTTATGCCTCTCCTACTAGGTGGGTCCCGGGGAACAAACTGAGCTGGTCAGACTCACTCGGCAAATGTCTGGACTGCTTGACTGACTGCATTTTAATTCCTGAGCATCTGTCTCTGGAAGCTACGGGAAAGGCTGAAGTGGGTCCTAAAATTTGTTCTCCGAGCTCTGTTCCTGTGATCCCATCCCGTTGTAACATACCCACAGAATAAAGAATAATTTTTTTAAAACATAACTTAGAAACTTCAGTGCGGGATGGAGAGATGGCTCAGCGGTTAAGAGCACTGACTGCTCTTCCGAAGGTCCTGAGTTCAATTCCCAGCATCCACATGGAGGCTCACAACCATCTGTAATGGGTTCTGATGCCCTCCTCTGGCGGGTCAATGTACTCACATACATAGAATGAATAAATCTTTAAAAAAAAAAAAAAGAAAGAAAGAAAAGAAAAAAACTCCATTTGCTTCATTTTTACAGGGGTTTACAGTGTCAAGCCTTCCTATCCCTTGACTGTTGGACTTAGGCTTGCTGCTGGATGCTGTCGCAGCCCGTGCCCTTGCCGCCTGCTGCGGCTGCAGCAACTTACACGGGCAGGCGAGACTGAGTCGCTCAGGAATGAAACCCAATAATCTGCCTCTCAACTCAGGGATCTTATTTTGATTGGTGCAGTGCATATGGTAATCTCCTGACCCCAGGGGGCCTTTGGGACTTTAGCTGGGAGACTGGAAGTCCTTGTGTATTGAGAACGTGACTTGTACTTCCAGTTATGTGCACTGTCGTATGTAATCTTCATAACAGACCTTTGGGGCAGGTGTCCTTGGTCATCCACATTCTGCCAATGAGAAAAGTGAAGGCTCAGAGCTATTATGTAAAAGTCACACGGGGAGTCAGCGGCTCAACTCGTTCTGATCCGTGAGCCTGGCTCTGGATTTGCCTCTGCCGTTTCTCTGGTTTGCATCATGTTCTCTTAGCCGGAACAGTGAGATTTAAGTGTGTGGTATGGTTTTTGTTGAATCTTACGGATCGTCTGGAAGGCCACCTCTGAACTATCCCCATTTGACCTACCAGGCACACACATCGCGTGTCCTGCCTTGAATCGCCCCCTTTTCCCCTTTCATTTCTGTTACCATTGTGTTTACGCTGTGCGTTGGCAGCCGAGACCAAAAAGGAAATGCAGAAAAAGAATCTAACAGTTTTCATAACGTAAACCAAATGTTGGTGGCGTGGGTGCGCTCTCGAGAGGAAAGGCGCTAGCTATATAAATCTGACAGATAAATAAATAATTTTTCCTTTAAATAAACTGGCTCTCGGAAGCCTTGCTCCGTAGTCTGTCTCCCTCCTCAAATGTGAGTTAATTACCCATGAGCTGCACTGGGGTCGCCAGTGGGGTGGAGGAAGAGACACTGGTCAACTTAAGCTGCTGCTCTTTTGGGAATGGTCCCAGCAGTGTCTTGGTGGTGGTTGTTTTATGTGGACAACGCATTCTTTGATACTTCAAAAAGATTGCTGAGAGGGGAATGAGGTCCAGATGAAGGCCAGTGAGTAAAGTTCACAGGATGTATTTTGAGGACAAGTGCTGAATTACTTTATTAATCTCTGCAAATAGCAAACACAGCAGCAGGCTCTGAGCCATTCTTTTTCCCAGGTAGGTTGGTCTCGTGACCTACCCGGGATCTCCTTTGCCATTTCCCAGCATGCAGTGCAGAGCCCCACTGGTTAGAGTCTGTCCTGGTCTATCCAGGCTTTGGCTTCATGAATCCTAGGCCACTGTGCAGTAGAGAGGACACTGGGGGCCGGGATTGCTAGCTAGGGCTCCTGTAGAAGTATCCTTTCCAGGAGAGGCCATTCCAGGCCAATGTTCTGGAAGGTGAGAAGGCGAAGACAAACCGGAAACAGGAGACCATTAGTCGCTCCAGCTGCCAAGGCTCTTGTTACAGTACTGAGTGGTGCGGGTCACCTTTGAAGATGCTGACATTGTGGCACAGGGGTTTGGGCTGCGAATAAGAATAAAGTCTCTGGGGTATCTCTGTGCTTTTCTTCAGATTGTGAGCCTGTGGCTGATGCCTATATTTGAAATGTCAAGCCCAAGTCTAAGTTGCAAATGTATACTTGTTGAGAGACCCTTGAAAGGGTCACTTTAAATAGCAGCGCCTTTAACCCCAGGTTTCTGCTGAAGTGATACGGCTGCACCAGCTAAGACATTCACTGTGGTGGAATGTGTTCAGAATGTTAGGCTGGCAAATGAGAGTGCTTTTGTGTCTTGGACAAAGGGACACCCATGTATAAAGTTGTTCAGGGATCGTGTTATATTGAGGCGATTTTTATGGTGTTCCTTGCAGGAGAATAGTAAAGCCTCACCCAGGAGCAGTTCATGCTGTACACTGATCCTGATGGTTTTATCTGTGCCCAGATCTCTGGTTTAAGTCTTGATGTTTTAGAAATCTGTTAGCACCTGTTGACACAAATTGATTCAAATCTAAGTCCAACTACTTGGTGAAATCTATTAATAAGAACTGCGCCTTTTGTTTTCTTAATCTTAGCAATTCTGACAGGGATGAGAGAGAATCTCATAGTAATTTTAGTTTGCCTTTCAGTGATAGCTAAGGAGAGTCAACACTTTTTGAAGCTCTCCTAGCTGCATGTAGTTCTTCTAGTCCACATTTAATGGGATCATTTGTTTTCTTGGTGTTTCGTTTAGTTTTTGTTCTTAGTGTATTCTATATACTAATCCTCTGTCAGATACAACCTAGCAGGTGATAATAGCTTCCTGCAGTACAGAAGAAACTTGAGGTTCATGGAGTCCCCCTTTGATCGATGGCCTGATTTCCTGGATGATTTGAGTCGTATTCAGAAAATCCTTACCTAAGCCTGAATCCTGATGTATACTCCCTACTTTTTCTTCCGGAAGTTTCAGAGTTTTGGGGTCTGACATTGAGATCTTGGATCCATTTGATTTGGGTACAGGGTGATGGGGGGAGGGAAACGTTTCATTCTGCATGGAGCTGTCCGCTTTGACCAGCACTGTTTATTTGTAGAAGATGTTATCTTTTCTCCTGTGTGTTGTTTTTTTAATCTGTTAAGTTTCAGATACTATAGGAACAGGGACTTAATTGAGGGTCCTTCTTCATTCTATTCCATTGATAAATGTGTCTGTTTTTATTCTCTTAACATGATAGCTTTTACTTCTTGTGGCTGTCTAACTTGAAAACATTTTATGTTTACTGGTATATATATTAGTGTTTCTTTACTGATTTTCCTATTTTTCTTAGTCATTGTTCTGTATGTGAAGAGACTCCATAACCAAGGCAAGTCTTAGGAAGCAGAGCATTTACCTGGGGCCTGCTTACCGTTTCAGAGGTCCATTATCATTGTGGCAGGGACATGGTGGCAAGCAAACAGTGCTGGAGATGTAGCTAAGAGCTACATCCTGACCACAGGCCTAGAGAGACTGGGTTTAGCCTGGGCTTGTGAAACCTCAGAGCCCACGCCCAGTGACATACTTCCTCCTACAAGGCCACGCTTCTGTTTTGGTTTTGTTTGTTTGCTTGTTTGTTTGTTTTTGTTTTCCCCCCAACAGGGTTTCTCTGTCTTAGAACTCACTGTAGACCAGGCTGGCCTCACAGAGGCCACCTGTCTCTGCCTCCCCAGTGCTGGGATTAAAGGCGTGCACCCCCTGGACCCCACAGAGGCCACACCTCTTAATCCTTTTAATCTTCCAAATAGTGCCATTACCTCTCCCTAGTGACTAAGCATTCAAATCAGGGAGCCTGTGAGGGCCATTCTTATTCAAACCGCCACACTAAGATGCCGACCTTCAGTTACTCCTTAAAGGCTATGATGATACTCACCTTCAATCCTAGCACTCAAAAGGAGGGTCTGGAGTTATCTTGAGCCTCACTCAAATAAAAATAAAAGCCAGATCAACATCGCAGCATCTCCATTTTTGCTCAATTCCGCTTCGGGCATTCTCTGGTTATTACAGATTGTTTTTCCCTCCCACTGTGATTCTGTCTGGGTGTATCTTGATAGTTTTCGCTTTTAGTAAGGTAATTTAAAACGTCTTCTCCCACCCCTGAAATTGTACCTAAGTTCTCATATACATTTGCTTCGTAGTGTGAAGTCTTTCATCCATAACAAAATTTACATTAGAATTTAGTCTAAAATGGAACCTAACCTTCCCTACAGATTTGAAATGTTTTAACAGGTAGTAAAAGTATTAACAGTTCTTGATTTTTTTTTAACTCAGTTTCTTTGATCTACCATTCAACTTTTCATTTTTTATATTATAATTATGGGCATTTCATGATAATGTATCAATACCAAGTAAGTCGTTGGTTTCTTTTCAAAATTAGTTCGTGGGCCAGTGAGATGGCCAGCATGAAACGTACTTGTATGAACCTAATATGACCTAAGTTCAATGTCCAGATCCTATGTAAAGGTGGAAGAGAGAACTGACTCCACAGTTAATCCTCAGACTGTCATATGTGAGACGTGGCACAAGTACCCACCCACTCACATGTGTGCAAGCACACACACATGCACTCGCGCGCGCGCGCACACACACACTGATAATAAACAACATTTTACATTAGTAATAAACAATTTTGTTCATTTAGAAATTAATTTAGTTTTTAAAAACCAGATGTTGTGGCTAATCCCCAATGCTGAATCATAGTGAGTGTTCATTTTGTATTAAACAATATGATTTTTTTTTTCCTTCTTCCAGATTTCAGCGACAGCTGTCTGAGCCCAGCCATCCTTTCCCTCCTCAGACAGGAGTACCTGGAGACAATCGCCCCAGTTACCACCGGCAGATGTCAGAGCCCATTGTCCCTGCAGCTCCGCCACCCCTTCAGGGATTCAAGCAGGAGTACCATGACCCACTCTATGAACATGGGGTCCCTGGGATGCCTGGTCCCCCAGCACATGGGTTCCAGTCACCCATGGGAATCAAGCAGGAGCCCCGGGATTACTGTGCTGACTCAGGTTAGCATAAACTCACTGCATTGGTCTCTGTATTCTCTCTCATTTGGCTGTCTGACTTGATCTGCTCTCTATGATGGTCTAGGGAATCGCTGTCTAAGAATTGCCTTCAGGGACTAAGGTTGTAGCAGAACAGTATCCTGGAGTTCATGCCCAGCACTTCTAAAACCAAATAAACTACCCTCGAAGAGCTTAATGAATCAGTTAATGGTATTCAGAAGTGCGTAAAGTACACCTGAGGCGAATCTGAAGCCTGCTGGGCCCACTTTTGGGTGGTGCCCTACCCTTAAGTGTACTGGGCGTAAGGAACACAATTTGTGTGTTTTAGCTTTGTGGCTTTGTCTTCAATACAGCAGACACACTATAACCGTAAGGAAAGAGTTCGCCTCTCAGACACAGTTCTATGATTAAAACAAACGGTCTGAGAAGCACCTGCTGTCCCACAGATGTGCAGAGTGCTCCCAGGTTCTCTGAGGCGCCGCCCACATTGGGCTGGTGCTGTGTCTTGCAGAGAGAGGCTGCGCCTGCACGGGGAGATGTGTAACCTGTGACCACTGCGTCACTGCTGTGTGCCCAGGAGCTTCAGCATATGAAGACGCCGAGGCTGTTTGATCTCCCTGCTCTGTGTCTTGTGGGTCAGACGCATTAAGTGAGACCCCTGGAGGGAAGCAGACCCGGGAGCTTGCAGGCTGGAGATCGTAAACTTTGCTGTAGTGTTCCCACTCTTTCCTTACAGTCAGGACCAAAATGACCTGACTGTAAGTAGTTGGTAGGTTTTCTGCCGTTCACTGTGGACTTTTCTTAAGCCCCTTTGGAAAATTGGAGCAATCAGAGCTGAATGGCTCCTGTGGGTGGATTGGGGTATAGAATCTGCTCTGGGTTTTTGAGATGACACCACCACCATTTGGACAGAAACTAGTTTCGATCTGAGAAAGTAGGCCAATGGAGGCTGCTGATAGTTTATACAAATAAATTGTCACTGAATTCTTTTTGAAGGCTTCGAAACATCTTTCTCAGAAGTCACGATGGCAATATTTTTTCTTTAGGACTGGCATTGACTTTAGTATGTATAATATATATTATGTACTGTTAGCTTAGTTATGTGTATGTGTCAGTGTATGTGTATGTGTATTTGAGTGCCCAAGTCCCCCTGGAACTGGTTGTGAGCTGCTGGTGTGGGTGTTAGGAATGGAAGCTCAGGTCCTCTGGAAGAGCAGTTTGTTCTCTTAACCACTTGAGCCCTCCCTAGCCCGCTGGCATTGACCTTTTAATTTGGCCAACCATTTTTAATGTCCTCCCATTCACTTGAAGAAAGGCATTCGACAGAGGTACACCTCAGACGCATTCTCAGTGTGCACCCAGGTCACTTTTTCTCTCATGGGACCTGAAGAAGAGATCGCTTGAGTGTTAGTTTCAGCATAACAGATCCAACATGGCAAAAACATGCTTACCCACCCTGCCAGTTGTCACCCTGGCTGCAAAGCTTTAGTTCCACTAATCCCTCTGGCCTTAAATACCCTCACTCCAGACAGCAGAATTGGACGTGGCCATCAGTGGCCGAGTAGCAGATTGAGAGAGATCTAAGACAACCACTCTTCCCCTCCCATCTGAGAGAGCTTTTGACAGTCGGTTTCTGTGTCACCATCAGCTTGTCCACCAAGTGTGTTGCTGATTTTAAGATGAGTGAGAGCTCTATCCTGTTCCTCTTGGTGAGAAGGGTCTTATTGTAGGTGGTGGTTTGTAGTGTTTGCCATATTGTTTATTAGCTTGATCCATTTCCACAGAACAAGGCCTTAAACACTTGACCTTTGTCTTCACTTAACACTCATCGAGAGCAACTTGGTGGTGTTGGGAGTGGGACAAGGGTATTTGGCTTAGGGATTACAGACGACCATCATTGAGGGATGCCAAGGCAAGAGCTACTGCAAAGACCACGGAGGAGTGCCACGTACCGGCTTGATTTCCCGTGGCTCATTCAGCCTACTTTCATACACACTCCAGGACCACCTGCATTAGGCAGACACTTCCCACAGTAGGCCAGGCCCCGGCCCTTACAATGATTATTCAGTAAAATGCCTCACAGATGTGCCCACCAGCCAGTCTTACAGAGACAGTTGCTCGGTGGAAGGTCCCTCTTCCCAAGTAACTCAGACTTGTGTCAGGTTGACAAAGACTAAACCGCACATCCTTAGTTGTGAGGTTTGGAGCCTTGGCTACCAGAGTGGTCCTGCTATTTCCAGTGTGGTCTCTGCTGTTGGGTCGGAACCGTTGCTAAGAAAGCTGTGTTTCCTTTCAGAAGTGCCTAACTGCCAGTCATCCTACATAAGAGGCGGGTATTTCTCCAGCAACCATGAAGGTAAGGAGTTTGCTTTGCCTTTAACATATATTTATCTGGGGAGCGGGACTGAATGTACAACACATGTGGGGGGATTTCCTCCTTCCTTTATTTTTATTTTTTGGTAATGCACATGTATAATTTAGGATTACCATTTCTAAGCTGAGCTGTAAGGTCAGTGGTTAGACTTTCCACAGTGTACGTATGAGAGCTAAGTGAATTACTTTGTGGGCTTTGAGTCAAGACTTCTAAGCACTGAGAAATCTACGCTCATTTTCAATGGCAGTGACCCTAACTTTGCAGAGTTCATAGGACAATGTGAAGAAAAGGGGAACTTGATTGCTATACTTCCAGCTATGTCAGCCTAAAATGGTCCTTAGGGCCTCCGTCAGGAAGGTTTGCATGGGTCCAGGGACATTTTAGGAAAGAAATTATTCTGACTTTCACTTAGTCTGGGTGGGTAGCACTTCACTATAATGACTATGCAAAGGGTGGTTGTCAGTTTAAAGTGAGAGGGAAGTCTCTAGGGAGTTCTTCACTGATCTTGGGAGTGCCCAAGAGGAAGAGGTTAGTGAACAGGTGGGGATAGGAAGGTCAGTAAAGCTATGCAGAGGTGAGCTGCTCACAGAACAGTACAGGGTGCGACAGACAGATAAACTAAGAACAGCTATGAGGGAAAATACAAAGTGATCTGCCCACAAGCATTAATTAACGTCTTGATATTTAATGAATGCAGAGGTTCTCAACCTGTGGGTCGTGACCCCCATGGGTGCAGCAATTTATATCATGACTCATAACAGAAGCAAGCTTGCAGTTATGAAGTAGCAGTAAAATAATTTTATGGTTAGGGTTCAGTATGACATGAGGGTCAAAGCATTAGGAAGGTTAGGAACCACAAAAAAAGCTTTAGGGATAAATGAGAAGACTCAGTATTATAAAGTATTGTAATACTTTATATATCAGTATTATATAATGGACTTCTGACCTTGTCTCAAAAACTAAGGTGAAGATGGTAGATAATGCCTGACATTGACCTCGGGCCTCACGTGCGCATGTACAGTTGCATACAGTTCAATCTTACACCCAAAAGGCGAGTGTTGTATGCTGTCTGTGCAGATTCTTACGCACAGTGCCTTTAGAATCAACTAATCGATCCAACATCTGAGGTACTCAAAATTAGGAGCAAGAGCAGTGGGCACAGTTGAACCTGTGACCTTATCTTTCCTAACACTAACCTAATTGGACTAAGAGTAATTTAAAACAATCAGAGTGCTGGGCTGGGAGTGGAGCTTGCTTGGAAGAGTGTCTGCCTGCTTGCCTGCCAATCAGGAAGCCCAGGGATAGCCTCTCAGCATAGCACATATCCAGGCACAGATGCCAAGTGCATATAATCTTAGTGCTCAGGAGTTCAAGTCCATCCTTTGCTACATAGTGATTTTAAGCCTAGCCAGAGTTACATCACACTCTATCAAAAACAGTAAGAGTAGCAGGATGGCTTAGAAGTTAAAGGTGCTGCCAAACCTGCCCAGTGAGTTTGACCATCAGGATTCACAAGGTATGGGGAGGAGGATAGTTGAGCTGTCAGAGCTGCAAAGAGCATTGGCAACACACATAGCCCCTGTGTGAATGGATGATGTTGACAAAGCAGTCTGTTTGATGGGCAGGAGCCTTTCAGAGTCTCAGAGGATGTTTGTGATCTGAAAAACCTCGAGAGGTAGGCGCTCACGCTCTCTCTCTCTCTCTCTCTTCCCCCCTCCCTCTTCTTCTCCACCCCCCACCTCCCCAGTGTGGAGCCCAAGAAGTCTCAGTTTTCAAGTTTGAAAATCACCCTCAATCTCAGCTGTACCTTAGCCTCGCTGAGGGAGCTTTTTAAAGTTGTGATGCTGGGGTTTCGCCCTAAGACAGAGGTTCCCAACCTTGTAATGCTGAGACCTTTTAATACACTTACTCATGTTATGGTGACTCCCCAGCCACAAAATTATTTTTGTTGCTACTTCATAACTGTGATTTTGCTACTGTTATGATTTGCAATGTAAATATCTGCTTCCTGATAATCTCAGGTGACCCCTGTGAAAGGGTCGTTTGACTCCCGAAAGGTCAGGCACCCCACGGGGTGAGAGCCACTGCCAGAAGTGGCTAGAGCTGCAGGGTTTTAGGTGCTCAAGCATTGGTTGCGCCTTACAAGTGACTAGTTTGGTTGTCCAGAGAGCTTTCTTGGGTAGGCAGCTTCCCCCAGCTGCATAAGACTAGTGCAGCTTACCCCACTGTGTACCCCTGATAGTCTTCGCAGAGAGTGTCCAGACGTGAGCAGGCGGGCTGTCTCCTGGACTGCTGGCTGTGTAGACACAGCTGTGCAGGGCTGCTTCCAGACTCCTTGCTGTCTCTGTAGAGACAGTTGATGATGTCTGTCTGCAGCAGGCACATGAGGGAGCAGAGCAGAGAGGGAGGCAAACATTTGGTATAATTACAACATTTAGCAAAGAGCATGCTCTTAAGGGAAATATTTTTAGTAAGATTTGGGGTTGCTTACTACACAGAGACCCATCTTGTGAAGCCACCTCCGCCCTCCAGCCTATGCCTTTGCCCAGTTGACCTCATACACTGAAAAAGTAAATATCAAAGAAGCCAGCGTTTTAAACTGTTCTAAATTATCTTGGCCTGGTTTTTCTCTCCTTCCTTTACAGTCTTGAACCACAGATGCCTAGGAAACAGTTATCAAAACAAGTGTTTCTGATTGGCATCTCTGATTGCTAAGATAGCTGTCCCGCCTCAGGTCCTCACCTGGAATCCTTGTGTGACATTTTGAGTCTTTGCTCCTCCTTCCTACACCTTCATTTGAGTGATCAGATGGTGTATAGACACAACAGAGATAACTGTTGATGCAAACTCAACAGTTTACCAGATTACCTGACTGATTACCAGAAACATCTTCCAGGTGTTTTAGAGGACGGTGTGTAGCAATAACTAGAAACCGCAAAATGTCCCCAATAGTGTTCCTTATAATCCTTTGAAAACCAATACAAGAATTTAGTCTTGTGTGGTTGTGGATGAATTATCTTTACCTTGGGGAGGGGCTGGGCTGCACTGAAAAGTTATCACGGCACAGTTGACAGGTGTGTAAACTTTAAAGCGGTTCACTTACAATGACTTTATAACAAGACCATTTATAACAGTACTGGAATATCAAAACCCATATGGAAGGTGGGAAATAGATCACCTCCTGGCAGCAAAGGCTACAAATCATGACGCAGAAGGAATTATGTCTTGTTGATAATGTGAAGTGCACCAGGTTGTCATAAAAGTCAGTTTGCCAGGTGTTGTGCACACACCTATATGGTCCTAGCACTTGGGAAGCGGGGGCAGGAAGATGGGGAGTTTAAGGTCTTCCTCAAGAATATGGGGAGTTCAGGGTAGCCTGTGCTACATGAGACCATGTCTTAAATGAAAAAAAAAAAAGTCAACCTTCTTTGCTTTGTCAGGTATTGTAGTCTCTCAGGTACTAGTTGAGGCTTATTGTAGACAGGGTGTTGAGAGAACACTATGATCCTTAGGGTGTGACCCTTATCCGTCAAGATTACAGTTCTCACACTCATTCAGGGCTTGTTTGTTTTTGAGGCAGGGTGTTACTCACGATTACTGCTCCTGTGTAGATGAGGCTGCCTGGAACTCAGATCTACCTGCCTCTGCCTGCAGAGTGCTGGGACTGACAAGATCACTCAGTCGCTTTAATACTGCTTGCTCATACTGCACAGTAGCTCATTAAATCCTACGAACACCATGGGATTAATTTGTTCAAAATCACACAACTAATTGGGGTCAACCTGTCTAGCTCTAGATCCTGCACTCTAGTTCCAATGCTAAACTGTCTTTTTTTTTAATTAATTATCTGCTTCCTTCTTTGAGTTGAGATGCACACTTGTAAGAACAAGGTCCTATCTACCCACAGTAGCACACTGTGAGACCTACATATTTATTGGACTCAGTAAGAAAAAATGTGTCAATTAAATATACTTAAATTGTGTGTATGTGTGTCCGGGTGCCTTGCCTGCGGACAGTGTGCTGTGCACACAGTGCAAGCAGAAGCCAGAAGAGGACCGTGGATTCCCAGGGTTAGAGTTACAGACAGGTGCTGAACCACCATGTGGGTGCTGGGAATCACACCTGGGTCCTCTGCTACAGTAGCCATTAACAATTGAGCCATTTCTCCTGCCCATATATGGTGTAGTTAATTTAAAGGAAAACCATGTCTGGGACTAGAGACAGAAAGACGAATGACATCAAAAGAGTGTGCCTCCTCCATTGCACAGGGTTTTCGAGGCCCCTGCTCATTCAGATGGTGCCAGGCCTGCCGAGCTGATGTAGAAGAAGCCTGGGTTAGCAAGAGAGAAATCCCATCTGGGCTCGCTGGCTCGTGAGGTTTTCATGTCACTGAGAGTCCACACTGTCAGTACTCACCAGCCAGGTGACTCAACCAGGGACCAAGCCAGAGAAGAGAGCCCAGGGCTGGAGGACTGTGCACTAACTGTGATAGCTTTGCGGCAGGGAATCCCCATCAGGGAGCTGTTGGCTGCCTGGAGCGTGACCCACTAATCTGTTGAGGAGTGGGAGGCTGGCCACCCTACAGCCCACAGTCACACCTGCCGGCAGCTCACATGTGTCGGACGTGTGGCCATCCTTCCTCCTGGCCCGTTTACCTTGTGCTTTAGCCATTTAGTTTTATGTGTCTTAGACCATTCAGTTCCCACTTTTTCTTTTCTCTTTCCCTCTCTCCCCCACTTTGGTTTTATAAGACATTGTTTCTCTGTGTATCCCTGGCTGTCCTGGAACTTACTTGTAGACCAGCCTGGCCTCAAACTCAGAGTTCTACCTGCCTCTGGCTCCCCAGTGCTGGGGTTAAAGGCGTGCACACCACTGCCCAGCCTCAGTTGCCACTTTTTGACCCCTTCACTCTCCCATGAGTGAGGCTTTGATTCTTTCTGCTTTGTCTGGGGACAGTGCTCCAACTTGTTCGATGTGTGCTGCTCCTGACAGTCTTCTGTGGGCCTGTGTCTTTGCCCATTTTCTTCTCCTCCTGTGCGTTCATCATAGCCCGTGGAGTATGTGGAATGCTTGGACAAGTCTGTGAGGAAAGTTGAGTTAATGTTAGCTGTGAGAAAAAAGCCAGCACTCTACACGAGTGGAACAAAGCTAGCAAGCTAGGTCGACCAGAGCAGACACTGTCCCCTGCAAACTGCATAAGATGTGAGGGGGCCTACTGTAACTCAGTGGTTCCTTCTGCTGGAGCCCTTTTAGCAACAACTGATTCCACCCTCATAAAGGCCAAGGTAATAACGTCAGAACTCAAATACTTGAGTCCTTTGGAAGTCTCCGAAAACTCAGCCTGGCATAGGTACAACAGAAGTACTATGGAACCAAAAATGAAACAATCTGGGCCCGTGAGAGGGTTCCACAGGTGAAAAAGCCCCGGTGGCATAAGCCTTACATCCTGAGTTCAAGTCCCCTGAACCCCGTGAAAGGGAAAAAGAGAACTGACCCCAGAGAGCTATCCTCTGACCTCCACGTGTGTTTGCCCCAGACACATCATGCACACAGGATAATAATAAGTTGTTGTTGTTTACTTAAGTTAAAGAATGCTACTACAGTCCTTAGCTTTTAGGACAGCACACCATGTTAAGGAATATGGTCTTTCTTTTTAAACTCTTTCAGGATTTCCATACGAAAAGGACCCCAGGCTATACTTTGATGACACTTGCGTGGTGCCGGAAAGACTGGAAGGTAAGATGCCCATTCAGGACTCCATGCTAAGTGAGAGGGTTGGAGATGTCAGAGTGCCTCAGTCAGTCCTACCACGTTCAACGACTCAATCACCAGTAGCCACTGCTCCTTCAAATCTCTGAGAAACTTCAGCCTAAATAATTGCATGCACACCCCTGTCCCACACAGGCAAAGTCAAGCAGGAGCCCACCATGTATCGAGAGGGGCCCCCCTATCAGAGGCGGGGCTCTCTGCAGCTGTGGCAGTTCCTTGTCACCCTTCTGGATGACCCAGCCAATGCCCACTTCATCGCCTGGACTGGCCGAGGCATGGAATTTAAGCTCATAGAACCGGAAGAGGTGAGTCGGGGTGTCTCCATTACTTTCCTGTTGATGGTGTATTGGGGCTTACAGTTTCAGAGTGGTAAGAGTCTGTAACGGTGGGGAGGTGGGGCAGCAAGCTGTGGGAACGACAACAGAAGAGAGCAAGCACTAGGAATGGCTGCAGAGGGCAAGCACTAGGGATGGCTGCAGAGAGCAAACACTAGGGATGGCTGCAGAGGGCAAACACTAGGGATGGCTGCAGAGGGCAAGCACTAGGGATGGCTGCAGAGGGCAAGCACTAGGGATAGCTGCAGAGGGCAAACACTAGGGATGGCTGCAGAGGGCAGACACTAGGGATGGCTGCAGAGGGCAAACACTAGGGATGGCTGCAGAGGGCAAACACTAGGGATGACTGCAGAGGGCACACACTAGGGATGGCTGCAGAGGGCAAACACTAGGGATGACTGCAGAGGGCAAACACTAGGGATGACTGCAGAGAGCAAACACTAGGGATGGCTGCAGAGGGCAAGCACTAGGGATGACTGCAGAGGGCAAGCACTAGGGATGACTGCAGAGGGCAAGCACTAGGGATGACTGCAGAGGGCAAGCACTAGGAATGGCTGCAGAGAGCAAACACTAGGGATGGCTGCAGAGGGCAAGCACTAGGGATGGCTGCAGAGGGCAAGCACTAGGGATGGCTGCAGAGGGCAAACACTAGGGATGGCTGCAGAGGGCAAACACTAGGGATGGCTGCAGAGGGCAAGCACTAGGGATGGCTGCAGAGGGCAAGCACTAGGGATGACTGCAGAGGGCAAACACTAGGGATGACTGCAGAGGGCAAACACTAGGGATGGCTGCAGAGGGCAAGCACTAGGGATGGCTGCAGAGAGCAAACACTAGGGATGACTGCAGAGGGCAAACACTAGGGATGGCTGCAGAGAGCAAGCACTAGGGATGGCTGCAGAGGGCAAACACTAGGGATGACTGCAGAGGGCAAACACTAGGGATGGCTGCAGAGAGCAAACACTAGGGATGGCTGCAGAGGGCAAGCACTAGGGATGGCTGCAGAGAGCAAGCACTAGGAATGGCTGCAGAGAGCAAGCACTAGGGATGGCTGCAGAGGGCAAACACTAGGGATGGCTGCAGAGAGCAAGCACTAGGGATGGCTGCAGAGGGCAAACACTAGGGATGGCTGCAGAGGGCAAACACTAGGGATGGCTGCAGAGGGCAAACACTAGGGATGGCTGCAGAGGGCAAACACTAGGGATGGCTGCAGAGGGCAAACACTAGGGATGGCTGCAGAGAGCAAGCACTAGGGATGGCTGCAGAGAGCAAACACTAGGGATGGCTGCAGAGGGCAAACACTAGGGATGACTGCAGAGGGCAAACACTAGGGATGGCTGCAGAGGGCAAACACTAGGGATGGCTGCAGAGGGCAAACACTAGGGATGGCTGCAGAGGGCAAACACTAGGGATGGCTACAGAGGGCAAACACTAGGGATGGCTGCAGAGAGCAAACACTAGGGATGGCTGCAGAGGGCAAGCACTAGGGATGGCTGCAGAGGGCAAGCACTAGGGATGACTGCAGAGGGCAAGCACTAGGGATGACTGCAGAGGGCAAGCACTAGGAATGGCTGCAGAGAGCAAACACTAGGGATGGCTGCAGAGAGCAAACACTAGGGATGGCTGCAGAGGGCAAGCACTAGGGATGACTGCAGAGGGCAAACACTAGGGATGGCTGCAGAGAGCAAGCACTAGGGATGGCTGCAGAGAGCAAGCACTAGGGATGGCTGCAGAGAGCAAACACTAGGGATGGCTGCAGAGAGCAAGCACTAGGGATGGCTGCAGAGAGCAAACACTAGGGATGGCTGCAGAGGGCAAACACTAGGGATGGCTCACTCCTCCAGTCAGTAGGACAATCTTCAGCATATTGATCAATAAACAGGCAGAGTCCTCCGCTTTAGAAAACATTACAAATATTTGACAGTCCTGGAGCGGGGAGGTGAGGGTTGACGCCATGAACTGATACAATATGTGTTCTTCCTCTTAAAGTTTTGGAAGTGCAGTTTCTGTAACAGACTTACGTTGTTCTTAGCCCTGGTCTGTTACAGTCTGTGGCTGAGGCTGTATAAACATACTGTGCGGCAGTTCAGTAATGCAGTTACGTTACTATATATTTCTTTTCTTTTTTAACATTCGTTAACTTAATGTTTGTTGGCGTGCATATGAAAGTTAGAACCACTTGTGGAGATCAGTTCTCTCCTATATGTGGGTCTCAAACTCAAGTTGCCAGGATTGGTAATGTAATCAAGAGCCTTGACCCACTGAGCCATCTTACCAATCTTACTACATAATTCAAATGCCTCAACTGAGAGAAATAAAATTACCAAAGATAAGTCTTAGAAAGCTAAGGTTTAATGTATTTATTTTGTGTGTGCTTGTGTGCGTGCACCTGGCTGTGTGTAGGTGTGCTGTGTGTGTACAGTGCCACGGAAGTCAGGAAAAGGCATTGGATCCCCTGGAGTTACTATGTGGGCCCTGGGAATCTAACTTCGGTCTTCTGCAAGACCAGAGAGCTCTTAACTGCCAGACCATCTCTCTAGTCATCTCTCCAGAGTATGGATGCTTTCTCAAAAAGTGTGTATTGTAGGCTCCCGGTTGTAATGCAGGTTACCAGTCAGTTGCTGTGGTTGGTAAAGCACCATGATCAAAGGATACTGGGGTCATTTGCTTTTGGCTTGTTTTTGGTTTATACTTCATATCATTGTTCACCATCCAAGGAAGTCGGGACAGGAGTTCTAACAGGGCAGGAACCTGGAGGCAGGAGCTGACCTGGAAGCCGTGAAGAAGTGCTGCTTACTTACTGGCTTGCTCCCCTAACTTGCTCAGCCTACTTATAAAAGCCAGGGGAGTCCCCACCCACCATCAAATGGGCCCTCTACACCAATTAAGAAAGTGCTATACAGCAGTAGTCCTCAACCTTCTAAATGCTGCACCCCCTAATACAATAATACCTCCTGTCATGGTGACCCCAGCCATAAAATTATTTTTTTTTTGTTGCTACTTCATAACTATAACTTTGCTACTCTTATGAATCATGATGTCACTATCCGATATGCTGATGGTCTTAGGCAAATCCTGTGAAAGGGCCATAAGCAAGGTTGAGAGCCACACGGCTCAGCAAGCCTGTCTCAGCCCCACTTTTATGGAGGCATTTTCTCCATCTCTCCTCTGTGACTAACTTGTGTAAAGTCGACATAAAACTAGACAGCACACCAGTAGTTAAAGGAAAGGCACAAACTTCCATTATTTAATAGAAAAAGAAACTCTGTTGCCATCTTTAAGAACCAGCTCTTCGTCAGTGAGGAAGACGCCGCTGTAGGGTCGTCTTTCTGAACACATAGAAGACGCCGCTGTAGGGTCGTCTTTCTGAACACATAGAGCTTTTAAGCAGGTTATTAGTGTAGCCCATTTCAAAGGGAGTAATTTTAATTTCTATTTGGCTTAGAGCTTAAAAAGTTAAAGATGGAAAAGATACACACATCCACACTCTCACTGGCTGCCATATCCTTCTTTTAATAGTGTGTGGTCAGACAACCGCTATCCAGGAATTGGGTACAATAAAAATGGGAAGAGCACTCTTGGGAAGCATTCCATTAAGGACTGCAGAGTTAGCAGCAGGACGTAACACCCTGACACTCTGTTTGGAAGAAGGACATGGTCTGAAAGTTGATAGGAGAAAGAGAAAAAATCAAATTAGAAATTGGGCAGGGGCGGGGAGGACGACCTAGCACTGGTTCAATATGGCAGGCTTCATTTAAAGTGGTTTGAACATACAGTTATGAGAGTGGGGGGCAGGCGAAGGTTCAGTAAAATGCCAGCCTCAAGAATGAAGGCTCCAGTGTGTGTCTCCAGCACCCATATCTGTGATGCCAACAGTCAGAGTCAAGGCAGGCGGATCCCTGGAGCTCATTGGCCGTCCAGCCTAATCAAATGAATGAGTTCCAGGTTTAGAGAGAGGACTGATCTCAAAGAAAAGTGTAGAAACAACCAAGGAAGATACAGCTTGGCTCTCTGGCCTCCATACCCCCACATACACACTCAAGTGCACATAAAAATATGGTATTCTCTGCCACCTGTTTACGTACAGAAATGCTGTCAATGGTCAATGCAGACAGCCCCTGATCGTGCTCAGTTGTGTAGATAGAGGCTCACCTCCTGTCATGTGGAGGGCTGCTGCCCCCACATAGGCCCACACCTCCCTCGACGGCTTCCTAATAACATGACCTGGTTTATGGGAGGCTCGGTGACAGGATAGCACCTTGACTCATCAGGCTTTTTGAAAGGAAAGTAAGCCTGTGTTGTGGGCAGCCCTTATCGATTCATCTCATTCCACAAACCGGAGCTTTTATAACTTTATTGCCACCGCCTCGGGCCTGAGTGCAGGCTGTCCAGCTGCAGGTAAACCTGGTTATGAGCCTCTGTAAGGCTGTTATTGAATCTTCTGCTCTCCAGCCAGTGGTTAGGCAAAGGATGAACATATGGCAGAGGGCTCCTGCCTTCTTACCTTAATGAAGGAGCAACCCAGAATGCTCATAAATACCCAGCGGCTTCAAGTCACATGCATGAAGCCTATGATGGCCCCGAGTCTCTCTGTTGATTTGAGTAGCATCATTATTGTCATCATCGTCATCATCACTATTGCATTTTTATTGTGGGGGTGGCTCAATAAGGCTTCATGTGCTGCAACCCACAGGAGTGAATTCTCTCTCATGGTCCAGGAGAAGCCTCCTGGTGCCTCTACCCACTCAGCCATCCTCCCCTCCCCCAGCCTTGTTTCTTTAGCAGTTGCTTTATTCTCTGTGCCCTGAGATTCATTTTTAGGCTCCATGCAGGGCCCTTTGGAGCACGTAGCCTTGGCCTGTGCAGTGTGCGTCATCTGCTGCTGCTCTTGGTAGAACAGTGAGGACCCTGTCCTTGTTAATGTTAACTCCTGGGGGGAAAGCTGTAAGAAGTTGTCGTGGGGGAGCTTAAAGGGTGAAGCAGAGGAGGAAGCTGTTGGGGATGTAATTGTAGGCAGCTGTGTGGCTGAGTAGTGCACTCTGGGTAATTATCCATAATATCCATTACACTGTGCATGGAAATTGTGGTTTTAGAAGTGCGTTTTGGCAGGCCCCCTAATCAGATGTCTTTTGATAGTTATCCAGCTTAGCACCCTCTGAATTACGACTGACTCGGCTTTAATCTGGAGCCATTTTGACTGAGAATCTGCATCAGTGTGAATATGGGGGGGTAGGGTTGTGTGTTGAACGCGTGGCAGATCAGTGATGCAGTGGGAGGTTTTCAAGGCTGGGGTTGCTAGAAAGAGCCTCTCCTTGTTCGGTGACTGCTTGCTTGCTCTGTGAAGAGGAATAGGTGAGTCCCCTGTCCCTCATCCCCCCCCCCCCACCGCCTCAGCTCCCAAAATTTACATTCTCTAACTTAGGAATCAGAAAGGAGTGAGCTGGCAGTGCTCCCGCCTGCTCCTCCTACCACCAAATAGGGACCGCCTGAGTCTCCAGCTCATCACACATCGCTATAGAGGGAGCACTGTGGTGAGGCCACTGAATCACAGGGCACCGGCCTGGTGGATGAGTCAGTAACCATAGCTACCAGAGCAGCTTTGAGATCTGCACATACATAGAACCTCTCCAGTAAGCTATTGCATGCACTTGCAGCTGAGAGGTCAGCACTCAAGCAAGAGACTAGGCAAAATTGTTTTCTACTCCTGAGAGGCTGCCCGCTGCCTTGCCGTTCCCTGCCGCTCGGGGCAGACAGGTTGGCCGAGTGTGGTTGCTGTCAACCCTGGCTGCAGTGTGCTTGACCTAGCAGGTTTCTCTTAGCAATATATTTCCATTGATTTAAAATACTTACCTTCAAGAGGCACGTTGGCACACACTTTATTTAATCCCAGCACCCCAGAGTTTAAGACTGGGCTTCCTGAAACCAGCCTGGGCTACATAATAAGTTCCAGGCCGGCTGCCACTACAACTGCACAGTAAGACCCTATCTCAAATAAAAATGACCTCGAACCAGAATTTAGTTTTTGCGAGGTATTTGCCTTTTGGGCCTTTCCTGAAGATAGACTTGAATTGATGGAAAATGGAACTCTGGGAAACCCAAGATTTGTGGTTACCTGAGACACACTATTAAAAGAAAGTGGAAATTAAAGTTGCATAAGATTTCTCGAAGGGCAAAGTAGAAACCTGGTTGGTGGGTTGCTCTGGCATAATGAAGCGAGAGGAGTTTTTCTATCTCAGGTTGTCTCCAGTATTTGCTAGAGACAGGGTCTTATTGTGTAGTTCAAGAGTCCTGAAATCAGGAGGGGTTTCTGTCACTGCTCCCAAATAGTTGATGCAGACTGCTGTTGTCTTTCCACATACCTCCATGTTTAACCTTTGGCTTTTGTTTTTTTTGTTTGTTTGTTTGTTTTGTTTGGTTTGGTTTGGTTTTTTTGGCAGTGTGCTTGTGCATGTGTGTGCATGCGTGAGTCTCAAAAGAGCGAGTTGGGGTTGATGGTGCATGCCTCTGATTAAACACCTAGGGAGCAGAGGCGGGAGATTGCTAGGAAGAAGCAAGCCTTGGCTGTATAGAGAGATCTTGTCTCTAAACAACACCGGATGTAGAAAAACTTCAAAAGGATTTGGTTAGGTTTACTTTTTTGAAGTGTGGTGGGTTTTTGTTATTGTTGTTTGTTTTGTTTGGGGGAGGGGTGTTTGTTTTTGATTTTGGTTTTCTATTGATTTGGTTCAGTTTGGTTTTTGAGACAGTTTCTCTGTATAGCCGTGGCTATCATGGAACTCTCTGAAGACCAGGCTGACCTGAGACTCAGGAGATCCACCTGCCTCTGCCTCTTGAGTGCTGGGATGAAAGGCGTGCGTGACTATGCCCAGCCAAAGTTTCTAAAAGTGACTAAAATGAAGACCTCAGACAGCTTCCACTTCACAGTGGCCCCACCCTGACAGTCACTCTCTAGCAGGAACTAGGAACAGAAGTTGATTGGCTGCCCTGACAATCTAGTAGACTCTAGTAGGAAATTTCCCTACTACAATGCCTTTTTGCCCAAAGCTCTAATTACATCTCCTCATCCCTGCCCCTCAAGTGGACCAGGTTGCTATAATGCACTTTAGAACTGTGCAAGAAGCCTGTTAATTTTTCATTAAATGGATAATGGTGCTATGTGCTTTACTGTCCATTCTGCGGGTCTGCTGGGAGGGAAGAGCTGAATGGCAATAATGATCTGAATCCCCCTTAGTCCGAGAGCTGCAATAAGTAAACATCTCCCAGCCCCTCTCCAATCTTATTAGAATTGAACTTCTGCTCTGCAGGCCCATTAGCAGCTCACTAGCATGTTCCTAATGTTTCAGGAATGACCATTCTAATTATTCCTTATTGACTGCTACAGAAACCATAGCACTTAATGGCAATATGTTAATGGTCTGTGAGTATTGGTCAATAATTCATAAATGAAGAAATAGTAGAGAACCTGTATCCTCTGGGATGCCAACCAAGTCCTCTAGTCTTACAGTGTTACAAGTCTTCTACCCCAGGTCTCACCTCCTAGGGAACTGTGGCCGAATCATCACCTTTACTTAATATTTGATCTTGAGAGAATTAAACACTTTCCTTTCCAAGTTAGAGACTGATCATTAGCCAGAGCCGTTGAGTTACAGAATAATCTTGGGAACGTGTTTGGATCTTGGCTGTCTTGTCCCTCCAGGTTGCTCGTCGTTGGGGTATTCAGAAGAATCGGCCAGCCATGAACTATGACAAGCTGAGCCGCTCTCTCCGCTATTACTACGAAAAGGGTATCATGCAGAAGGTAAGCACCCACAGATGCTTAGAGCGCTCTGCGCCTTCAAGGGGCAAGTCCCTTACCTCTATAATAATGGCTGGGAGAAAACCTGAGCCTCAGAAGCAAATCTGTGGTAGAAAAGAACCTGGGAAACACAACAAGGAGGAGGATTACAAGACAGAGTGGCACGCCTATAGTGCCAGCCCTAGGAAGGTGGAAACAGGGTCAGGAGGTCAAGGCCTGTTTCGTTATATATCACATTCTAGGCCAGCCACGCTGCATAAGCTCCTGTCTCCTAAAACTTGAAATTAAAAGGAGGCACACAGATATTTAAAGTACTCTTAGGACTGAAGAGGTGGTTGGCTTAACATTTGAGAGCACTGGCCTCCGCAGACACTGTACACACATGACACACATACATAACACTCAGGTTCACACATGTACAGATTAACAAAAAAGCTTTTTTTAAAAAATGTTCTTTTAATGTTGAGTATATGCTGACAGAAATTGCTGTGGAAAACACAAAAGGAAATTGGCTTCTGCTTTTTTTAAGCTGCCTCCAGTTACAAAAGACCCAAAGACTTAGGTCAGCTTCTATTGTGTATGTAAAGACATGAAGGAATCAACTTACAATCTCTATTCCATACAGCTTGGAACCTTAGTAGGGCACAGCATCTACACCTGTCATTCAGTGGGACACTATCTCAATGGGTTAGAAGAATAAGAAAATCTGTTTCTCTTTTAAACCTATACAGCCTAGAACTTTAGAAACCCTGAGTTTGCCAAATAGTAGCCATATCATTCAGGAGGAGGTTTTTCTTTGCAGAATATAAGATAAGGTATATTTTTGAAAAAGCCACTATAGATCCCTTATTAGATTAAGGGGTTAAGGGACTTCAACATTGAAAACCCTATTGATATGGCTGGAGAGATGGCTCAGTGGTTAAGAGTACCGACTGTCCTTCCAAAGGTCCTGAGTTCAAATCCCAGCAACCACATGGTGGCTCACAACCATCCGTAACAAGATCCGACTCCCTCTTCTGGAGTGTCTGAAGACAGCTGCATTGTACTTACATATAATAAATAAAAATCCCATTGATATGTGGACGATGGGACTGAACACACCTTTCTTAAATAACACATGTATGCTATACATCTCCCCAGACTCTAGCATTTACACAGTGGGGGAGCCTACGTGCACAGATTGTGTTTCCCCAGATTGCTTAGGACAAGAAGCATTTAATATTTTGAATATTATCAACTTTTTTTGGAGGATTTGCATAGACTTTAGTTAATTTTAGGGTATTTTATCCACCACCACCAGTCCTTCCCTCCCCCTACCCCAACCCCGCCAAAAAACAAACAAATCCTATATCCATTAGTACTCATTCCCATTTCCTCTCCAACCCACTTAATATCCTCAGATCAAACCTCAAACAGGAAGAAGTGTTTAGTCGGTTGATTAAAACACCGTGACCAAAGCAGCGTATAAAAGGGAGGGTTGGTTCATTTGGGCGTACGGTTCTGGAGGGTTTAAGAGTCCGTGGAGGCAGGAAGTGGCAGGCATGGACACTGAGAGCTCACATCTTGATCCATAAGCAGGAAGCTGAGACAGTTAAACTGGAATTGGCATGAGGCGTTGAAGCCTCAAAGCCCTTCCCTAGATATGTACTCCCCCCACAATACCACATCTCCTAAGCCTCCACAAATACTGCCACTAACTGGAGACTTACATGTTCAAATGCTCTGAGATTATTGGGGCATTTCTCATCCAAACCTTACAAGTGTCATCGTCCCTGTGTTACTCCCAGATTCAGGTCAAATATGAAAGAATGCAGCTCAAGGACTCAGGACTAAGAAGAAAGGGCTGTCCCTCTCAGTTTCTGAGCATAGGAAAACCCAGAATTGTGGCTGTAGTGGGTTCTTGGTAGCCTGTTGGTCGTGTGACCTCTTCTATCCCTTCCAGAGCAAATGCATTCCTCTGTTGTAATCTCAGGGCAATATGTCTGAAAATGTCCAAGTAATACTAATGTGGTACCTGTTGCTTTATTGTGACCGTGACTGAAAATAAATGAAATGGTTAAAAGGGAAAATAATCTGTCATGTCAAAGGTGCTTCTCGCCCTGAGTCCCTGAATGGAATAAAGTTGAGACCTAGTGATAACGTCAGTGCTGGACCCCATGCTGCCCTTGGATTGGTGCCAAGCCATCCTGTCTCGCTCCACTAAATGCCTTCACCCAGGAGGCTTTGACTTGCACAATTCTTTGGAGAGAAACTGCACACCCATAGGAAAGTCCATAGGCCAGGTTAGGGAGGTTCAGACCATTGAGGCTTGAGGATTTTAAGTCCAAGGCTAACCTGAGCTACATAGTGAGTTCCAGTTCAACAGACCCATGCACTAAAGTGACAGGCGTGGAGTCTGGGACCTGGAACAGACTGAAATTCCACAGAGGCTAGCTTAATCAAGTTCTTAATTTGGGAGCTTGGGAGATTGCTCAGTGGTTAAAGCTCCTTCTATGCAAGAGGGCTGAAGTTCAGATCCCCAGAACCCAGGTAATTCTAGCCTGGGAAGTCAGGTGATTCGGTCTAAGTTTGGCAGAAGGGTTCCTGCCTCAAAGGTGAAATTGTGATGGGAGATTCTTGATCTCAACCATGGGCCTCTACATATGCACATATATGTGAATACTCGATCATGTGCATGTGAAGAAAAGGGGGCTCTGAACACTTCCAAATAGCACATCCATCCTGGGAAAATCATAAGCTCTGGAGGTCACTGGAAATGTGGTCTGACATCTGCATCATGGCCTAAGTGCCACACAGGCCCCATGGCTACCAGGATGCCTAAACTGTCACTATAGGCAGAGTAAGGCTTGCTGCTAAAGGAGCCTGACCAGACATGCATTATAAATTCAAAAATTCAAATTCTGTCTTTAAAAATACTGAGCTATGGTGTCAACAAAACCCTCGGCAGGGAATAGGTCCCAAAGATGCGATTGGAATAATCAGCTACTAATTAGCCCTTGGGTGCCCCATGCCTTGCTTCAGCTGAGTCTTGTGTGATATGTGTCCTCATGCAGGTGGCTGGGGAACGGTATGTCTACAAGTTTGTCTGTGACCCGGATGCACTTTTCTCCATGGCCTTCCCAGACAATCAGCGCCCGTTCCTAAAGGCGGAGTCAGAATGCGCCCTCAGTGAGGAGGACACGCTACCACTGACTCACTTTGAAGACAACCCTGCGTACCTCCTGGACGTGGACCGCTGCAGCGGCCTCCCCTATGCTGAAGGCTTCGCTTACTAAGTTTCTGAATGGCTGGGTAGCCAAACCCTAGAGCTAGCAGTCCTCATGCAGGCAAACAAGGGCAGTGGTTTGTTTGTGTTCTTGGCTGTTCCTAAAGCTTGCCCTTTGTGAGTATTATCAGGAGAACCCAAGCTGTCTCTGGATTCGACACCCTTAAAGACAAATACCTTGGCTAGGGAGTGGGAACAGGGAGAGGCAGAAAAGCCGCCGGTTCCTGGGGAGACATGGAAGCCTTCCTCCTTGCCATTGTGGCCAGTATGTGCAGAGCAGTATAGCAGCATTCAGGTTAGCGCCCACGAAAGGGGACCGAGTGTATGACAATCTGCATCGATCATGGACTACTAAATGCCTTCACCCAGAAGACTTTGACTTGCACAATTCTTTGGAAAGAAACTGCACACCCGTAGGAAAGTCGATAAGGCTGGGTTGGGGAGGCTCAGACCATTGCGGCTTGAAATTGCAAAACTCATTCTGAAATCTTACCAGGAGAGCTGTTACTCACTCCATGGTTCTCAGACCATGCTCCTCTTGGACCTTCCAGCCGAGCGGTCACCATAAATAAATCAAGTCCCCCCCCCCCCCCAGTCACATGGCTGAGCGCAGACGGCTTGTTTTAGAAAGATGATGAACATGACAGTATTTTGTTTTGCTTTGATTTGGGGGGGATCATTTTGCTTTTGGTGGTTGTTTTGGGTGAAAAACAGTTTATATAAACTGATTTTTGTAGTTTTGGTATTTAAAGCAAAAAACAAACAAAAAAAACCCTTTTGGTAACTGCGCCGCATCCCTTCGGTGGGGCGGTGGCCGCTTCAGAAGAAGCTGCAGCCTGAGGGGCTCTGCTGGGACTTCCCCTTCACTTAGAAGCCTGCTTGGTGCTTTCCGCACCAGACGCTCTGTTGAGACGTTTAACCTGATTTGTACATTTTTGAAGTGTGCAGGGCAGCCTGGACACAGCTTAGAGTTGTGTGTGTATAGTTCTCCATTCTCACTAACTCTCCTCTGGGAAGCAGATGTACATACTACATACATGTCATGTCCATTTAACAACTGGTCACCTGGAGGGAACCCAGACATCTGCTTTGTTTTTCTTTCAATTTTGGACTTTCAACCCTGCACAGTGGTTCCCTGGGGTCTGAAACTTACCTGTCACATACAGGTAAAATAGTGCTAGCTAGCATTCTGGCTTCCTGCTACTTTTTTAAAAATTTTTTATTCTGATTGCTGTATTATATTGGGAATGTTCTAAACAACCAAACTAAAGCTGTGTAAAGATTGTTTGGAGTCGTGGGAAAGTCAGCAGGAAGCACCAATGCCTTGCTGCCTGACTCCCTGCTGACAGGAGTTTGCTGTCCTTGACACTCCACACATTGTGTTCCTCATGTGGGTGAGGGACACAGCTGACTGAGTGTGGGACATTCTTTGCTGTCCCACGAGTGAGGCACTCCACAGCCTTCTCATGACTTGTGAAAAGAGGTTCACAGGGATGAGAGGTACGTTTTAGAGCTATGAGAATCTAAGGTTTTCCTCTCAACGCTAGTCAGCCCACAGAGGCGTCAAACCCGAAGCTTGGGCCTTAATTAGCATTGTATTCTGATGAAAGGACTTTTTCATAAGCATATTTATAGCTTTCTAATCTACACACAGTCTATACATAGATGCGTATTTTACCCCAGCTGGCTAGAGATTTATTTGTTGTAAATGCTGTATAGATTTTTGGGGTTCTTTTTTTTGTTTTGTTTTTCCTCTACTTATACTGGTTTGGGGTTTGTTTTCATTTTCTTTAATGGATTTATGCTGTTGGGGGGGGGTGAGAGGAATCTTCTGTAGACCGAGCTGCCCCTCCCGTTTTGAAGGCACAGGCTGGACAGTAGCGCCACTTTGCATTCCCACAGGATTCACGTACCTCCCACAGAGCCGTCACCTCCGGGCGCAGGCTTCTTCCCTGCATTTGCTTCTTCTCCAGAGTGGAAAGTCCACAGTGCAGAAAGGCTTTAGCCTGCCCGTTGATCTGAACTACTCCCCTGCACAGGGCTGTGTGCGTCTTGCTGCGCTGCATTACATTCTGTACTGTGTACAATAAAGAAGATTGCTTTCCTTTACACACGGCTGAAACCTGCCTCGTTCTTGCCCTTGGTGTTTTAATTTTCAAGTAAGCAAGAAGCGATGGGGCTTTCCCCCAACTCCTACCCCATCTTCAGCTATTGAGCCTTATCAAATGGCTGATGGAGTTAAGTTAGGGCTGAAAACTGACCCAAGGGGTTCAAGGCAGAGAGAGACTACCCCAATACAAGGTAAGCAAATATTGCCCCAGGCCACTAGCCACCCCACCCCCACCCCTGCCTCCCTTAAAGCATGATTTTGTTTGAACCTTGGATTTTGTGGAAAGATTAACTAGGCAAGACCTTTTTTTTTTTTTGAGTCAGTTTCTTCTAACTCAGCCCCTTTGGTTGATAATTTGATAACTGCTAAACACAAAGACCATTTCTGAGTTTTTCTCCTAATAGGTTTTACTTTGGACAAGTGAAATATTTTTTTGATGGTCCCTCAAAAGAGCAAGTTTCTCTTTTTCTTTGTTTCTTTCCCTTTTTTCCTGGTCATGTAGCAGTAGATAATCTTCCCTCCATGTCCACCGCTCTTGGGGAAAATATATAACATGTATCATACACACATACATGGAGGGAAGTCATGGGCAGAGTTGTGTAGTAGCATCCTGTGTGCTGGGCTCCTGTTTCATCCTTGTTATACACTTTTTAACTTGGGGCTTTCAAGACTATTGCAGAAGAGAAACAAAGTGGAGCCTTGCAGAGCCTAGAACAGAAGGCATTCTGTAAGGGATCTGCTATCTTTCTTCCACTGTTTTACAAGCCCAAAGTGTAGAAACATCCAAGACTGAATCGGTTCGCAGCCACTTGAATGAGGATGTGGGGGATGAGTGACTGCCACATGAACTCCATTAGCTTCGACAGATGAAGAAAAGATGCTCAGGGAAAACAGGCAGGGTGTGTGGGACAAAGGGGCTCTCCTCAGATTCCTGACTGATAAAACTCACGCCAGCTCCCTATTATCCTCAGACTCGTTATCTAGCCTAGGCTCAGAACCAGATCATTAACCTAATGCCAGAGGTCGCCTGACACTGCTGCCTGGCTAGTGTTGGATGCTGGGGTAAGGAAGCCAGAGAATGTGAAGTTTCTTTTTCATGGTGTCCCATTTCACGAGCCAGGTTGGGGAACAATGTCCATTCAGCTGTTAGATGACAAGAAGTATAAGGACAAAAGACTGGCTTTGAAAGCCAGAGCTCACAGTCTAAATTGTAATGCATCTGGGACTTGGGTAGTGTGGAAGAAAAACACTCAGACAGTTGAGCTTTGGGAAAGGTAATTAGCCAAGCAGTCAGGTAGTTGGAGCACAATGTGTCTCAAAAATGCAAGCCAAATCGGGTGGTGGGGGTCCTGAAAATCCAATACTAATGTAAAACACCAGTTCTCTCTGGTAAATGTGCTTCATACAGAGGGATCCATGGTGGGACGTGGACAAGCAGCTGTGTCCTGGTTCTGGCAAATACATAGACCCTATTTAGAAAGAGACCCTTGAGTGTCTAGCCTTCCCATAGCCCTTGCAGTTGAAGAGCTGACTCTTATAGCCAGCCTTCAATTTGTTGACCTTGGCAGGGATTCTCAGCTAACCATTTGATAGCACTTTACAGTTTGCAGAGCACAGCTTTTGAGCACTTGGTCGAAATCAAATAGAAAATAGAGCTCTCAACCTCCAAAATTATTCTCTTCAAAATGTTCCTAGTGGCTACCATACAATCGAGCTAGACTCTGGAAGGCTGGGCATGTGGCTTCTGACCCCAGCTATGGGATCTTGGAGAGTGTCCTAGGTCAATGATGTTAAGGCTCCTCTTTCTAGAACCCCTAGAAAGTAGGGGGCATTTCCCAGGTGATGGAAGGTATGTGCAGTGCAGTTGAGGCAATGGAATATTAACTGGTTTTCCTTTATATCGAGCAGTTCTCCATTCAAGCATATGTTGTCCATTTTCTAAGCATCCACTGAGTACCTATTGGACACCAGTCACTGCTGAAGACTTTAGCGGTTTCAAATTAAAGGTTGCTTTGTGGCATGGTAATACCCCTCAAATGTTTGATGACCCCTCAAATGTTTGATGTCCCACTTGCCAGCTCACATTTTAAACACTGTTGGACCATCTTATTCGGACAGCCTTGAGACTGGCAGTTGTCTTTGTTACGGGAAAATCATACCTTCACCGCAACTTCAATTTTATCCCTCTAAGTTTTGTCTGTCTGTTTCAAATGTATGAATGTGAAGTGGTCATTCCATGCTTGTTTCTGTCTTAAGTGCGTGAGAAATAAAAATGTTATTTCTTTCTCCTGCCACCAGCTGCCTAGACTCAGAGTTTACCTTTGGGCTTTCTAGCCACTAGATATATTTAATGAGGTAATCAAAATCACACCTCCATGCATTCATGCTAAAAAAAAAATAAAAATATGATATATTTAATAATCAAAGTATATGTTTTCAAGATTAAGCCTAGGTGCATGTGCTCTTTCTTTCCCCTCCTTCTCCTCCTCCTCCTCCTCCTCTTTCTCCTCTTCTCTTTTTGCATAAGTTCTTTCTCTTTCTATTTTTCTTCCCTTTTCTTTCTCTCCATGGCAACTTCCCTGGCCTCTGCCCTTGGGACCAGTGAACTTGTCAGAGAGCAGCTTCCTGATAAACCTGTATACACACACACACACACACACACACACACCTGACTTGAATTCTTGAATTCGCTCATTTCAGGGGCAGAGAAATAACTTATCAGAAACTAGAGTCAGTTTACAGTCTGAAACTGGCTCAGTGGAAGCTAGCTGGGCATCTGTGGAAGGGCCAGCATGGCAGGGATGAAGGCCAAGGCAGCCATGGGCAGCACAGGCCCTTGGGATGTCACGATCTGCTTTGTTCTGGTTAACTGTTGAAACTTTTCTGAGCTGAGGTAACCTCATCTGACGTTTACTTCAAACAGTGTTCTTTTGACTTCTAAAATTGAAAGGAACAGGAGAGGGCGAGCTAGGAAGGAAGGAAAGCTAACCTAGGCTGCTGCAGAAATCCAGGTGGCAGAGAGGGCAGGAGGAACCATATATAGATGCAGGGTTAAGTCGGACCCAGGAAGTTTGTGGCAGTTAGTTGTTGGGACAAAGGGGATTTAATTGCAGCTGCAAGGTTTGAGGCCAAGGAAAGTTGACATTGCTGTGAACTGAAACTAAGAAACCTGAAGAGAAATGATTTGTGATGGGAAAAACAGGCCTTCACCCAAGGCCTATTTAACTTACGCAACCATTAGAAATCAAGTGGAGAACTGGAGAGTTGGCACTGGCTCAGTGGTGAAGAGCACTTGTTGTTCTTGGAGAGGACTTGAGTGCAATTCCCAGCACTCACATGGGCTAGCAACTGTCTCTAACTCCAGTTGCAAGGATCTGGACCAGGTATGCACATAGTTTACATGCATACATATATACATGTAAAACACTCATACGCATAATTAAATTAGAAAAAATACCAGCTGGAATGCTGGGTCTGTGAAGTTCCCAAATAATCCAATAAAAATATATTTGTTGGAAGAAAAAGAGCTGAGGTGGAATGAAATCACAGGGGAAGCATCGTGGGTAGATCTAGACCTTTAGACGCTCCATGACTCCAGGACATTGGAGAAACAAGAATCCACAAAGGAGACTGGAGATCCAGGGGCTGGAGGTGTGGTTAGCGGAGGAAGGTGAGGTCCACTTTCCATATGCTTCCGGCGTGACCAAGAGGACCAGGGCTGGAGTATCTAAGAATAGTCTGGGTTGACTTGCAAGCGTCATTCCATGGGATGGCAGACCTAACCTCTCAAGACTGCTGGGATTCAGAGTTGGAATTAAAACCAGGGGAAGCCCCATAGATTTCAAAATCCTGGCTTGAACTGAACTCAGCCTCTTGCAAACTCTGCTGCCCCTAGGCATAATATCCAAATGAGCGGTCAGATTCTCACTCACAAGTTCAGAGTAAAAACCTGTCAAGGAGGAAGGGGCAGGTGCTGTTACTATCTCCTTCCCACCACTTTGGAGTTCTGTTTATTCTTGTTTTATTTTTTTTAAGATGCATTCCTATTTTTGGAACATTAAATGTTTGTAATTATCTTCGTATTTTATAATTAAGCGTATGTTCTTTGTGGAAAATTTGAAAAATCTAACTGAAATGTAAAACTACTTTGAATATTTAGAGATTGCATTTAACACCAGTGTGCTTCTTTCTGGTGCCATTTTTAAAATACACAAATTTGGACTGGCAAGATGGCTCAGGGGAGGAAAGGTGCTTGCTGCCAAGCCTGATGACCTGAGTTAATTCCCAAAACCCACCTGGTGGGAGAGAATCAACTCCCAAAAAGTTGTTCACTGTCTCCTCCACTGTGTGCTGTGGAATGTGCTCATCTCCACATTTGCACATTGCTTAACTGACTAACTTTTTAAAATACAAAAATTGGCCATTACTATGCTCTACATAGTTTTGTAGTTCATTTCTTAAATAAAATATTTTAAAATCCTTCTATATCAAAAATATAGATGGGGCAACAATTTGGTGGTTAAAACTCTCATACAATCTTGAGACCTGAGTTCAGATCCCCAGAAATCATGAAAAGTTGGGAATGGAATCACATGCTTCTGTAATCTCAGAAGAGACAAGGAAATCTCTGGAAGCTCATGGGCCAGCAAATCTAACATAAAAACCAGGTGGCAAGGTGGGCAGTATAAGTCACAAGCAAGTGACTTGAGTTTGAACACTCAAGGTTATCCTTTGACTTCCACAGATATACTGTGACACATGTGCCCTCATGCATACCTATAGATACATATACATACATGTAAAGACAACATATGGGGCTGGAGAGATGGCTCAGCAGTTAAGAGCACTAGCTGCTCCTCCAGAGGTCCTTAGTTCAGTTCCCAGCAACCATAAGCTCACAACCATGTGATCTGACACCCTCTTCTGCATGCAGGTGTAGTGCAGGTAGAGCACTCATACACAGAATAAATAAATCTTTAAAAAATAGATTTAAAGCATATTGCTATAGAATACTATTTTTAATGACTGCATGCTATTCCACAAACATGTTTAAGGTGCCACCACACTTCCTGGGGAATAAAGGTACCGCAGAATGAAGCCAGGTACAACAATCTGCCAAGACCAAGTAACAGGAACCAACATCTGTTAATTTTACCTCCTGAGAATCTCTCAGATCTGTCTCTATAGTCAATCCAGTTACTCAGCCCCCTGGACTATTAGGGCTATCACTTAGCAGGTCTCATCTCCTCCTCTCTTGCCCCACCCAAGCCTCCTTTCCAAAATGTACTGAGTGATTTTTTTTTTTCAATCTCAAGGCACCCCCGTGGACAGAGAAGTTGTGGTTACACACGCAGTCAAATGATGCTCAGTCTACAGAGTGTAGGACTGTGTCGATCTTAAAAATAGAGTGAGCTAAGAGCAGGAATGGCAACAATATTGTGTAATTCTATTTATGTGAACTCTCAAACAGACGGAACTAAGTTTCACAATGATAGAAATCAGAAAGCCATGATGGGCTGTAGGATAATGGTCCATATTCTGGTCTGGGTAATTGTTACGTGCTCACTGTCAACATTCATTGAACTAAGCACCCCAAGTCTGTCTTAACAGTCCTGCTCCAGCCTGGACACTCCCTGGCCCCACGCGCGCCACGCGGTGTTATAGTACCTTCATCCCTGACCCCCACCACCATAACCTCCATGTGGCCACACCTCACCCAAGGAGAAGTCACTCCATGACTCTTTTGAACACTAATTAATCAATCCCATGTTTGCTGCTTTCAATGGTTACTGCTTTTTTAAAGTAGAATTCCTCACTGTTTAATTATTCACTCATTTGCAAGATTAGCTGATTGTTTTTCCCAACAGAGAATAAACTCCATGAAAGCATCTGCCTGGTTATCTGTGTTATCCCTAAAACAGAAATTCCCAACTGAGGGGCTGAAGAGATGACTCTGCAGCTAAGAGCACTTGCTGTTCTTCCAGAGAACTTGGTTGGGTTCAACTCCCAGCACCCACAACTGTCTGCAACTCCAGTCCCAGGGGGTCTGGCTCCCTATTCTGCACATACGTGGCACACACAGAGATGCAGACAAATTACCCATATACCCAGTAAATAAATAAAATGTTCAAAGATATTTTTCAAAACATCTAACTTGGTGAACCTGGTGAATGGGTATCATTGTTCACAGAGATGTTGGGGATATGTTAATTCAGGGGATTTGCCTCTTCTGATTTCACCAAGCACCTGAACACATGTCCCATATACACACTTACACACATGAAAAACATTTTTTAAAAGTAAATCTTTTAAAAAGTTAAATATTTATTTGACAATAAGGCTTTATATTTTTAAAATCCTGTTGTATTGAGTACTTGTGACCATGTTTGTATTTATCCAAAAAAAAAAAAACCCCAAATATATAACCAAGTTTGACATACAATTATTAAACAAAACTTTCATAAATAAATCTTTCAGTGAGATTAATGGGAGAGTTAGTTCTTCATTTCTCTGTTGCAAGGATGAAACTGGACTTAGTATCAGTTCTAGTCCTATTAGCAATTTTAAGTGAGTCATGAAGATATCCAAAGGGGAATAGCCTCTACCATGGTTATTTTTCTTCTGTTCATTTAGTGGTAGGACCGTGGCCAAATACATGACTACAGTGTACTTCCCAGCATCCTCTACAATGCAGCTGTGCCTGTTATTAATATATGGCTTCTCAACTCAAATTCACCCTCTATTTTTTTTTTCATCTCTGAAATTGTTCTGACTTCTTCAGATATTTCCCTTTAGTGACTGGCTCTGTCAGCAGAAGACGCCAGAGTGATATTAGAAAAGGATTTACTTCCTGTGTGCATGAGCCTGCAGTGAGTAGTCCAACTTCTCCAAGACCTGGCGGCTGCAGTGCCCAGAAGCCAACAGATTTTGAGCAACAGAGTACTTCTGACTCCTGCAGAGCTCACAGCCTCTCAAGTGCCTGCCTCCTGTCATGCACAGTGTCCGGAAGCTCCCCAAACGTCCCTCCCTGGCAGTTATAGAACAAGAGTTCAATGATCAGCTTCCCCTAGTGCCCAACATAGTAGATTGCTAGCAAATTCCACTAGCAAAGCACTTTTAGCCTTCAGTCATGTCCTCTTGTCGGTAAAGGATTAACTCATTCTGCATTGTCTAAACATGGCACATTCCACAAAGGTTTGGCCCCAACCTGGCTCCTGGAAAATAACCTTTAAGCCCCTGGGATATCCTGTGTGATAAGACAGTCTTTAGTCACAGGAGACCTTGGGCTGCACTGTTGGATCTACTGACAGTATGATTCCTGGTGGGGTCTTTAAACTGTGTGGCGAGAATCAGTCTCTGGAGGAGCTAGAGACCAACAGCTAAGGTCAGTTATGTGGACAGCCAGCCATGTCTATGTGATGAAGTCCAATCTCCGCCAGAACATCGTGTCTCACTAGACTTTTGTGGTGGACAGCCCTCCATTAGTGTTCCTACACATCGTTGCTGAAAGAGTTAAATGTTGTTTGACTCTACAGGGAGAGGACAAATGGAACCTTGTACTTGGTCCCTAAGACACTGTGCTATCTGCCTGTCCCCTTTGCTGACTTCAGTCTGTATCTTTTTAGTTCAATAAGCCCCATCCTGCCTGTTACAGTGCTTCTGTTTTTTGTTTGTTTGTTGGGTGTTTTTTTTTGTTGTTGTTTTTGAGTCCTTCTCATATATCGCAGAACCTTTTGGTGACCTTTAACCCTAAAATATATGTCTCCAATAAAGTCCGGGTCTTGAAAAGCAATGCGGAGAGTCTTCTCAAGCACACTACTGCAGCTCTTCTTCTGAGCCCTGCTTTTCCTGGCCTTGGGAACTGTCGCTTCTGCTTCTCAGGTCCCTGGGAGCTTAGTAAGTCTTCATGTGAAACTTTATCCGAGGAAGTTACTTTGTGGTTTCTCCAGTTTGGACCCAGATGGATACAGTGGTCATGTTATCCACTTCTCTCTAATTAAAGATAAGCAAAACCAAGATGTGTTATCTATGGTAGAGGGCTATTAAGATGCAAGTGTGCTTCCTCCATATGTCTTTCCATTTGGACATAGACGATGGCTAGACCCCAAGCGTGGTGGAGCCCTGAGATGGAAGAAGTCTGGGCTTCTCATTCACCACATGCTCAAGAGCCAGTTAAGAAATAACAGCAGTTCAGCTCACCCTATCTAACACATTTGTTCAGTTAAATAAGTAGTACTAAGGAACATAGAGTTCTCTCTGTCTCTGTCTCTCTGTTTCTCTCTGTGTGTCTGTCTCTCTGTGTCTCTGTCTGTCTCTCTGTTTCTCTCTGTGTCTCTGTCTGTCTCTGTCTCTGTCTCTCTCTCTCTCTCTCTCTCTCTCTCTCTCTCTCTCTCTCTCTCTGTTAGGGTTTCTTTATCATCAAGGCAGGAGCATGGAAGCATCCAGGTAGGCATGGTAAGGGAGGAATTGAGTGTTTTACATCTTGATCCAAAGGCAGCTAGGAGCAGGTTAGCACTTCTGCCTTAGGTGGAGCTTAAGCAGAGGACCTCAAAGTTCACCTCCACGGTGATACATTTCCTCCAACAAGGCTACACCTATTCTAACAAGGCCACACCCCCTAATAGTGTCACTGTGTGTGTGTGTGTGTGTGTGTGTGTGTATGTATGTGTCTGTGTCTGTGTGTATGTGTCTCTGTGTGTGTTGCTTTCATGTATGTCTGTGAACCTGGTGCCTAGAGAGGTCAGAAGAGGAAATCAGATCCCTTTGAACTGGGATTACAGTTGTGAGGCACCATTTGGGTACTGGGAACTGCACCCAGATCCTCTGTGAGAGCAGCCGGTGCTCTTAGCTGCTAAGCCAACCATCTCTTCAGCCCCATTGTGTAATAGTAATGCTACTCCAAAATTGGATGTCTCCTCAAGTTATAAGCCAAAACTCACATGCAAATTTTTTTACATTTATTTATTTATTTATGCCTTGGGAATGGAACCAGACTTCCCACATACTGGACAAGTGTTCTGTTACTGACCTCTATCTCTGGTCTCAGAGGCTGATTTTAGTGATGTACCAGTTCTTTAACTCTTTTAGATCCTCCATTTCTGTTGAAACAAAAAACTGTAATTCTGGGAAGTATACCACAGAGTCTTCATCAGGACTTAGTTACACGACTCTATATGTTTGTCAAAGGGTAGATGCCAGGCAGGTCCCATCAAAACCCAAGACAACTCATTAGAAAGGCAGACCCTCAGGCCCCATCCCAGACATGAGGAACCAGAAACTCTAGGGAGACAGTGGACCCGGCAAGAATGATGTACTGGTCTTACCTATGACTGTTGATCTGGGATAAGCAAGGACAGACATCCATGTTTCTTGTATGACATTCATATTTCTAATATGAGGAATTCCCAGGCTCCTCAGTTCTCTCCATCAGTTGTGCCATCTGCTGGATAAGCCAATCTTGCTTGACGGTGTGGCTTTCCTAGAGGTTCAGGGGACAGTACTCTCTAAGGACTCTCCTCTTTGTAAGGAGGGACTGTTTAGAATCCTCCCTCAAGGGTCTCCATGGCTCTCTGAGGAAGAAGGCAGATGACTTACTGGAGCTTCAAGGCCCTGTTGTAGGAGACTCATCATCCCAAGAGTCCTGGATGGCTTTGGAGTTCAAAAGCCAAATCTTGTCTATTTTTGACTTATACCTCAAGCTTTGATTGTTCAATACCCAGGGTAGTTCTGACAGCATGGAGGAGGAAATGAACTTTAGTTTTAACTTTTATATAACATTTAGGCAAGGCTCAGACAAAAAACAAAGGCAATTTTAATTAAATACTGATTCTGTTAAGACTCAGTTTCCCCAGTAGTTAAAAGCCTGACACGCTTATTAGAAATATAAATAATTATCTTGATAAATACAAACTCTATTTTAAAGACAATTCTGGTGTTACCAAGGACAAGCTCTGAGAAAACTTCATTGTTTAATAGAGAAGCAGATTTTAGGTTTATGACCTCAGGCTGGACTTGACCTTGGGGACTTTAGTCACCTTTACTCACGCCTGAGCTTTACCCTTCCAAACCTTCTGTGATGTGCTGGGACTTCCGGTTTGTCATCATCGTTACTTTTCCACTGTGGGGTGGGTGGGGCGGGGGCACAGGGGAGAACCAGAAAACCAGTCACCTTAGGAAAAAAAAATCAATTTTACTACATAGTTTTCCTTCCTTCCTTCCTTCCTTCCCTCTTTCCCTCCCTTCCTCTCTGCCTCCTTCCCTTCCTTTCTTGTTTTTTTTTTTGTTTTTTTTGTTTTTGGTTTTTCGAGACAGGGTTTCTCTGTGTAGCCCTGGCTGTCCTGGAACTCACTCTGTAGACCAGGCTGGCCTCGAACTCAGAGATCCACCTGTCTCTGCCTCCCAAGTGCTGGGATTAAAGGCGTGCGCCACCACTGCCCGGCTTCCCTTCCTTTCTTCATTGTTTATTCCTTTGCATGCTCTCACTACAGCTTTCTCTGGCCTGTAACTGCTTCTGAATCCATTCCTCCTGAGGGCTAGGACTAAAGGCATATAGTACCATGCCCACATACAAAATCTTTCCTATCCAAAAATGTTTCTTTCCTTCTAAGCTTTCTTACTAAAAATATATCCTCATATCCTTCCTATCTCTCTTTTCTTCCTCCTGCTCTTTTTAAATTTATCTCCTTCCTTAAGGAGACAGATAGTAAGACAGACACAGCAAATTTACCATCTTCTTTTAAAAGTTGAATCTAAATTATACTTAGGACAACCTAAGATGGATCACATTGTCAAACTGTTATGTTCCTGTCTTAGTGTCTTAGGCAGATTTCACTGCCCCTTGGATTTTTTAAAAGGCTGTGTGTGTGTGTGTGTGTGTGTGTGTGTGTGTTAATGAATGGCCTTGGACTGTGTATTGGTTTAGCTTAAACAAAAGGAAAGGAAAGGCTTAGAGATGAAACTCTTTATATGTTAGCTCGGGGTTGGTTCTAGACAGCCAATGGCTACTTTTCCTGAGACCCAGGAAATGAGTGTCCAGAGGCATAAGCTGGGTAGGAGACCGGATGGTCTGTTGGTGGCAGGCTGGGCCCACAACGTCTGTGTTTTACAGTAGTCGGTGAAGGGGATGCTTACCCATTGGGTGGGCAGGGCCCCTCTGGCCACCTCACAGAAGGAAAGAATGTTCTCTGAGGGACAAGGGGTGAACTTTGCTCCCTAGTTTCCTGAACTCTTGAAGTTCCTGAAAAAGTGTGTGAGAGAGGGGGTGTTTGTGGGTAAGCAGGAAGAGCAATTAGAGAGAGCCCCACAGGCAGAAGAAAGCATACAAGGAGGAGATGGAGAAAGAGAGGGAACTAAGGGTAGAGCTGTGAGGTGGGATGGTGTACTTTGTATCACCTGTCACAGGAAATATTTTAAAAGAGTGGGACACCGTCATACACTCATGTAACACCAGCATTCAGGACACAGATGAGGCAGGAGGATCATGAATGAGCTCAGAGAACACACAGTTAGACATTATAAATAAATAAAATTCCTAAAGCAGGCAAACCCCATTCAGATGGAATAAAATTTATCTATCAAGTTACCAACACAAGATGACAATGGGGGGGGGGGCTCATTACAATTACCTAAACTGTAAAACTGACTCAAGCTATGAGTTATTTTTTTATATATATTTTTAAATTTATTTTATGTGTATGGATGTTTTGACTTCAATGGTCAGAAAAATATATTAGATCCTTTAGAATTGGAGTTACATACAGTTGTGAGCCATATATAAGTGCTGGGATTTGAACCCTAGACTCCTGGAAGAACAACCAGAGAACTTAACCTGAGCTATATCTCTAGTCTTTGGGGCTATGTGTTATTAATGTGGCTGGTGAGGCCAAAGGGAAGCTATCTCTCTGACTGATGGATGTTCCCATGGGTTGTGAATTCTGGTGATGAGCTTTTGGGAATAATGCAATTAAGTTATTCATTTAAAAAGTCAAAATAGCCTTTTAATTTCATCAGACATTGTGATTAAATTTTCCATGCATTTAATGAAAAAGTAAGGTATATACTGCTGAAACTAACTAGCCAAGCAGCTAGCATATAATCTTATTTTTTGTTAATAGGAGGTGCAGAATCTTATTATAGTCTGAAATGATTATCAACTATAATTATAACAAACATTTCCTAACATGAGCCAATAGAAAGGGCTGTAACTGAATGATACATACCGTATGTGTGGTCATGTGACATGTCATCTAGCATGTACTTTGTATGCTTACAGACTTCTTGTAACAACTTCAAACCTCCAAGAAGCAGAGAAAACAGCAGGATAGGCACTAAGAAACATTCCACTGCAATTCTAAGCTCTTATCTGTTCAGCTCTTTAAAGAAGTTCATCTCCCAGAGTGGAGACACTTCCAGGCTTACAGTTGAGGAGACAGTATAAGGAGACAGATAAGCTGGGCTTAGCTGATACAGTCTCATGCTTGGATTCAAGGTCAGCATTTTTTTGGGGATACTATACAAGTTTGGGATGTGCTTCCCATCACCCCACTCCGACAGATACAGATGGCATCACTATGGTGAATGCTGGCATTGATGACCTTGTTTTTGGTTATATAAATACCTGTTCCTATTAATTCAACTGAAGTGTCCAGAGACAGATGAACAGTTTTTTTTTTTAAAAAAAATAAGTGATATAGATACATAACATAATACTATCTAACCAAGTTTTCAAGTATTTCTTGTGTGTGTATTTGTACATGTGTATAGGGAGTGCGTGTGTGTAGGGGTCAGACAACTTGTAGGAGCTGGTTATCTCTATCATGTGGGCCCCAGGCATCATGTGGGTCACCTGACCAGCTCTAGCCATTTTTTAAAAAAATGAAATTTTGTATTTTTTTTTTCCTAACTGGTAGGACCTGGTAATCACAATGTTATCTGAATTAGCCCAAGACAGAAAGTCAAATGACACAGGATTTTCACTAATAATGTGAACTCCGAGAAACTGAACTCATAGATACAGAGGGTGAAACAATACCTACCAGAGGCCAGTAAGGGCAGGTAAGTGTTAAACACTTGCAAAATTGTAGTAGATAAGGGGAACATTCTGGTATTCTACCCCACAGAACAGTGACTCTAGTCACAAGCACTATAGCTATTTAAAATAGCTAGAAGAAGATTTTTGAACATTCAAATTGCAAAGACATGTTAAATGTTGGAGCCGACCGTCAGCCTCCGCAGCCTGAGTCATACACAGGATATTAACATGCTGAGACAGCATGCCAGACCCATGCAGATGAACTGGGTTGTTTTTTTTTTTCTGGACACTTCTAAAAATATCAAAAATAAATGGATAAAATAACTTTCCTCCCATGGGCTTAATAAAAGCCCATTCCCCAACAAAATATCACACAATGGTTTTTATCAGCCTCTGATATATTCTGCCTGAATAACATTTCATTACAGCACTGGACAGCAGTGTTGACAGCTGGTACTGCAAAGACAACCTCACATCAGAATGTTACCTATAACAAAAGCATTACTTCAAATAATTAGCTTAGGGCTTGTGGGGGCATGACTTGTTTTTCAGAGTCTTCTGGGAGAAGGACGTATTGCTTGAGATGAGAGACAGTCTCAGCAGCAGAGGTTTAGATAACTACCAGAACTGTACTGGTGTCTGCCTAAGCTATACATAGCAAGGGGTCCAGAAAACATGGGCTCACACTTTCACAGCTCCAAATCCCACAGAAAAAGACTACCTCTTCTGAAATATAGCAACAAAGGTGTTAGAGATGAGGCTCCTTGACTCTGATTGGCTTAGCTTGACTTACAGCCCACCTCTAAACCAATCACTGTGGTTAGGGAAATGATACCAGCGTTTATTTACATGCCCAATCCTGAAACAGAAGTGAGATCAGCTCCAAACCAGCCCTATGGGCTGAGTAGTGGTCCCCAAGGCAAAAGAGGAGGTTCTGTTAATGAAAGACTTGAGCTGGATGTGGTGGCACACACCTATAATTCCAGCATTTAGGAGCGGGTGTAAGACGATCTACACAAGGACACCGTGGACTAAAATGGAGAAGGGGTTGAGAGGTAAGAGGCAAACCCAACAAATGTCTACTACAATGATTAGTCCATTAAGATGTTTAAACATCTCTTAAGTCATTTAAAGGGCTAAGATTGTGGGCTAGGGAGTGAAGCCAGAGTCTACATCACATTCGTTCCATATCCTAATTTACATATTGATAATAAAGAAAGAAGAAAAACAAGTTATGTAGCCCTAAAGAAAAATGAAGCCATGACATAGGCAGGAAAATAAACAGAACTCACAATCATTATCTTCAGTAAAATAAGCCAGTCTCAGAAAGACAAATACCAAAAGTTTTGTTTTTTTTTTTCTCATATGGAATACCTGAATTCCAAGTTATATAAAAACACCTAATCATAGGTGTCTGTAGCTCATGAAACTAGAAAACTAGAAAGGTGATTGTGGGAAGAAAGGAGAGACCTTAAAAGGAATGAGAAAGAGGGCAATAAAATACATATCACAGGAAAGCAGAGGGGTGGGGCTAAATAGGAAAAGAAAGGAAATCAAAGGAGTGGGTAGAGGGCGGGGGAGGGGTGACATGTGTATGAGAGATGAACCTGTTACTTGGTATGCCAACCTAAAGTGAATAAGTAAATCAATGGGAACATAATAGCATCCTTTTTTTTTTAGATGCTAAAAAAGCATTTAAATTTAGAGAACAAATATTTAAGTCACTAATAAGAAGTTAAGAGCACTGGCTGGTCCTCCTGAAGACCCAGATTCTATTCCCAGCACCCACATGGTAACTGGATACTGTCTGTAACTCCAGTTCAGGGGACACATACCCATTTCTGACCTCTACTGATAGATGGTGCACATATGTGCATACAAGCAAAATACTCATGCACATAAAATAGATATTGTGAAGTATTTTTAAATAAATCACTAATAAACATAGAATGGATGAGGATTTAAAGTCACTGTTATAACATAATCAACCCAAAGTAAGAATCATCAACTGACACTGAGTGAAAAGTTTAAGGGCTGACAAGATATTTTTAAAGTCTCAGAATAACTCTGTACTAGATGCTTTTGTGTATCAACTTGACACAAGTTACAGTCATCAGAGAGGAAGAAGCCTCAGTTGAGGAAATGCCTCTACAAGATCCAGTTGTAAAGCATTTTCTCAATTGATGATCAATGGGGGAGGACCCCAACCTCTGTGGGAGGTCCCATCCCTGGCCTGTTGGTGCTAAGTTCTATAAGAAAGCAGGCTGAACAGGGCATAGAGAACAAACCAATAAGCAGCACCCTCCATGAGTTCTTCATCAGCTCCTGCCTCCAGGTTCCTGCCCTGCTTGAGTTCCTGTCCTGTGATGAACAGTTCTGTGAAAGTGTAAGCTAAATAAACCCCTTCCTCCCCAACTTGCTTTTTGGTCATAGTGTTTCATCGCAACAACAGAAACTCTAAGTCACTTTCCAAACATTTACATCAGTTATGATGGACACAGAGGTATCTTTATAGTAGGAAATTGAGCTAGCCATAAGTAGTCAATGTAAGATCACTGGTTGTCTTAGCTCAGATTACTACATCAAAACACTATGGCCTGGGTAGATTATGTACAGATAACATTTATGTAGTTCTGGAATTTGAAAGTATGAGATCAGGGTATGCCATGGTGGTGTTCTGAAGGCTTCTTCCTGTGTTGTCCTGAAGCAAACTGTCTTACTTAGGGTTTCATTGTTAAGAAGAGACACCATGCCCAAGTCAACTCTTATAAAGGCAAACATTTAATTGGGTCAGGCTTACAGTTTCAGAGGTTCAGTCCAGTATCATCATTGCAGGAAGCATGGCAGCATGCAGGCAGACAAGGTGCTGGAGGAGCTGAGAGTTCTGCATCTTGATCCAAAGGCAGCCAGAAGGAGACTGGCTTCCACAGGCAGCCAGGAGGAGGCTCTCTTCCATACTGAGTGGAACTTGAGCATTAACAGACCTCAAAGTCCACCCCCACAGTGACACACTTCCTCCAACAAGTGCACACCTACTTCAACAAGGAGACACCTCCAAATAATGTCACTCCCTATGCACAAAGCATATTCAAACCACCACATTCTATTCCCTGGCCCCACACAGGCTTGTTCAAACATGAGTCTATGGGGATCATACCTAGCCATAACATAATGAAAAAATACATTTAGTCCAACTTAAAAAGTCTCCATATGACAGTCTCAACAATGTTAAAAATTCAAAGTCTCCTCTAAGATACATGGAATCTCTTAACTGTAATCCCCATACAATCAAAATCAAAAAGCAGATTACATAGTTCCAACATCACAGGATATACATTACCATTGTAAAATGTCATTGTGAGGAAATACAGGATCAAAACAAGACCAAAAATGAGCTGGGTAATCTCTAAACTCTGCATCTTCATGTCTGATGTCCAATTACTTTCAAATTGTTGACTGCAACTTCTGCAACACATTTTTTTTCTCTTGGACTTGTTCTACTCCATGCTAGCAACTTTACTCAACAGGTATCCCTCAGCTCTGGCATCTCTAATGTCTTGGGGTATCTAAGGCAACTCCAACTGCACAGCTTCTGCTTCCAGTGTCTGGGATCCAAACATGATCTTCTGGGCTCCTCCAAAGGGCTTGAGTCACATCTTCAGCTCTGCCCTTGGTAGTACTCTGGGCTCTGGTTGACTCTACTCCACTGCTGCTGCTGTTCTTGGTTATCATCCCATGGTACTGACACCTCCAATATGCTGGGGTTTTCTGCTGCATCTGGGATTCTCCAATAGCTTCTCATAGGCTCTCTTCATGGCACCAAGCCTCACCTACTTTGCATGACCCCTTCAGTCCTGGGCCATCAACTGCAACTGGCCTTTCCGGTCTCTCACAATGCCAAGCCCCAGCTGCTCTCCATGACACCTTTAAAGCCAGTACCACCGGGGTGATTCTTATACATTTTGAAGTCTGGTATAATATCTATCTCTGGAACACAACTTCTTGTCCTCTCAGAAAACACTTCCTAAAAGATTTCACCTCAGTGATGCTGGTCTCTTCTTAATCACCTCAAATTTCTTAGCTCCAGCTAACCAGCATCAATTGTCCCAGTAGTCTCTTCTATTCTTGACTTTAAATCCAGAGTCACATGGCTGAAGTTGCCAAATTCTGCTGCTTGCTGGGCCTGAAACATGGCTCCCTTGTTCTATTGCATTATCAGCAGCTTTCTGTTTTCCAACTCTTTCACTGCCTAAACGTGACTGTCCTGGACCTTCTTCTGTAGACTGATCTTGAACTCATAAATCTGCATGCCTCCATCTCCTGAAAGCTGAGATTAAAGGCATGTACCACTGTGCCTGGACCTCTAAGCTTTCTTTACCATTTTACCAAAATCTTTACAAGTTCTGGATTGTAGTTCATTCCTGATATAGTAAAGCTGACAACAGAGAATAGTCATCACAATCCATCCCTTGTCAGTTTGATACAGAATCATATTTCCTTATGTCCAAATGAAAACAATAACCAGGTCATAATAAACACCGTGATATAACTACCCCTTGTTCAACTGCAAAGGCGTAAACAGTAGGGTTTAGCTCCATTACACTTTCTGGTGCCCCTTTACTCTTTGAACCATAAATTTTGTATTTTTCTTTTCTAGGCTTGCTATGCTTGATCAAAACACTCCTCGTAAGAGTGAACCACAGGACAAAGTCTAAACTAGGCTTTTATGAAACTTCCTTTGTGATTGCAATTATCTAAAACTCTTTACTTTAGCTTTAGACAGACTCTTCAGACAAGGACAAAAATGCAGCCACATTCTTCACCAAAATACCACAAGAATAATCTCTAAGCAACATACTAAATTCTTCTTTGAAACATCTTGAGCCAGGATCCCAGCGTTCAAGTCACCCTCAGCACCAATGTCTTCCATATTCCTACTAGGATGGCCCATCAAGCTCCACTTAAAGCATTCTACTACTTTCCAGATTCAAAGTTCCAAAATCCACAGTCATCCAAACAAAAGCATGGTTAATGGTTAAGCCTATCAAAACAATAGCCTACTCCTAGTACCAAATTCTGCTTAGTTAAGGTTTTTATGGTGAAGAGACACCATGACCACAGCAACTCTTATAAAGGAAAACATTTAATTGGTAGCTTGCTTACAGTTTCAAAGGTTTAGTCCATTGTCATCATTGCAGGAAACATGGCAGTATGCAGGCAGACATGATGCAGGAGTGGTAGCTGAGAGTTCTATACCTTGATCTGCAGGCAGCAGGAAAAAGAGAGACACTGGGCCTGGACTGAGCATTTGAAACTTCAAAGCCTACCCCCATGGTGACATACTTCCTCCAACAAGACCACACCTCCTAATAATGCCACTCTCTACGAGTTTATGGGGCCATTTTCATTCAAACCACCAGAGATGGTTAGGATGTCTACATGAAAGGTGCAGGGAACATTCAATCCATAACACTAACAGTTAATAAGACAAATGAACACCTCATGCCTCTGAACACAAGCACTGAGGAAAACATAGTATAGTTCCCTATCTCTACTAAAATGAAGCCAAATTACATTCCTCTCATGAGGAAACATCAGGCATGCTCAAACTGAGAGAAGGTTGAAGGGGTTGGGGAGAAGGAGAAGGAGAGAAATGAAAAGAAAAAGTAACACTTGGCTCATAGAAGCTGAAGCTGAAGAATCCTGAGTTCAAAGCCAACTTGGCCTCTATTCTGTAACAAAGTCAATGTTAAGAAATACAAAGTAGGGCAGTGGTAGCCCATGACTTTAATCCCATCTCTAGGGAGGCAAAGGCAGGTAGATTTCTGTGAGATCTCGGTGGATCTCAGTGAGGCCAGTCTGGTTTACAGAGCAAGTTCCAAGACACCCAAGGCCACACAGAGAAACCCTGTCTCAGAAAAAAAAAAAAAGAAGAAGAAGAAGAATGAGGAGGAGAAAGATCACCAGAGAAAGAAATAAAGAAGGAGAGAGATGGAGACAGAGAGACAGAGAGGGGAAATACAAAGTAAGCTAAGGTCTGTTTTAAATAAAAAACTAGAACATGACACCCAAACACAAAGCATGATCCAGAATATTTCTTTGCTGTAAATGATTTTATTGGAAAAATTCATAAGCCATTTATAGTGGCTAGATAATATTATATTGACAAAAAGTTCCATAATTCTGATCACTTGTGAGGGACAGGACTGAAGAGGTAACTTCAGTCTGCTAGGTGGTTAAGAGCACCTGCTGCCCTTGGAGGACCTCAGCTCCTTTTCCAAACCCAGGAAGGGCAAAGGGCTAAAGGGAGAAGGAAGAGGGGCTAGGGTCGAGGGTCGAGGGGTGAGGGTTGAGGGGCTAGGGTCGAGGGTCGAGGGGTGAGGGTTGAGGGTTGAGGGGCGAGGGGCGAGGGGCGAGGGGCAGCTCACAACCCTCTGTAGTAACTGCACTTCCATGGAATCTGACACCTTCTCTGGATTCATGTGCACATTACTCGCACACAAACACATTTACAGGTAATCTTGAAAAATCTTAAAGAAATACTCTGAAGTATTTAAGGATAAAGAAGAGTCTTGTGTACAATAGCTCAGGGAGTAACACACAGATACACACACATGCAGGCATGCATACATGTTTCTTTTTAGGAGGGGAGGGGCATTTTAGTAAAATGAAAATATTAGGTAAATCAGAGTTAAAAATAGGTAGGAACTCTGCTGTTCTTGTAAATTTCTATAAGTATGAAAACTATGAACAAGTTAAAGATACAAAGAAATTGGTGTGTAATTTTAAATCACTTTTTATTGTAATGAATAGAGAAATAAGTTGGTCTCAAAAGATTTTGGTTTGGGGGAATCAAGAGAGGGTTATGGAATGTAGATGTCATGTAAGTAGATGGGGGCCAATGTGGGAGGGACAGCAGGCTTGGGGAGGACAGATAGGGAAGGGCAGAGAGAGGCAAAGAAAACATGACAGATACAGGTAAAAATGCCCTACTGAACCCCCTGGCTAACCCAGAAATAACTAAGAAAAAGGTTTCAGTCAGGTTTTGGCTATGTAATGAGAGAAACTTCATCATGCATGAATACCAGTGGAAAACAGATTGAGGAAAGAACTCTTAAGTCAGGAGAGTAAGGCTGACAGAATAAAGAAACATGACAGGAGACTGGGGATAGAATGTTCCAGTAGCATGGCTTTTCCTCCTACGGGGTTACTACCTGCACCGGAGATATGAGGGGTTGTGCCCAGTCTTACTTACTGTAACATGTTTGGTGGATATCTCTGGGAGGCCTGCTCTAATTATTTGTTTGTTGATGGGGGAGGGGCGCGACTAGAAGGAGGGGGAGGGAGGAGAAACTGGTCATGATAAAATGTATGAGAAGAATAAAAGTTAAAAAGAAATTGCTTTCCTCTTTAACGAATGGAAAACTAACATATGGGGGGGGGGGGAAATGAAGACGAAGCTGTTGGGTGATCATGTGGCAAAGATGATTTCTGATTCACAAACTAAATTGATCCCTGCGGTCCGTTTCAGATGGGAGCTCAGAGAAGTCGGTGCCCAGGGAGACAGCCTAGCTGAAAGTGTCGGGGCTGAGTCAAATCAGGAGAGGAAAATAAAGGAAGGAGAAACTGGAACGTGCTTGTGAACACGAAAGCAGATTCTTCCCTTCCAAGAAAGAGACTGGAGCCCCAGTGGGGCCCGGGAGACAAACCCAGCTTCTGCTTGGAGAGGAAGTTAGGCAAATGTCAGCTTTTCTCAAATAGCCTTGCCCAGAAAAATGTGTCAACAAACACCCAGCCAAACTTCGCGAATACAACGCAAGGCAACTCTGCCCAGAAACCGGGCAAGCATCTCCCGAGGGAAAAGCGCTTGGTTTGAGTTAAAAATACACTAAATTCACAGTCACTCAAGAGCTAAAAGCCCAGGGAATAACTCAGGACTTTGGCTTTGAACTCCTTCAATTTCCTTTAAGGTAGATTTCTCTTTTTGTTTTAAAACAAACAAACAGATTTCTCTGTTTGTTTGTTTTAAATGCATTATCTGATCTGCCTGAGGCAGAAGAGGAGTGGCCCTGAGAAGGGAGAGCAGATCTCCGTTTTGAGTGGAGTGGTGTGCCAATGTAATTCCGGAGGGAATTGTGGGAATGGAGACCAGGCCCAGACTGCATCTCTGCACCTTGGCAGGCAGCAGCAGTCAACAGTGTCAGGTGAAACCCGGCCTTCTTCTTATAGGAGCCTACAAGATGTCCTGGAACCCTTCGGAAATTTCAGTCAACTCTTTCTAACCACAAATAGAATCTAATAAGCTTGAAAGTTGTTTCTAAATAACTCCTTTCTTACACATGTAAAACCCTGAGAATATACAGATGTGCTAAAAGAAAGGGTTAAGTATTCCCAGACCTCTACACCCCTTCCACAGCCCCCAAATGAGCATTTTGTTGTATTTATTAGATTTTTAAAGTGTTTTAGTTTTAGGAGTTAAACCAATATTAGGTGTTTGTTTCTTTGTTTGTTTGAGACAGAGCTTCGTTCTAGGGCCCTTGGCTGGGTTTAAACTCAGTTTTCTGCCTCAGCCTCCCAAGTATTCAGATTACTGGCGTGCCTGGCTTACATTTTTTCTTCCTTTTTTGAATGGTTCAAAATAAAAATGATGTCAAAAAGATACTGCCTGAGAAATTTATACTTCCCTAATATTTCCTCATATAAGTACAAGCACAAATTCTTTCCTTTCCTTTTCTTTGTGTTTATGTGTGGTTTTCTTCCTCCCCCCCCCCCCCAGAGAGGGTTTCTCTGTGTAGCCCTGGATGTCCTGGAACTCACTCTGAAGCCCAGGCTGGCCTTGAACACAGAGCTCTGCCTGCCTCTGCTTCCCACGCCGGGACTAATTGCGTGTACCACCACCGCCCACCTTAGTTTTTATTAGTTTTAATGATATGTAGGTGCGTGTTCCCGCACACGAGTGTGTGTACAAGAGTGCAAGTGTTGGTAGAGACAGAAGTGTCAGACACAGATGGCTGTGAGCTGTCCAGCATGGTTCTGGGAACAGAGCTGGAGCTCTCTGAAAGAGTGCAGAGTTCCTAACTGCTGAGCCATCTACAGTCCCAAAATTATTCCCTTAAAAAAACAACTGGGCTGGAGAGCTGGCTCAGTGGTTAAGAGCACTGATTGCTCTTCCAGAGGTCCTGAGTTCAATTCCCAGCAACCACATGGTGGCTCATAACCATCTGTAATGGGGATTCGATGCTCTCTTCTGGTGTGTCTGAAGACAGGGACAGTGCATCCGTGTACATGAAATAAATAAATACATACATACATAAACAAATACATAAACAAATAAATAAATACAACTTTTAATTGTATGTGTGTGCATGCGTGGTGACCATGTGCACTTGAGTGTGTGTGTGCGTGCAAGCGCATGTGTGTGCAAACATGCTTGTGCCACAGTGGTTAGGGGACAACTTTCTAAAGTCAGTGTTCTCTTTCTGCTTCATTTTGAGGCAAAGTCCTCCTGTTGTTTCTGGTTCACCGTGTACTCCAGACTCACTGGCCCATGAGCTTCTAAAAAGACACAAATTCTTACTTCACACTTTACTACAAAGAGTGGCAATGCATCCCAGTTCATGCACTTTGCATGTGTTTACGCAGACAATGAGTTTTTACTGACATTAGATCAGACTTCTGTAACACACTTTTTTTTTTAACTTAAGGATTGTGTAGACATTTATGCTATCGTTCTCAAAGGCTATGGTGACAGGGAAAAGCCCTGAAATATTATTATGACTCTCTGCCTCCCTCAGGATAATCTTTGGGATAGGAAAGAAAAATAGTCTGATCTGTGGAGTGCGGAGGCCTCGGATGACTTGAGGCTCAGCCAGTGACCTCATGTGAACTTGGGTGCTGGGCCGCAGATCCCAATGTTCAAATGCTTCTTTCTCACTCTTGTGTTCTAGGCTGTTGTGAGAGTTAAAGGAGGTGATTAGGAAACAATCACTTGATATGAGGCAATATAGCACTAAAATGTCTATAGACTATATCATACACTCATGCCTGTATACACAAACACATACACACACTCACACACACAAACATGCACACACACATCCATACACATATACATAGACACACAAGCTCATACACACACATATACTCACACATTTATACACACATGCTCACACACACACACTCGCACATACACACTTGCACATACACTCACACACAGTCACACATACATACACACAGACACACTCATTCACACACACATGTATGCACATACACACACACACTCACACACACATGCTCACATACATACACTAACATACATACACTAACACACACACACAGTTCTTGTGTTCTGATAGGGAAACTCTATTTGGTTACTTTGCTTTTCAGTAAACACCTTTACACAAAATTTTTGTTTTTTAAATACATTTCTACTGTTGTGTATTTCATATAGATGAAGAAATTGAGAAAAGTAAATAGTCAAAAAGTAAAATTGAAGTAACCCATAACTTATTTGTAAAACTCCCTCCAGCTATTTCATATGTATGTATATGTATACATGTTTGATATATTTGATACTTAAGTTCTCTAGAGACTTTAGCTATCATACACAATCTTATGAGGGCATTTCCATTTCTAAATATTCATATAACTCGTGCTAGAGAGACGGTGTAGCAGGGAAGAGCACCTGCTGCTCCTCTAAGACACCTCTAATGCTGAATTCAGATCTCAGCATTCACCACACTCATTCACACTCACACACATGCTCACATACATACACTCACACACAATCACATCACAATCAGTTGTGAGAGGTGGCTCACAACTGCCTCCAGCTCTAGCTGCAGGGAAACTGACGCCCTCTTCTGGCCTTCAATGGCACCTGCTCACAGACGGCATATGCATGCAGAGATGCACTCACAAACACATAAATAAATTTACATCTTTAAAAACTCCCCTGACTTGAAGAAGTCAGATGAGAATAGGGGTGTGTGTTTTCTTTCCTTCATTCAACAAATGCTCTTAAGCTCATCCTGTTTGCTATGAACTGCACAGACACAGACAGGAATCTGACACAGGAAGGACAGTGAAATAAGCCTAGTTACATTTTGAGCTCCCTAGGGTTCCTCACATGCCTGGAAAGACCTTTTACAACCCTAAGCCTGCCTCATACAGCCCCACCCTACTCCCCAGCCCACAACAATCCTTTCTCTGTGTTGCAAACATCTACTTATCTGTTAGGATTTAATGCAAATACCCTTTGCTCTGTGGTGGTTTCCTGATGCCCTGGAAGAGGAGCAGACATTTCTGAAGAACGACCCAGAGTCCTGCCGTTTCCCCCCCCCCCCCCCCCGTTTGTAACTGCCTATAAGCCATCCCACCTCATGCCCCTGCTCACCATAGAGTTCTTAGAGTTGGAGACTTTGTTTTGCTTTATTTCCAGCTGTGCTCAGGAATATGAATACAATGTAGAGCACTCTGACTGAGCACGCAGATTGAACTGCCAACAACAAGTGCTTATTGAAATACTAAATAAAACAATGGAGAGTCTGGAGAGATTGCTCAGCTGTTAAGGGCACTGGCTGCTTTTGCAAAGGACCTGGATTTGGTTTCCAGCACCCACATGATGTCTTACAGCTGACTGTACCTCAGTTCCAGGGGATATGATGCACTCTTCTGGCCTCTGAAGACACTTGGCACATACGTAGTACATATGTATACATGCAGACAAACACTCATACACATACATTTTTAAAAATCTTTAAAAACAGATAAATATAACAACTGAAACTACACTATTGGCAAAGGTCTGTTTATAAAGGATCATTATCAGAAGTCCTGACTCATACACTGAGCTAGATGTTTAAATTTTCATTGATTGATGGATTTCTTTCTTTTGTGTGTATGTATGTGTGTTCAAGAGTGTGAGTGTGTATATGTATGTTCAAGTGTGTGCATGCATGCATATGTGTGTTCAAGAGTGTGAGTGTGTGTATGTATGCATGTGTGTTCAAGAATGTGAATGTATGTATGTATGTGTGTTCAAGAGTGTGTGTGTATATATGTATGTGTTCAAGAATATGAGTGTATATATGTATGTGTGTTCAAGAATGTGAGTGTATGCATGTGTGTTCAAGAATGTGAGTGTATGTATGTGTGTTCAAGAATGTGAGTGTATGTATGTGTTCAAGAGTGTGTGTATATATGTATGTGTGTTCATGAGTATGAGTGTGTATGTATGTATGCATGTGTGTTCAAGAGTATGTGTGTGTATGTGTGTGTTCAAGAATGTGAATGTGCATATGTATGTATGTGTGTTCAAGAGTGTGTGTGTATGTATGTGTATTCAAGAGTGTGAGTGTGTGTGTATGTATGTATGTGTGTTCAAGAGTATGTGTGTATATGTGTGTGTTCAAGAATGTGAATGCGTATGTATGTATGTATGTATGTGTTGTGTTCAAGAGTGTGTGTGTATGTATGTGTATTCAAGAGTGTGTGTGTATGTATATGTGTTCAAGAGTATGAGTATGTATATGTATGTTCAAGTGTGTGCATGCATGCATATGTGTGTTCAAGAGTGTGAGTGTGTGTATGTATGTATGTGTATTCAAGAATGTGAGTGTATATGTGTTCAAGAATGTGAATGTATGTATGTGTGTTCAAGAGTGTGTGTGTATGTATGTGCGTGTGTTTAAGAGTGTGTGTGTATGTGTGTTCAATAATGTGAGTGTGTATGTGTATATGTGTGTTCAAGAATGTGAGTGTGCGTATTTACGTGTGTATGTATGTATGTATGCGTGCTCGAGTGTGAGTATGTATGTGTGTGTTCAAGAATGTGAGTATGTATACATACATATGTGTGTTCAAGAGTGTATGTGTATGTGTGTGTTCAAGAGTGTGAGTGAGTATGTATGTGTGTGTTCAAGAATGTGAGTATGTGTATGTATGTTCAAGTGTGTGCACGCATGCATGTGTTTATGTGTGTGACAGTGTACATACCACAGAGAAGGTGTAGAGGTCAGAGGAGAACTTCCTACAGTTAGTTGTCTTCTTCTACTATGTGGGGCTGGAGACTCAAACTCGGGCCATAGCACTTGGTAGCAGGCACCTTTATCCATTGGGCCATCTTGCTAGCCTGATTTTTGCTTTTCTCCAATTTTGCCTTTGTCTCAACTCACCATTGAAGACCTAGACTTCATGTTTCAACTTACATAAGCATTCAGGGGGAACTGGGGACTCACCAAGGGAAAAGCTAAAGGCCTAATGCTTTTACAGTTAGGCAGACTCTATTAAAGAAAACTATTCCAAGTCATGAATACTAGATTGAATATAAATATTTATTTCAACCAAGAAAGTGAGTGACAAAACTTATGAAGCTTTTAAGCTGGCCAATACAATAGTGCAAACCCCAGCAAGCTACACATCTTTCCAATAACTGTTTTACATCTTCAATTATCCTGAGAAAAAATTATGTCTTTCTAAACAGTTATATCTGTAACAGAAAATACATATGATAGGGGTGTGCCATCTTGTAGTGGCAGTGAGCTAGGAAGTGGGGTTGGTAATCTTTCCAGAACACAGGAGCTTCACTGGCCAGCGTTCTCAGTGACCAACACCAATACAGCAAAGGCAGCAGCATTAAGGAGCAGTGCACTGTAGCCTGCAGGAAAACCACCCAAGGACCATTCTTACAGAACTGCCTCAGGAGGGGTGACAGGGTGAGAAGGAACAGGGGGAGGAGGGGAAGAGAGCCAGGTATAGTTCCATGTGGTGGCAATCCCATGTGGTGCTTGGGAGGCTGAGGGAGGAAGATCTCAAGTTCAAGGCCAACCTGGACTAACACGGTCAAACTTTGTCACAAAGAGGGAGAGAGGAGAGAGAGGAGGGGAGGGAAGAAGAGCCCATGGATACATGATTGTAGACTTCTGGAAAAAGAAGACAAGGAAAGTACAGACTGTATCTCAAACAATAAAAAGTACAGACTTTGGTTAGTGCATCTATACTGATTCATCAGTTCTGACGTTTGTGTATTACTGACATGTCCTGTGTAATAGGAGAAAACTAAGGACAGGATATGTGGAAAGTCCCTTTACCGTCTTCATAATTTGTCTATACATTTTAAAATTTCCAAAAATAAAGTCTACTTGGAGAATGGGAGGGATGGCTAAAAGGTGCACTGAATCTATAATTGTATATACATAGGCATTCTCTTTTTTGCTGGTGCTTTTGAAGCCTGGGCTGACTGACACTCATGATGTAACCCAGGTTAGCTCAGAACTCACAGAAATCCTATTACCTCAGCCCCCCAAATTCAGAGATTATTATCCAAAGGTCTATTTACATCTATGAGTGCTTTGCTTACCCGTATATCTGAGCACCACATGCATGCCTGGTGCTTACAGGCCAGAAGATGAGGCTGAGCTGCTCAGTCTCTGAGCGGTCATAGGGGAATCAAGCCCAGGTCCCCTGGAAGAGCAGCCAGTGCTCTTAACCAGTAAGTCATCTCTCCAGCCCCCAAAATCATTCTTGAATTACAAAACTTAATTTGTGGGCCAAGCATGGTGGCAAATGCCTTTCATCACAGCACTCAGGAGGTAGAGGTAGGCAGAGCTCTGTGAGTTCAAGTCCAGCCTGATCCCCAAACAGAGTTGCAAGGCAGTCCATCACTACACAATAAACCCCTTTCTCAAAAAAATGAAAGAACAAGCAAACAAATAAATCCCAGCTTAACTTGGTTATTAGCATGTATTGAATTTTTCTCTTTTCCCGGCTGTTTTAAAATATGAGGAGAGACATCCCTCCCTCACCGTATGGAGCTCAGCCTGTGTCAGCATCAGCAGCTTCTACCTGCTACGGCTCAGCACCCTGCCCCTAGAACAAGCAACAGCAAAAGAGTGGGTTTGGGGCCATAGTTTTGGAGATTCTGATCCATTATCAGGTAGCCCCATTGCGTGCAGGCCTCTGGAGGGTGCCTGCCTGCCACAGTGACAGGAAGCCTGTGGCATGACAACCTGCTAGCCTCTCCTGGTGAGGCAAACGAGAAAGAGGAAATGACAGACCCACACAACCCCCTGCAAGCACATTCCTCCCTGGCTAAGGGAAGAGAACCCCAACCCCAGGCCCTGACTTCTTACAGGCAGCAGTGCTTCCCAGAAATACCACCCGGGAACCACGTGATTAACAAATGCATCTATATTTGAACCGACGTATAACACACATCTTACTTGGAATTAGTTTAAAATCATATTAAGAGAGTTGGGTGGTGGTGGCACACACCTTTAATCCCAGCATTCTGGAGGCAGAAGCAGGCAGACCTCTGAGTTCGAGGCCAGCCTGGTCTACAGAGTGAGTTCCAGGACAGCCAGGGCTCCACAGAGAAACCCTGTCTTGAAAATCAAATAAATAAACAAAAATTATTGGAAAAAAACATAATAATATATATTAGCAGATAAATGTGAGCTGTTCCAATAGAACCAAAGATGGGGCCTAGAGTCCTAAAATTGATATCTTTCTCCAACCTTTCATGACTTCCAAGGGCCTCTCTGGAGCTCTGATCTGCTCACTCATCCAAGAAATATCTGTATTGCTAGGGGAAGCATTGATACTCTCTGCCTTCTGTCTGAAGTGATCTGGAAGCCTGTGGCTGAGAGCTGTAATTCTCAATCCTGGTTGAACTTTTGAATCATCAGGGAAACTTTAAAAAGCTTTGGTCTTTTCTGGGCCAATTAAATCAGAATTGCTAGCTGGATTTGGTAGTGCAGTGCTTGTAATCCCAGTACCAAGGAGTCTGAAAAGAGACTGAGGTGAGTTCAAGGCCAGCCTGGCATACACAGTGATAGCATGTCTCAAAGCAACCAGAACTTCCAAGGATTTCAATTCTTCCCCAAGAGATTCTAAAGTAAGAGTAGACAAGACTGAGGAATCCAGCTCTAAAACGGGCGCCCAATGATCTTTGCCATCGTGGAATGGGAGAAGAAAAGGTCCAGGAAGCCTGGGGGAAAGGAGCAGTGGCAGTCCCTAAACTGAAGTGGAGAGGGTGCTGGGAGAAGTGGGGGCGAGGAGAGAGTGCTGAGAGCAGCGGTGCGCAGCAACCCACGCACTGGCTGGTTTTAGAACAAATCGGCTCTTCTCAGACATATGTACTGGAGAAGCCGCCTCCTGGAAATTTCCAGAAACAGCGAGGGACTACTAGCAGAAAAGTATTCAGCTCACATGGTCGGTCTTAGTGCCGAGAATCTCAAGGTTGTGAGGTGCTTAGGGGTCACCAATCATTGCTTTCTTACCCCTCCTCCTTCCCACCCTTCCCTTTTCTCTCTTCCCCTTTTCTTCCTTCCTCTCCCCTCCCCCACAGGGCCAGGCGCTGTGAGCATGGTCTCATGGAGCATTTGCACATACCATGCAGATATTTGACCTACTGTTTGTACACCTCAAATAAAATTCAGCATAAGGAAACATGGCTGAGAAGTTAAATAAAGGAAAAACAGAAAATGCAGAAGCCACGCCCTTTCCCCCCAGACCTCCGAGGGAAGGCACTGCTCTCCTCACTGATGAGGAGCCTGTGTGAATGTCCTCTCAGGGCCAGTTAGCTCATACATGACAGGGCAAGAACTTACTCCATTTTCAAAATGATTTTGTTCCTGTTTTCAAATGAGAAACTGAGGCGGAAAGATGTCTGTAGGAGGTCATCGATCAGACATTCTGTTGTCTAAGTGGAGAGTGAGCCAGGGCTCTGTCCTCAGAATCACAGCTGTTTGTGTCTGGGAGGTGCCATCTGCCCCACCCACAGCAGGGAGGGCTCTGGAGAGCTCTCTGTACTCTCTTTGCAACTTTTCTATAAATGTGAAGTTATTCCAGAATGAAAAGTTTATTTTAAAATGACACATAATAGTCACACACATACATAATGGTCACACACACACACACAGATGCCCACGTGAAAACAGTACAAAGGAGGCTGAAATAGGAGACTCCCTGTGGTGGTTTGAATAGGCTTGGTCCAGGGAGTGGCACTATTAGGAGGTATGACCTTGTTGGAGTAGGTGTGGCCTTGTTGGAGGAAGTGTATCACTATGAGAGTGGGCTTTGAGAACTTCCTCCTAGCTTCCTAGAAGTCAGTCTCTCCTGAGTGCCTTTGGATCAAGATGTAGAACTCTCAGTTCCTCCAGTACCATGCCTGCCTGGGCACTGCCATGTTTTCTGCCATGATAATAATGGATTGAACTTCTGTGCGCCAGCCCCGACTACATGTTCTTGGTCATGGTCTCTTCACAGCAATAGAAACCCTAAGACACTCACCCTGGCTTCCAGACCAGCCTTGGCAACAGCGAATTCCAGGCCAGCCTGAACCACATAGTCAGACGCTGTATCAAAAACATACAAGCAAGTAAATAAAATATGCAACATTATACTTCTCAAGACTTTTCTTGTATGAGTAAGCAATTTTGATAAATTAATAAAAAGTAAGATTAATTTATTAGGGGCTGGAGAGATGGCTCAGCAGTTAAGAGCACGTACTTCTTTTGCAAAGACAGCTCAGTGTCCACATCTGGCAGATTACAGTCCTGTAATTCCAGCTCCATGGGATCTAATGCACTCTCCTGGCCTCCTCAGGCATCTGCACACACCAGACCACACTTACTCATAACACACACACATATATACAAGAATAAAGAGTAAAAATAAAATATTTTGAAAGGTTTTTAATGTTGGCCTTTTATCTACGTATTTTCAATGTCTCTGCTTTTTTATAGAACATTTCAATCCACTAGCACATCTGTGTTTGGTTTCGGGTCCAGGGACAAAGGACAAAGGTGCATACTTTACATATCAAAGCAGACCTGACCTCCAGGTTTTCCCGGCATTTTAGGGTTTTACTGCTGTCAACAGACACCAAAACCAAGGCAACTCTTATAAGGATGACATTTAATTGGGGCTGGCTTACAGGTTCAGAGATTCAGTCCAGTATCACCAAGGTGGGTGCAGGGTAGTCTCTTTATCATGGTGATGGTGGAACTGAGAGTTCTACATCTTCATCTGAATGCTGCTAGGAGAATACTGGCTTCTAGGCAGCTAGGACAAGGGTATTAAAGCCCATGCCCACAGTGACACTCCTACTCCAACAAGGCCACACCTCCAAATGGGGCCACTCCCTGGGAAAAGCATATATAAACCATCACACCCAGAATCCCTCAGTCCCTATCTGGCATACCCTGACCCAATCTGAACTTTCCAGCCCAGGGGCTGGGCTGCCCTTCCCCCAAAGGCTCTTCTCTATGTAATACAGATGTTTTGCTCTCTCTCTCTCTCTCTCCTTTCTCTGTGTGCACATGCTCTCTCTCTCTCTCTCTCTCTCTCTCTCTCTCTCTCTCTCTCTCTCTCTCTCTCTCTCTCCCTTTCCATGGTGACTTCCCTGGCCTCCTTCCTTGGGACCAATGAACTCCCCCTCCTGAGAGCAGCTTCCTAATAAACCTGCACTTAATATACTCTAATCTGGTTTGAATTTGCTCATTTTACTGGCAGAGAAATAACTTATCAATATATATGCTGTGTTCACTTTTTAGAGCAACTGTACAGTCTGCATGGCTCAAAACAACAGAAATGCACTGTCTCACAGTCAAGGTTGGAAGTCCATAGCCAAGGTATATGTGGACCAAGGGGCCAGTGTGATTCTCTCTCAGCTTTTGGTATTGCCTGCTATATACAGATACATCACTCTGATCCATGCTTGGCTCATCGGCACCCTCAGTTTTACTGTTTCTTCTTTTCCTACAAGGCCAGTTACATTGGACCAAGGGCATACCATACTCCAATAGAACCTCATCCTATGCTTTGACCCCACCTACCCCCAAGTAAAATCATATTCTGGGGTTCCAGAAATAATGTGTATTTGAAGGAAAATTCTGGTTGGGATTCTGGATCCCCAAGATTCATACACGTAATGGCTATTCTTGGTTGCCAACTTGACTGCACCTAGAATTAACTAAAAACCAAGGGCTGGATAGACCTGTGAGGGATTATTTTCCTTCTCTTTTTCTCTTTTTGCTTTTCTTTTGTTGAGACAGGTTTTCTCTGTGTAGCCCTGGCTGTCCTGGAATTTGTCCTGTACACCAGGTTGGCCTCCAACTTACAGATATCTGCCTGACTTTGCCTCCCAAGTGCTGGGATTAAAGCAGTACACCACCATCTCTGGCCTGGGATTATTTCTTAATTAAATCATTTGAAATGGGAAGACCGTCCTTTAATCTGGATCTTTTGAGGTGGGAAGATCCAACTTTAATCTGGGTCACACTTTCTGTTGGCAGCCTATATAAAGGACATGGAAGAAGGAAGCTTGTCTCTGCTTGCTTGCCCTTGCACTCAATGACAAGTCTATTCCTTCACTGACATTAGAGACTACTTCTTTGGGATTCCAGTATATATTGAAGACCAGCTAAAACATCCAGCCCTGTGTGTAGTAGAACCCAAAAAGTCACTGCTTAAATCAACCCTGGTGGTGGCAGCATTCCCCATTACCTGCCCTAATGTTCTGAGTTCCCAAATAAAAGACACGCATGCAGCCTTATATAATAATCATTAAATAACTCAATGGCTGGGCCACTTCCTAACATGCTTGTGATTGATGTACTTTTTGATAATATCAATTTATCACTCACTAAAACCTATATTTTATCTTGACTGTCCCAGACCCAGACCTATAGCCCTCCTGGGCCATGATCCCCGATTCTTACATGATGTCTATGTTCTTTCTTCTGTAGCTCTCAGGCCTGGTGTCTTCTTCTTCCTCCCACCTAACTCCTTCCTCCTCCCCTGTCCCTTGTTCAGGAATCCTAAAAGTCCCACCTCTGTCTTCCTGCCCAGCCAATGGCTGCCGGTAACTTTATTTACCAATTAAAACCAACTGGGGCAGGGATCTTCAGTGTTTTATGTGTGAATTGCAATTTGGAGGACTCAATTAACAAGCATTAGATCAAAGCCACAACATTTCATCCTTTTGTCCATTATGAAGGTGTTTTCTATCAGATATTTGAACATAGTTATAATAGTTATATAAATTATACACTAGTAATGTCCAGTCCATCAATTTTGTCAATTTAGGTACATTACTCTAACATTGATCCTAACTTAAAAAGTTTACAATTCTATACCTGAATTATGTCTTGATCTTAACATGTATTACCATCTGAAATCATTCTTTCAAATTTAGATCATCTTCCTGAATGCAAAACAACTTAAGTTTGATTATGAGACGATAACTAGTCTTCAACCCCATCAGAGATCCAAGAACAAATTAAACATTACCTGAATATATAGGAAGCATAAAAACATAGATTTTAAAACTTAAACAACTTATAGAGACAACTAACTGCCTAGACAGTCCCCAATATTCCTAAACATTAGATCATCTGTCTTCAGCCTTCTAGCTCAGAACCATCTAACAGACCTTAAGCAAAGCAGGAACTGTGAAGGACTATCTTACTGTATCTTGGCAGAACTAAGCTGTGGACTACCCCACATCATGTGTCCTTTTCTGGACATTATTTTTTTTTGTTTGAAGATGAATTAGGGCAATTCTTGTCCAGTGGCTACATTGCAACAACTGAAACAACTCTATATGGAGGTTATGATGCTCAATATCTTCTTTGAACTGTGAAGTGGGTACTGTCAGAAACAGACATGTCTCCTAGTCAAAATATCTATTAATAATGAAGTGATTTTGTGAACTGAACAACTATTGTATTCTTAAACAACAATGGACTCTTCACCGGTAGACAGCCATTGTTGGACTAGAAGGACCACAGCCTGAAAGCCACTTTAATAAATCCCCTTTAAGTATCTGGGGTAGACTACCAATCTGCTGACACCTAAAGTTATTAAAGCCTATCCTACTAGCTTAGAGAGCAGTAAAAGCTCATGGTATGAACTATTTCACAAATTTATCAAGACAATGCATTTGACTATCACAATTCACCAATTATGAGAGGAAAGAAATTTTGTGATTCTGTATATCAAACTTTTGACAGTTTATAGAAAAATAAGGAAAATGATGCTGCTGGTTGATTGCTTCAAGCATCTCTGGATAAATTGACAAAGGAAAAGAATGAGCTCAATAATAAAATTAAACTCCTTGTATCTCATAATACAGTGAAGGACAGTAATGACTTCAGTGATAAAATTGACCAGCTCCAGATGCACACAAACATTCGAAAGGTTTCTGAGTATGCCCTCGAAGAGAGTCTCCTCTCCAACAGCCACAGAGCTCAAGTTGCAAAAAATCAAACAGAAGTTCTCATTATAAGGTTGGGTGAATTGCAGCAAAAATTCAAGTCCCAGCCTCAGGGTGTCAGTGGTTAAAGTAAGTATTAATTTAGCATCCTGTAACTTAGGATGGAAGTGTGTGGGAGGACCCTAATAAGGCTAAGAACTTTGAACCCTTGGGTTCTCAAGGGTTTATCTCAACTGAAGAAATGATCTCTCCACCTGAAGGAAATGCCAGGCAAGACAATAGTGATGTCCATCAGGGTTCAACAATAGTTACCTCTAGACCAATAAAGCTAAGCAGGCTCTTAGAGTAGAGATAGAAAGTGTAGTTCATGAGGAGGTACAGCACACCACTAAAAAGCTTAATGAGTTTGCTAATTCATTTGAGCAGAAGTCTGGGGAATGTGTGTGGGAATGGATTTTCAGGGTGTAAGATAACGGTGGGAGGAACATAAAGCTGGGTCAGGCTGAGCTGATTAACATGGGTCCACTCAGTGGAGATCCTAGGTTTAACACAGAAGCTTGCAGAGAGAGAGAGAGAGAGAGAGAGAGAGAGAGAGAGAGAGGTGAAAAGTTTGTTTGAATGGTTAGCTAAAGCATTAATCTAAAGATGGCCTATTGAAAAGGAAATGCCTAGTATCTTTTGTCTTAGTGTTAATTATGGGATTTTGAGGCTCAGGGAAATTATAATGTTAGAGTGGGTATGTTTTGTAAAACCTAATCCCCCACAATGGGAAGGCCCTAAAGACATGCCCTTCACCAATCCTGTAAGACACGGAATGGTAAGAGGGGCACCAGCACACTTGAAGAGTTTGTTCTTGTCATTTTCCTTGTGCTAGACCTTTTAGGGTTGGAGATGCTGCTGCTCAGTTAGATGAATTAAACGCAGTGTGTTTAATTGGGCCCCAAAGTAGCAGTGGCCAGGTGGCAGCGCTAAATCACCAGAGATAAGGTGATCATAGTTATTATAATGGGGAACATAGACAAAGCAATGTCCATAATTGTCTGACCTATAATGGTCAGCACAGGGAAAATGATTTTTATGGTGGCATGACTTGTACAGCCCTGTGGTACCAGCTGATGTGGTGTTTCTAGGCATGAATAGATAAGAAGTCTACTGCATTCTTGTTTCATGTGTGTAAGAAAAGTTCTCAGATAAATGAAATAAAAGCTCTATTGGATTCTTGCAAAAGGAACCAATTCCCAGACTTGAGCCAGTTTTCAGATCCAGAACTCCTTGAATTAAGGGAATACCAGGTCCTCTTGAAGAAGGACTTGGATAAATGCCTAAGAGTTTTTACTGTTAACCTTTCTCCAGTCCTTCCCTAGAGGGACCTACAGCCTTTTATAAGGGTGACTATATGCAGGGGGAAAAGGAAACAGATATTCTGGGGTCTATTGGATACTGGTTCAGAATTGACACTGATTCCAGGGGAACCCCAAGAGGCATTGTAGCCCTCCAGCTAATATAGGGTTGCAGATTATTGAGGTCAGGTGATTAATGGAGTTTTGGCTGAAATCCAATTCACAGTAGGCCCAGTAGGTCCCCGAACTCATCCTGTGCTCATTTCCCATCCCAAGATGAATAATTTGAATAGATAGAAGAAGCAGAAGCAGGCCAGTGGTGGCACACACCTTTAACACCAGCATCAAGAAGGCAGAGACAAGGGGATCCCTTAGTTCATGCCCAGCCTGGTCTATACAGTGAGCTCTAAGACAGACAAGGCTACACAAAGAAAATCTGTCTCAAAACAACAACAACAACAAAAAACAAAAAAAGGCAGAATTCTCACAATCCCCTGCCCTCAGAACACATTCACCTTATCTCGAGGTCTTTTAAGCTATTTCAATATCCACTACTGTTGCAAGATATTCCCTATCCATTCACATTGAGGCAGTGAGAGGCCAGTGATTGGAGGGGAGAGAGGAGGAGGAGCTAAGAGAAGTGAGGGAGAGAGAGAGAGAGAGAGAGAGAGAGAGAGAGAGAGAGAGAGAGAGAGAGAGAGAGAGGCTCAGTATACTGCAGGAGCGGAGAAGGGAGGGGGAGCCACGGATATCCAGATAACTTTAGACGTATTTCTGGTGTTTTGGAAAGGTTAGGAATATTGGGATAAGACTTTATCATTGTAAATTGGCATTATGTAATTGGGAGTTTTATATACATAAAGATATTTGGTTAGCTATTTAAATTTAAGAGTCACGCTTTACCAGGTATTTGGGTGCAGAGCAGGAGCATGGGACTCCTGCCTATGAGAGCTAGCTGAAAGATTGGCTCAGCAGTGACAGTGAGAGCTGCCCTGAGTGAGACCCGCTAGGACTTGGTGCAGAGGCTTGGTGGGGTGGTACTCCATTTATATTTATTTAACACTACACATCGCAAGTTCAAAATCTCATGTAAATATCAACTCAGAAAGTTTTCAACTTCATCCTCTAAATCAGGATGGCTGAGACTTGGGACATAGTATATCCTGGACAAAATCTTTCTCCATCTGGGATCTGTGAAACCAGGAAATAAATGATCTGCCTTTGAAACACAATGAGCAAGCAGCATCAGGGAGACATTCTTATTTCAAAAGGCAAAACTAAGAAGGAAAAAGCATAGTCATGGATCCCAAGCCAGACAAAGATGCAGCCTCAGCCTCACTGGTTATTTACTTGTTTCTTGATTTTATTTCATTTTGAGATAGGGCCATGTTATGCAGTCTAGGGTGCTCTTGAACTACTGGCCTCAAGGGATCTTCCTACCTCAGTCCCAAAATTTAAAATATATACACAGAAATCTACCTGGTGGTGACATGCCTCTAATCCCAGCACTCAGGAGGCAGAGGCAGGTGGATCTCAAGGCAGGTGGAGTTCAAGGCCAGCTTGGTCTACAAAAAGAGTTCTAGACAAACTAAAGCTACACCATGAGACCCTGCCTCAAAAAAAGGAGTAGGGGGAAAAATGGAAAAAAATCTCTATTTACAACTATGTGGTTGTGTTGATTTTGCAATATTGAAATATTGAAAATTGGGATGGGCTGTTGCTCATTTGGGAGGGTGCTTGCCAAATCCACAATGCCCTGGGTTTGATCCGGGTACCACATAAACTGGGCATGATGGCACCTCTTGTGACCCCAGAACTTGATAAGTTGGAATAGGAAGATCAGAAGTTCAAAATCATCCTCTGTTCATAGAGAATTAGAGGCCTGCTTGGAAGAGAGTTAGTCAAAGTAATTCACTAAAACAAACAAACATAAAAACCAAGAAACCCCTATCTATGTATTTCCAATAACTTGCACAATAAATATACTTTTGGAGTTAGAGTTAGGTAATAACATTTAAGTTTAAGTAGTTAATGAAATCTTTTGTTTTTGAAAAGTCAAATCAAATCACAGTTGGATCAGTAACTTAGCAACCTTCCGGCAGCCAGTACCCCTCTGGTTGGCCCAGGCATCCTCTGCACATGACTGTTTTTATTAACTGGGATGCGGTCCATCTCTGTGTAACTTTATGAAATGTGTTTTGGCTTGGAGCACAGAAAACCCATTTAGACACTAATAGTCTAGTTTCGAGCTGTGTTACTCATTCATAAGAGTAACAACAGTGTGCTTGGATTTTCCCCCCAGCATTTCCCCTTTACTTTATTGGCTAATAAAAATCCAAACACTGAATCTTTTGCCCAGAAAGTGGCACCAAAGCAAAGCAGCTGCCCACCCAGGTCCCAAGGGGCTCCCCTAAAAGGGCCCGAGGAAGGCATAAAGCCCAAGCAGAGAGAAGGCCTATTCTCCAGCTGTCAGGCTCCCCACGGGGTCAGCCAGGAGCTGTCCCCAGTTCCTCCTGGGGGAGAAAGGAAATCCACCCCTCCTCTCTCTACTCAGAATTCCTATCTGATATTCAAGATGGTGACATCTAACTGTAGAATGGTCACGGGGCTGGGGGAAGAGGTTACAGGAAGACACTTAATGATCTCACTTACTTTATAATCTCAAAAAGTTAAACCCATAGAACCAAGAATGTAATAATGACCAAAGGCTAGAGGGGGCAGGGTAAGAGGGGCTAGCGAGTTGCGGATCAAAGTGTCCATTTCTGACATAAGGGGAGAATCACTTTTGAAGTCTACTGCACAGAAAGGGGAGGCTGTGAAGTTGTCTGTACATTATTTTTATTTTATTTTATTTTGTGTGTGCACATATGAGTGCAGGTGCCTGTGGAAGACAGAAGCATCAGGTTTTCCATGGAGCTGGAGTTACAGGTGGTTGTGAGCCACTCAATATGGGTGATAGGAATTGAATTTGGATCTTCTGAAAGAGCAAGAAGTGCTCATAAACACTGAGCTGTCTCTCCAGTACTACTAAGTATATATATTTTTGTTTTGTTTTGTTTTGTTTTTTGAGACAAGTTTTCTTTGTGTAGTCCTAGCTGTCCTGGAACTTGTTCTGTAGATCAGGCTGGTCTTGAACTCACAGATATCTGCCTGACTCTGTCTCTCGAGGGATTAAAAATGTACACCACTGCCGGGCGATGGTGGCGCACGCCTTTAATCCCAGCACTTGGGAGGCAGAAGCAGGAGGATTTCTGAGTTCGAGGCCAGCCTCGTCTACAGAGTGAGTTCCAGGCCAGCCAGGGCTACACAGAGAAACCCTGTCTCGAAAAACCAAAAAAAAAAAAATGTACACCACCATGCTTGGCCCACTATTAATTACATTTCAAAGTTGGTAAGAGAAAAAAATCAAATATTCTCTCCACACACACAAAACTACGAGATAATGTAGCATGAAGTTCCTACTACCGTGCTTTAAGCTCCAGGCAGCCATCACTACCAGCCCCATGCTGTAGCTCATGGGCAGGCTCTTCTAAGTCTTCCTCAGCTAGCACACCCTTCTTTTCACTCTCAGATCACGACCTCTAAATCTGTCCTCAGCTTAATTATGGTTCTAATATCCCACCTGCTACACTGGGCCCTGACAGGAAAGCAGCCAATGGCCACTCCACCCTAGATCTCACATGGCTGGTGTCTCTTCCTTCCTTTGAAGCATGGTGAATCTTTCCTCCTCCCTTAGGTCGGCTAGCCTGCCTGAGGGAAAACTGGAAGTCCCACCTAACCTGCCCAGTCATTAGCTGCTAGCATCTTTATTGATCGATCAAGAACCAGTTGGAGAACAGGACCTTCAGTGTTCACATGCAGATTCTTCATCAAAGCATCAGAACCACCCTCTACAAGATGTCAAGTATGTTAATTGTATTGTTTAAATTGTTCCACAGTGAATGCACACATTAAAACATGGGGGCTAGAGAGATCGCTCAACCAAGAGAGTGCTTGCCATACAAGCAAGAATACTTTAGTTCAGATCTCAGCACCCATGTAAGAAGGCAGCTGTGGTGGCCCACGGTAATCCCAGCACTGGAGAAGCAGTGTCAGGATTTCTGTGTCTTACGGCCCAGCTCAGCTCTAAGTTCAGTGAGACATTTTTGTCTCTAAAAAAATAGGGAGGACTTGTGAGATGGCTCAAAAGGTCAAAGTATTTAACAACCAAGCCTGACAATGTGAGTTCAATTCCCAAAACCCACAGAGTAGAAAGAAAGAACAGACAATGGATTCTCACAAGTTGTTCTCTGACCTTTACAACACACACACACACACACACACACACACACACACACACACACACACTGTACATATACACATTATAAATATAATTATTACTCATCAATTAAGAATTTAAAACTTGGTAACTTGGTGTGTGTGTGTGTGTGTGTGTGTGTGTGTGTTGCTGCTGTTGCTGTGTTTACATCTTTTGAATCAATGACTTACTATGTAGCCGTAGTTTGCCTGAAACTTGCTATATGTACACCAAGTTGATCTTGAACTCAGAGATCCACCTGCCTCTGCATCTCAAGCTATAGGATTAAAGTTTTGTACCACCACGCCTGGCTTAAATTTTTTATTTAGATGAGCGATATGTCTTATCAAGTAAAGATGACTACTGTATAAGCCTAGTGACCTGAGGTTGATCAGCGGAATCTGTGCTAAAAGTGGAAGGAGAGAATCGACTCTGCAATGTTGTCCTCTGACCTCCGAACATGTGGCGCATCTGCCAGTTCCCATCATGCACACATGCAAATCGATAAATCGTTTAAAATTAAGGTTTTGAGTCGGGCGGTGGTGGCGCACGCCTTTAATCCCAGCACTTGGGAGGCAGAGGCAGGAGGATTTCTGAGTTCGAGGCCAGCCTGGTCTACAAAGTGAGTTCCAGGACAGCCAGGGCTACACAGAGAAACCCTGTCTCAAAAAAATCAAAAAAAAAAATTAAGGTTTTGTTAGATAACTTCCCAGGCTTGAACATCATTTCAAGCAGCAGCTGAAAGCCAAGAGCTGAAACCTTAAGTCTCAGATAGCTACTCTACAGAATGGGATCTCTGGGCTGAGTGCAGAGGTGGCATTCTGAACTACACAGAAGGTCACAGAATTACCATCTAGGAAGGTTTCCTAGAACAAAGACACACCATTGCCTCTTCTTCAGAGTTAATTTAGGTTCCTGTACTAATGAATTTACAGCAGTTATGTGCCACGTGCCATCAAGCTAGTAAGCACTCTAGCTCGGAAGGGAAAGGGTTCCTGAGCCCCCACCTCTAATTGAGGAGCTATGGACAGTTTCTGGCTTCTGGCAGGAGTCAGTTTTCTTAAGGATGTGGCTCCCAATAGATTAGCCATGCCCTAGTGGATGGTCAAAGGCATTTATGGAAGCACAATGGGTTACGTTTTTAGAAATAGAAAAAGAGCACAAAGTTAGTGGGTTAGGGAGAGGGAGGTAGATTTGGGAGGAATTAGGGAAGGAGTTGGGAGTGAATGTGGTCAAAATGCATTTTATGAAATTTTCAAATAATTAAGAAATTCTTTTTAGTGGGATAGTGGTAGCACACGCTTTTAATCCCAGCACTTGGAGGCAGAGGCAGGAAGATTTCTGAGTTCGAGGCCAGCCTGGTCTACAGAGTGAGTTCCAGGACAGCCAGGGCTACACAGAGAAACCCTGTCTTGAAAAACTGAAAAAAAAAGAAAAAATTATTTTTAGTTTATCAAGGGCCTAAAGTGAATCTCTGGAACACACAAAGGAGAGAACCTATTTCTCCCACTTCTGAAAGTTATCCTATGATAGACACACACACACATACACACCATTAATAAGAAATAATCTAAGACCAAGTGGTAGTGCTTTGGTTCCTCGGAGAAAGGGAACAAAATACTCACAGGAACAACTATGGAGAAAAAGTGTGAAGCAGAGACAGAAGGAAAGGCCACCCAGAGACTGTCCTACCTGGGGATTCATCCTATAAACAGTCACCAAACTCCAAAACTACTATGGATGACAAGAAGTGCATGTGGAAAGGACCCTGTTATGGTCATCTTTAGGAGAGGCCCTGCCAGAGCCTTACAGATACAGAGGCAAATACTAGTAGCCAACCATTGCACTGAGCATGGGATTCACAATGGAGGGGTTAGAGGTCGGATTGGAGGAGCTGGGGCGGGGGGGGGGGGGAGGGGTGTTGCAGACCCATGGGAAGAACGATGATGTCAGCCAATCAGATGTCCCAGGGCTCCCAGGGACTAAACCATCAACCAAGGGGTACACATGGTTCCAGCCAAAAGAGTGGCAGAGGAATTCCTTGTTGGGCATCAGTGGGAGAAGAGGTCCTTGGTCCTGTGAAGGCTCAATAGAGGCCTCAGTGTGGGAAATCGAGTGGGGGTTGTAGAAGTGGGTTGGGTGGAGGAGCATATTCTCAGAGGCAGGGGGTAGGAGGATGGGTTGGGGGTTTTCTGGGAGGGGGGGAGACTGGGAAAGGGTATAACATTTGAAATGTAAATGAAGAATATATTCGCCGGGCGGTGGTGGCGCACGCCTTTAATCCCAGCGCTTGGGAGGCAGAGGCAGGCGGTTTTCTGAGTTCGAGGCCAGCCTGGTCTACAGAGTGAGTTCCAGGATAGTCAGGGCTACACAGAGAAACCCTGTCTCGAAAAACCAAAAAAAAAGAAAAAAAAAAAGAATATATTCAATAAAAAAAGAAATAATCTAGGGGCCACGTATGAGTAAGACAGTGTACCCCTTTAATTCCAGGACTCAGGAAGCAGAGGCAGGCAGAGCTCTGTAAGTTCAAGGCTAACCTGTCTACACAATGAGTTCCAGGACATCCAGGACTATGTAGAGAGAGCTTATCTCAAAAAAAGAGAGGAGGGTAGGAAGAGGATTAATCCAAATGCCCGCGTCAATCATTTGTACAGCTGTCTGTTCTAGGAACTATAATAAATAGTACAGGGGCAGTAGAGATGCCTTGGCAGTCACGTGCACTACTTCCTTTTCCAGAAGATCCATCTGGGTAGTTTACAACCACTCATGACTCCAGCTCCAGGGACTCTGGCACCTCTGGCTCTGCAAACACCTCACTCCTATGCACATACTGTCCCCCCATACCTACACACACACATAATTGAAATTATATATACATCCATATATGCATGGTGGCACGTACCTTGAATCCTAATACTCATGAGACAGAGGGAGGCAGGTCTCTGTGAGTTCCAGGCCATCCTGAACTATACAACATGCTCCAAACCAAAAGGATCAGATTCCCCCAAAGCTGGAAACATACAAGCCTGTGAGCTGCCCGGCTGGAAAGCAAGCTTCAGTCTCTGCAAACAGCAACCCCTGAGCCATCTCTCCATCCTAAGAGCAAGCTTCAAAGGAATCTGTGGTATCTCCACAGATCATCTGTGATCACTATTGATTGCCACCCCCCCTTCATGCTTATCTCTCTTGGCCATCTTTTCTTTTACCATCTGATTTAGGTTCTTCTTTGGGACTTCAGCAGCAGCCCAACTGTAGTGTGCGTATTTAGCATACAGAAGGTCCTAGGTTTGCTTTCCAACAGCACAAAAGAACAAGGCCTAAGATTCTTTTCCTCTCAACCCCTCTTTACCCTCTACTTATTTTTGTAACTATGAGAAATCTTTTTTCTATCAAAGGTAGTTGGCCCACCAACAGCCAATAGGCCATAAAGCTACAGCAGTCATGTGCATGACAAAGAAGTCTCCTATCTAGATACCTGTTTGTAACTGTGTTGCAAACCACTGGACTAGTTCTGATTTGGGGACACAAAGTGAAACAATGGATCCAAATAGCTTCTTGTGCTGACCCACCCACACCCTTTCTTTGTGAGCAGTCAGGACTCTGAAGTGGAAGGCTTGAGAGAAGAATACAGGACCACTTTGGACTTGACCCAAATTCTTCTGAGACTTTATTTATCTTTTTCCTGTTGTCAATAATTCTCCCAAATGTTCCAGTTTTGTGGTATGGCTTTTAGAGGAATTAAATTTGAATGGCACAAAATTGTATAATTATGTTACAGCTCCATTGCAATTATTGACAGATCCAAGTCGGCTACACCATTATTAGGTAATAATGATGATGATGATGACAGCTCCCGTCCATACTCTGTTCAACATGTGCCAGACACAGCAACCGTGGAGACGATTGGTCCACTAGCCTGATACTTCACATGTCCTACTTATTCAGCATTAAAAACAATTTCCAAAAATTTCAGAATGAAATAATCCTGAGGCAAATGAGGCATGCTTAGCTTCTAGACTATATATACTGATGAATAGGCTCACGTGCCACATGGTGGCAGCAGGCAGAGGCCCTAAAACAGGGCACTTCCTAATACACCACAGTCTACCCTGCTCCCTGTTAGGTATGTAACCATTCACGTACCATGCCTGTCTTCTATGCACTCAATTATTCAAACCCCTCCCCTGACATTTTGTTTGTTTGTTTTTGTTTTTCGAGACAGGGTTTCTCTGTGTAGCCCTGGCTGTCCTGGAGCTCACTCTGTAGAACAGGCTGTCCTGGAACTCAGAAATCTGCCTGCCTCTGCCTCCCAAGTGCCGGGATTAAAGGCATGCACCACTATTGCCCGGTTCTGTGACTTTATGCCTGAGTCAGGCATCTGCTATTACATGGCACAATGCTAGAAAGAGTTAGCCGAGAAAGGCTGCTGGGGGGGGAAGTCATTGTCATTTGAAGATGTGGTCACTGGTGACCCACGTTCGCACAGGTAACACTGACTCGAAGGGGAGGGAAAGAGAAGGAGATCAAGGTAAGAGAGACAAGGCACCTGTTGTGCAGTGGGTCTGACCAGAGTGGAAGGAGGAGTGGGAGGTGGGTAAAATCAAGAGACATTGTATATATGTATGAAGTTGTCAATGAATATATGTAAATTTTTAAGAAGGGATGGAGGGAGGGAGGGATGGAGAGAGGGAGGGAGGGAAGGAGGAAGGAAGGAAGGAAGGGAAGCAAGCCTAAGTTTTCCTCGTTGTTTAATAACAATGAAATCTTTTTTCTAGTAAAATCCTACACAGAGGCCCATTCCTAAACACGAAGAGCTCACCTGGCTGATGGCAGGGAAACTCCTGGAAGTACTACTAGAGTCTGCTCTGTAGCCTAAGGTACTTTAGAGAGTCTGGAAGCACAATTCTGGCCCTCGGTACAAAGCACAGGGTCCAAACAAGTAAAAACTAACCGTCCTTAGTCACACAGACGGTCAGTGTCCAGTGCAGCAGTGGTGCATGCCTCTAACCCCTGAATTTGGGAGGGAGAAGCAGGAAGACCTGTGAGCTGGAAGGATATGTGAGTGAATGATGGGTGGATAGATGGATGGAAGGATGGATGGATGGATGGATGGATGGGTGGATGGATGAGTGAATGGGTTAATGGGTGTACAAATGGGTGGGTGGATAGATGGATAGATAAATCGATAGATAGGTGATCTATCTAGAGAGGCTAGGCTGATCTATCTAGAGAGTTCCACAACAGTCAGGCCTACACAGAGAAACCCTGTCTTCAAAAATCGAAACCAAACAACAACAACAACAAGTCAATGTTTGGTATTTCTCTCCACTGAAAAAATTGGGACCAAGGTGATAGCTTAGTTGGTGAAGTGTTTGCCTTTAAGCATGAGGACATGAGTTCAATCCCTAGTACCTACATAAAGTAAAAACAGGTATACATTTGTAACTTCAGATCTGGGGAAACAGAGATAGGCAGATCTCTGTGGCTCACCAGCCTAGATTACTTGTAGACAGCGCTAAAGAGGAACAATGCCTGATGTTGTCCTTTGGTCTTCACAAGCACAGTTACCCATCTATTTCAAGCCCCTTCATTATTCTATGCTATTCAAAAGCAGATATGAAAATGTAAGACCCAAAATAAAACCCAGATATTTATTAGATCCTAAGCAGAAAAGTATTCTCTACCAGTTTGTTTCACTTTCTAAATGCTGCTTCCTATTTTCATACTTGCCTGCCCATCATGTACCAGTAACAAATACTTCAGAGACCAAGCCAGAGCTAAGCAAAATACCACTCTAAAGATTGCCCTTGGGACAGGGCAAGGCACGTTAGTGAGGTCACTCATAGAAGCAGATACTGTTTCCCATCATTTAACCTTAGTCTCAGACAACAATTGTGAAAATGTGGCTGTGATGTCCAAAGTTTTGGGACAAGCCTCTTGGCACTGTGCCACTTCGATAGGAGCAGAGCAGGGCAGGCTGGAGGATGGCTCAGTGGTTAAGAGCACTGACCCTTCTTCCAGAGGACCCAGGTTGGATTCCTAGCACCCACATGGTGACACAAACCCTGTAACTCCAGTCTCAGGGGATCTGGCATCTTCTTCTGGCCTCTGTGAGCACCGAGCAGGCACAAGTTCACAGACATATATGCAGGCCAAATACCCATACACTATAAAAAATAATAAATAAATCTTTAAGAGCAGGGTGGGATCCAAAGGATAGAGGGTTTGCAAAGTGGACTTGGGAGTTGGGAAGGAACTGCATCCAGAGAGCAGAGGAGTTGTTAAAAAAAAATAAGAACAAAAAACGGATTCATATTTAGACCTTAGAAGGGTAGGTCTTCCGGTAACGTCAAGCATAATTTAGAAGGAAACAAGATCCACAAAGAGGTTTGGCTATTGACCTTTAGGACAGGGTGTGGCTTAAACTTGGCTAGGAGAAGAGCAGAGAAATTTCAGGAAAAATTGAGGGGACTTGGCTAGAGATCAGATGTAGGTGGTGAAGGACTAAGAGGAACTCACTCTGAGTTCCAAGAGGTATCTACAGGAACTCCCAGGTCCGGGTTTTGTCCTAAATCAGGTAGCTGGTAGTGCTGTTTACTGAGTAGAGGAGCTAGGAAACAATATGTCTGTGGCTAAAAGGCTGTGAGTGAGCCCTCCAGAGCCCGCTGCCCAGCTTCCTTGTGGTGGTCTCTACAGTGAACAACTCTGTGCTTACGGTCATTCATCTAACCCCTCTACTGAAAGGGCTTGGCAACCATAAAAGGATTATTGAGAACTTTAAAGTTACATGGGAAAAACATACTGCACAATATTAGGTAATGTAATAAAAATGCAAATTAAAACAAGATAAAAATCTATGCTTATTAAACTGACAAAAATTTTAATTAAATGTCTAAAATTGCCGAGGGTGTGGAAGACCTGGCAGCCTCAGACATTGCTGGTGGCAATATAAACTGGTACAAAACTTTTTGGAAGGAATTTGGCAAAATGTATTGAGAGCCATAAACTAGTTTGTATCCTGTGACCCTGAAATTCCACTTCTGGAAAACTATGCTAAAGGTTTAACTCAAAATAAGGGGAAAGCAGTCCATATACAAGGATGTTTATCCCTGTAGAATTAGAGCTAGAAGCAGTCAATGATAAGACACTGGCTAAATAAGCTGTGGTGAACTTACTGGCTAACCTCCTGTAAATAGTAAAAACTATAGCTACAGATGTCAAGGACCAGCCTTGGTTTGGAGAGGGGTTCCTGAGAGAAGGGATGTTTGAAAGTGGTGAAAAGAACAACTCAAAGTCAAGAGATAGGGTGCAAGCTGACAGCCTTGTAGTCTGCTCAAGATGACTTCCTAGACATCTCTCTGTACATAGCTCTTGGTTTCTACAATTTGCTTGAGATAACTTTTTGCTTGAGACAGCTCCCTGCTAGAGTCAGTTCTCTCACGGTAGAAAAAAAAATTTAAAACCTCTGTGGATAGCTCATGAGTTTTCCTACCAAAGTCAGAAAAGGCTAAAAAAGATTCTTGAATTGTCTAGAAAAAACTCTAAAAAACTGTGTTCGCTCTCCAAGCAGTTCTCTCTGGGTAGCGGCTAAAAATAATTCTAAAAGAGCTGTGTTAGTTCTCTAAGTAATTATTGAGATTTCCAACCAAAGTCCTGTTTGAAAAAAATCTAAAAGAGCTGTGAAAAATTCTAAAAGAGCTGTGTTTGCTCTCCATGGATTTCCAACCAAAATCAGAAATCCTGTTAGAAAAAAATTGTAAAAAATAACTTTCTGCTATCTCATCTCATGTAGACCAAAAGCCCAGTCTTTTATTTACATATTAATTTAGTCATTTATTTCAGGTTCCCTCTTGACCATCCCACAAACCAGCATTCCATGACCTTAGCCTCTTGACTCTTAAGAAAAGGACAGCAAGTATATATATTTTTTAAACATTGCAAATGAATTCAGAGATCTGACTGCCTTTGTAAGCACAGATAATAAACTAGCTAGGTGGGATTCCATCCTGAGATTGCCATTCCAACTACACCTGGACCTAAATTCACCCTGTCTCAGACTGACCTTGAACTCAGAGATCTACCTGATTTTGTATCTTTCTGAAAAGCTGGTTTGTAGTGCATCTGCCTCTGTTCTTTTAGGTTTGTAAAGCCCCTTATATAATTTATATTACATCTTTATAATTTACATAGTTAAGAAATTATATATTTTTGAACTCATGTTTTCAGAGTTCTTTCCTACAGCCTTAAGGGCTATCTTCAAGGTCACAGCACTTACCATTTTTGATAAGGACACAGACACACTTCACCTCCCTGACTTGTGCTGTCTCTGCTTATAATGGAGTCATTAGCCTTAGCAAAGAGGACATTTCTCCAAGGAAGAACATAAAGTAAAATATACAAACAGCCTTATGCCTAGCAACTGCCAACACTCTTGGAGGCCATGCCCTGCTGGCTCTGTTCCAGGGGCAGGAACCATATCACACCATACCTTTCACATGGCCAGGCAGGACTCAGCATACAAATAATGCTCAATAATGAAGGATGCTTGTGCTAGCATGATAAGTCTATATGTACAATATATGTCTACTGCTATATCAATTGTGTAAATGATTTCTAAAAGAAAAAAACTAGAAGGCAATGATAGTAATTATGAGGTAAGAAAATAAACCCACAGGTAACTTCAAAGTTTTCCTGGATAAATTTTCCAAATTTTATTCTAAGTGTTTAAAAAGTTTATGTGATAGCTAGGCATGGTGGCATTTATCTTTGATCCCAGCACTCAGGAGACAGAAGCCAACAGATCTCTATGAGTCTTAGGCCATCCTGGTCTACATAGAAAATTCTAGGCCAACCAGGACTACAAAAACCAAAACAAAGCAAAGTAGAAAATCTTATCTTTGTTAGTTACAAACAAGTATATTAGTAGGGTGTTACGGTGCACACCTTTAATTCCAGCACTCAGGAGGCTGAGGCAGGAGGATCTCTCAGTTCAAGGCCAGCCTCGTCTATACAGAGAAATCTTGTTATGCAAAACAAAAACAAAACAAATATGTTCCTATACTCATGGACCATAAATGGAATGGAAAGTGAGTAAAAGAAACAATTAGTTTGCCTGCATAAATAATTTTCAAAATTCTTCATTGGGATTGAAATATTATTTATGAACATATGTTTACTTCAATCCATTTACTTAATTTTCCAAATCCTCACAAAGGTATGCTCATTTCTTAGGGCTTTCCTCATCCCTGACCAAACACTCTAGTTGCTTCTTTGAGCCACCATAGCACTTGGCTTTAGATCCTGACCTATGGTGTGTATATCACTGGTGATTGGTGGCTGAAGTGTATCTGAGAGTGTGGGATTCAGGAGCTCTAATGTAGATTCTGAGAATTTGCATGTCTAACTTCCCTAATGATGCAGATACTGCTATTCTTGGGAACCTTGGGTTTTGTTTCTGGTTTTTTTTTTTTTTTTGGTGAGGTTAGTCCTTGAGAATTTCATATATGCATATATAATGAGTCTTGATCAAATCCCTCACCCATTCCCTCCCTTCCAATCCCTTCCCTATTCCTCCTACCACTTTCTCCTTACAACTTCAAGTGGGTTTTTTGTTTGTTTTGTTTTGTTATTTTTAACATACTGAGGCAATCAATGGTGGCCTATATGTATATGGTATGGAATCAACTGGTGAAGCATGGCCTACATCCCTAAGGAAAATGAACTCTCCCAGAAGCTATTAACTTAACAGTTTCTCAGTTAGAGGTGGGACTTCATCAGCCCCTCCCTGATCCATGCTTGGATTTTAGCTGATTTGTGCAGGTCTTGTGTGCACAGTCCCAGATGCATAGTTCATGTGTATAAGGGCCCAGTCATGTCCAGAAAATGCTGTTATACTACAGGCCTCTATTCTCTTTGGCTCTTAAAATCATTACTCTTCCTCTTCCACAGTGATCCCTGAGCCTTAGAGAGAAGGGCATTGTGATATAAATGTTCCACAGTTTCTTATTCTCTGCATCTTAATAGTTGTGGATCTCAATATTAATTACTGCAAAAAATTTCACTAATTAGAATGGCAAAATGCATTAATCTATGGTATAAAGATAAGAACATATAAAATTTACTACTATATCTATTTAATAGAATAAAAGTGTTAGATTCTCCTATAATGCCTATGCTCTAGCTAGCCATGTGGTTTGGGCCCAATTAAGGGTACTAGGCATCAGTTTTGTCTTGTGGGGAGGACTTTAAATCTAATAAGAGAACGATTGGTTATTCCCACAATGTATATTGGTAAACTTGATTGTTATAGTAATTCACAGGGTTCACAGATGGATTTTTATTTGATAACCTGTGGTGTCTACAGGGAGGCACTGCCCCCCATTATAGGGGACTCCTCTATTTAGCCCCACTTAAATCCATTTTATATATGTATACATATATGTGTATGTATATGTATTTATTTAAGGAAACTTCTGCAGTAGTAGGTTTCCATATGACTTTTTCAAAGGTCTTGAATACTGGGAGCCTTAATATCATGAATGGAAGCCTTGATATCATACATGGAAGCTTCTAGTACTATAAAAGCTATCTAATAGTGATAACACCTCTAGTGAGCTTGATTTCTCCATGTCCCATGACTTATATATGTGGCATCTCTAGTAACATAGTCTTTCCATCAAATTCTGGATGGTAATAAGCAAGAGCAGTAACCTATAATATTTGGGGGAGAGGGGTGGCTATTGAACTATAGTAACCACCAACTCAAAAAGATACATATTTGCCACTAGGATTTTTATTTGACAACCTATGGTGCCTTCATAGAGGCACAGTTCCCCCATTATAGGGGGTTCCTATATTTAGCCCCACTTAAATCCATTTTATATATGTATTCATATATGCATATTCATATGTATTTGTATTTAAAGGAAGCTTCTGCAGTAGTGGGTTTCCATATGATTTTTTCAAAGATCTTTGTTGCGATTGGTTCTAATGCTTTGATTCAATAGGGAATCTGTGTGTCCATACGCTAAAGGTCCTTGTTCCCAATTAGTTTTTGATCAATCAATAAAGATGTCAGCAACCAATGGTTGGGCAAAGGGAGACAGGATACTTGAGTTTTGAGGGCTAGGACATCGGGGGAGGAGAAGGAGAAATCACCGTGAAGCAATAGGATATAGATGGGTGTAGAAGCTGCAGGAGATGAAGCCAACCAGTCATGTGAGATTTCAGGTAAGTGGCCACTCACCACTTCCCTCATTGAGGGGTAGGGTAGTAAGCAGAGGATTAGAAGTACCCAACCATTGAGCAACACTGCATATTAAAAATAAGCTAATGTGTCTTTCATTTGCAGATCCAAAGGTAGCTAGAAGTGTGATCCTCTGGGGGCATTAAAGTGGAGTAGCTAAAAGCTCACACAACAGGTCTTGAGTGCTGGGTCTTTATCTCTCCTCCTACCTGCAACCCCACCCCCATCCACACTTCCTGTTCTGTTCTTCCTCTTTCCCTTTTCATTCTACCTTCATTCTCTCCCCATTCCCTTGAAATTCCCCTATGGCCTCTTAGTACTTTCTTGCCATCTATGGATACTCCAATTTAACACATATATTCAGAGTGTTTGAAAACAAGCATCTGACCAGGCAATGGTGGTGCACACATTTAATCCCAGCACTTGGGAGGCAGAGGCAGGTGGATTTCTGAGTTTGAGGCCAGCCTGGTCTACAGAGTGAGTTCCAGGACAGCCAGGGCTACACAGAGAAACCCTGTCTCAAAAAACAAAAACAAAAACAAAACAAAAAAAGAAAAAGAAAGAAAACTAGCATCTGGGCTAGAGAGATGGTTCAGCAGTTTTAAGCACAGATTCCTCTTCTAAAAGATCAGGGTTCAAGTCCCAGCACCCACATGGCAGCTAGCAACTATCTATAACTCCAGTTCTGGGGGATCTAACAACTTCTTCTGGACTCTGAGGGTACTATATGTATGTGATGCACAGAAAAAAGACCCATACACATAAAAGAAAAATAAAAACCAAAAACTAGTGTCCATACAAAAGAGAACATGTGTTGTGGTCATTTAGGGTCTAGGTTACCTCACTTAAAATGATTGCTCCAACTCCATCCATTTGCCTACAAATCTCATAATTTTATTTTCTTTATAGATAAATACAACTTAATGAGCTTTATTCTTATTATCCATTCATCTACTGCTGGACATCTAGGCTGATTTTGTTTCCTAGCTGTTGTGAATATAGAACTAATGAACACGGATGAAGACATATCTCTGTAAGTAGGATATAGAGTCCTTTGGGAACATGCCCAGAACTGACATATATGATAGTGAGTCATATGGTAGATCTATTTATAGATTTCTGAGGAAACTCTACACTGATTTCCATAGTGGCTGCACCAGCTTGCACTCCCCCTAACAGTGATTAAGTGCTCCCCTTTCCCCATATGCATGCCAGCATTTCTTGGCATTTGTTATCATTTTTAAACTTAACCATTCTGACTGGGTTAAGGTGAAGTCTCAAAGTAGATTTAATTTGCATTTTCCTGTTGACTAAAGATGCTGAACATTTAAAAAAATGTTTCTCAGCCATTTGTATTTCTTTCTTTCTTTCTTTTTTTGAGAAATCTCTGTTTAGTTCCATGCCCCAATTTTAAATTGGGTAGTTTGTTTTCTTGGTGTTTAGTTTTTCAAGCTCTTTGTATATTCTAAATATCAAACCTCTGACAGATATAACTGATAAAGATTTTCCCCACTCTCTATGCTACTTTAACATTCAAATAATGGTGTCCTTTGCTGTAGAGAAGTGTTTTAGTTTAATGAAGTTCCTTTATGCTGTCAGTATTAATGCCTTAGTGGGCTCCTTTCCTGCCCCTGTAAGTTGAACTGATTCTATACATTCTTCTTTGTCAGACTTGGGGTTTTGGGTCTCATGCTGAGGTCTTTGATTCCTTTGGAATTGAGTTTGTGCAGAGTGAGAGGCAGGGATCTGGTTCCATTGTTCTACATGTTGCTATAGCTATACAGTGTGGTCAGCCCCATTTGTTGAGGGCTTTTCTCTATTTTTTTTTTGTTTTTGTTTTTGTTGTTTTGTTTTTTTTCTTTTTCAAAAATCAAGTGACTGTAGGAGCATTATATATATATATATATATCTCAGATTTAAGTATGTCTGGGTTCTCAATTCTATTCCATTGGTCAACGTGTCTGTTGGGTTGCCATTCCATGCTGGTGTTATTACTAAATTGAAATCAGGCATGGTGGTACCACCAATCTTTTATTGGTCATGGTTGTTTTGTCTATTTTCTTAAATAGGGTTTCCATGGGTGGGAATAGACACCATGACCAAGGCAACTCTTACAAAGGAAAGCATTTACTTGGCTCTGGCTTAGAGGTTCAGAGATTCAGTCCGTTGTCATCGTGGCAGGAAGCGTGGTAGCACACAGGAGGGCGTGGTGCTGGAGGAGCTGAGATTCTACATCTTCATCCAAAGGCAGCCAGGAGCGGACCGTTTCAAAGCCCACCCCACAGTGACACACTTCCCCCAACATCTACACCAGTACCTCCTAATAGTGCCTCCCTTGGGCCAAGCATATTTAAACCACCACATCTATCCTTCTTTTGCATTTTCATTCAAAACTTAAGTTCAGTTGTTTGTTTGGTTTATTTTTTTCAACTTCTGTGAATTGTGTTAGAATTTTGAGGAGGTTGTACTGAATATATAAATTTCTTTTGGTTTGATAGCCAGTTTCAAAGTATTCATCAGATGGATCCAAGAGTATAGAAGTTCTATCTATAATCTGATATCTTCTTTGATGTCTTAAAGTTTTCACTTCCTTAGCTAAATTTATGCCCCCTCGTTTTTTTTGTTTTTTGTTTTTCAAGACTGGGTTTCTCTGTGTAGCCCTGGCTGTTCGGAAACTTACTCTGTAGACCAGGCTGGCCTCGAACTCAGAAATCCGCCTGCCTCTGCCTCCTGAGTGCTGGGATTAAAGGCATCGCCACCACTGACTGGCCCTCCCCCCTTTTTTCGAGGCAGTCTCACAATTGTTTCTCTAATTTCTTTCTCAAATTGTTTTATTTGTTGCTGTTGAAATAAAGAGAGGGCATTGATTTTTGTGAGCTGATTTTATATCCTGGTACTTTGTGAAATGTGCTTATCAGCTGTAGAAGGTTTCTAGTGGGGTCTTTAGATCCTTTGTGTATAGAATGGTATCATCTGCAAAGATGGGCTCTTAGACTTCCTCAGGTTCTCCTTTTGTATTTGCTCTTCTCCCGCCCCCCCCCCCCCGTTTTATCTAAATAAGACTTCATGTACTACATTGAACCGGAGTGGAGAAAGTAGACATCCTTATCTTGTCCCTGATTTTAGTAGAAATGCTTTGAATTTTTCTGCATTTAGCACAATGTTGCTGTGGGTTTGCTGTATAATGTTTTTATTATATTAAAGTATGTGCCTGTATCCCTAAAATCTCTAAGACTTTTATCATAAAGGGATATTAGATTTTGTCACAGGCCCTTCCGATAGCTAATTAAATGATCATGTGGTTTCTGTTTTTGAGTCTACTCATGTGATAAGTTATATTTATTGATTTATTTGTGTTGAACCATTTCTGGAATGGTTCTTCATAGTAGTGGATGATCTTTTTGATGTTTCCTTGAATTCAGTTTTCAAATGTTTTATTGAAAGTTTTCGTCTCTTTGTTCATCTGAGAGATTTGCCTTTACTATTCTTTTTGTTGTTGTTGTTGAGTTTTATCTGGTTTTGGTGTCATAATAATACTGAGTTTATAAAAATAATTTAGAAGTACTCTTCTCTTTCTATTTTAGATAATGATTTAAGGAGTATTGATGTTAGTTCTTTGAAAGTCTGATGAGATTTTGTGCCAAATCCATCAGGCCCTGAGCTTTTTTTTTTTTTTTAATTCTCCCTATCCCATTGGTTGTTAAGTGTGTATTTAAATTAGTTGCTTCATCCTGTCTGATAGCTCATATGTATCTAGAAATCCATTGATTTCTTTTAGATTCTTTAGCTTTGTAGGAAGAGGGTTTATGTTTTGTTGAGATTATAATTACATCATTTCTTTCTTCTGTTCCCTCCCTGAAAGGCCTCCCATATACACCTTTCTTACTGATGGTTTGAATATGCTTGACCCAGGGAGTAGCACTATTAAGAGGTATGGCTTTGTTGGAGTAGGTATGGCCTTGTTGGAGGAATTGTATCACTGTGGGGGTGGGCTTTGAGACCCTCTTCCTAGCTTTCTGGAAGCCAGTCTTCTCCTGTTTGTTTTCAGAACAAAATATAGAACTCTTAGCTCCTCTAGTGCCATGCCTGCCTGGGCACTGCCATGCTTCCCAGTATGATGACAATGGACTGAACCTCTGAACCTGTAAGCCAGCCCCGATTAAATGTCCTTATAAGAGTTGCCTTGGTCATGGTGTCTGTTCACAGCAATGGAAATTCTAAGACACTTGCTTTCTTTCAAATTCATGACCTTTTTCCCATTAATTGTTTTTACATTCATATGATATATACTGAGGTCTTGTCAGACTCCTCCCATTCACTTTGGCATCTCTGTTGTCTGACGCCCCCTACCCCTACCCCAGCATAGCAGTAGCCATTTTGTTCCATGCCTGCCAGTCATTAACACAGGAAAATAACTTATCTCAGAGCAAGATCATGTTGATCACATATCATGTTCTGTTCTGTATGAAGTTTGTTAATCTTAAGAAATTCCAAAAAGCTATACGTAGGACCCATCAAGTTAAAGGTCAATATGAACTCTTATGGCTTGAGTCAGAACTGATCACCAGGGAGAATTTCCTGCACCTGTGTATGAACTCATTATGGTTTTTGTGCTGGCACTGAAGAATACTATGAATAAGCCAAAAGTTATGATTATAATACTCATACTCTGCTATCTCAATGTTCAGAAATTTCCCTGTTCACCATCCATCCACCATCCCTCTTACCTTATTCAGGGCCAATCAGCTTAAAGGTTAGTTGATAATGCTTTATCTATTGAGCCAAAATATAATATTGCTCCCCTCTTTGCCTTTTAAACTTTTGAACCTGGGTTTTCTAATAATAAGCCTGCTCTGAGAAATGTTTGATGTCACAGTTTCAGCCCCCAATCTAAACTATGTCCCTGGTCTAAACAAACCATCCCAGTCTGACTGCAATTGGTGTTTGTATGGTTTGTGGAATGACTCCTAGACTGCAACAATGTCTGTTGGTGTCCTCCTTGTTCAGCTGTTGTTTAGGCAGTCATGTCGGTGAGACTTTATGGATGTAGCTTCTGACATCAGTAGGAGACATTCTCACAGCAAACTCCTTGATCTTTTGGCTCTTAGAATCTTTCCAGTCCCTCTTCTACAATGTCCCCTGAGTCTAAGGTTTGGGAATGTTTTGCAGACGCATCCACTGGGACCGGACTCCACAGCTCTGCATTTTGACTGGTTGCAGTCTTCTGTAATGGTCTCCATCTGTTCTCTTGATGAAAGATGAAGACTACACTTATCTGTGGATGTGAGGATAACTATTGAGAATGTTGTTAGGGATTGTGCTGGCTTAATAAAGTGGTAGCTGTAGGTTGTCCTCTAAGATCAATGACTTCTCTAGCATTGAGCAATTGGCTAGGTTCCCAGTACCAGGCATGGTTTCCCTCTTATCGAGTGACTCTTAAGACTGATTAGAGAACTGTTGGTCATCACCAAGGTATGTGTGCCACTACTGCACACGTGGGGTATTGTGCCCTGCTGGTCATTGCTATGGCTCACAGATATTACATCTGGATATGACTGTAGTTTGCTCCCTTCCTTTGGATGCTTGCATGGCACCTTCTGTTACCACGGAAACTAGTCCTCAGGGAGGTGGTGTTCAGATCAGGTCCTGTTAAGGGGTCTCTGGGCTCTGTTTCTGAAGTTCATGATATCTTCAGCAATAATGACTTCTGCTTTTGGGAGGCAACCAAAGACAGTAGCAACAGTCTGTATTTTGGGGAGTCCCTTGAAAAACTCTGACCAACAACTCAAAAGAGCTTCTAATGTCTGGTATTTGGGTTTTTATTGGGTAGTCTTTGGTTCTTGGAGGAGCACTGTCATTCCAAATGAGAGAAATTTATTTAAATTATATATGTATATTGATATATTGATATATAGAATTATATGTATTATAAGCTTTTTCAGATAGTTAGAAGTACTTATGACTTTTTCAGATATCTTTATTATTATTTTACCTACCTCCCTCTTACTGTATTTACCTCTATCTTCTTTCTTAAAGTTTCCCATTTCCCACTTCCTGCCTAAAAGCCCCTCTTTTCCCATTTCCCTAATCATATTACTTGTATCCAATTATAGTATATAAATTTTTAATTTTACAATTCTCTGAATTTCCTTAGTGCCTACTAAAATATATTCTTTTCATCTCTAATTTTATTAATTTGAGTCTTCTTTCTCTTCTGTTTAATATTAACAAAAACTATTATATTCTCAAATATTCTCAAAGAACTTTTTCTCCTTGAGTCTATGTATTTTTAAATTTCTATATTATGAATTTCATTCCTGATTTGGTTATCTCTTCCTATCTACTGTTGTTTCTTCCTGTTTCTCCAAAGCCTTTGAGTGTACCACTAAGTTATTGTTTCGGTGAAAAACTTCCTCTTAGGACTTCCTTCATTGTGTTTAAGTGAAAACATTCCTCTTAGGACTTCCTTCATTATATTTCATATATTTTGATATGTTGTTTTCATTTTCATTCAATTCTAGGAATTTTTAAATTTCCCATTCAATTTATTTCTTTTTTTTTATAGATTTCTTTTTTTTATTTTTTTTTTAAATATTTATTTATTATATATATATAAGTACACTGCAGCTGTCTTCTGACAATCCAGAAGAGGGAGTTAGATCTCATTACAGATGGTTGTGAGCCACCACGTGGTTGCTGGGATTTGAACTCAGGACCTTTGGAAGAGCAGTCAGTGCTCTTAACCACTGAGCCATCTATCCAGCCCTCAATTTATTTCTTGATCCAGTTGTCATCTGGTGGCATGTGGTTTACTCTCCATGAGTCTTTCTGTAGTTTCTATTGCTATTGATATCTACCTTTATTCTACGGTGGTTCAATAGGGTGCAGGATGTTATTTTAGTTTTTCTGTGTGTTGAGGCTTGCTTTGTACCCTAATACATGACTAATTTTGGAGAAAGTTCTGTGTGCTACTGAGAAGAATGTGTATTGTTTAGCCTTTTAGTTGAATAGTCTGTAGATATCTGTTAGTGTCTTGGTGTTTCTATTGCTGTGAGGAAACACCATGACCAAAAATAACTTGGGGTGGAAAGGGTTTATTTTGCTTACTCTCCAGTCCTTGGGGTACTTTCTTTCTTTTTTTTTTTTAAGATTTATTTATTTATTATATGTAAGTACACTGTACTATCTTCAGACACACCAGAAAGGGCATTAGGTCTCATTACGGATGGTTAAGAGCCACCACGTAGTTGCTGGGATTTGAACTCAGGACCTCTGGAAGAGTAGTCAGTGCTCTTAACCGCTGAACCATCTCTCTAGCCCCTTGGGGTACTTTCTTAATTAGTGATTGGTGAGATTAGGTCCAGCCCATTGTGAATGAGAATACCCCTGGGCTAGTGGTCCTGGGTTCTATAGAAAGCAGGCTGAGCAAGCCTTGAGGAATGAGCCAGTAAGCAGCACTGTTGCATGGCCTCTGCATCAGCTTCCGCTTCCAGGTTCCTGCCCTGTGTGAGTTCCTGTGCAGACTTCCTTGGATGATGAACTGTGATATGTAAGGGTAAGCAATTCAATTCCAGACTTCAATTGCCTTGGGTTGCGGTAGATTACAATTAGAACACTATTGTCTGTTTTAGTTTTGGGGACAGAATTTCATGTCATTCAGGCTTGTCTCAACTTGCCGTGTGATGAGGATGACCTTGAACTGATTCTCCTGCTTCTCCCTCCCAAGTGCCAGGATTACAGGGGTGTGCCTCCACATTCCACTAGACCCCCCCAACTCCATTCCTCTACCCAGCCTCCAATCAGTGACTCCAGTGGGGTCCTGTCTGAGATGGTCCAGTTTCACCGTCCACTTGAATGGGTTTAGAATTACCTAGAAGAATGGTTTCTGAGAGCATTAACCAAGGAGGGAGACCTGTCCTGACTGGAAAGTGAAGGCAGCAAACTCTGCGGCAGCATTCAACTTTCTCTTGCTTCCTGACCTTGGATGAGGTGTGACCATGCTTTATAAACCTGCTGCCATACCTTCCCCAGCCTGGTGGACAGCACCCTCAGAGGATGAGCTCAATAAGCACTGTCTTCCTGAAGGTACTTTCGTTGGGCCAGGAAGCTTTCATGAACCCTAAAAGACCACCAAGTAGCCGATTCTGATGCAATCGCATTGGGGTCTCTTTATTTACAAGCTCATGCTTGGACCACACTGCAGTCTCTGATGCAGCAGAATGAGTGGGGGCAGCAGTGAGCCCAGTTTCAGGCAAGCATTTATAGAGGCAAGAAGAGGGTATCTAGCCTGGCACACATCTGATTGTGTGTGTGTGTTGGCGGGGGTGGGGGGATGCGCTAATATGGAATTTTATTGCCTTTAACATAATTGGCTGGTGCTGGGAGCCAAACTATAAAGTTAACTTCTGCTTTCCTCCTGATTGGTGGTTGCTAGGAGGTGAAGTGCCAGGGGCGGGCTTGCAACCTGGAGATGCAGATTTGGGGAGGAATAACCTGGAAACTGGTGCTAGACACAGGTTTTATTGGGGGGTAACCTGGAAACTGGGTGCTAGATGCAGGTCTTGTTGGGGGTAACCTGGAAACTGGTGGTAGGTATCAATCTGTTAGTTAACTCGCGTTCAACCTTAGGTCAGGTTCTCTAAGATGGAGTCTGAACCCATGAGATCTGGTCTCTTACTTTCATCACCTACTTTGTCAGAGCAGCCAGGAAAGCACCCAAGACATTAGCAATAGTTTAATGGAGCCCACCAGCTCCTTCTCCACGGTTGCAATGGTTGGCTCAGAAATGGGCACATAATCTGGTTAAAGATAGTAGGACATTATGAGGCATTTGCTAATGATCCTGAGAAAGAAATAATTACCCATTTTTCATTAGACACAAACAAAGTAGGTAGCTGAGAAGAGCTAGAGGAAACTTATATTCACAAAGCTTGAGGTTGACTAAAAATAGAGTTAACCCAGAAATGGAAGAGCTGGGTCCAGAGCCCTCCTTACATATCTTGCATGGGAGCCTGATATTAAGCCTGAGACCAAGATCCCCAGGACTGACCTGTTTACCAGCCCTGTCTCAAGCCCTACATTCTGGCAGATCCTTGTCTCTGGTAGAGCCTGGGGCTAAGGAGCAGAGAACCAACAGTTAGATAGTCTGAGCTCAGGCGGATGCTAAGGGGCGATATCACAACAGTACTCTCTCTGGACTATGGCATAAGACTCCAGCTAATTTGTGGGATTCTAGGAGCTTCTCAATTCCCAGCATGTCCCTGGTCCGTTGAAATGGATCTATGTGCAGAATTTCACTTTCTAAGAAACAAGGAAGGGAAAGCCCAGAAAGTAGAGGAGGAATGCCTACTGAATATTTTCTCCAGATAGATAGAAGAATACTTCTTGGAAAGCATTGTGGGGCCCCGACTTACCTAAATTCCTCCCTTTGCCACTCCGTGAGTCAGCTTAGCCAACCAGCATGGAAACAGAAGGGAAAGAGGCGGTCCACCTGCTGAGTCTGTCTAGTTAATATGGAGGTCAGTAAGCCCAGAGTCCTTGCCTCCAGCTCTGCAGGCCTCACTGTGAGGAGGGATCATCAGTACCTGACCAAAATGCAGGTCTTATCACACCTTTCAGAATTAACACTCTGGAGACACTTGGACCCACCATCACCCAGACCATTGCCTCCCTCCAGTCCCACTACTCCCACGGTCTACTAACAGTCCAGGGATAGCATTCATGGAGATGATCATTACAGCCAGCTGTCTGCTTTTCCATGCATTTTCTCACACTGTTCTTCTGCCTGAATGTTTCTCCAGGCTCTATCTTATTTCTTTCTTTAACTTTCCAAAACCATCTTATATGCCAGCATCTTCCCGACCCATAGATCCCTGCATCCCACTCCACCAATGACCTTCCTGCTCTGAATGCCCTGGCAGTTTGAGGCTAAGTTATATCTGCCACTTTTACCTAACTCATACACAGCCTTTAATGTTCACTTCCACAATTACCTCTGCCAGAAAGCCCACCCTGATGTTCCCAGACTTGCTAGAACCTATCAAGCTTCATGCTTTGGGTATGTCTTTTTTGGGCAGTAAGACGGCCGTGTCAGGTTTAGTATCACAATAAGTATGTCCCAGATGATCTGCTGTTATGAGCTACAATGTGGTAGCTGGTGTGGCTACCTGGTGGGCCCATGCCAAGGTGTCTCCCTGAAAAATCATGCCATGTGACAGACCTGGTATAAAGGAGGTTTATTTGAGAGAATAAAGGGGAGGGAGGGCCTGGAGAAGGGGTAGAGCCAGACGGGAGCAGAGGCATGAGGGCAGAGAAGGGGGGACAGAGAAGGACAGAAAGAAAGGTGGGGGTGGGGGGCAACATATGGGAAGAGAAAGAGAATGAGAGAGTGAGAGAGGAGAGAGACTGCGGTAGCGAGCAGTCCTTTCTATTTGCTGCTGCCACTGCACCTGGGGGAGCAGCCCATCAGAATCGCCTGTGAGCCAATGTCTGCCACATGATGCAGACAAACACTGTGAGTGTCATGACCAATCTTTATCGTCAACCTGACTAGATTTAGAATCTCGTCACATTCCTGGGAGTGACTGAGAAGGTCTTTGCAGGGAGCTAGACTGAAGAGGAAGACACCCCTCCCCCTTGAAAGTAAGTGGCACCAGTCTATAGTCTGGGGTCCTGGAATGAATGAATAGAAGTTAGCTGAAGGATAATGTTTGTAACTGTGGACACAGTGTGGCCAGTAAAGTAACTAATACAGTAAATTTAATTGGGCTAAAATGCTTGCCAACTGGGACAGCTTCTTAGAGACAGACACACTCACAGGGAGTAGCTACCTAGATGAGAGCAGAATCAGTGATCCTGACATAAACTCAGCCGACGGCTCTGACTCCTCCTTGGCATCATGGGAGTTTGTCCCATCAGCTTGCAAAAATAAAAAATAAAAGATAAAAATAAGTAACATGCTGAACAAGGCACTTGGCACTAGAAGGTGCATCATTATGAATAAGGCATAGTCTTGTCCCCAAGGTCCTTTGTTGGCACACAGGAGTGCATTACATAAGTCACAGAGACTAAATCAATGGGGTGTGTGCTTTGCCTGGAGGGGCTGAGGAAGGCTTTGCAGAAGAGGCAGTATTTGAACCTGGTCCTCAAGGATGATAGGGAGCAAAGACAGATATGAGGCAGTCTAGGCGGAGGGACCAGAGTATGCAAGCTAGAGTGGGTATGTCATGTCACATCTGCATCATGGCATGAACCTAACTGGCTGGCACTAGAGTCTTCACAGAAAATTAAGGATGACATGAGGAGAGAATGTGGTGTGGCTTTCGGGGGAGGGGTTTAACACTGTGCTAAAGGTGACACTTTGACTTAATAACCATTGGGGAGGCTTGAACAGCCGTCATAAGAACTGGGATTGGTGTTTAGGACAGATAAGGGGACAAGGCGATGCATCAGAAAATATAGCTCTGGGTGGTGAGGATGATGAGGACCTGGACATGTTTCTGTGTGAGAGGAGGGGAGGAGATGGCTTGAGAGACATCGTGCAGGCAGGAGAGCCAACCGTTCAGCATTAAGAATCCTTCCAAGTCCCTTTTCCACACTACCCACATGGTCACCGGCTCCCAAGCAGATCCTTCTTCCCTCCTTGGCTGTCAAATTCTAAGGCAAGGTAGTTCCAAATGCTGACTATGTCTTCCTTGGCCCGTCTCAGCTTTTGGCAAATAAATCAGTGCCATTCCCCAGAAAGCTTTTCTTGAACTTCATAAAGTTAGCAAAGAGAGAAGTGTTAACAGTATGATCTGTTCTAATCCCAGCCCTAACACTAACCCAGCTTTTTTACTCCCTCGTGCGCTGCCAAAAACAGAAGAGAAGGCCTGTGCCAGGCGCAAGTGATTTCAGCTGAGCAAGCACTCCAAGGGTCACGGAGCTGCTAAGCTTGCAGAATGCTCTGCCTTTCGGAACTGACTGGGGGCTGTTGGTGGAGGTCCACGTGGGTAACACAAAGGAACCTGCATAGTGTTTTTCTTTGGCAAACAAATAACAGACTGTTGATTTGGGATTAAACCAGGAGGCAGACGCCCTTCATTCAGAGAGTGAGGGGAAGAGGGAAGGTGTATATTGGACCATTCCCCTTTTAACAAGAGGCAGAAATAATGTTTTACCAGTGACTCAAGAAAGACCAAGGGCGGAAGAACACTTCTTTAAAAACACTATTGTGTTTAATTCCCCCACAAAAACCTCTAAGGCAGGTGTGTTCCATTGGCTCCCCAGGTGAGAAAGCTGAAGTGTAGACAGAGTGTGTAAACAGGCTTTGCTGAGATACAGTCTGCATAGACGGATCCTTGCTATACAAAGCGGTTTGCATCTGTATAGCTTGCAAAGGACATTCACAGCCCTCTGTGCTCAGAATGGCTGTGAGGGAGCTAGCGATACACCACGGAGAGACGGAGAGATGTGGGGAACTGAGAGCTCGCAGGGGATTTGACAGCTGGAAAGCGAGACTTAAACAGAGAATTAGTCCTGATCCAGTTTCTTCTTCATGGGGGGAGGGGGCTTCTGCAAAAAGCAAGGGTGAACATAAGAGAGAGACAGGCATTTACAAGGGAAAAGACCCGGGTGGAAAAAGCAGGTAAGATCCACATGGACAGCTTGCTCCAATGTGCAGTTTCTCTCATGGTCATGTGTACCAGTTCTGGAGCCGCACTGCCCAGACCTCAACCCAGATTCTGCCCTGTTGCCCACCATGCCTCAGCTTCTCCTTCTCTAAGAAAGAACAAAGGTAGTACTTCTTCAGGTTCAAGCCATAAGAAGATGCAAAACTCTTTGGAAGAAACGACTTTGTGATGACGGACAGGGAAGTGAACAGAAGAGTCAGCGTTGACCCCCAGCTTGTGCTCAGGCAAAGCCTCTGTTAAAAATTAGAAGACAAGGGACTGGAGAGATGGTACAGTGGTTAAGAGCACTGACTGTTCTTCCAAACGATCTGGGTTCAATTCCCAGCACCCACATGGCAGCTCACAACTGTCTGTAACTCTAGTTCCAAGTGATCTGACACCCTCCTACCAATGCACATAAAATAGAATTAAATACATTATTTTAAAAAATTAGAAGACAAACCTGGATGTGGTAGTGCACACCTTTGATCCCAGCACCTAGGAGGCAGAGGCACAAGGCTAGCCTGGTCTAGAGTTCCAGGACAGCCAGGGTACACAGATAAACTCTGAAACCCTGTGGGGGGTGGACACATATACAAAGAAGAAGAAGAAGAAGAAGAAGAAGAAGAAGAAGAAGAAGAAGAGGAAGAGGAAGAGGAAGAGGAAGAGGAAGAAGAGGGAGAAGAAGAAGAAGAAGAAGAGGAAGAGGAAGAGGAAGAAGAGGGAGAAGAAGAAGAAGAAGAAGAAGAAGAAGAAGAAGAAGAAGAGGAGGAGGAGGAGGAGGAAGAAGTAAGCCAGCAGCTGTGGTTGTCTGCTCAAAGCTTGAATGACGTCAAGCCACTGAACATTCTAGCATGGAGTGAAAACAAGCTCGCACCCGTAACTGAGAAGCTATTGATGGTAGATGGCTTCTGGGGAGGGAGAGTCGGTTTTTCTTGAGATCTGTGGAAGGCTGGCCCTGCTCCAGTGGATGGCACCACCTCCAGGAGTAAGTGAACGAGCAATGTAACTTGAAGTCAACAGTTTACTAAAAGTAAAATGGACCGGAAGTTAGGGGGCGGGAGTAGAGTTTAAAAATAATCAAAATAATTGTATGAAATTTTCAAAAAATTAAAAAATTTTTAAGTGAGAAAACAGTCTGAGTGTGGTGACTTAGGCACTTGGTCACAGCACAGAAGAAGGAGGCAAGTTAGTTACAAGTTCAAGGCCATCTTAGTCTGCAGAGCAAATTTTAGGTCAACCATGGCTACATAGTAACACACTATCTCAAAGGGACAGGAAGAGAAGGAGGAAGAGCAGAAGGAAGAGAAGCCAAAAAAAACAGAAAACAGAATAAGGTGCCCTGTGAGAGATTTGGCCTTGAGTTGACACTTGTTGAATTTTAGGAGCTGCTAGCAATGAAAGTGGGGAATGCTGGGTACATGGAGGAAGTGCTATCAGCCAGGACAGGAAGTCAGGAACTATCAATTTCTCCATCCGGAAGAAGTGCAGGAAGGTGGTGAGCTAGTTAGAGAACCATAGAGCTGAGGTTCAGTTCCTAGACTGTCTACTTCCCCTCTAGAAGCCCTACACATCTAGGAAAGCTGGCTTTGAAGCAGGCTCTTGACTGCCCTGGAACTTACTGTGTAGACCAGGCTGACCTCAAACTCACAGAGGCCTGCCTCCTCTGCTGGAACTAAAGGCATGCACCACCACCACCACCACCACCACTCTCTACCCAAACCATTCTTTTTTAAAGTTACTATTGTTTTGTTTCCTTGAAACATTGTGGCCACCAAGAACCTGGAGCTTCTCGAGATCTGAAAAATGCAGCTGTTGAGCCAGACATACCTGTGGCTCACACCTTTAATCCCGGCACTTAGGAGGCAAAAGTAGAAGTAGGTAGATGTCTGTGAGTTCGAGGCCAGCCTGGTCTATAAAGCAAATTCCAGCTAGCTGTTATACAGAGAAACCCTGTTTTGGAAAAAACCCAAACCATAACAATCAGCTTTCATAACAATCAGTCTTACACAGTCACAGTCTGCCACTGATCTGTGCTGTGATGCCCTCAGTGAAGGGTTTCAAAGAACGGTCTTTCCTGCCTCAACCTCCCCAACTGTAACTAAAGCCATGTGCCCTTGTACCCAACAAACTTTACTATACATTTGTTCAAGACTGGTTTGAAGGGTAAAGAGACAGTACATGCAGTGGTGGCGCACACCTTTAATCCCAGCACTTGGGAGGTAGAGGCAGGAGGATTTCTGAGTTCGAGGCCAGCCTGGAACACAGCCTGGTCACTAGAGAGTGAATTCCAGGACAGCCAGGGCTATACAGAGAAACCCTGTCTCGAAAAAACAAAACAAAACAAAAAAGAGACAGTACATATATGGGATGTCCTGAATAGCCTGACTTCTTGAGCTGATCACACCCAGGGAGTTTGACAAGCTGAACTCCAACTTCAAACAAAGTAATATCTCTCTCTCTCTCTCTCTCTCTCTCTCTCTCTCTCTCTCTCTCTCTCTCTCTCTCTCCTCTGCCCCACATAGCTGAAGCTGGCCTCAAAATCATTATATAGTCAAGGATGACCTTGAATTATAGGCATGGGCAATCATGCACTCTAACAACTGAGTTACATTCCCAGCTCCCAAATGTCTATTTCTTGCCAAAAAAAAAAAAAAAAGACCCAGAAAAGACCACACTGTCTGCCCCATCCCCCATCCCCCTCAGGCCCTGGATAGGATCCAAGCACCCTGGAGTCCTGGCTAGCCGAACGTGCACGAGAGCCACTTTTGGAGAGAGACAGCAGAAAAGCTCTGATTTTCATGTTAAATCCCCATTGGCCTCAGAAATGTTAAAAATAAACTTTCACCTGCATCTGATTTTCTTTTGTTATCACTGCCATTGTTGCTGAACAAAGAGGTAGCTGGGGCCTCTTTGGGCAGCTCATAGAGGTCACCTCTGAACCCAGATTGGAGGGACACAGATGATAACAGACAGAGGACCAGCAGGCATGTCATTAGAAATCAAAAACTCTTCAGAACTCCCAGGCTCCTGAGTGTGGACCCGGGCCCTGCCGCTTGGGCCGGCTCTGCCAGCCCTATATAGCTCTCGGACTTCCTCCTATGCAGTTTGCTGTAGAATGGGATCCTTGGATTCTTTCCTCCGTTTGTTTTGCAACTGAGACCCCCAATTTACAGAGGGATGATTTAAATAGGAAGAGAATCACACTGAGGAACTAATCCCTCACACTGGAAGCAGTAGATAGCTATGCATAGGATTTGGGCCAGAGAGTTGGACAAGCAGGTTCACTCAAGATAGTTACTTCTAGCTGTGAGACATTATGCAAATTGCTTGATCTTTCTGGTCCCCTTTCCCTCTTTGTAAAACAGGCACAAACTGATCTGTTAGCAACGAGACCCATCATTAAGAAAGCACAATGTGAATTGCCTTTAGTTCTGTGGAAATTCTAGTTCAAATAAAGTTCAAAGTAGGTATTTCTAATCTGTGGGATTTTTTATCCTAATATTTACTATTTTGAATTGTGTGCATGTGCACGAACGCTGTAGCGCAAGTTACAACGCTGAGGAGGTTGGAAGCATCAGAGGTTCTGAGCTCTGGAGTCACAGGTGGACGTAAGCTGCCCGGTGAGGGTGCTGGGAATCAACTGGGTTCCTCGGGGAGAGCAGCACGTGTTCTTAACTGATGGGCCATCATGTTAGCCCCTTAAAGAGATGCTTTTGCTTATCTATTTAATTATGTTGGGCTGTTCTTCGCGATGGAGTTTCAGTAGCCACCATTCCCTAAATGTAGTTTTCTGTGAGCATCAGTGCAGGGTGAAGATGAAGTAGCATTGTAGCAGAGGCGAGAGCTGTGCACAGCCCAGAAGCATCCTGCATCACTTCTGGGGTTTTTGGTTTGGTTTGGTTTGGGATTTTTTGAGACAGGGTTTCTCTGTGTAGCCCTGGCTGTCCTGGAACTCGCTCTATAGATCAGGCTGGCCTCCTACTCAGAGCCCCACCTGCCTCTGCCTCCCGAGTGCTTGGATTGGAGGTGTGCGGTGCCATCGCCCAGCTCCTGCATCACTGATCCTAACGGGAGCATCTGTGAGTAAGCTGTCCAGCTGTAGTTCAGTGCAGAATGCACTAGGAAGGGAGGCCCAGCTGCATGCCAGGAAGAGCAGCACCGGCTCCCAAGTCTTTGCCACAAACATTAACGAAGAAAAAGAAGAGGCTGACCTAACTGCAGACAACAGATGTGTAGCGTTTGTCCCTTGTAATGACACAGACAGGAGCTCCAGCTGCCCAGCCCCTGCAGCCCCACGGTCACAGGCCCACACTTCCCTATTGCCAAAGAGCAGGAGCTGCCATCCTGCTCTGACTCCTTCCCCAGATCAGGACTTTTCCCACATAACACCTACAGTGTCAGGTCACGAGGTCCCTACTCTGCCACCAAATCAACCTGCTCAAGGAGGCAAGCCCTAATGTCAGGAGCCACCATCTTAGGAGTGGCCGGTGTTCGTGGGCCGCCATCTTAGGAGTGGCCAGTGTTCGTGTGCTGTTCGTTCTCTCCCAGGCGTCTGGGGTATCATCCCCACCCCATCCTTTCCGTCCTGCATTCTTCATCTGGCTCTGTGTTACATACTTTCAGCAGCTACTGAGGAGGTCCCAAGGCTCCTATGCAGGGCTGCTACCCTCAACCTTGCCTTGCCCGCTGGTCCAACCTTGGACCCCATGGCTTTGCCCGGACCCGGAAGTGCGCCATGTCTCTGCTTTGTATTTCTTTACACACAGAGGAATTGTTTGGTTTGTTTAGGTTTTTGTGCTTGGTTTGTTTTTTTCAAGCAGGGCCATGCTAGGCTGGCCTCCAACTCTTAAACCTTTTGCCTCAGCCCTCTGAACGCTGACATAGGTGTGCTAACAAGACTGGCTCTGTCCTTTTGTTTGTTCATTTTTGTTCTTTTTAGAATGGTTCTGTTTCCAGTCTGTCCTTGCTCTCCTGGGTTCAAGCAACCCTCCACTTAGCCTCCTTTGTAGCTAAAACTACATGCTGCTGCTCTGGCTCCCACGGGAGACACAATGGCCTCCATTCCCCAAGTACTGTTCTGTGCACACCTGACATCAGTTTCCTTGTTCCCTGTGTGTTTTTGTGGGAGAAAGGGCTATCACCGGCTGTGGGAAGAGTTGAGTTGATAAGATGTGTCCAAATCCCCAACTTCTGAACTCCAAACAAGATGACCCATCTTTTCTAACTTTATGAGACAGGTACTCTCCAATAGCTCTGTGACTTGGATAAGTCACTAAAACTCTGGTGTCTATCTGTGAAATGAAAATATCTTGATTAGAGTACTACTCTAGAGACTTAGGGGCTGGAGAGATGACTCAGAGGTTAAGAGCACTGACTGCTCTTCCAGGGTCCTGAGTTCAAATCCCAGCAACCACATAGGGGCTCACAACCATCTATGAGATCGGATTCCCTCATGTGGTGTGTCTGAAGACAGCTACAGTACACTTACATATAATAAATAAATTAATTAAAAAATCAATCTCACGTTATTAACTGGCTGTGGAAGCTCACACCTATTAATTCCAGCACTTGCAAGGTTGAGGCAGGAGGATTGCCATGAGTTTGGAGCCAATCTGGTATAGAGTTCCAAGGTTAATCATAAAGGCTCATGCTATTGCCTCTCTATTTGCTTCCTTAAGGAGACTCAAGCTGAGCGTATGCCAGGCTGCACAGCTGGAGGCCTACGCCACCCAGCTCTCTCTAAAATTGCTTCTGTGCAGCTTCCACGAAGCTCAGAATTGCAAGGCTTCCTGGGGTAGGAGAGGATGATGGATGGATGGTGGATAGTAGCTGTAGCACCACAACCAATAGAGCAAAGAGCCTGGCTCTTAAAGACAGGATAGACTCTGTGCTCTGAGCCCATGACGCCCTCTGTCTACCCTGAAGCTTGTCCTCCTGACTCCTATGTGGGCTGTGCTGGATTGAGACCTTGCAATAGGCTGTTCTTTCTCTACTTTCCTGAGTTCGACACCCACACAGACAGACAGACGACAGACAGACAGACAGAGGGACACAACACCTAGTTTAGTGTCAGACCCAGAGAAGGTTCCAAGCTCTTGTCTGTAAACTGATCGTAGAGGTGATTGAGAGCATAGAAACAAGAGACCCAAAGGAGACATGCCCCACATAACTCCTTTGACTCTGTCCCCCAAAAAAAGCCCTGAAAAAAAATCTACCTGGACTGAGGTTCTCAAAACTTTGTCTCAGCTAGACCTGCCCTGCCATCTAGTGGCAAGCACCTGGAAGGTGGGAAGGACTAGACACAGGAGTGAAGGCAAAGGGGAAGTCAAGATTGGTAGGCAGGTAGGGGTCACAGGGTGGTGTGGGTTCATGAAGGATCCTGGGGAAGATTGGTCCTGTTTCTCCATCGCTTCCTTCTACAAGTACCACATAAAGGGCTCTTCATCCTCACTGTGATCCTCCCTGTTGCCCTTGTGAGGAGGCAGAAGGAAGCTCAGGGGTCAGAGAACTTGACCAAGTTCACCTAACCTGGCAATTAAATCTAGGATTATCTGACTTCATTGCTGGGAATTCTGGGAAGGACTCTAAAGTCGTCGGTGATTTTCTTTCTTAGCAGAGATTAGTGACTCACACATATAATCCCAGCAGTAGGGAAATAGACATAAGGATTGCCTCAAGTTCAAGGTCAGGCTACAGAGAAAATTCTAGGACAACCAGGGGTATGGAGCGAAGCCTCCTTCCTTCTGTCTCTGCCCCCATCTATGGCCAAACACGACAGGATAGCTTCACATGCTTGTGTAGCATGGCACCATTTCCACCTGTGTCGGTTCTGGGGTCCCCAGGACTGTGCATCTCCTGTAATAGGGTCCCAGACTTTAGCACAACTGACTCCATGATAGAAGTACAATTAAGGCCGTAAGTCCCTAAATGCACTAACCTTGCCTTTTGGCTCCTGTGGGCTCCACACCTGGCAGTTTCTAACAAGCCTAACAAGTTAACAGTTGAAGAATGTCAACCAGAACATGGTTTTGGGGCTTAAAATCTCACCCTGAGAACGGCTCAGGGCCTCCCTGGGATCCTGAACACCCAGTGGGGTCGCTGTCTGGCTAATAAAGACTTCCTATTGGCTTACACCCATGTCTGTTCAGTCTTCTCTGGTGAATACCTCATAACACCCCCAAAAGGAGCCTTTGTTTCTCTGGCCTGGAGAGTGGAGGGGAGAAGGAAGAGGAGGAGGAGGGAGAAGAGGAGGAGTAGGAGAAGGGTGGAATTTCCTTGGCTCCTGAAACTAAATCTTCATATGGAACTTTTCTTTTTTCTTTTTGTCTTTCTTTTATTTTTTTATTTTTTTTTTCTGGAAACAGTGTCTTGCCCTGTAGCTCTGTGACCTGTGGCCTTGAGCTCACTACATAGACCAGGCTAGCCTGGAACTCACAGAGTGCAACTCAGAGTGCTGAGATTAAAGGAACTGCTACACCTGGCCATCTTCAACTGTCTTAGATTAGTGTGTGAAGTTCTTTTCCCTTCCTGCTGTATGAGATGGAGGTGCCTGAAGTAGGAGTCTCACCCCCTCTATCAAGCTTGGTTGAAGGTTCTAAAAGTACTCTTGCTTTTCTACAGCAGTGGGAATTGGCCAGTGGCTGCCCCTTCCTTGTCCCAGACAGGAAGAAGCCACTCACCAACCTGCTGACCTAAGAGTTAGTTAAGGGACAACAGCCCCTTAACCCCACCTGGCCCACCCAGATGAGAAATGAATTGTCTATTCCTAGATTGATTTGGGGTTTTTTTTTCCACCCCTTTGGGTAATGCATCTAGGCCCAGTTCCTGTGTGGAGTCCTTAAAGGGGCACCAAGGAAGACAACAAGCCTCAGTGTGCTTTCCCAAGAGCTGAACTCTGTCTGCAGAATACCTGTTTACCACCTTGAAGGCCTTCTAGAGTCGGATCCCAGGCCATGGTCTCCTCCCACACAGCACTCCAGCCCCTGTTCTTGCCCAGCCACTCCCTGAAGTGTGTCACATGCCTTAGATAAGTGGGGGTTCTCTGCCTCTGCAGTAGACCACCCCTCACCCTTAAAGTTTGAATTGCTAGTTTTTACCACCCCCACTATTCAAACGTTTATTTCACTTTATTTTTATTTATTTATTTATTTCTGTGACCTTTGGAGGCAGTCTCACGTATCTTAGGTCCCCTCCAACTTGCAGCGTAGTCAATAACTACCTTGAACTTCTGATTGTCCCACCTCTAGCTCCAGAGTGTGGGGATTACAGGGGTGCATCACTGTCTTAGTTAGGGTTCCATTGGGCTCCCTACCTGGGGTGAGTAGAGGTGGGTGTTGCATCGCATCTCCCTAGAAAAAGTTTTGTCACACAACACCTGCTGTCCCAGCACTTGGGAGGTGGAGGCACAGGAAATTCCAGATCACTCTGGGCTCACAAGAACAAAACAAATACAGGCCACTCAGAGCCAGAAGAACAGCAGATAAGACAATTAAGTGTGGGACGGAAGCACTAAGCACTGTGAGATGCACTTCTTTCCTCATCTCCCCCTTCAGGGCAAGGCCTCACCCCCAGCTCCCTGTCCTCAGCCTTAGGAGATGTTCCAGGTTTCACTTGGAGCCAAATGGTTGGACAGCTTCTCCAGCTTGACTTGCCATAAATGTAGCCAAAACCTGAGAAAGCACCACGTCATCCTGGGGCAATGGACCACTTAAGTAAGAAACACTTTTAGTCAAAAGTAAGAATTGGGGACTGAGAGATGGCTCAGCAGGCAAAGATGATTTACAGCTCTGCCCATCTGAATTTGATTCCTGGACACACATAAAAGACCAGCTCCACAGAGTTGCCCTCTGACCTCCACATGCTCTGTGGCACATATGCCCATGCCCACACTAATATTAATTTAAGAAAAAAAATTAGAGCCACTGGCTTTCAGGGTCCATGACTTAAGACTTCCTGTTCTCATTACTAGGGGAAAACTCTGCCCAGTATCTTCAACCATCTTATCAGGTTATGATGGTTTAGAAACTTTTATTATGGTATAAATATATACAACTCAAAAATTGCCATTTCAACTGTACAATTCATTGGCAATCACTGCACTCACAGTCCTATGTATCTGTGGCCCCTGCTGTCCAAACCCTTTTTTCGACTTTAATAGAAACTCTGTAAGAATTAAGCAATGACTCATTTCCTCCAGGCCCCATCTTGTGTCTACCTTTTCCACCACAGTAAAGTTCCCCATCCAGATAGTTCTCGTAATTGGAATCATGCAATATTTATCTTGTTGTGTCTGGCATATTTCAATTAGCTCAACGCTTTCCAAGCTCAGCATGTTGGAGCAGCATATATCAGTACTTCATGCCTTTCTAGGGCTAAATAATATTTCATGGTGTGTAAAACACTTTATGTAGTGAGAATTTTGGTTTCTTAAAAAACCCAGTTCTGTTATGTGACTATGTCTGTGTTTTAATCTCGGGTGTGGGACATGGGGCTGCTTCGGACTGTCCACAGCCGCTCACTAGGATTGTCCTGTGCTCTAAGAGGGGTGTGGTTTTTGCCAGCTGCAGATAGTTTGTTTGGAATTCTGGGGACTCTTGAGAGGGTTACATGCGAGAGCCCCAAGAGGGCTGCAGTGGCTGCTGCTCTCTCAGCTGCTTTTGCCCTTGCTGGATTGCTGGTTGAAGATATCCTGACAATGGACATTGGACTCGACCTAAGGAACCAAACACACCTAATCAGCAGGAAGTAATCTAAAGCATCCTATGCCCCCTTGCCCTTCTAACCTTTCTCTCCTACCTAGTGTGGGTGGAATAAGGGTTGGAAGGGTGGTAGCCAATACAACCCAATAAATAACCCCAAAACTGTATGCCAGCAATTTTGTTTCTTCATCTTTTGATGGTCACTTAGGTTGTTTTTAATTTGCTGAGAGTTTTGAGATATACTTGAGAAAACAGAGCTGCTAGGGAAATTTATGAAGGAGAGCCCTCATTTAGAAGAAAGCTGAGTGACTCCCATTTATATTAAGGGAGATACTTCAAGTTCCTTGCACCAGCCGTGTGATGTTAATGAACCCATGCTAGTTCCAGGTAGGTGCCAGCATTGGTGGACTCGTGCGTCCCCATGGCTAGCTCCAAACGTCCGTCAGGCCCTGGTTCCCATCGCTGGTCTACAGAATTCCAACCATTCCTGTCTTACTCAGCTCCCTCTAGCCCTATGAAAGGAAAACACTAGAGACTTACATTTCTACCAGCCAGATTTATATTGGTAAATCTCCAACCCCAATATGTTTGTGCAAAGAACACACAACTCAGTATACTTACAAACTGCATGCCTAGCCTGGGCAGATACACCGCACACTACTCTACTGCCCAGCTATGAGATCCCCACCTACTTGCCACTGCTCCATGGGGGTCTGCTCCATCTTCCACCTCCTCTTCCTCCATTTTCCTCTCCCTCTCTCCTCCATCTTCCCTTTCCTCCCTCTGTCACTAAAACTTCTAGCCCTGCCTTTCCCTTCCACTACCCAGTCACAGGATCTAGCCTTTATTTGACCAATTAAAATTTCACCTGAAATCACCTGAGTATGATCTACTCCTTGTTGGGACAGCCCCTCTCGAGGGAGCGGAATTAGCATTGAAATACAAACAGCAATCCACAACACTTGGGTGTTGGAGAGAAAGAACTGGAGAAGGCAATGTACTCTGGGACTTCTCAGTTCACCAAACAGCTCTGCCACCATTCATCACTAGCTGGAAATTTTTAAGAGAATCAGATTTTTGTGTCAAATCTCCATTGTCTTTCCCTGGAGAGGAGGGGTAGAGAACCCTCAGATAGCTGCTCTGTAAAGGGAAATGTTGTGTAGCAAGGACAGCTTGATCTGAGGAACAGGACACCTTGCAGCCTCACTGGCCGAGGCTCTTCACATGCCTTTGAAGGCTCCCTGGTTATGAGACAAACTGGCTGACACTTCTGATTTGGGGATTCAGATGGCAGGCAAGTACTTCTTTGCAGAGGTGTTGCTGTATTTGGTCACGTGACCCAAGCAGAGCCCTAGACGGTGATGTTACACCCATGTACCAGCTGACAGACACTCAAGGCTCAACAGTCTGAGGTCCAGGCATCTGTATGGGGTACATCTGAGCATCTTCAGAGTGACGCATCTCCCTTTCTCCTGAGATCCCCCAGCAGGCCTCGGGGATAGTCTGCCTTCCTGGCTCCACACGGGCATTGGTTCCCATCACACCGGCTCTTTCCTCAGGGGATATCCTGTCTATTTCCTTCCCTTTGTGGTTAGAGTTATGGTTTGTTTTCTCTCTTCTATCCTTCTAGCCTCTGCCAGGACCAGGCAGACCCAAACAACGGCGCACATCCCATGCTTACTGACACCTGCCTGACACTAACTAGATGCATAGCTGTCTCTACTAAGGAAATGGATATCCTCTCTAATATCTGACTCAATATAATCTGCCTTCCCTCAGAGGTGAACCATGACCTTACATTTCCACTTGCCTTTTTTTTTTCAATTAAAAAATTTGCATGTATTTATTTGTATGTCTGCACACACACACCACCACCACCACCACCACCACCAGTGTAGGGTCATGTAGGAGTTGGCTCTCTCCTGCCAGTACAGGGCGTCTAGTACAGTGAATGAACCAAGCTCCGGTCATCAGGGCTGGCATCAATTATCTCCCCTGCAAAGCCACCTCACTGGGCCTCCACTTGTTTTTAGAAAAATATGTGAGAAATAACAGTGCATGGAAGACCAGGATCACACTGTTTGAGAAGCCTAACTTGTCTCTTGAGTGTACCTGACAATAAATGTCCTCCAAATTCAAAACAGATTAAGTAAAAAAAAAAAAAAAAACCACGATTATCATATGCCTTTTCCCCCCCAACACAGGCTTTCTCTGCAAAGCTCTGGCTGTCCTGTAACTCACTCAGTAGGTCAGGCAGGCCTCAAACTCAGAGATCCACCTGCCTCTGCTAGGATTAAAGAAATGTGCCACCACCCCCAGGCCACCACAAGCCATTTTTAATAATAAAAGCTCCATTCCAGCTCTTGAAGAAGAACCGCTGTGAGTCTGAGGCTGGTCTGTGTAACGTAGCAAGTTCTAGGCCAGCTTGTCTCAAAGGAAAAACAAAAGAAAATTCAAGAGCAACATACATGCCCATCAACAGAATTATTAAACATTATTATATTAACATATTTGAAGAACTTTAGCAAAACAGGAGTGTTGATAACATTGAATGAAATGGCCCATTGAATGTTGCTTTAATATATAAATATTATATATAAATACATAAAAATAATATATTGCATATACTAGAAAAGAATTGGAATAAACTGGCAGGTCTTATCTCAGAGTTTTTATTTTCTTTTTAATAATGGCCTTAGTTACTGTTATAAGCATTTTAAAAGATAAGGGCTGGAGATTAAGAATGTATGCTGCTCTTGCAGAAAATCTGAGTTTAGTTTTCTGGCTTCCCAGAGTCCCTGCATGTATGTGCACTTACAAACACAAGCCACACGCAGACACACAAATTTAAAAAACTGCATTTTAAAATTAGATAAAAATATTTAAAACTTTGAGTTCAGAAACAGAATAATTTATGTAGGAAGCATGGGGGGTGACTTAAAGGTTGTCTCTAAGTCACACTGTCATCTTGTAACTATGACAACTAGCAAATCTCATAAATGGGGATCTATTACTGCAGTTTTTAAAGATTTTTGAAATCTGTTCTCTTGAAACTCTTTCTGAAAGAGCCATGCTTTCTGGGTGGTTAAGCAGTCAGTTCTGCCAGCCCTGAACAACTAGGTGGACTTTGCCTCACTGAACCAGTCTGTCCTACAGACTCCCTATGAGTGGACGGAGAGGTTGGGCAGGTTGGAGACCAGAGGGTACCAAACTGGGCGGGCTAGAGCACCACCTTGTGGCCACAATCAACATAGCGACTAAGCATTTTGCTCCCTGAGGGCAAATATGGGCTTGTCTTCCAGACAGACATACAGAATCTGTCTGTAATGACCTGGAACTTCGGGTGCCAGAAAAGCCTTAACTGCATTAGAGAATAAAGCAATGTTCCAAGAACAGCCAGGGACCAGGTATCTGTCTAAAATTCTAGGAAGTTCCTAAGCCATTCAAAACCGTGTTTACCCAGTCCTGTAAGAATGAATACTCCATGTGTCCCATTACCTATGTGCCTCTGCTCTCTGCCTTTTCCGTATACAGGACAAACAAACAAATAAACAAACAAAAAACAAAACAAAAGACCCAATGTAAATGTCCTGGGGCAAGGGCCGCTGGGAAATATATTTATATACAAGACCTCTCATGAGCCCATCTTTGAGTGAGAGACTGTCTTCCTAGGCTTGGAAAAACTTAACGGCATCTACAAAATTTTGTGTGATTACAGTTGTTTTATATCTTGATCGATACAGATCATGAATTTTTCAGAATAAAAAATCTAGTAGTGTTCTCACAATGCTACCTCCAAAGGGGGTATTGAAGTCCAAACAATCACCACAACCACCATTGCCACAACCACCAGCACTGCCCCTCTCCCTCACTCCTCTGAGCAGCTGGTCAAGGAGACTCATCTATATTTTTAAAGCCCACTAAACTCCCCCATACAAATGACTATAGCAAGAGTTGCTACTGCAAACAAGAACCTACCTTCCATTTCTGAGGGGAATGGGGGATATTTAAGAACAGGAGTCTTTCCTTTGGGGTGGAATGTTGGGACACAATCTCATTCTACTCAGGTTACAACCTACGAAAACCTTCCTTGTCCCCAACGTCCTGTGTGCTGCAATTACAGGTGTGTGAGCCAATGTGCTGGTATGGTAATTGTCAATTTGACACAATCTAGAATCACCTAGGAAGTGCACTTAATAATGGAGTGTCTAGAGTAGCTTGGCCTGAGGGCATGCCTGTGAGGTATTATCTTAATAGGATCAATTGAAGTAGAGGGCTCACCCTGAATGAAGGTAGGGAGCCATTTTCTGGGCTGGGCCCTGGACTGGATGAAAAGGACAAAGGTAGCTGGGCCCTGGCACACATGAATTAATTCGCTGCTCTCTCCTCCTGTGGATGGAATGACTTCCCAGCTGTGTTGGAGCTGTTAGCCAAATGAGCCCTTTACCCTTAAGTCACTTCTGTTGGGGCATTCTTTTTTAGCACAGCAGCATGAAACAAAACGAAGACACCCAGCTTAGATCAACTGTCTCTTCAAGGACTCCACATAACTACTTGAGGCTTTTGTGAGCTGTAAGGTTTCTATTGCAACTATTCAACTCAGTTGTATGATCAGAACAGCTTTTTCTGTCCCCACTCCCCACTAGCACCTGTGTGGGGAAATGTCACCAGTCCTTCCCACTTGTCTATAAAGAGTTGTCCTTGACACATTTTGGACCGGATGCCTATGAGACTCAGGGCACTGTTGGTCAGGAGTCTCTACAAATCCATTCTTTTTAAAAAAGACTTATTATTGATACATATGTATGTGTTTGTGCAACCATCTGAGGGTGCCCAAGGAAGACAGAAGGGAGTGTCGGGTTCCCTGGAGCTTGAGTTACAGGTGGTTGTGAACTTCCCAGAGCTGATGTGGGGAACCACATTCCAGCTCTCTGAAAGAAGAGCAAGACTTAACCACTGAGCCAACCCTCCAACCCAAAACCCATCTCTTGTGTGAAGCTTCCTCTTGGCACCTACAGGGTAGATAGTCTGGATGGCACAGTTAAGCACCAGAGTATGATCCTTGTGTTCCAGTGTATATGAGTGTGAGTGTGTATGAGTGTGTGTGAGTGTGTGTGCATGAGTGTGCACACCACTAGATAAATAGACAAAAAAAAAAACAAGAAAAGAAAAAACCTGTCTCAAACAACAAAAGAACTCACCTTATTGTCCCAGATGTCCTTCCCCAAAATCCTGGACAAAACATCAGCGTACTGCGCTGAGGCCCACAGCTCTGCCTACATTCTCCTCTGGAGAAGCGAAAATGCTAGAGAAGACTCTCCAATGTCAGCTACCAAGACCCATTTGTTGGTACATCTCCCATAAGAAGTGCTAGTCTTACAAAACAAATAAGAGTAGTATCAGCAAAGTATCAGCAGGTCCTCCACCCCATGCTAGTGACTTCATCAAATCTAAAGGAGAGGTGTGAAAAGCAGCTGCTATGGCAAGAGATCACTGAGGGAGTATCCCTTCCTAAGGCACAGAGGTCATAGAAGGAACTACAGTTGTTGGTTCTCACAGGGTTGATACAAAAAGCTGCAGTTGACTAGTAAATGTCCGCTATCCCTGTAGTAGAGACAAGGCTCAGACACACCCAGTGCTGCAGTCTGAATATTTGGGAGCCCTGTATGGGAGTGGTCATTGACTCGTCACCCAGGGTTACTCTAACCCACAGATTGTAGACTCTATGTAGTCTGTGCTGGAGCAGGCTGAGGACCTGTCTCCTGGGAAATTTTGGTTCCAGTAGACTAATTCTGATGATCGAATCCTGTCCTTGTTAGCTTACAGGGGATTCCATGGGCTCCTCCCAGGGACCTAGCAACAGCTTACACCATTACTGCTGCTGCCAGGTGTGGGCAGTGTGTCAAAGGACTGCTCGCCAGCCCAGTTCTCTCTCTTCCCAGCCCACCTCTCCCCATTTCTGTCCTCTGCTGTCCCTGCTTCTCTCTCTGCCCTCGTCGTTCTGCTCCCATCTGTCTGTCTGCCTCTCTTCCTTCTCCAGGTCCTCACTCTCCTCCCTTCCCCCACAATAACTCCCTCATTACCAGATCTGTTGCATGGCATAATTTCTCAGGGGGACAGATTTGCATGGGCCCACCAGGTGCTCCCTCACTGCATTATGTTGTATAACAGTCTTCAGATAAACCTGCTAGGACCCCTTGTGGTCATCTTGTTCACCAATCCTAAGACATGGGGAAACTGAATCTACAGGACACAGAGTTAACTACATGTATTTGGAAATGTGGGCACGCGGTGGGGGTGCTGGAAAATAACCTGTGTGCTTCCCATGCCAAGTCCAATCTTGGCCCTTTGGGGTGTGACTGCCACAAGGAAGTCTAGACTAGTTTGGTGGACCTCAACTGGTCACATAGAGCCTAGAACACCAGTGTGTCCTCTGAAGGGGAGCAGGAGGGGGAAGGGGAACAGGAGCGAAGCCAGGAGGCTGCATCTAGCTTGTTCCCTGACTTTGACTGCAATCTGCCACTTTCCTAGTCTACCGACCATCATAGGTTTTCACAGACTTCCGAAAGGTAAAAAGGTAGTTGAAGTCACCTACCAAGCAGATGCTGGTCATGGAAACACAATGGGCAGAGATGCTCCTCTACTCCACCTTCCCACTGAGGTGCGATGCCTTCACCTTGTCCCCACATGACCACCCACATTTTCCAACCTGTCCTACACCACATGTTTCAGGCCCAGGGCTTGGCAACATCTGCCATTAGCTTTCCCTGATGGACCTGGCCACAGAGCCACCCTGAGTTCCTGTGAGGTCAGGAGAAGAAGAAACACAAGGTCAGAAAGAAGGATCAGTAGAAGACCCCAGCTGTATGCAGAGATGTTACTGAAGGAGCCACTTCTAGAGGGACCATGGGGGAACTTTAGGCATCCCGTAGCTTTTAAATTATTTAGAAGTACCTTTGTACAAGCCATAGGAGGGAGAGGAACAGGAGAGGCTGGAGGAAAAAAAAACAGGATACATGGGGGCTGGAGAGATGGCTCAGTGGTTAAGAGCACTGACTGCTCTCTCGAAGGTCCTGAGTTCAAATCCCAGCAACCCCATGGTGGCTAACAACCATCTTTAATGGGATCTGACTCCCTCTTCTGGAGTGTCTGAAGACAGCTACAGTCTACTTACGTATAATAAATAAATAAATCTTTAAAAAAAAGAATCTTGTAAAAAAAAAAAAAAGCAGGCTATATGATCATATGCCAGACCTCCAAACCCCCAATTAAACAAGGGTAATTTCATTATTATGCTGACATAAGTACAATGTTGTGGGTTTTTTAAAGTTTTTAGTTCCTACCCCTCTCTCCAATTATATGTAATATTTAAGTTTTATTCAAAAATTTCCAGTCCTAAGGATTAACCAAAGGCTTCACATATGCTTAGCAAATGGTTTACTAAGCTGCATCTCCCCAAGCTTCGTCTATATTTATAAAACATTTTCAAATCTTTTACAAGTTTTGCTTTTTGTTGTTGTTGTTGATACTGTTTTGTCATCCATGGCCAAATGTAAATGGGATCATGTAATCAGATCCTATTGTAATAGGATCTAGTCACCTAATTTATGTTTTCTGAATATTATAATATATGCTAAGTGCTATGCTATCTGAAGACCTTTCCTGGGTGGTTCTTCGAACCTGCCTACTGCCCTGGGAGGCTAAACCTTTTGGATTCTGTTCATAGTTGTGTCAAGTTCACAACCCAACCAGCACAACTGACCTCTTGTCAATAGTCACAAAAATACATTGCTATTAAACTATAACCTTTCCTTTCTTGTATATTCCCCCAGATCTCATATCAATATCAACATCACAACATAAAACACATTCCAACTTTTAAAAATCCCACCATCTTTAAAAATTAAAACAAAAATTTTAGTCTCATTAAACCATCCAAAGTCTTTTCAAAAGTTCAGTCTCTATAAAATATTATGAGTCTCATAACCGTGGGTTTCTGTAAAGTTAAAAAAAAAAAGTCACATATTTTCTGACTCCAGGGCACAGTTACATTCGAAGCAAAGCTGATGCACAGCAATGCTACACTCCATGTCAGATGTTCTGGCTCCATGGCTTGAGCAGCTCCTCCTCTCGGGGCCTGCCATCACACACAGTGAGACGCAGCGCACTTCACAGGTGCAGACAGCCTCCTTTCCACAGCTGCCGCTGTGCTTGGTGGTCATCCCAAAACGCACTAGCCTCCTGGGGGCTCTCTACTAGAGCTCTGACCTGGGCGCATGATGTCAAGCCTCAACTTTTTTTCATGACCTCTTCAATCCTGGTGCTTCAAACTACAACTGAGGCTGCACCTTCACAAATGGCCTCTCCTGGCCTCTCACAGGACTAATACCACCTTGGAGAATCTTATACAATACCAAGTTTGTCTACCAGCATAAGGTACAGCCTTGACCCCTCTGGACCACAGCATCTGTGTGCTGACTTTGAGAAAACATTTCAAAGAAGATTTCACCACAGTGATGCTAGTCTTTTCTTAGTCACAGAAACACAGAATTTTTTTCCCCAAGACTAGGTTTCTCTGTTTAGCTCTGGTTGTAGACCAGGCTGGCCTTGAACTCAGAGATTTGCCTGCCTCTGCCTCCAGAGTGCTGGGATTAAATGTATAGTGCCATCACTTCCCTTTTATAAACCACAGATTCATAATCCAAAATATCATATGGCCCTTGATAGATTCTCTAAGGGACCCTCAAACTTCCCTCTGAAACTTCACAAGTCAGACTTCCACCATAAGCACTGTTCTCAGCCTTATCTTCTAGATTCCTGTAACAAACATTCCCTAAACTCCAAAAACTCAATAGTTTTTCTAGCCTAAAGCTTCCAACTCCTTCCACAATCATCCCCAAACCAAGATCAAGTCTGTCATGGTAATACTCCAAAACCCTAGTACCAATTTCTGTCATCATTGCTCCTCCTATCATCATTGCCTCACCCCTTCTCCTGTTTGTTTTTTGTTTCTCTGTGTGGCCTTGGCTGTCCTGGAACTCGCTTTGTAGACTATGCTGGAATAAGTTTGCCTTCCCTAGTGCTGAGATTAATGCTGTAAGCCACCACCACCTGATTTGATAAGAATTTCTCTTGCTATGATAAAACACCATGACCAAAAGAAACTTGAGAGGAAAGTGTGTTTATTTCATCTTAAAACTTTTTTCTTTTTTTTTCAAGACAGGGTCTCACTGTGTAGCTCTGGCTGTCCTGGTACTCACTCCATAGACCAGGATGGCCTTGAAGTCACAGAAACCCATCTGCCTCCTGAGTGCTGGAATTAAAGGGGTGAAACACTTTGCCCAGCTAGATTTACATTTTTAAAAGAATTATTTTTATGTGTATGAGTGTTTGAGGCCAGAAGAAGGTGTTAGATCTCCTGGGATTGGACTTAGACATAGTTATAAGCTGCCACTGGATGGCTCATTTTATAACTCTTAAGATTATATTTCACCACTGAGGAAAGTCAGAGCAGGAACTCAACGCCAGGAACCTGGAGGCAGGAAACAAAGTAGAACCACGAAGAGTGCTGCTTACTGGCTTGCTCCTCATGGCTTGCTCAACCTGCTTTCTTTTTATTTGGGTATTTGAGGTAGGGTCTTGTAGCCATCCAGCGGCCATGGACAAACTGAGTTTACTGAAAGGGGGGCCGCGAGAGAAGAATGAAGCCAAGACAAGGTTCTGATCAAGGCTCCAAGTTTAGTATTCAGCACTGTGTTTATATAGGGAAAACCCACAAACCCATCCTTTGTTTCAGCTGGATTATGTTGCAAAGCAAGCTCAGCAGGCAGTCTACTCTTCTAAGCTCCTGTAGGAAGTTGCATGTGCAACCAAGACAGATGACTCCACCTAGGTTCCTTAAATCCAACCTGGAAAACACTCAAGGTCTATTCAGCCTGCTCAAGGCTGGGAAGGGCACAATTCCCCCTTTTTTGTTTTTTAAAGATGAGAAGTACCAGTAGCTGGACAGGGGCACATGATTTACTTGTTTTCCATAATCCCATCTAGGGTAAAAAGTGGCCAGGGGACTGTGCCTGTCTCAGGTCAGTGTCTATATTGCTCTTTCTTACCCATCAGGGAGAACAAACATAGCTTTTGATGTATATCTCTGTCTTATGTCGATAGGAGATCAAGAACACTCTTACCCATCTCTACCAGCCTGCTGTAGCACACTCTTGGACTACCTGACTACCTCTCTTTCCCATTCAGACTAAAGCCAGGAAGGACATGTGAATATGCACTCAATGCATTTCTTCACAGAGATAAATAACTGCCATGTGTGAATAGCTGAGCTTGCTGAAAGTGATCCTGTGTGAAGGCAACCAATCTGTTTAAGATGCAAGGTCCAAAAGTTAAAAGCAACAAAATTATAATTAATGGTCCAAGAAGTATAGAAATTAAAGTTATAAGCCATGGGGAAGTGGAGAATCAGGACTCAAACCATCCCTGATTCTGTCCTTTTTCTCTTTTCCTTTTGGCTATTCCTTCTCCAACTTTATCCTTTACTATTCCTGAATGGTAGATGTAAAAGTCACATTCTTCATGGAGGACTATACATAGTCCTCCCTGTTTAAGGAATAAAAGATCAAGTCCTCTCCTGTTTTGAAGGACTACTTCAGATAAGGAAGTTAGAGATTCTTGTAAATGGGAAATAGAGGTTTCTATCCATTCTATACCTGTATCTATTGCTGTTCTAAGGAGCTCTTCCCACTCTCGGAGAGTTCCTTGGCATCCAAATTTAAAAATTTTGAAATAAAAAGAATGATTTAAATAATTTTGTGGTGTATGGGGATATAATTCCCCCTTTTTGGTTTTTTATGAAGATATTGTTTTAAAGTTCCATGGCCTGTTCCACAATACCTTGTCCTTTAGGGTAATAAGAAAACATGGGTGTTGCAGGAATTTTCCTGTCCAATTTCATTAGTACAGAGAGGGTCTGTGATTGGACAGGGAAATAGGGGGTGGAGCAAGGAGTTGTGGGAAGAGGGCGTGCAGGCACACAAGGAGGGAGAGAGGTCTTAGGAGGAGAAGAGAAGAACCAAAATGGCTTTAGACGTTTTTCTGTGTGATTTCTAAAGGTTAGAAATATTGGGATAAGGCTTTTACTATATTGGTATCTTGTAATTGTGATTATAATATACATAAATCTAATTGGCTAACTAACCATTAAGAGTTGTGCTTTACTGGGTAATTGGGATGTGTGGGTACTGGGTGGAAGTGAGATGAACTCACGGGAACCTCACCAGTAGCCTGGGACCTCCACCAGAGAGTTGGCTGGCAGGACTGCCAGGGAGCTTGAGTCATGCAGAGTGGGACCCTGCCGGGACATAGTATTGTCAGGCCAGCAGATTTAAGAAGCATGGTCCTGCGCCACCTGTTGTCTGCCTTGTCAGCAGGAGCGAGGGAACATGTCACTTCCTTTTATAATGTTTCCTGCAACATATAGGTAACATCCATTTGCCATAATTGAATAGGTACGAGTCCTCGAGGATTAACACCATTATGTGGTACATGAAGAAATTGAGGACACTGAGAACAAGTCTTTACAATTTGACATGCTTATTTTCTAGAAATACCAAATTGTTGTCACAAACTATTACTATTTTGAAAGATTCAAAGTTCTAACTTCTTTTATTGAAGCAGAGAAAACATATTTTTTTTTACATAATGCAAGACTATTAGCCATTCTTTGAGGCAAAACTTTCCAATGATATCACTTCATGGGTTCTTCAAAATTATAAGCAAGCTCACTAAATATAAGCCTATTACAACCATCAAGATGCAAAAGAATAGTATAAAAACAATCTTTTAAATCTATAATAATTTTATACCTATTTTTTTGGAACAGCAGCTGGAGTAGGTAAGCCAGGTTGTAATGCCCCCATAAGTTCCCAGTTTCATTAACCTTTCATAAATCTTAAGTCTGAACTTTGTTTTAGATTAATGGAATAACCAGTCCCTTGGAAGTGAGTAAGTACATCAACTCCAGTGTCTGTTAACCCTTCAAAGCTATTTTCTTCAATTAGTAATTTAAGGTTAGGTCTCTTATTAGTAATAGATTAAACCCAATACACAAGAGAGGAACCAAAGTCATATTGTTCTCTCTTACTCTTAATATATTTGGAAGGTAGTTTGTTGTGGATAAGACTGGTGCTGTTCTTGTGAACCAATCCCCTAATGAATAAAGGAGCCAATCACCGTGCAAGTAGGCAGGACTTCTGGGTTGAATGGAGGAAGAGAGGAAGTAGGAGAGAGTTACTGCCCTTTGGAAGTGGGACAGCAGAGGGGCAAGATGGAAGTGGGACAGTAGAGGGGCAAGATGTAGCTGCTCGAGTTGCCTAGTATCATGGTGGATCCGCAAGGATTCACCACCAGAGGGATCAGATTTTAATAAGGCTTACAAGAGTAGGTTTTAGTTGTTGCACTCAGAGATTGAGTTACCATTGATTCTGAGCTAAGTTTGTGTTGTGTTTTCCTTCACGTGGCGGCTCAACTGGGTTCAAGAGAGAAAGGTTTGGCGGCCAAGCCTGGGTTTGCCTGAGGTGCTCCACAAAGGCTGTGGGGAATTTGAAGCATGGGGATGACATGGTAGCGACTCCCCAGTGGGAACCTAGCAAGCTGTGTGGAGAGATTGTGGAGTTCTGAGTCAGAGTCTCCACGGGATAAGAACAGGTCGGCCATTGCCCATCAGTGCATGGCCGGCCAGGCTGTCAGGGCAGAGGCACAGTGCAGGAATGTGACGGTTCTATTTTTTTTTTTTTTAATAATTCCCTCAACAGTAGCAGATACAAGGAAACTAAAATAAGTTGAGCAATTCTTTTATTACCGGGCACAGCTTTAATGCCATGGGGGGAAGCAGCCATAGCCAGGTTCTGATTGTATGAGAGTGTGATTTCTGCACTAAGACGAAAGTATCCAGATAAGTCTGTCTTTGCTTTGTATGACCGGATGGTGGCACAGCAAGCTGCATTAGCATTCTCATAAGCCAATTGTGCAACAAAAGGAACTCCTGCCTGAGGGTCCCCAAAAATTCTACCAGCTGCTTTTAGCTGTTCATCAGGACCCTGTCAGATAAACTCCCACTGAGATCGCCTTTCTAATCTTGAGGGGTTAAGTTTGCTTCTACCACTGTATCCAATGAAGCTTGTGTAAAAGGGGCAGCAGGCCAGAACATCTTTGTAGTCTTAAAACCAGTCAGAAACAAAAAATGAAGTGGCTACACACATCTATATATTTAGACCAAACAAAATTTTCTTACTTTTTCTAGCTGTAGTTTCAAGTGAGGAGTATCTTTGTCACCTGCTGAACCTGAAAAATCTCACAATCAGAGATTTTTCTAGGAGACATGGCAGGGCTTTTCCAGCTACACTGACTCCTAACTACAGGTGCAGGGCTCCAAAGGTCAGTTGAGACTGCCTTTTTTTTTTTTTGAAATGAGTTAAAACTAAATCAAAGGGTGAATGACCAGCAGATAAAGTTTTAACCATTTTTTTTCTTTTGAACATGAAACACCGGCCAACAACCATTCAAACAAAGAAACAAAAACAGACATAAATTGACAAACATGGACAGATTGGTGCACCAAGGACAGACAATAGACAGAGAGGGAAGAGAACTTGACGCCACAAAGGGACCCAGATATCCTAACTAGAACTAAGGATATCCCCTCCTGTAGGAGACAGAGAGGAAGCAGGACATCTCCTGATTTCCTCCTGTCCCTAGGAGAGCTCTGAAATAGCTTTTACCTTTCCTACTTCTGGGAACCATGGACAGCATAAATCTACTTGGGCTAAGAATTTTTCTGACATCTGTTTTTTAAACCCTGCTCCTCTCACCCGATACAGCTCTTGGCTATGGACAAATACCTGTTTAGAATTCCCCTGTCCCATTGAACTGTCACCCCTAGATGAAGTCAGCGTCAGGTCAACACTTCTTCAGCCTAGCCTGTATACCCTCAAATGCACCTCCTGCAACAACAGCCTCCAAAAAATAAAATTTATAACTAGCACGAGCATTAATGTTGTTTGTTGCTTACTGTGTAGGATACTGTTACTTTTTCTTCTGTTTTCTGTGGAGATTCACCAAAGACAGTGTTTCTCAGTGGGTCCCCCATTTTCAGGCCCCTCATTCAGGCACCACCTGTAGCTGTCCAGCAGCCATGGATGAACTGGGTTTACTTGAAAGGGGGGCTGGATATGAAAAGGACAAGGGGGGGTGTGAGAGAATAATGAAGCCAAGGTTCTGATCAAGGCTCCATGTTTAATATTCAGCACTGTGTTTATATAGGGAAAACCCACAGACCCATCCTTTGTTTCAGCTAGATTATGTGGCAAAGCAAGCTCAGTGGGCAGTCTATTCTTCTAAGTTTCTGTAGGAAGTGCAACCAAGGCATATGACTCCACCTAGGTCATTAAGGTCCAACCTGGCAAACTCTCAAGTCTGATGTGACTGATTATTAGGTTCAAACTCTATTCAGCCTGCTCCAAACTGGGAAGGGCACGGGGTCTCATTATGTAGCTCTGGCTAACCTGGAACTAGCTATGTAGACGAGGCAGACCAAAAGCTCACAGAGATCTGTTGTGTGTAGTTTTATGCTCTACCTGCCTTTAGCTCCAAGAATTGACCACACTACCAGCCCCCTCCCAGCTTCCCTTGAATCTGAGGATAAAACATACACATACACAATTTTTTCTTTTCACCTTGCCTTATGACACTTTTGCTGGGTGTTACTATATCCCACCTGAAAAAGCATGCTCTTAATAATATTTTTATCTCTGCTTGTCCCACCTGCTCTAAACTTCAGTGGCTAGGACCACCTAACCCCTGCCAAATATCCCTGACCTGTTGTAGTGGTCATTTAACTCAATTCCTCCCAAGACCTCACATGGCTGCTGGCTTTTTCTCCCTCCCACGCATGGCAAACCACTCCCCTTTCCTTCCTTGACTCTGCCTTTTCCTCCTGGGACCCAAAAGTCCCTCCTGTACTTTCCGCCTAGCAATTGGCCCATGGCTTTCTTTACTGACAGATCAAGAATCAATTGGGGAACAGGACATTAGCATCATAACCTCTCCTCACACCTCACCTTTTCTGCCCAATAAAATATAATAATTTAAAAAAAAAACCAAACCTCATCTCCTAGACATAAATTGAACAAAACCATAGCAATCATGCAAATTACACTGTATGATATACAAATGATATCCAGTCCATATTATTTGTCAATTAGATAAAGCACTCTATCATCATTCCTATCTGAAAGAATTATGATTCTATCCCTAGATTATGTTTAGATTTTAGCCTGTAATGCCATCTGAAAACCATGTCTTCCATTCTGTAACCTCTCTCTCAATGTTAAACAACTTGAGTTTGATTATGAGACTAAAACTAGTCTTCAATCCATCAGTTATCTGAGAATGACTTAAACATCATCTGAGTATATAGGAAGCACCAAACACAGCTTCTCAACTTAAACAATTGTAGAGATACCTGACTACCTGAACAGCCCCCTAGTTCCTCAAAACCTAGGAGCATAGTCTTTAGCCTTCTGGCCCAGGATCATCTGACAGACCCCTGCAAAGCAGAATTATTAAGAACTGCTTACCCTGTATTGGCAGAGCCAACAGTCAAATATTCTGCATAATGTGTCCTTTTCCTGGAAATCATGTTGTCTGCAGATGAAATAGTCATTTTCTACCCAGTGGCTACTTTGTCATGATAAATAGCCTTGCCTGGAGGTAAGGATGCCCAATATCTTCTTTGAACCAAGAAGGGGATACTGTCAGGAGCAGATATGTCTCACTGTCAAATGATTAGCATTAAATATCACAGTCTGTGGATTTCTAATATTTTTTAAGGATATCTCTATATATAAGGTAATCTGAACTGTTAAACCTTGGCTAATCTTAGCTATTTCTAATTGAAATATATTGAAAATACTCTTTTATAATTAAATCAGAATCTAGCATAACTATGAGTTTGTTATCTGGCCCTTAACTTGTATTGCCTAATCATCTAAAAGCAGTTTGTAATAGAAGTTATAGAAGGACTGATTCTAAGTGTTGTATTCTTAAATGAATTTTATAGACACAATGCCTATCTAAGAGTAATAGTATTAATCCCAAATTTTGTATCAATATAAGAAATTCATAATAACAAAAACCTTAAATCTGTATCAAAATAAATTCTGTACCAATGTAAAAAATTATAACTTCAACTTCGCATCAATTATAAAGATTTCCACCAATTAAGATTATGGCTACATGGGCTAGAGAGATGGCTTAGCAGTTGGGAGCACTGGCTGCTCCTCCAGAGGTCCTGAGTTCAATTCCCAGCAACCACATGGTGGCTCACAAACATCTGTAATGGGATCTGATGCCCTCTTCTGGTGTGTCTGAAGACAGCTACAATGTACTCATATATATATATATATATGATGTACTCATATATATATATATATATTATATATATATATATAATAAATCTAAAAAAAAATATGGCTACACAATCAATCCCACCTATTTCCTCCCTGCTCAAAATTATGACCATTCCCAAATTATATCTTAAATGATGACTTCTCTATGAGTTGTAAAAGAACTATTACCAGAACCCCAAACCCAGAGAATTGAACTGACACCTCCTTCTTCCAGCTGAACACTGTGTGACAAAAAATTCTTTAAAGGGGAGGGGAGCAGTAGGAAAATTAGAAAATTTGGTTAGACCTTAAGAAAGCTAAATTTGGCAATTGTTATCCAGTCTCTGTATGCGTAGAAAGCTCAGAGCTCGACTGAAGTTCTGACTAGATCCATCTGAAAAGTTGAATGAGGCAAGATGACCTGGAATCCGTGAGACAGGGAGTCCAAGCAGGTTAGCTCAGCATCTCTGAGGATAAATCTCACCAAAGCTGTGCATTCTGCAATATATTAATCTCACAACCAAAATTTTAGTACCATTAAACTATTCATATGGATTGTGCAGGATGCACAGATTAGTTAAAGATAAAATTCTGCTCCTTGTTTGAGCATGTGAAAGACAGCTTTTTTAAAAAAAACATAAGTTTAAAGATTTTATTTATTTATTATATTTAAATATACTGTAGCACCAGAAGAGGGCATCAGATCTCATTACAGATGGTTGTGAGCCACCCTGTGGCTGCTGGGATTTGAACTCAGGACCTCTGGAAGAGCAGTCAGTGCACTTAACTACTGAGCCATCTCTCCAACCCAACAGCAGTCTATTTTATGAGTTACTTTGATTAATAACCAATTATAATCAGTCTTCATTCGTGTCATGTGAGGGATGGCACAAAGAATCTTTACCTATCCTGTTTGATTCTCTTGAATTTTTCTAGTTCTTCAGGGGGTCTCCCCTGTCATATCTGATCTATATCACTCTGGAAGGGGTCCAGAGCCTATTCTCCTTTCCTGTTAATACAAATGCAGAGCCTTTCTCCCAAAATAGCATGCTTGTGAAACAGTAACAGGAAATCATTAAACCTTTAGTTTAACCTCTCTCCCAGAGGAATTTTAATATAACCAAACTCAAAATCACACTCATTTTGATAATTAAAACAATTCAAAGCAAATAAAGCAATCTAAACAAATATCTGTGGAGATAGTGTTTCTATTGTCCCCTGCCCCAACCTTCCATGAGATCAAGGCCTCAATTTTGAATTTAATATCTCTGTCTACTTACTGTATGAGCCTATTTCCAGGCTCTCTATTTAATTCTCAAGGTCTAAATTCCTACTGTCTGGGATAGGCTAGGTACCCAAGCCCCTGCTTACTATATAAGCCTATTCTTAGGCTTTTAATCTGTCATGCCAGGAATATTGACCCCAGAATTCCCATGGAGCCCACGTTCACAGAATTTGAGCATATCCTAACAAGCATTTCCCTAAAGTATTTTTTTCATTCAATCTCTCTTCTATCTCTAAGAACAATTAAATCAAACTTTAGAATTTTATCTTTTGATTACCTGCTTGTAGGAAGCAGGCAGGTTTTATCTGGCTCTCTGCCTCAGAGCAGCCATCATGTCTCTTTTCACAGCAGGGGATCTCAGCATTTGTGAGCTAAGGGTCTCCCTGTGTTCCTTTAAGTTTCCTGCATACTGGAGCCACCACAAACTCACTCTGCTCTGCTCGATGAGAAACCAATTCTCCCCTATTCCTAGACCTGTATCACTATGTGTGTAATCAATCTGAGAATTCCTAAATTAATAGTGGAGTGTTGTCTTCCACATTATGCATCATCTATAGCTTGTAGTTTTTCTGCTCTACCTACCTTTAGCTCCAGGAAGTGACCATGCTACAAGCCCCCACCTGGCTTCCCTTAAATCCTCAGACAAAAGACAAGATACACACATAATTTGTTCCTTTTCAACTTGCCTTAAAACACAATTTCTGGCTTCTCCCACCAAAGCTTGGCAAACCACTCCCCTCTCCTTCCTTGCATCTGCCTATTCCTCCTGGGACCTGGAAGTCTCACCTGTACCTTCCACCCAACAATTGGCTCATGGCTTTCTTTACTAACAGATCAAAAACCAACTGGGGAACAGGACATTAGCATGAGAACCATCCACTACAGAGATCCACTTGCCTTGCCCCCCACACCCACACCAAGTGCTGGAATTAAGGACATTCAACACCACATCTAGATTCCCCCTCTTTTCCACTGGAAGACCTTTTTAAATGCCCCAACACTATGTAGGCTGACCATCTTCTGTGTCAGCCTCCTGAGTGCTGGAATGGCAGGTCAGTTCCACATTCTCAGCTTGTTTGTTGCTTTGGGGATTTTGTTTTTATTTTGTTATTGTTAAGACAGGGTCTCATGTAGCCCAGAAGAGACTTGAACTCATATCAAAGTTAATCTTGAACTCCTGACCCTCTTTCCTTTCAAAAATTGGTATTAAAGGTATGTATAACCATATCTTGCTGACCCTGAGACTTCAATATTCTACCAATAGCTCTACCACAGCCCAGATATAGTATTTGGGATGCAAATTCTGCCATCTTGGGTGTTAACTTTTTTCAACCATTCTCTTCCCTGTACTATTTCTATTTCCTTTTTTATCAGTTTATTTTAGTTTTGATTTTCATGGGGATGCTTTCCTCAAAGATCTGGTAAATTTTTGGCTACCTATTCACTCACCCCTAGCCAATTTGCTACTTGCCACTATCTGAGGCATATGGGCAAAGCTAGCTTGTGATGGTTTTTGCTCTAGGGTTAGGTCAGTAGATAGATACTTTGGGAGAAGAGCTAAGGACAATTTTACCAAAGTCACTCATAGTAGTTGTCTTAGTCAGGGTTTCTTCTGCTGTAACTAGGCTTCATCAATAGCCTCTCATAGGCTCTCTTCATGGTGCCAAGCCTCAACTCCTTTGCATGACCCCTTCTGTCCTGGGCCATCAATTGCAACTGAGGCTGCATCTTCACCAATGGCCTTCCATGGCCTCTCACAGTGCTGAGCTGCAGCTGTTCTTCATGACCCCTTGTTGCCTTCAAAACCAGTACCACCTCGGTTACTCTTACACATTACCAAGTCCAGCCCCAGCACAAGGTACAACCTTAGCTATCTCTGGAACACAACCTCTGTGCTCTCAGAAAACATATCCCAGAAGATTTCACCTCAATGATGCTGGTCTCTTCTTAATCACTACTAATTTCTTAGCTCCAGCTAACCAGCATCAATAGTTCCAGTAATGCCAAGTTTTCACTTTAGTAGTTCTAGCATCTTGTTAATCACAGCTGACTCTTCAGCCCCAGCTAATCAAAACCACAGAATCTTCACAATCAAAATAGCAACAGCCCTGATAAAAGTCTTTAATCTTCCCTCTGAAATTTAACAAGCAAGGCTTCCATCATTTGCACTGTTCTCAACATTATCTTCTAAGCTCCTACATAGCATCCCACAGAGCTCTTAACATGGAATAGATCTTCTAGCCCAACGCTTCAAAGTTCTTCCACAGTCCTCCCCAAAATATGGTCAGGTTGTCACAGGAATACCCCGCTATGCTAAGATCAATTTGTCTTAATCAGGGTTTCTATTCCTGCACAAACATCATGACCAAGAAGCAAGTTGGGAAGGAAAGGGTTTATTCAGCTTACATTTCCACATTGCTGTTCAGCACCAAAGGAAGCCAGGACTGGAACTCAAGCAGGTCAGGAAGCAGGAGCTGATGCAGAGGCCATGAAGGGATGTTACTTACTGGCTTGCTTCCTCTGACTTGTTCTGCTGCTCTCTTATAGAACCCAAGACTACCAGTCCAGGAATAGTATCACCCACAATGGGCCCTCCCCCCTTGATCACTAATGGAGAAAATGCCTTACAGCTGGATCTCATGGAGGCATTTCCTCGACTGAAGCTCCTTTCTCTGTGATAACTCCAGCCTATGCCAAATTAACACATAAAAACATCCAATATAGTAGTGCTTGCCTATACTTCAGAATTTAAGTTCAAGGATACTAGGAGCACAGTACCTCATCTCAAAAATCAACAAATAAGAGAAGTTTTAAAGGCTTCCGTGTAGTCAAGGAAACAACCACCAGCCTACAGAGTGGGAAAGAGAAATATTTCTCAACTATGCATTAGACAAGATTAAAAGATAGAATGTATGAAGAACCAAAAAAACTAAACCCACAAAAACTATCTAATCAATAAATAGGCTAATGAACTGAAGAGACAGTTCTTAAAAGAAGAAATATTCTATAATTTCACCACCCTGAAATCACCCTATCTTGTCTGATCTTGGCAGCTAAGCATCATGGGGCCTGATTAGTACTTGGATGTGAGAAGAAATGCAGAAGGCCAGTAAGTATTTGAAAAACTGTTCAACATTCTTAGCTATCAGGGAAGTGCAAATTAGTATTACTTTGAGACTCTATCTCACCCCAGTAAGAATGGCTATCATCAAGAAAATAAATGACAACAGATGCTGGAAACAGGATGTGGGGAAAGGGAACCATTATATTCCATTGGAAAGGATGTAAACTGGGGTAGCCACTGTGGAAAACATTATAGAGGTTTCTCAAAAAAGTAAAAATAGGGCTGGTGAGATAGCTCAGCAGCTAGGTGTACTTACTAACAAGCCAGATGACCTGAGTTCAATCCCAGAGATCCAAATGGTGGAAGTTGAGAACTGATTCCTGCAAGTTGTCCAACTTCCACAAGCAGGCCTGTAGTATGGACATACTGACATACACACACAGAAATACATACACAAGATAAATGAATAAATAAGTAAAACTAGTTGAAAGGAAACTAAATGTAAAACTATCATGTTACCCAGCTGTACTACTACTCAGTAAACATGTCAGGGACACAGTCAACATGCTTTGGAGACATTTACACATCCATGTTTACTGCTGTACTATTCACACACACACACACACACACACACACACACACACACACAGAGAGAGAGAGAGAGAGAGAGAAGATGATGGGTAAATAATTGGTAAATATGAAAATGTATACTGACATATGTATGAAAACAATGCTGTGAAACTCAAGGCAAACTTCTGAAGTTCTGTTTTTTAAAGTTTCTGGAGAACTGGGGATATAGCTCAGATGGTACTGCATGTCTATTTTGTCATTGACGAGGAGGGAGCCTTGTTGCAGGATATTTGATCACATTGAACCCCAAGACTGTGTTATTTACTAAAAAAAAAAAAAAGTTTCTAGTTGTGGTGTGGCTCAGCCTAACATAGCACACCCTTTTAATCCCTCTGGCTGGAATACAGACACACTCTTACTACATACCTTTAATCTCAAACAATGAAGATAGAAGGAACTACCCGTGCTTGAAAGCAATATCTAATTGAGTGACAGAGAAAGTGACTAATTAGAGAAAGACTTAACAGAATAGGAGGAGAGGAAATGGGAAGCAGTTTGACTGGGACAGTTATAGAGAGACAGACTGCAGAAAGAGAACAAGCTAGACATAGGTGAAAATAGAAGAAGGAGCTGGAAGATTAGAACATATTGCCAAAGTTAGTATGAAGCCAAGCAGAGCAATTCAAGAGAAACTGAGAGAAGCCAGATTGAATCACTCAGCTTGGAGAGGAATTTGAGCCAGAACAGCTGAGTTGAACCAACTAGACACACGTGAGTTTATTCAGCAGCAAGTCTCAGAGACTGAAAGCATTCTAGACCTAGATAAGCTTGTACAAAGACTAGAAGCTTCCAGGACTAGGTCTAGGTTAGCAGATGGTGGCATTAAGCCACAGAGACAACAATTACATCAGGAGAATAAAATTACATTTATAGAGCCTTAGCTAAGAAAATGCTTCCATGAGATCAGGATGTAAGCAAGCCTGTAGGGAATTTTCTTAATTGATGGGGAGGCCCCAGCCCATTGTAGATGGTGTCATCCCAGGGCTGGTGATTCTGAGAAAGCAGACTGAGCAAGCCAGTAAGAAGCACCCTTCCATGACTTCTGCATCAGCTCCTGCCTCTAGTTCCTGTTCTCAAGGTTTCCTGCCTTGCCTGCCTTTGATGATCAACAATGAACCAAACAAACTCTTTCCTCCTACATTGGTCATGGTGTTTCTTCACAGCAGTGGTAACTCTGACTAAGACACCTATCTTGCACAAAGCCCGGGGATTAAACCACAGCACCACATAAAACTGGGCATGGAAAGGTCATGTCTGTAATCCCAGCATTAACAAGATTGAAGCAGAAGAATCAGTTTAAAGTCACCCTTACACAGTAAGTTTAAGGTCAACCTTACAAGAGATCTGTCTCAAAAATATACAAGGGAGAAAGGATGAGATGTATCTGCAAGAAGGATCTCTGAGAAATTTCCAGTATTATAATAGAAACAAAGTTTCAAAAGAAAAAAGTTGGAAGTAGGGCATGGTATTGCACACCTGTAACTCAGTGCTCAGAAAGCAGCAAGAGGTGAGAAGTTCAATGCCCTGTACAAAACTCAAGTCCAAGTGGATCAAGAACCTCCACATAAAACCAGCTACACTGAATCTAATAGGAGAGAAAGTGGGGAAGAGCCTGGAGCACATGGGTACAGGGGAAGTTTTCCTGAACAGAACACCGACAGCTTTTGCTCTAAGATCTAGAATTGACAAATGGGACCTCATAAAATTGCAAAACTTCTGTAAGGCAAAGGACACTGTCAATAGGAAAAAACAGCAACCAACAGATTGGGAAAAGATCTTTTCCAATCCTACATCTGATAGAGGGCTAATGTCCAATGTATACAAAGAACTCAAGAAGTTAGACTCCAGAGAAACAAATACCCCTATTAAAAAAATGGAGTACAGAGCTAAACAAAGAATTCTCAACTGAGAAATACCAGATGGCTGAGAAACACCTAGAGAAATGTTCAACATCCTTAGTCATCAAGGAAATGCAAATCAAAACAACCCTGAGATTCCACTTCACACCAGTCAGAATGGCCAAGATCAAAAACTCAGGGGACAGAAGATGTTGGAGAGGATGTGGAGAAAGAGGAACACTCCTCCATTGCTGGTGTGATTGCAAGCTGGTAAAAACCACTCTGGAAATCAGTTTGGCAGTTCCTCAGAAAATTGGACATAGCACTACCTGAGGACCCAGCTATACCACTCCTGGGCATATACCCAAAAGATGCTCCAACATGTAATAAGGACACATGCTCCACTATGTTCATAGCAGCCTTATTTATAATAGTCAGTAGCTGGAAAGAACCCAGATGTCCCTCAACAGAGGAATGGATACAGAAAATGTGGTACATTTACACAATGGAGTATTGCTCAGCTATTAAAAACAATGAGCCGGGCAGTGGTGGCGCATGCCTTTAATCCTAGCACTTGGGAGGCAGAGGCAGGTGGATTTCTGAGTTCAAGGCCAGTCTGGTCTACAGAGTGAGTTCCAGGACAGCCAGGGTTACACAGAGAAACTTGTCTTGAAAAACCAAAAAAAAAAAAATAATAATAATAAATAAATAAAAACAATGAATTCATGAAATTCTTAGGCAAATGGATGGAACTAGAAAATATCATCCTGAGTGAGGTAACCCAATCACAAAAGAACACACATGGTATGCACTTGCTGATAAGTGGATATTAGCCCAAAAGCTCAGAAACCCAAGATATAATTCACAGACCACATGAAGCTCAAGAAGAAAGAAGACCAAAGTGTGGATACTTTGATCCTTCTTAGAAGGGGGATGAAAATACCCATGGCTCATAGTCAACCAATGGATGAGCACAGGGTCCCCAATGGAGGAGCTAGAGAAAGGACCCAAGGAGGTGAAGATGTTTGTAGCCCCATAAGAGGAACAACAATATGAACCAACCAGTACCCCTAGAGCTCCCAGAGAAGGAGCACCAACCAAAGAGTACACACAGAGGGACCCATGGCTCCAGCTGCATATGTAGCAGAGGATGGCCATTTCAGACATCCATGAGAGGAGAGGCCATTGGTCCTATGAAAGATCGATGCCCCAGTGTAGGGGAATGCCAGGTCAGGAAAGTGTGAGGGTAGGGGGGCTGGGATAGGGGGTTTTCTGAGGGTAATGAGGAAAGTAGATAACATTTGTAATATAAATAAAGTAAATATCAAATTTTTAAAAAAAAGAAGCTCAATTCAGGTATATTGCCAATCTGAGGGTAGCATAGACTGTGAGACCCTATCTCAACACAAAACAAGACAAAAACTACAACAACAAACAAACAAACTAAAAAGACTTAAAATTGGGACATCGGCCCAAATTGGAGGGGGTTGGAGAGGCAGGAATTTCAAAATGAGAGTGTGCAAATTGTCTTAGAAAATAGAAGTCTCCGTTCTGCTTTTCTTTTTCTATATCTCTGTTTCCTTTCCTTTTAGTGCATCAGTAACTGGTCGGTCTCTCTGGCCATGCAAAACTTGTTTTCTAGTGTGGAAAGACAGGTCAGAGGTCAAATAGGGAAGGGAGCCAATTGGTGACTGGGCTAAAGCAAAATCGCATGCTTTAACTGGAGGTCTGGAAACACCTTGTGGAAACAGTGATATCTGAGCCGAGCCATGAATGCTGAGAGGGAGAGAACAGAGTGGGCGACAAGGGGAAGACCTTTCCAGGCAGGGGGAGCATGAACAGAGAGTGGCTCTGTAGATAAAGTGCTTGCAGCTAAGCCGGGGACCTGAGTTCTATTCCTGGGATCACATCCTACACAATCCTCTCATTTACATATGCACACAGAATGTAATAAACATTTGAAAAGAAAAAAAGCGGCAAGGAAAGCCTGTGTTCTAGGAGTTCTCCTGAGGAGGGGGTTTTGGGAGGACATTAACCAAGACTTCATTTTCCCTGTGGAGAGAGGCACCACATGCTGATATTTTCAAAGGGCTGGGAAGAGAGGCCTGAGTTGATTAAAGATGGCTCAAGCTGCTGGGGAAGAGTGGGAAGGAGAGATTAGTAAAAAGGCACAGGCAGTCATCTGGGTAAGAGAAGCTTCTCACCTGTACCTGCATCTCACCTCATGGAGGTGGTGGTCAGGCTCCGCATGGTCCCTGATTCCTGCTTGCTTCTGTAGTTTATCCAGGCATCACTAGTAAAGGTACCCCACACAGAGCTCAGTTCAAAAGAAACTTGCACCAAAAAGTTAGGCAGTGATGGAGGAAGACTACCAACTATCCTTATTGTAGGGGAGGGGAGGGAATGGGGAGGGGAGGGGAGGGGAGGGGGAGACAGAGGAGGGGAGGGGAGAGAGGAGGGGGAGGGGAGAGAGAAGGGGAAGGGAGGGGAGGGGAGGGGGAGACGGAGGAAGGGAGGGGAGAGAGGAGGGGGAGGGGAGAGAGAAGGGGAAGGGAGGGGAGAGGAGGGGAAAGTGGGGAACGAAAACAACCAAAATAAAACAAACAAAAAAAGATATCAGCCTGCTACCTTCTCATATCATCCTTTGAATACAGCTCAACCTGGACTCCATCCTGACCCTTAGCAGATGTGGTCACTGCTCTTATGCCCCATCACTTGATGTTGCTGGCCTGGATCAGTGAAGAGGCTACTCTGTAAATAAATAAACTTTACAAGAGCTGGAGAGTTATTTCAGCCAGAAAGAGCACTAACTGTTCTTCCAGATGACAAGTGTTCAAGTTCCAGTATCCACAATAAGGCTCATAACCATCTGTAACTCAAGTTTGAGGGGCATCTGAGGCCTTCGTGTCCTCTGTGGTACCAAGCACGCAAATAGTACTCAGACATACATACCATCATCATACTGGAATACATTACATAACTAAATAAACATTTGTTTGCTGGTTTGTTTGTTTACAACCAGGCATAGTAATACATACTTGTAATCCCACACTCAGAAAACTAAGGCAAGAGAATCTGAATTTGAAGCCAGTTTGGGTCACATGGTGAAAGCCACCCCTAAAAAAAAAAAAAAAATCCAGAAACAGGACTGGGGAGATGCTCTGTGGGTAAAGTGCCTGCTGTACAAACATGAGACTCTAAGTTCTGATCTCCAAAGTCACTTAAATGTCGGACATGGGTGACACCTCTGTAACCAGGGTTGGAGACAGTACATGCCTGGGATTTACTGGCCGATAGTGGTGAATTTCAAGTTCAAGGAGAGATCCTGTCTCAAAAAATAAGGTGGAGAAAGGTCTGGAAAGATGTCTTAGCGGCTAAGAGCACTAGGGACCCATGTTCAATTCTCAGCACCCACAAGACAGCTAACAACCAACCGTAAGTCTTTTGGCCTTCACAGCCACCAAGTACCACATGGTACAGACATAAATAGAGGTAAAATACCCATAAACATAAAATAAAAGTAAGTCCTTTTAAAAACATAAATAATGATAGAAGATATTGAACGTGTGTGTGTGTGTGTGTGTGTGTGTGTGTGTGTGTGTGCACGCACGCACTGCCTACTTCAAAAACAAAGGATGTAGGGCCGGGCAGTGGTGGCGCACGCCTTTAATCCTAGCACTTGGGAGGCAGAGGCAGGCGGATTTCTGAGTTCGAGGCCAGCCTGGTCTACAGAGTGAGTTCCAGGACAGCCAGAGCTATACAGAGAAACCCTGTCTCGAAAAACCAAAAAAAAACAAAAACAAAGGATGTGTATTTTGGCACACATCTTTAACCGAGCATCTGAAGGCAGAGGCAGGAGGATCTGTGAGTTTGAAGTCAGACTGGACTACATAAAGGGACTCTGTGCCAAACAAACAAACAAACAAACAAACCAACCCTGCAGTACTAAGGAAAGGTGGGTCCTAAGGAGAAGCGCAGAGCCCAGACTGGAATGTTTGGGAAGTGTTGGGAGCAGTCATTGCCATATCTGACCTGAAGAGGGCGCTGATGAGGCAGTTCAGCTGTCCTCTGAGAAGCCCAACAGGAACAGCAATTTTCTGTTTCCATGAGACATTTTCTTTTCAATAATTTATTTTTTTTTATTCACTTTACATCCTGATCACATCCTCCACTTCCAGTACCACCCTTACAAACTCCTCCCTCTACTGCCCCTTCCCCATTTCCTCAGAGAAGGGGAGCCCTGTTTGGGTACCTCCCCACCCTGGGACATCTAATCCCAGCAGGACTAGGCATATCCTCTCCAGCTATGACCCAACCAGGCAGTCCAGGTAGGGGGAAGGAATCAGAGGCAGAGAACAGAGACAGAGACAGAATTCCCTCCCCCCACACTTGTTAGGGGACCCACATGAATACCAAGCTGCATATTAAAGCCTTCTTAAGGGGTGACTACACCCTTTGTGTGACCCCTTCCCCTCGTAAGGTTCACCTGGTTGCTGCCATTTACTTGACTCATTCTGACTGCAATTTTCTTCGTGGAACTTGCTATGTGGTTGGCTTTGAACTCATAGAAGCCTGCCTTTGCCTCCTGAAATGTTGGGATTAAAGGCATGCACCATAGCATCCAACAGTTATTTTGAGATAAGGTCTCATAGCCCAGGCTGGCCTGGAATTTGATAAGTAGTTGAAAATGACCTTGAATTTCATATCCTCCTGCCTCTACCTCCCAAGCACTGGAATTTTAGTCATGTTCTTATCATAAGTGAACTGTGGTTGTAATATGAAACAGAACTTTAATATTTTCAAGGAAAAGCTGTTTATAAATTAGAAGTGTCTCTATTTACCCCTTATACTCCACTTCTTTTCTTCATAAGCCTATATTGCCAACATGTAACAAGCCTATGTGTTTATTTATGTATTTACTGTCTGCCTCCTCCTTCTCTAGAGTATTTGCTCCAGAGGCACCATGTTTCCTCCTCACATAGTACCCTAGCGTCCAGCTGTACCAGCAAATAGGAAGTTCACAGTAGAGGATCAGGGTCTGGTGAAGGGGCTGGAGGAGCCATGTTGAGCCGGGAAGGTGGCAAAAAGAAGCCCCTGAAACAGCCCAAGGAGCAGGCCAAGGAGACGAACAAAGAAGATAAGGCTTTCAAGCAGAAACAGGAGAACAGAAGAAACTCGAGAAGCTAAAAGCTAAGGCTGAGGGGAAGGGCCCCCTGGCCACAGGTGGAATTAAGAAATCTGGCAAAAAGTAAGCTGTTTCTCACATCTGAGGTGATAGTGACCCTCTCTTCCATTCCTATTTAAGCATCTGTATTCCCTGCCATAAATAACATCTTTGTCACTACAGCTAGAATGAAGTATTATCCTGTAATCTCTCAAACATCTGGATTCCCTATCATAACATCTTTGCCACCTAATAGCTAGAATGAAGTGCTATCCTGCAGCCTGTTGTTGTACATTGTAATAAACTTTTGTATAAAAAACAAAACGAAACAATGAATAAAGTGAATAATGCAATGGCTCGTTGTCTCTAGGGTTCAGCAATTCCTACCTCAGCTGTGAATATGAAGTGACCCCAGTCTGGAATCCCACCCAAGCCTACTGTTCTGTCTTCATTGCACTCTGAATTCTGTACCACTTTGAATTAAACCAACTCATCTAAAAGCAAAAAAAAAAAGGAAGTTCACAGTATATCTTTGTTGAAACAATGAATGTATAACAGATGGATAGTACCCAAGAACTGGAAGGAATGAAGCACTGTACCAATCCAGGGGTGCTGAAGTGGTCGCTAGGCCCCTTTGCCAAATAGAAATAACTGTAGATCCAAAGTGTTAGCATTCCTTCCAAGCTCTACCCCACAGTCACCTGGCAACAGCCAGGTATGCCTAACTTAGTAGAAAAGGGGCTGCTTGCCCCCTCCTTACTCTCTTACACTCTTACCCTCTTTCTTTCTTCCCTCTCTGTCCCATCTCGCCCCATTCCCCCCACATCTCCACATGTTCATGGCCTCTCTCTCTCTCTCTCTCTCCCCCCCCTTTCTCTGTCTCTATTCCCTCAACTCCCCTTCCCATGCCCTAAATAAACTCTATTATATACTAATTATATTCTATAACTGCCAGTGGCTGGTCCTTCAGGGGAAGGGATGCCTTGGCATGACCGTGCAGAGGCGCCCCCTCCCACCTCACCACACCGCATCTCTACCAAACATATTCCTGGTTTCCTTTTCTTTTCTATAAAACACAACATTGTGCCGTAACTCATATATAGAAACTCGCAGATTCACATCTCTCGATGACACATGGAATTACAGCCATTGGATCACAGATTGATAAGATTCTCGGTCTGGTTGAAGGGCAGGGTTGTGCACCCCTCACACTGCACCACTTAGATTCCTCTGAATGCTTGACTCTGCTATGCTTCTATTGTTATGTGACTTTCCTCCAGGCGGAACTGTAGCTTCAGCGACATCTCAGCTAAGCACAGTCACAGGGCTGGCTGCCATTTCAGCTCTTTCTTAACTAAGGACAGTCCTAGGACCATCTTTGTCAGGTAGGCCCAGGTCTCTGCCTTTAGGAGTACAGCCTGCCAAAGTCACTTAGCAGTTAAGATAAGGTTTTCATTCTGTCCTGCCTTGGTAAATAATGATTTCTAAATGGTAAAATGTTAAAGATCACTGCCTTAATATATGTTTAACCTGTTTCTGCTGTCATTAAGCTTATGACAGAGACTCACAAAGCCTAACAATGACTCCCCCCCTCCCCCCAAGTTCTCTGAGAAGATAATGAGCACAGAGACAAGACTGCTTGGATTGTGGAATAATAACCACTGAGAAACACTGCTCCATTGCCTCACCCTCTCTGCCAAGGCTTGGCCTACACTGTGGACAAACAGAGGATACCGAGGGAATTAAATGACTCCCTCATCTAGGTAGGTCATTTCTCATTTCAAGCGTACCTACTCCACAGGAAAAAAACTTTTCATCTTCTGGAGCTAATGGCCAGACTGACCCTACCCAAGTTGCCATAGAGACCACGGGGACCTGGAAAATATTTTAGGCAGTAGACTATAGACCAACCTCTGCCATTTTAATTAATACATGTCTCCTAGATTATAATTTATTTTTCCTGACTACATTGACAGCTAAGCTAACTGTAGCTTGACAGCTAGAAAACAAACCTAGTCCCTTACCCTAGGGTAATCCACCACTATATTAGCTCATTTGTCAATTTGTTAACTAGCTAAGACAGATTTCTTATCACAGACAGATAGATTTGCCTTGCTCACAGACCTCATGATAAAGGATGCCCAAGTTCAGATGTAAGCCTTCACAGAGGTAACCTTCTGTTACTTCCTTATCTAAACTCAGTTTCCAGTGACTAAATGCTTCATATTTCCTCTCCTTGCTATCACTGTCCTGACATTAATTGGTATAGTTCTTATAAATTATCCTAACTCTAATAAAACATTCCATTATACCATCCAACTGTATAATCACAAGTTCAAATTTTAAGTTTTCTTTGATTGTCTTCTAACTATAGACTTAAAGAATTCTGCTGAATCTACACTATCAGCTATCATGCTCAAATATGTTTCCCTTGGTTATCTTTTAACTACAGACTTAAGGTGTTTCTCATGCTAAACTATATATTAAACTAAACTATCATATTCACAAAGTCGTCACATTTCTGAGTTTCCTTTCATTGTCTTTCAAATTCAATATATTCGGTCTCCTAGACAGAAGGAAAAAGCCCTTCTTGCTCTTCTGCTACATGAAAGGCCTTTGGGTTCCCTAAGCTCATCTGAAAGACTGTTTATGTTGTTAACAAACTTATCTCTTTTGTAAACTTATAAGATACAGGAAACCCACTCAGATCTACTTCTCATGGGCCAAGTAGACTCTGTCCAGATGAGTACACCTGCCAATCAATAGCCTAAGTTCCCACTTGCTACCTATTCCAGAGGGTGGGATTCCTCTCCTGTGCCCTGGGATTGGGACTTCCCTCACCCCAACCACTGAGACCTACAGCTTTCAAATGTACTTTCAAAGAACACCTAAGAAAAAAATTTTTTTCTTCTGAACATACTTAACTTTATTCTCTACCTGTGTGTGTGTGTGTGTGTGTGTGTGTGTGTGTGTATTTCAGCATCTTGTCAAGTCCAGGTATTTACTCAAAATCTACATCCAGGATAACTCCAGAGAAGCAACCCACAGATGCTCCAATCTTCTCTCACAGATGCTCCTTCCTATTTAGCCACAAATGGTTCCACAGACCCTGGACAGCGAGGAAACAGCCAACTCTCCTAAGAGTGGACCAACACTCTCCATACCCATTCTCTTAGGTTCCCCAGAGACACATCGCCCCAAAGTCAGCAGGAAGCAGTTAAAGATCACGTCGACCCTATTCCTGCGTCACCATCACCTCTTTCTAGTTTTACCTTTTTTAGTTAAACCAAAACAGAGGAATGTTAGCATTTCTTCTAGACTCCTCCTCACAGTTACCCAGCAACAACCAGGTGTTCCTGACAGTATAAAAGGGGCTGTTGGCCTCTCCTCAACCTCTGACTGTCTTCCTCTCTCTCTTAGCCTCTTCCCCTCTTACTCTTTCCCTTTTTGTCCCTTCTCTTCCCATTCCCCTCCCACTCCTTTCTCTCTCTCTCTCTCTCTCTCTCTCTCTCTCTCTCTCTCTCTCTCTCTCTCTCTGCCTTTCCCCATCTCTATTCCCTCAACTCCCCTTCTTATGCCCTAAATAAACTCTATTCTATACCATACCAATCGTGTGGGGCTGTTACCTCAGAAGAAGGAATGCCCCTTCCACCTCACCATACCACACACTTCTACCAAACATATTTCTGATTTTTTCTTTCCTTTTTATAAAACACAACACAAAGCAGAGGAAAAATCAAGCCTTGGTCTTCCTCTGGACTCTCCAATTGATATTCCCTATACCTGCCTGCTTATCCTTGCAAGGGAAGGCAGTTTCCCTAACCTTCTCATTCCGTACTATGTCACAATGCAATTGAGAGGCAAGTCTAGAGTTGGAAAAAGAGAAGCTAGTTATTGTAATGACACCTTTGATTGTCAACCTGAGAATTTTTTTTTTTTTTTTTTTTTTTTGGTTTTTCGAGACAGGGTTTCTCTGTGTAGCCCTGGCTGTCCTGGAACTCACTTTGTAGACCAGGCTGGCCTCGAACTCAGAAATCCTCCTGCCTCTGCCTCCCAAGTGCTGGGATTAAAGGAGTGCGCCACCACCGCCCGGCTAACCTGAGAATTAGAATCACCATGCAGCCAAGTATCTGCATGGCTATGAGAAGTTTTCTACATTGAATTGAAGTGGGAAGGCCAGTTCTAAATCCAAGTGCTTGGGCCCAGACTGCATAAAAATGAGAAAATGTGACCAGGCCTCTTCAGTTGCTGCCACTATGACTTTCACACTATGGTGAATATACCTTTGAACCCGAGTCACTACACAGCTACCTTTCCTGCCTTATATTGTCTTTGTAAGGTAGTTTGTCCCAGTAAGGATAAAATCCACACAATAGTTGTATACATATGCTCATTTATTTATTTTTGAATATTTGTCTGTGTATGAGTGTTTTACCTGCTTGTTTATATGTTCATATGAGCATACAGTACCTGTGGATTCCAGAAAAGAACATTAATCTCCTGGAACTGGAGTTTTAGGCAGGTGCAAGCTGCCATGACAGTGCTGGGAACCGAACCTGGGTCCTCCAGAAGATCAATGAGCCATCTCTCCAGCCCCCCTCTAATACATTTAAAAATAAATAAATAAAAATCAATTAAAAATGTGGAATGATGGAGGTTTATAATCAGTGCTGGAGTTGCAGAACAGCCAGTCCAGCCTGATAGGCAAGCCCCAGATCTCAGTGAGAGACACCCTGTCTCAAAAAACATGTAGGCCTGGCACTGGTGGTATGTGCCTTTAATTCCAGCACTTGAGAGGGAGATCTTGGAATTCTCCGTCCAAGGCCAGCCTAATCTACAGAGTGAGTTCCATGGGAACCAGAGGTACACAGAGAAATCCTATCTTGAAAAAACACCAAACAAAAAACTTGATGTTAGCATTCCTTCTAGGCTCCACCCCACAGGTGGCAGATTCCTTTATCCAATGATCCATCATCTCTTTGTGTCATGGGACTTCTCTGTCTTTAGGTCTCTCACTCTTTCTTCTTTTCTTTGAGACAGGGTCTCATGTAACCCCAGCCTCAAACCCATCATGTTGCCAAGCTCACCCTTGACTTCCAATCAGTCTGCTGCCTTGAATGCCTGAATGTGTATTACCATACCCAGCTTGAATCTCTTTATTCTACCCACTGAAAGCTGGCACAGACATTTTTGCCTATTGTCTTTCTCTCTATTTTAGGTGGACTAATCAGTAATTAAAACACTCGGTTTGGGGGGCAGGGGTGCAGCTTTGCTAGTAGAATGGTTGCCTTGGGTGCATGAGTGCCTGGGTGTATTATACACTTTTAGTCTCAGCACTTAGGAGGGAGAGGCAGGACAATCAAGAGTTCAAAGTCAACCTGGGTTTTACCCTCTGTCTCTAAAACAAAACAACAAAAAGAAAACTCTAAAAAAATAAAAATAAAAAATAAATAAAAAAACAAAAAACTCTAATCTTGGGCTGGGGATACAGCTTCATGGTAGGGTGCTTGCTTAGCATTCAAGAAGACCCTTAATTCAATTCTAAGTATTGCCAAAAAATTATTGCAATCCTGCAATTTAAATAATACTTTCATTCTTCAGATAGGGAGATACAGAAGATTTAAGTGGGCTTTCTCTAAATCCACACAAGGAAATAGCAGCAGAATTCCTTGGTTCTGCTTTGCTGGTTTTCTGGTTCTGGTTTTCTCTCCTGCCCTGGACACCCTCTGCCTTTTCCAACCCATACAGCAGCTTCTCCCAGTCTCACCTTTTGCTTTTGCTCCTTTGTTTGAGTCAGGAACTCGATATGTAGACCAGGCTGGCTTCCACCTTGTGGTGATCCTCCCAAGTGCTGGGATTTTGTGAATTCATCACCATACCTGGCTACCATTTTCTCTTGACTATAAAAACAACATGGAGGGTTAGGGAGATGGCTTAGCTGCCCAAGCATGAGGTCTTGAGTTGGGATCCCCAGAAACCAAGTAGAAAGTCAGCCATGGTGGCAAGTGCTTGTCATCCCAGCATTGGAGAGGAAGCAGAGACAGGGACCCCTGGGTCTTGCTGATCAGCTAGTCTAACTAAATCTCTGAGCTTCTGCAGGTTATATGAGAAAAGAAGACAGAGAATAATTAAAGAAGACACTAATTGATGATGTCTGGCATCCAGATACTTGTGAACATATACCTCCGCACGGACAGCACGTACACACCCATTAAATAAATAAAGTGTAGCAGTGGTGGACATGCCTTTAATCCAGCACTTGGGAGGCAGAGGCAGGCAGATCTTCCTGAGGTCAAGGCCAGCCTGGTCTACCAAGGGAGTTCCAGGGCTATATAGAGAAACCTTGTCTAAAAGTAAGAAAACAAACAAAACAAAACAAAAACCCAATAAATAAATAAGGTGGGAACTCTTTAATAATTCATCTGATAATAAAGTTAGCTTGATTATTGGTTGAATTTATCATTTGCAGAGACACTGGGTAAAGGGGTAAAATTAGGAAAATGTTTATGAAAGTCTTGGTTGCTCAGAGAATAAAAGCATTTGCTTCCAACCCTGATCTGAGTTTGATCCCTGGATCCCACCCACCTGGTAAAAGAGAGAACTGACTCTCACAAGATGTTTTCAGACCACCACACCACACACTCCTGGCATGCATGTATGCACTCATTTGAACACACACACACACACACACACACACACACACACACCTGAATGAACAAATGTAAAACAATACCAACAACCCCATCAAATTTCCATGAAGAAAATCTGAAAAAGTTTGGCAACTATGAAAATGAGGAACATTTCCATGATAATATCACCTCCAGGAAACCATTCTTCAGCATCCACCTACCCACCCTGAAACAGGGTTTCTCTGTGTAGCTTTGGGCTGTCCTTGAACTCACTCTGTAGACCAGACTGGCATTCAACTCAGAGATCTGCTTGCCTCTGCCTCCCAAATGGTGGGATTAAAGGCAAGTACCACCACCTCCGACTCTAATTTTGAACTCTTGATTCTCCTGCCTCTATTCCCCAAGTGCTGGGATTATAGGTGTGCTACCGTATCCAACTCTAATGAGAGAACTATAGCAATAAGTGGAATTCAAAACATCTGCAGCTAAAAAATGCAAGGGTATGTAACTGAGGGACAGAGGTCACAGTATAGTTGTGGTGTGCTTGCCTGGAATGGTAAATCTGTGGGTTTGATCCATAGTACAGGAAGAAGAAGACATAGACAATAAGTATTAGGGAGCAGATGTTGTCTAGTGCTGTTGGCACTAGTGATGCTGGCCAGATGTGGAGCTGCTGCCCAGGGCTGTCTGGTTTTGTTGAGGTTTGACACTATCTGGTGGAAATGATCTTAGGTTGAAATGATGATGTGGCTGGTGACTGAATTCTGTGAGCTGACCAGATCAACTACAGTTCTTTCATTAATTAGCTTTTGTTTTATTCACTGAAACTAAGAGTGTTGGATCATCCTATAGCTTAGAATATTCACAGAAGCTGTGTATTAAACAAGATTGTCACTGTTGCTCGTTTACAATGGCATTCATCTCGAGAATACCATTTGTCATGGTTTTCTACAGATACCTTCAGTGTTCTTTCATGCCATCTTTAAAAGCTAGGGGGCAGGCAGCTTCTCCCAAACAGAAATCCATTACCACAGGCCCTTTTCTCTTGGTTTATTTGCTGCTTTGTGTCACTTTTTGAAGGGGTTCGCTAATGTAGCCCAGGTTGGCCTTAAACAGCTAACTGTCTTTGGGCTCACCTCTCATGCTGGGATTACAAGGATTACAAATGTGCATCACCCTGCCTGGCTTCCCATTTCTCCATTTCTTTTCTTTCCTTACTTTCCTTTCCACTTTCCTGGGTGGGGGTAGGGTATGAGACCGGGTTTCTTCTGTGTAACCCTGACTGTCTTGGAACTCACTTTGAAGATTAGGCTGACCTGGAACTCACAGAGATCCACCTGCCTCTGCCTTAAAGGCGTGCACTACTACGCCAGGCCATAGGATTGATGGTTCATAACTGTAACCCCAGGATTTGGGAGAATGATCCAGAAGGGTTAATACATTCCTAACATCAGCCTAGGCTACATACAGGGTGGGTTCAAGGTCAACCCAGGCAACAGTGAGACTTTGTCTCAAACCTCAGTTTTCGTTTGTTTGCTTTGAGTCAGGGTTTCTCCGTGTCCTCAAACTCAGAGATCTGCTTGTCTCTGCCTCCTTAGTGCTGGGATTAAAGGCATGAACCACTATGCCCGGTTTAAATTGCAACAGTTTTAAATGAAGGCTTTATTTAGGAAGGAAAGCTGTAGAACTAAGTCTAAATAAACGGGAGGTGAGAATCCAGTGTGTGGCTGTGTTTTCCCCTAGATCAAGAGAAAGAACAAAAGGAGAGGAAACTAGTAAGGCAGAACAAAGGCATGGAGGAACGTGCAATCGTCTCTTCCCTTCTTCCACCCAGGACGGTTCCCTAGAAGGTTCCAGAAACGACTGTCGCAAGGCTACTGACATCTTGGTGTCCGAGAGAGACCACTACAGACGCCCAAAGGCAGGCACACACTTTCCCGCCACGGAGGGTCAGCGCAGGGCGGTAAGGCAGACGTCACGTCCGCCTCGGGAAGCGCCTCTGCCGCAGAAAGCGGTTCGAAGTAGGCGGGGCCAGGAAAGCGCGCCTTCGGGGGAGTGGGTGGGACCACGTTAAAGAGCGTGGCGTCACATCCGGTAGCGTTAGACCGGTGCGGAGGTGGTGCGGAGCGTGTCGGCTTTGAGCTACTCTCTAAGTGTGGCGTCGCGCTAGGCTGCGGCGGAGCCTCTGTAAGGAAGGCGGGAGCTTGACAGTTTCAGTAAAGGCCAGTAACGGTGACAGCAACCCGGAGACATGAGCGACAGCGGCGAGCAGAACTACGGCGAGCGGGTAAGCGCGGGGGTGCGCGGGCGGCCGCGGTCCCACCCTGCTTCTTCTTCTAGGCCTCTCGGCCACTCTGGCCGGGTGTCGGGAGCCTGACGTCAGGAGGGAGCCGGGACGCCGAAGGGCCTGGTGGACGGCGCCTCTGGTCTGAGGGAGGCCGCCGGTGGGATGCTTGCCTCGCACCCGCCACGACCGTTTTTTTTTTCCCCCGTTACGGGGCGGGAGGAGATTAAATATGGCCGCGGCGTCCCTCGGCGTTGGGGGATGGGAACGGTATCTTATTTCGCCGTTGCTCTCCTGCGAAGCCGCGCCGCAGCCATTTTGGGCTCGCGGGCCGGGCGCGCTGCCAGAGGCACAAAATGGCGGAGCCGCCGCCGCTCCCTGCAGCCAATCTTTGGTGCCTCTTCCCGGGGCTCCAGGGTGAAGCGGAGAAAGGCCACGTGTGGCCGGGAGCCCAAGGGGACTGGTGCTTTCGGTTGATGGAGGGCCGCCTGGTTCCGGGAAGGGACAGCGCCAGGGTGCTCTTGGAGCTGAAACAGCTGAGGGGAACTGGGGCCCGTTAGTTGGAGGGCTTTGTGCTGCCGCGTTTTTCTCACTGTTGAGAACTTACTGAAATAGAACGCAAGGTCACTAGGCGTTGTTGTATGGATTCTCCATCCCCACTTCCGGGGAAACTTGTGAAGGAGAAACCAGTGGCGACAATTTATGGCGCTATTATACTCTGAAATCGACATGGTATTTTTTAAGCTTCCGCCTCCCAGAGGGTGAAAATTGGTAGCGGTTGATTAGATTGTATATGATGGGCCTAGATTAGACCCAGTCCCAAAGCTTAACAAATAAAGCGCACTGTCACGTGAAAATGCGGAAGTACAGGGCTCAGTGAACAAGTAATTGCAGTTTGAAAACTGCTTAGTAGCATCATAAGAATGATTGCTTTGCTGCTTGGTACTAACGTTTTTATTTTCACAAAAAGTTAACAGGAACTCTTTTTGGTTTTTCGAGACAGTGTTCTCTGTGTAGCTCTGGCTGTCTTGGAACTCACTCTGTAGACCAGGCTGGTCTGGAACTCAGTAATCCGTCTGCCTCTGCCTTCCAAGTGCTGGGATTAAAGGCGTGCGCCACCACTTCCCGGCTCACAGGAACTCTTAACCACTAACTAGTTCATAGTTTGCTTTTTGGTCAAATTTTTTTGCTAGTAAACTCTAAAACGCCTTTGCCGGTTTGGTAGAGAATATTCTGGGACTCTTCCATGGTGAACTTGAACCCAAAAAGAGTAATTTGAACGGATATGATCTTTATATACCTAGATGAGTCCCATATCCTAAGATAATGTAAAATTCAGTGTCAACCAGTGCATGGCTTGTCATTTTAGCCTTTCCTAAGGAAAGAAACCGATGTGGGAGTGGGACAGAATGTTTTCCTGATAATGGAGATGGAACTCAGTGATGGGCAAGCCTCTACCACTAAACTATATCCTAAACTTTTAAATTCGTTTTGTTTGAACTCCTTCTGTAGCCCACACTTACCTTAAAATGTTGATCCTGCCTCCAGAAGTTGGAATTAGTCTGTTTAGAATTAAAAGTAAATAATTTTTTGTTTTGGGACTAAAGTATGCATCAGGCCCTATGGAAATTTTTCATAGTATTAGCTGTCGGTCACCTTACTCAAGGAAAAAAGCAATTGAATGAAAGTGGGTACCATTTTGAAAGAGCTGAGAAATTGTTGCTCCTGTTAATTTGAGGGTAAGACTACTAGTAAGATGCACCTTCTGATGATTTTTTTTTTCAATATTTGAAGTAGGCTGCTCTGTCTTAGATCTTGGCTCTGTAGACCAGGCTAATCTGCCTGCCTCTGCCTCCCTAATGCTGTGTTTTCTAAGGTGTAAATCACCACATCCTTCTGACCTACTTAATTGGAAAGAAAAGTATTAAAACTCAACTTTCTTCTGGTTTATTTCTAAACTTGAAAGCTGTGGAATACTTTACGTCAATTTTTTTTTTAAGAGACTTTCTGTGTAGCTCTGCTCGTCTGGAATTTAAATTATGTATACCAGGCTATATGAGGCTGTCTGGCCTCAAACTGAGATCCTCCTGCCTCTGGCTTCTGAGTGCTGGGGTTAAAGGCATGTGTCATCGCCTCTGGGGCTAAGATACTTTTTAAAAATGTGTGTTTGCACCATCTCCCTTTTAGCCCATGTGTACAATTTTGAGCTACCTGATGTGGGTGCTGGAGCACAAGCCTGGGCTCTCCCTTAAGAGCAGTAGGTGCTCTAAGTGCTGAGCCAGTTCTCCAGTCCTTACATGTTTTACTTTTCAATTGGAATCTTGGGAAGAGTGGAAAACTGAAACATTTAGCTGAACTTTTTCAAGAAGGCTTGCCAAAAGTTCAGAGTCAAGGTTTAAAAATACACTTCAGGGTTAGCTGGGCAGTGTTGCAGGTTTTTAAATCCTAGCTACTTAACCTGGATAGGATCCAGAGTTCTAGGTATCTGGGTAAATTATTTAGCAAGACTAAACATTTTCCTCCAAAGGAATACGGGGTAGTAAAGGACTGGTTGTGTAACTCAGAATGCTTGCCTGCCAGGTAGCCTCACTCAAACATAATACAAAGTAGCATGACCTGATCTGATTGATTCACCTTCCCTTTTATAAGTGTAAACATCATGTTCAAAGTAATTGTCTTGGATATGCCTGGTATAACCACCCATCTCTGGAACCTGAAAATGAGTTTCATTGACTTCTAGACACTTAAACTGTTGGGAGTTAATGTACATGGTATACATTGTTAAGGTCCCTGGAATCTCAGTAGTGACTACTTCTCTTCCTGTGGACACTCCCACACTTCTGGATTCACTCAAACCTTTTAGGCTTTCAAAGTTGTTTCCTACACAGATTATAATTGAGTGTGAGTGTTCCGTTACAAAATTTATTGGATGTTAGCATTTAACTCTGTTGCTATATGTTCTCATTCTTTGCTATCTGGATTTATTGAGTTAGGTTTTTTAAGTTAAAGTTGATATAATTAAAATTTCTTCTAGTACTTTTCAAAAATTATTCATTTTGTAGAGCAGCCTTTGAAGCAAAAACACTGCCACTCTTTAGAAGTGTAAAATAATATTGGCGTTAATATTGGAAAACCCAATAATAGTTACAGTACAGTTCATCATTTTTTTTTTTTGATCATCCACTTTGCATAAAATTCTGACTTCTTTGAGAATTGTGTGTTTGAGTCTTTGTCCTGAGAACCCAGTGACTAAGGATTGTACAAGCTAGATAATTTAAAGTTTTTGTTAGGCTATTTTATGACTATAGTAGCCAAGAGTTAAAAGTTTGGAATTAGCAAATATTCTGGTAGGATAGTAACTGTTAGAAAGTGTGTTTGGAACATCAGCCATCTGAATTAAGGAGTAGCTTCTGGATACCACCTTGTCAAATTGCCTTTCAAATTCTGCAGTTTATTTCTATCCTGTTATGCCTTTGTATTGTCCTTGTTTTTATCCCTTAACTCTAAATTCTCATTTTTTAAAGCTAAAACATTCCTAAAGTAACTGTGGCCTTTACACATAGTTTTCATTAACAAAGGGTTCAATTAATGGCAGGCTTAAGAAAATTGTTTGCATACTTTTTTCATTGCTGACTAGTATAAGTCTCTTGAAACTGGATTGTTTTCTTTAGCTTAAATAAGAATGCTTATTAATATTGTGGCTATTGTCAAAATAGTGGCATTTTCAAGGCAAAGTTACAAATGATTTTGCAAGGTAAGTACTACTGGTTTTGTTGAAAGCTTGAAGAGGAATTTGTTGTTTGTACAGTGTTTTTTTTCCTTTTCAGTAAGACCACAAACCTAAATGCTAGAAATGAGTACTTCTAACCTTAACTTTGTAATTTGGCCAAGTCATTGATTAGCGGTATGGTATATGTGTCCAGCATTTTATTGTCGATTAGTATTTATACATAGCTATTGTTTTCTAAGAAGGTATGGTGATTACTTCAGACATTAGTGCTTTTACACAGGTATTATTGTAGGATGTGGGCCATATAGAAGAACTGCTACCATTGTTTTGTTTGTTTTTTTTTTTTTTTTAATTTTCAGGTCAAAATTGACTAGCAAATTATAGTCCCCAAATCATTGCTTTGGAGGCTATTTTCAGGCTACTTACTAGCATAGATTTTCATGTGGCAGTTTGGATGGGGCCCTCTTCGTTAAAATTTTTGTGCATAGAAAGTGGAAAGAACTTTCTAACAAAAAATCTTTGTGCTTTTGAGGGAAAGAATTGTTAATCAACATAAGTTTAAGGTTTGTCTTTTTTTTTTTTTTGCAAGCTTATAAAAAGCACAGACTTTAAAGCTAGTGTAGGTGTCTCAGGTCCCCATCCCCCACTTTGTTTTGTTTTTTGTTTTTTTTAAGAAACTGCTTAAGCATTTGAGGATTTTTCTCCTCCAACCTTGTATGCTTGCAGGGAAAAAAAGTAGAACATACATGCCGGTAATTACCGGAATTTGTGAGATAGAAGCAGGAGGATCAAGTCATCTAAAGCTATATAGTGACTTTGAGACCATTCTGGGCTACATGAGACTGGCTCCATAAAAAGTCCTTTATTCATAATTTCTGTGTTCTTTTCTTTCTGTAGCAAGGTGGAACTTTTCTTTGTTCATCTCATTTTGTTATTAAAATACTCCCCCAGTAAAGTGTATATCTAAGTAGGATCCCTTTTCAACAAAATGTATATTAACTCAGTAGTTGATCTTGTAGTTTTATGAAGTGACTGCTTCAGTTTAGTTGAGTTCAAATAATCCTAAATGCAAATATTGTTTAGCAGTGATTTTGTTGTTTGAGTATAAGAGAAGACTTGGAAAGCGATAATGAAGCAATACCAAAGTGGCCTGAATGTTGAAAAGTAATGGCACCTAGAGCTTTAGTGATTTCTGAAACTTTTTAAGTACATAAAACCTTTAGGGAGGCCAGGCACTAAGGAAACGTGCTTGGGCATTCTGATTCCATGATTACATTTGTGCTTCCAGTAAATATTTCCTTCCCATTGCATTTTAGTGATGGATATTACAAGGAAATGAATTATTGTGACTCCCATTTAAAAAAAAAAAAGCCATTAAAATGTTTCCAGATTAAATGATAATTGACTATAAAATTAGGCTGGAAATTAGGCTTTTTTCTTAGTTAGAAAAGATGCTACTATAGCCATGGTTGCCTGTACCAAAAGTAAAGGCTCTTTTTTTTTTTTTTAAAAGAAAAAGATTTGTTTTTCATTTTTGCCAGAAGAAAATGTAGGAGGAAATAGTAAGCATGCAGAAATATTTAGCAGGGTAACAAGGGAAATTAGACTGTTTTACATGGACAGTATTTTGCTTAGTGTTCCAACAGTGTTCAGTTTGTATTAAAATTCACTAATATGCCAAAGTGGGCCTTTTTAATAAATTGAGAAGATAAACTACTTTTCTCATAACCAACCTTTCAACTAGGATCTCTCCTTTGGATATCCAGAAGATTTAATATTTTGTTAATAGAGGGGAAAACTTACAGAATTCTTTGGACATAACCACTGTTGGAATCAAGTTTGCTGTTTTTCTTTATAGCTTGTTGGCATGTAATAGTTGATTAACTTTATTTAGTATCAGGATTTTAGTTCTAAATTTAGTAACTAAACTACTCTTAGAATACAGTTTCGCTAATGCAGATTTTCCAAGGGTGGGTTGAACAGATCTAAATAGTCAGGTTTGCTGACATTGTCTAACAATGCTGTTTTTAAATACACAGTAATGTGGCATTAAATGCATTTTCTTATTTAGACAAGTCACAATATTGTAAACCTCTTCAACCCCAGCCATTGTCATTATTGTGCAGATGAGTTGTCCTTGCTTTTCTTTCTTGTACTTTTGTACTGGAATGTGTCATTATTTTTTTTTTTTGACTAGAGATGTGCTTTTGACACTTAGCATTTTCTCTTTAATACAATAAGAAGTGTGAGATGTGATTACAGTTTGTAAAAATGTTAAATGAACAGTAAATGTTCAGTGGCGCACTTCACATTCATGTTAAGCATGATAAATTTATTTGGAATAGAAAAATGATTACCATATACCAACAGGAAACTATGTAGTTTCAGTTTTTTGAGCTGCATATCTAGTATTTTTTTTAATCCAAAACTACAAAAAGGGAATTTTTTTTTCTAGTTTCAGTTTTGGCACTGGATTTTAATCCTGGAGTTTTAAAATATTCTTCATCCTGTTCTTTTTCTATTAAGGTTAATGTTGAAGAAGGAAAATGCGGAAGTCGTCATTTGACAAGTTTTATAAATGAGTATTTCAAGCTCAGGAATAAGTGAAGCTGAAATTTGAAAAAATAAAAGAAAGAATGCATGCTAATTATCAGACCAGAAGTCCCACTTGTAGAATATTGAGCAATTTGTGTGAAGTGGGGAAGATGAAAGAAGTCAGAATTTGAAACGGAAGAATGAAGAAAAGAAATAAAAATGAAGTTAAGATAAGAAGTAATCTGGAATCAGAAAGCACTACGCTAAGTAATTACTAGTCTGTTTATGTGTCCCTGTATATTTTGCTAAACATGCATGCATTATTTGTTTAATAGAAGAAAGTATATACAGGGTAAAGAAGTGACTTCCAAGGGAATCGCTTAAATTAGGTAATAATTCTAATTTTAACTGCTTAGTCAAATGATGGAAATGCAATTATTTAAAAATAACTATTTGTAGTCAAATAGCAGGCTGCAGCAGTGTGCTATTCATCCTGGGTAAATGGCCTCCCATTTTGCCTTAGGTCTTTCATCTATTATACTTTGCTGGTTCTGGGGCATGAGTAAGTATGAGTTGGAACTGTGGTCTCTTACTTTAATGCCCTTTGGACTCTGAAAATGTACTAATATTCTCTGCTTTGATACTGAGCAGTGTATAGTAGAGTTTTCTACTGGAAAAATTGAAGATTGTTATCAGGGTGATAATGGGACTAAGCCCCCAAATCTAAGTAAAGCATCCAACATCATTGTTTGTATTGTAATGAAAGCATTAGGTTTTCACATACTTGTGGAAAGCTACAACCACTTAAGTCCAAAGTTGAGATCTGCATGTGCCAAATAAGAATGATTCTTTTATATTGTTTCAGTTTAATGCCTGTTCCAATTGAATTAGGGTTTTTGCTGAAGTATGTAGTAGCTTTCCTTAAAAGAAATGGGTCATACAAGTGAAATGAGAGCTAATTCAAAGTGTGACAGTAGCTGGTACTTTGTGCCTTTTCTCTTATCCTTAGTTTATTGTAGTGATCCTAAAATAAACATTTTCTTCTAGTGTGCTACTCCAACTGAGAAAAATAAACATAAAATTCCTCTGTTTTGACTGATTATATAGTTAGATGATTAACATAATGCTAATACCAAGCACACCTAATCAACAGAGAACCACTGCAGAATATTAAAGATTATCATCTAAAGCTATGGCAACTTTATAATTTTTGAGTGTTGTCAGGTCTTTAGCGTTATTGGCAAAAATGACTTAAATGCACGTGAAGGATGCATGTTGTGTTGGTACACTTTATAGCTTGCTGTCAATGCTTTTTATATGATTTCTGTATCTTGCAAAAAGAACAAAATACTCTCTTATAGGAGACAGTTAGTTGCTTTGTAAAACTAATAACTTAATTTTTTGTTATTAATCAAGCTTATGTGAAATTGGAATTTTATTCTATAGCTCAAATTGGATACACTTAAAGTGAAAATGTTGATGTTAGTATACATTCCCAACTGTTTTTTGGGGTTTTTTTGTTTTGTTTTGTTTTGTTTTTTTTAATTTCCTCTTTGAATCTTGTGTCTCCTTCAGACCATTGAGGGTGATGCTTTTAGGTCCTGTTCATAGGGAAATTGAATTAAAATCAGGGCTGAAATGGGGTTTGGAATCAGGGAAGATTACTTTTCGAAAGGATAGTAGAAAATATTTAACTTCTAATTAGTTTGTTAGGCCTTAAATAGCACAGTTCTAGGGTGCCTAACAAACTAAAAGCTATATCTATAGGGCTTTGTATTCTGAGCTGCTATTCAATATAGGAGCTACAGACTGCTCTGAGATTTTGTTTTTAAACTTGATCCTTATAGGTTATGTACTAGTTAAAATGATGGCTAAGATTTATTTGAGAACATTTTTGTATTTTTTTCTGGAAATTTCTTGGCATTGTTTTATTTATGCTTTACCTTCATGATCTCTTTTCCTTTCAACATTTGGAATTTTTTATATATTTTTTTTTTTATAGTTTTCTCACTGTTGAATTTGAAGTGTTACGTATAAAGGGTTTTCCTAGCTGGTTTTATAGAGTTGCTTATGCATTAAGATTTAAGATTAGCATAGAGCTTTGGATTTAGCTAATCTAAGTCTCATTTCACACAAAAATCTTTATATTTTTCTTCACCAATTAAAGGTGATCAACATAACTGGAAGGATTTAACATCTTTAAACTATGATGGGAACATTTAAAAGTGTTTTTTTTGTTGTTGTCCCCACCCCCACTCCACCCCTGTTAGTCCAAGGTGGCAGTATACAGACAAGTGAAATCTTTTGTATTCTGGTACTTCCCCTCGTTTCTGTTATAAGAATAGTTGCTCAAAAAGTACATCTGTGACATAGCCTATTAGATAGAGAGGCTGAGTGGAGGTTTGGGAGCTTTCTAAACCATCTGTTTAGACCCCTCTAGCCTACGAGAACTTTAAGGAGAAACCTTACTATGGCTAATTTTTCATACTAGAAATGTTTTTTCTTTGAGCAAACAGACAGCAGCAAGTCTGAAGGAGGGAATTTTTATTTTCTGCCTTTTTATTCCTAGGCAAATTTCTGTTAGCCAAATTTACTTTTTGTTATATGCTATGTGGCAGTATGTTATGTTCTTTCTGGGAAAATGCATCACTTGCTTTCCCTTAAAGTGTCTAATTGTTCTGTGAAACATTCTTATAGGATTAAAAAATAAAGGCATTTTTACTAGCTTCTCCCTATAGTAAAGATGGAAAATGCTACTCTGAGGTAAATTGCCTCGCTGAATGTTTGTTTGAGCATTTGGTACAGAAATCCAGGGGCTGGGTAATTGGAGTAGTCTCCCACCAGCAGCAATGAGGGTTAAACTATATCTTTGTATTAAAGGCAACTGTTTTCTCACATAGCTTATCCTCCTTCGGGGATTAAGGAAGATCTGAGAGAGGTGATGCTATCTATGAATGACATGTTATATGACACCGTGTTTTAGTGTCATTCAGGCATTTTGTAGGTGATTTGGGGCCTTGAAAGCTGAACTCATTCCTCTAGCTGTCTATATCTGTTTTACTTGGTCCCTCTCTTCTATGTTGTATGCAAAATACATATTTTTATGTCCTGAGCATAGAGGGAGGGATGTTCTAAATTTGTCTCCCTTATTTATAAGTGTTTGTTTAGTAGATTCATGTCCTTTGTTTTAGCTTGCTCTAAAAAGTTTTGTTGTGGTTAAAGCTTAGCTGTCTAGGGGAGTTAGTAATGTCTACCCATTTATTTTTTTTTAAATGTCTTTGTAGAATTTTTCTTTGCATTCTATTGCTATATATTTTATATATGTATTTTTTTCTACTAATCGACATAAGCCTTTGGGTTATGAAATGGTTATCCTGTTTAGCCATTTCTATACTCTTTTTTTGGAGATTTTATTTGTGTTGGTTAGTTGGCAGTTAGTTGGAGCTTCGACAGAAAAACAAGTACATGACATTTGCCTAGGCATCTTCAGAATTTTTCTTCTGGGCTCCTAGACAATGAGCTTCTGATTTTATCCTTGTTTGAATGTGCCTTTGACATCATTTCTACTTTTTCTCAGTTACCTGTTGTATTCTGTCTTGGCTCTTGTCAGTTTAGTCAATAAAACTAGATCTTTGTTACCTTCTCTACTCTTTCTCTACTCTTTGCTGCCTTTCTCTGTTCTTAGCTCCTTTTGGTTGCTCTTGAGTTTTGTAGGAGGTCCCCACGAACATTAAAAACAAGAACCTAGCTAGATTTGTTCTACCTTCAGAGCTTGAAACTCAAGATTATCCTTACTGCTTCCCCCCCTCATTCAACAAACTTTAATTTGAAATTTTATAAATTTTGTAGGGTGTTTGATTTCATTGCTACTGGAGCAGAATAAATTTCATAGTTAAAGTTTGTTCTTAGTCTATGTAGTATCATTCTCAATATAATCCTCGGCAGTTCTTTAACAGTCTGACATGGACACGTTTTAAGGGAGTGGAGTTAGATACTTATCTCTGCTCCAGAAAGGTGGACGAACCAATTGATTCACATCAGTTGAAGCAATGAAACCATTATACCAGGTATACTCAATTCCTGCACTCACATATGTTTTCTTATCTTTGGAAGAGGATTGCTCTCCTTGGCCATATATCTCACAGAAGCTTATTTGTTTTTAAAGTTTCCAAAACAGTATACAAATTAAAACTTTTGACATCTGCATGTAGGAATCCCGTTCTGCTTCCCGAAGTGGAAGTGCTCATGGATCGGGGAAATCTGCACGGCATACACCTGCAAGGTCTCGCTCCAAGGAAGATTCAAGGCGTTCTAGATCAAAGTCAAGGTCCAGATCTGAGTCTAGGTAAGAAAGGCCATTTTGAGATCATCTCTTCATTAACTCTGCTGATATATGGTGTAGTTGATAAACTAGTGAAGGTCTGTTATATGTTGGTATTAGCTATGGGGGCCAGAAGACCTCCTCCCGGGGGGAGGGGGGCTTTAGGAGTCAGTTTGGATCTTTCCCCTATTTTTGTTGACTTAAGCTTTTAAACTTGAGATGCTTGCAGCACCAGCACTCCTCTCTAAATGTGTTGTGGTTTAGGTGATCACTTTATACCAAGGGTAAACACTCTAGTCAAAAGCCATGAATATTATTAAAAATAAACCACTCATGATGGTCTAAATTTTTAGTGGGCATAATAGGAAATACAGAATAAAAGATAGCATTGTGAGAGGTAAAGGTGTGCATGAACTGAACTAGGAGTGTGCCGTGTGGTCCAATTTTTAAAGGAATTTTAAGTACTTTTAACATATCTGTTATTTAGTCATAACTCCAAAGACGTATGTCTTACAGGTCTAGATCCAGAAGAAGTTCTAGAAGGCATTATACAAGGTCACGATCACGCTCCCGCTCCCATAGACGATCCCGGAGCAGGTCTTACAGCAGAGATTATCGCAGGCGCCACAGCCATAGCCATTCTCCCATGTCTACTCGACGGCGCCATGTTGGGAACCGGGTAAGATGTCTGAAGTACTGTGGACTGTGTGCAGACCAGGCAGATCAGTATTCTACCACTGAGGTACAGCCCCCCAGGCTGAAGACTATTTTGTGAATTTGTACTAGCTGATCTTTGTTTTGACAGTGGAGTTTTAACAACTGAGTATTTATATTGGGACTTTCTTTTGTTGTTGTTGTTGTTGTTTGTTTTGTTTTGTTTTTTGTTGTTGTTTTTTTGAGACAGAGTTTCTCTGTATAGCCCTGGCTGTCCTGGACCTCACTGTGTAGACCAGGCTGGCCTCGAACTCAGAAATCCTCCTGCCTCTGCCTCCCAAGTGCTGGGATTAAAGGCGTGCGCCACCACCGCCCGGCGGGACTTACTTTCCCTAGTAAGTCAGATTGTCTTCTCTTGTGCCATCTCCCATGTAAAATTACTGGAACCTTTTGACATTCCTTTTGTCTGGAATGCTTGTAATGTGGGGGTTTAATTTTAATGAAACAAGCTGTTTAATTTGTTATCTTTTTCTGATGGGTTTCATCTATGATCATGATATACAGTATAATTTCCCTCTCTGACTTCAGCTGCTAGGAAAAATATGAATAATTTATGATGCTCGATGTTTGCTTCTTCCTTCTTGTTCCACACTATTACCCTCATCTATTAGTAGTAACATTACTGTTTTTAATCTTAATGTGCTTAATTTGAAAATTTTATAATATCTCTGATCATTAACAGTCTTTATTTAAACAATTGTTTCATATGCTGTACAGTTCTTGTTCTGTGTAGATCAGCATGCCTATGTGTGTCACCAACCAGCTGGTTCCCATTTTAAGACAATGTTTCACTGTGGTGTGTCACTCTTGCTGTCCTGAAACTCACAGAGTTGGCCTATAACTAAAAAGATCCACTTGCTGCTTCTTGTTTGGCGATAGAATGAAAGTGTGTATGACTACACCCAGTTTTTGTTTTGTTTTGTTTTTTAATCACCTTTTTGAATTGGGTATATATCAACTCCCTTGAAAGGTTGGTTTGTCAAGCTAGAAGGGTAAAAACAAAGGCTTTTACTCATTTTGTTGGTGGGAATTGAGTTGTATGGTTGCTTACCATAGATTAAAGATTGCTGTGAGTTTTGGGTCAATCTGAGTTGTGTGATCCCTGACTAAAATAAACTAAATGGTCTGCGTTTCTTTCCTTTTTATTTATTTTTTTCTTGATAAGGATTGTGCTGCTCTGACTTATGTATGTCTGCTTATTGTGATTTTTTTTCCCTTAGAATAAATTCCTAGATGATATCATCTGAGCTGAATTTCAAACCCCAAAATCAGATTGTTAGATTTCTTTTTACTAAGACTCTTAACCCTCCCCTCCCTGTTTTAATGTTGAATTTAGTTCTCTTGTGGGATTTTCTACTCGTCTTTGTGGTTATTGCACTGTGCCACAATGTTTTGTAAGATAAAACGGTGCTTGATCTAATCATTTATCATTTTTCTATACTGTTTGATTTATGTTAGATTTTTCAAAGGTTAAAAATCTATTTTCTGTTTTCTAGGCAAATCCTGACCCCAACTGTTGTCTTGGAGTGTTTGGGTTGAGCTTATACACCACAGAAAGAGATCTACGAGAAGTGTTCTCTAAATATGGCCCCATTGCTGATGTGTCTATTGTATACGACCAGCAGTCTAGACGTTCAAGAGGATTTGCCTTTGTATATTTTGAAAATGTAGATGACGCCAAGGAAGTAAGTAAATTCTTACACTTTAGTTAAAAACACAAATCCTGTTAACTGTTCTGATAACCAAGTGATTGACAAGGTAATTTCTGTTTTATTGTATAAAGTTAAGATTTAAGACATCTGTAGATTTGAGTCAAAAGAAAAAATATCTACATAGAACATGTTAAATTCAGTGATATTCTGAAGTTATTCTTTTTTTTTTTTTAAGATTTATTTATTATTATATGCAAGTACACTGTAGTTGTTGTAGTTGTCTTCAGACACACCAGAAGGGGGCGTCAGATCTCATTACGGATGGTTGGGAGCATTACGGATGGTCGTGAGCCACCATGTGGTTGCTGGGATTTGAACTCAGGACCTTCGGAAGAGCAGTCAGTGCTCTTAACCACTGAGCCATCTCACCAGCCCTGAAGTTATTCTTAACCTTGTACAAATTGCATGCCCAAAAGTAAAGTGACTCGGGGCAATTAATTAGTCTTAGAGCTATAAGCTTCATTAAGGTGCTGGCTTTAACCTGGTGCATGCTACTTTTTAGATCATTTTGAAGTAAATTCCAAACACTTGACTTGCTGTTTTCTGTAATGCTGTGTTGTTACATAAACCATGAAATTTGGTAAAAGAATTTTTGAGTTTGGTAAGGAATACACTGAGCATTTTTTTGTTTGTTTGTTTGGTTTTGGTTTTTTTTGTTTTTTCAAGACAGGGTTTCTCTGTGTAGCCCTGGCTGTCCTGGAACTCGCTCTGTAGACCAGGCTGGCCTCGAACTCAGAAATCTGCCTGCCTCTGCCTCCCAAGTGCTAGGATTAAAGGTGTGCGCCTCCACCACCCGGCTATTTTTTTTAATTTTAAATACATTTTGGCAAATAAGTGACTTTATTATTTGAATTTCTTGCCTGACTCAGTAGAAAGTGAAAATGTGATTATCTGTTTAGGAATGTGCAATTTTACTTTTTTTTTTTTTTAAGACCCTAAATTTTTATGTCTAGGGATGTTTTGCCTAAGTGTATTTGTGTTGTGTGGGCAGTATCTGTGGAGGGCCATCAGGGCTTCTGGAACCAGAGCTACAGAAAGACTGTTGTGTACCTCCTTGTGGGGATTGAACCAGGTCCTCTGGAAAAGCAGCTAGCACCAAACTGTAGAGCCATCTCTATCTAGTCCATGTTCATGTTAGTGTAAAAAGAGAGAGAGCTAAAAGCAGGTCCATTGATTATTGTTGAGACCAGGAATTAAGCTTTTGCTAGAATTTTAATGCAATAGTTCTTCACGAAATTGGGAGTTCTCAAAAATATTTTTTAAAGTTAGATGTGAATAATTATAAAGATGGCATTGAAGTTTTAAATAAAGTTCAAAAAGAGCCTTCTAATATGTCAAAAGATGTAAGATGCAGGTAATAGAAATGACTATCTTTGACAGTATCAGCATTTTGTATTTATAAACTCAAAAAGATAAATCAAGCCTTTTCATAAAGGCTTTTGGCTTCCACAACAGGCGTTTTGAATTGTAAACTGTCAGGGACAATTTTTCTTCTAATTCCAAACAGCTGTGTGTGAAGGGGAACATTTTTGGGCTCTGGTAAGCAAGTGCTAATTTATGAACATTAAAATCTGAGTTTCATAAATATTAGTGTGCTGTATGTGTATGTAATGCCAGCATTTAGGATGTTAAGAGATCAAGGGTTTAGCTAAAGTCCATCTAAATTTGTAGGTAGGTAAAGTATTTTGTAGGTCGGTTAGGCTGATACGGTGGTCTGCATACTTTTTTATTTTTGTGGTAAATTTGTAGTACAGAAATCAACCCATTTATAAATTGTGTGGGTTCCCCCCCCACTCCCCCCCAGCCAAAAATAGTTATGATATAATTAGATACACTGTTGAGGATGTATGTAACTATTTTTATCTTTTGAAGGCTAAAGAACGTGCCAATGGAATGGAGCTTGATGGGCGACGAATTAGGGTCGATTTCTCTATAACGAAAAGGCCCCATACCCCAACACCAGGAATTTATATGGGGAGACCTACTTAGTAAGTTTCACATCTCTTTGGGGATGGATGGGTAGAATGGTCTAGAGGCCTGAGTTGGGTATCTTCCTCTATCATGCCCCCCCCCAATCTCGATGAAGAAATTCTAATATTTATATGCACAACCACATGTATGTAAGGTTCAGTGGGCAACTTTGTAGAGGCTATTCCTTCCTTACACTTTTATGTGGGCTCTGGAGATGACCTCATTCTCAACCTTGCTGTTCCTGTCATCTTCTTCTAGATGTACAGCCCTCCCAACTCCACAGATATTCCTTCTTCCCATTCTCATGTCCTCTTTTTCTTTCCCTATTTAAAAGAGAAAGTCATAACTAATACATCCATATGCTTCATGAATGTGTGGCCACCTACTGGATCATGCTCAAACTACCATTCTTTACACCTTCCTAAAAACTGGCTCCTCCCTGCTGCCAGAAGCTGCATAGAGCTGGTTCCTTAGTTAGGGGTGGGGTCTTGACAGGACCATCCCCTCACCCCCACATACTGGAATGTTAATTGATACTAATAACTAAGCTGGAGTTACTGTAACTCCAAAGTGCAGTTCTCTTACCTGTAGCATTAGAATCTTTCTCCTGTTTCCCTGTTGTTTGAGCCTGAAGTGGGGAATTGGATCAATATTTATGGTGGAACACTCCTATGTCTAATGCCAGAAGAAGCTTCTCAGGATTGGGCTGCTCATGAGTCCCAGTTTACGTTTTGAAACAGTGATTCTACCACCATACATTACATGGGTGCTGATGATCTATTTCAGACCTCATACTTAAGCAGCCGTTTACAGATTGATCCATCTTCAGAAACTCTATAAATTATTTTTAAAAATCGTGAGGGGAGGGGTTCAATTGCAGATGTTAGAGAACATCTTACTCCAGTCTCAGCTTCAAATCAATTTTTTTTTTTTTTTTTTTTGGTTTTTCGAGACAGGGTTTCTCTGTGTAGCCCTGGCTGTCCTGGAACTCACTTTGTAGACCAGGCTGGCCTCGAACTCAGAAATCCTCCTGCCTCTGCCTCCCAAGTGCTGGGATTAAAGGCGTGAGCCACCACCGCCCGGCCAAATCAATTTTTTTATGGTAGGATATTAATGGAGTTCTGGTGATGCATGCCCTTAATCCCAGCACTTGGGAGGCAGAGGCAGACAGATCTCTGTGAATCTGTAAGAAAGGAAACGAAAACATGGAATTAATACTGATAAATTACATAGAAATATTTTTCAGTTAACATACTTAAAGAGGTTTATTAGTAGACATCTCTAGTTTTTGCGCAAGAAAACCACAGATATTTGTTTAATCATATCCAAGGGACTAAGTTGAGTTCTCTTGTGCTGTCTATGAGGACCAATTTTAGCAAGAAGGGACTAAAAGATATATGTTGTCTTCTACAGTGGCAGTTCACGCCGTCGAGACTATTATGACAGAGGATATGATCGAGGATATGATGACCGGGACTATTACAGCAGATCATACAGGTAAGTTGTATAGGAGTCAGTTCACATTTAAAGCATTTCAAAAAACATAAGCTTTTAGAATGTAAAAAATAGCCAGGATTTAGGGCAAAATTTAATAGTTATGTCTAATTTGGTATGTAAAGTCCAGACTTCTACCAAGATGGCATCTCCCCACCCCATAATCATTCCTATTTTTAGTGGTACTGGGTACTGAGAAGTTTAAGGTCTTTAGAGAGCAACTGTGCCATTTCTGAAAGGGTTCTTTAACATGCTAACTAACTATAAGAAATTGGATTTTGTCCATTGTTGTGGCAGTTGTTTCAACTAAACAATTCTTTTTCTGTCTTTACAGAGGAGGTGGAGGAGGAGGAGGTGGATGGAGAGCAGCTCAAGACAGGGATCAGATTTACAGGTGTGCCAAAGGGGTTTTAAAATCTGGATACAGTAGAATACTTGTCTCTTAGTGGCATAACAGGTTTTGTTTTGAGGCAGGAGGGGGTTCTGGAACTCAAAAGAGGTCTGCCTGCGTCTGTTCTATTTCCCACATGCTGGCATTAAAGGCTTGCCCTCTCATATCTGGCTTTTTATTTTTTTAAAGATTGATTTCTGTATTTTGCCTATAATTCTTTTTACATTCATGCTTGAATGTATTCTTGGAGGACAGAAGGGTTTCCACATTTTGTGAGCCACCTTGTAGGTGCTGGGAATCAAAGTGCTAGGGCAGCCATTGCTATTCACTGTTACCTATCTCTCTGGCCATGGGTTTTGATTTTTTTTTTTTTTTTTTTTTGGTTTTTTGAGACAGGGTTTCTCTGTGTAGCCCTGGCTGTCCTGGAACTCACTCTGTAGACCAGGCTGGCCTCGAACTCAGAAATCCACCTGCCTCTGCCTCCCAAGTGCTGGGATTAAAGGTGTGCGCCACCACCGCCCGGCAGGGGTTTTGATTTTTTAAAGTTCGTAAAAGTAGTTTTCAGTAGATGGTAAAAAGGATTTGTAGAAATTAGAAATTAATTGAGCTTACAAGAGATAATTAGTTGATGGCACCGTTTTTTTTTTTTTGATAGTACATTTTATAAACTTTGGATCACTTTCTGCTTTCTAGGTCCATGTACTCTTAAGTTTTCTTGTGTTTTTAATTTTTTTTTTTTTTTTGGTTTTTCGAGACAGGGTTTCTCTGTGTAGCCCTGGCTGTCCTGGAACTCACTTTGTAGACCAGGCTGGCCTCGAACTCAGAAATCCGCCTGCCTCTGCCTCCCAAGGGCTGGGATTAAAGGCGTGCGCCACCACCGCCTGGCTTGTGTTTTTAATTTACAGAACAAGAAAATGAAAATAGGAAACTAACGCTTATCCATTAGTGGATTTTCTTTTAGGTATTCATGAAAATGGCTTGAATGGTGTTTTTTGTTGTGGAACATCATTTTTAAAAATAAACAGATACTTTATTTTAATTATTTTAAAGGTTGATGATCAGAATCTTCTAGCTTGGGAACTGGCAAAAGTTTGGCTTTATGTTATTATTAGCCCAATATCATATAGATGTACATGCAGTCTTAATTTATTTACAGAAGACGGTCACCTTCTCCTTACTACAGTCGCGGAGGATACAGGTCTCGTTCTCGATCACGATCCTACTCACCTCGTAAGTTACCTTGATGGGTTTTATCTTGTATGATTTGCTGAAGTATAACTGTCTTGTAAATAATTTGCAAGTCCATGTCATGCTATTCCATCCCAACTGATTGTCTGTACAAAGTTTCATCTGTGATACATGAATGGTTTAAATATAAGCTTAGTAAATTGAATTTTTATTTATTTCTTAAGCATTTATAAATTAATCTAGTATTAATACTTGAGTGAAAATCTTACTCATAGGAGAGATTTTTCAGGTTATAGGAAAAAAAACTCCCATTTTAATACGTGGTTTGTTTTCATTCTAGGTCGCTATTAAAGCATGAAGTTGAAGACTTTCTGAAACCTGCCATAGAGCTGGGATATTGTTTGTGGACAATATTTTCTATTGTCTCCCTGTTTAAAAAGTGAACAGTGCCTAGTGAAGTTAGGTGACTTTTACACCTTTTATGATGACTACTTTTGGTGGAGTTGAAATGCTGTTTTCATTCTGCATTTGTGTAGTTCGGTGCTTTGTTCAAAGTTAAGTGTTTTCAGAAAAGTATGTTTTGCATGTATTTTTTTACAGTCCAAATTTTGACTGCTGAGAAGTTTCTATTGTACAAAACTTCATTTAAAGGTTTTTCTACTGAATCCAGGGTATTCTGAAGATCGAAGCCTGTGTGTAAAATGCTACCAGATGGCAAAAAGCAACAATAAAAAGTTTGATTTTTACTTTTCTTTCTAAATATCAGTGCTTAACCAGAACCATTCTTAAGTTAGCAGTAAAAAAAATAAAAAACTAAATAAAAAATAATTTTCTTTCAGGACTCCATGAAACTTGCCATATTCAATATACCTGCGATTAAGTGTTAAAAAAAATATGCTATAACTCTGTACTGCTAGTATTAGAACAAAAATCTTTCCATACAGCAAATGCTTAATGCTTACATTAATGTGGATTTGTTGGCCTTTATATAATCTGTATTATATATATAGCAGGGAATAAGAGCTACAGATACATGCCTTTAAAAGGCTGTTTCTTAAGGTTGTGTTACAAGGAGATAATGGTATTTCAACTAATTATCAGCAAGTGACAATACATTCCACCACAAATGTACTCTTGTTCTTCTAGCTTTTAGACTATATGAAAATACTGGGTGCTTCAAAGTATAGAATGAGAATGACACCACACCTCTGTCATGGATGAAGACTGCCTGTTCATTTTTTAAATATGATTTTCAGGTCCTTTGCTTACCAAAGGAGGCCCAATTCACTCAAATGTTTTGAGAACTGTTTAAATAAACGCAAGAAAAATTGCTGATGCAACTTGTTTTACAAAGAAGTGTTGGTTTTCTTTTTAACTGTTGTAATTAAAGTCCTGTAGTTTTATTTAGTGCCTGGTGCAATATTCTTGCTTCAAAATTACATTAAATGTATTTATCAAATATATTGGCCAAGTAGATACTGGGATGAACATTTCTCTTTGGGGCTGAGGTTTTATTAAATAACCTTCCCACAAGTCTGGGTATTTTGCAAAGCTTGTTTTTAGTACCAATTTGCTTCTATTTAAGGCTGTTATGTGTAGGGCTTACATGGGAGCTTTTAGTGCTTAGATGTTATTTAGTATATATAGGTGTTTTCATAAGTGTTACATATTATCGTAGTATTCATGTGCAGAGGAAGTTTGGCTTAGATTAACTTGATACATATTCAAACCTATGTGAGGACTTTATTGTTACTTTATAGTTCCCCTAATACCCTGTTAATTGTGGAGTCAACCTAGAGCTTCAAACATGCAAGCACTCTAAACTACAGCCCCAGCATTGAGCTTGGGTTTAAGGTACTAGTGCAGGGAACACAGTGCTACCTTACAGTAGTCTTGTTAAAGAAAACTTGCATTGTGCTGTGGGAATGTCTGGAAGTCCCCCCTATAAATCTCATTGAACTAATGAACTCCAGTTTGGGGTTTGGGAAGACTAGAGGAAATAGTAGGGCTAAAAGTGAGTTTTTTAGACTGCTATTGGAGCTCAGGATCACGGGTATCTTTCTGGACAGCCAAATTTACAGTACATGTATCTCAGAAAAGCACGAGTTGATGTTTTGATAACTAGGCTCCATTTAGACCATTTTTATGAGGTAGCTTTTCACTTTACTGTATTGTTACCTCCAGGATGTATTATGAGAAACACCAGTTAATACTTTAATGAATGCACTTGAGCATCAGGTTAGTTTTAAATGTAACAATAACAAATTGAACTAAATTTCTGATGGGCTATTGAGATAAGATACTGTTACTCAAATTCCAGATCAATTTTTATCTGGGTTTTCTTTGCTGCACAATAAAGGCTAGTGAGTGTCATGAACTTGTGCATGTATACAAGACTCGGCGTCTGCGGAGCTCAGAAGCTCTGGAGCTTTGTAGATTTTTGTCAACCACCATGTTTGGAAGTCAAATCCCCGGGTCTTTCAAGAGCAACAAGTTCTCATCAAAGTATGGAATGAGAGAAGAGATCACCAGACCTGTGTCATGGACGAAGACTGCTCATTTTCTAAATATGATATTCAGGTCCTTTGCTTACCAAGGAGGCCCTATTAACTCAATGTTTTTGAGAACTTTTGAAGCGTTCTCAGGTCCAGTATTATTATGATAATAATAGTAATGATAATGTAGATGCAGGGAATACAGTGAATGAAATATAGTTTTAATATAAGTACATAATGAATAAGCATGTGTATTTAATAAGCCTTTTGGGAACTGTTATTTGTGGCCAATATGCCTAGGTGTTGGGACAGAAGCCCTAAATTGCTTCTGCTACTCTATTCTTATCCAGTTTCCAAAATGTCTTTCCCGCTCAGGAATTTCTGAGGTTTGGGTTCTTTTTGTTTTTGAGATCTGATCTCTGTCTAGTACTACCTAATTTGGATCTTGCTGTATAGATCAGGCTGGCGTCTAGCTCAAAGTTCATCCTGTCTGCCTCCCAACTGATGTTAAAGGCATGCACCACCATGCCCAGCACAAGTACCCAACTACCTCCCAGTTCTCTGTATGGCCCTGGCTGTCCTAGAACTCATTTTGTAGACTGGGCTTGCTTCTAACTCAGATCCTCCTGTCTTTGCCTCCTGAGTGCTGGGATTAAAAGGTGCACCACTGCTCAGCTTTGCCAAACTTTTTAAAAGCATAAATTGGGTTAGATCTAAAAATACATTTAAGGGAGTAGGAAGGTGATTTAGCCCTTAAGACGGCTCCTAGCTTCCTGTAACTCCTAACTCCAAAGGAACAGATAACCTTTTGCTACCTGTAGCTTGTACACCTGCAGATAAATCTTGTAAAAATTTAGGATAGGATCTTATAAGATTGACAAATGGAATAAATTTATAAGTGTTTCAAATACCTGCCTAAAGCCTGAGCAATACTCAGGTATTAATGGCAGATTTTGTCTCTTAAAACTGCAAGCTTAGACTAAAATGGACCTGGTAAAGGAATGCTGAGTCAAAATAGTTATCAGTAGGACCTCAACCCAGCCAGCGATAGCAGATTGGAATAGGGCAGAGAAGTTCCATACTGGAGAAAGCTTCTCATTTACTAAAATGGTAAAGTTTACCGAGGTGGTACGCATATATTGTGATGGCCACTTAGCTTTGGCTGGCTTCTAACAGCTATGAGTCTGACTTTGAGACTAGAGGTCATCTTTACCCCTCCCCTGAACTCTGACATTACAGGTAAGCATGTTTGGGAGAAGTAAATCTTGCTAATGAAAGTAGGTTTGGTTTGTTAGTACCTATACGAACAATTTATTGTTTGAACTGATTGATTTATTTTAAGCCTAAATTCAATGGCTAGAATGCTTTGGGGGAGTGGGTTCTGAGATGATGTATGCTGAATTGGTTTAATGTCCACAAACATGATACAGAACATTTCATTTCCCCATGTGTAAAAATGAAGAATGCTGTGTATTGGTGGCTGGAGAGACAGCAGGTAAGACCACTTGCTGCTCTTACAGAGAACCTGACACTGTTCTGGACTCTTTTTTGTGGGGAGGTGCGGGGGTTCGAAATGTTTTCTCTGTAGCCCTGGCTGTCCTGGAAGTTACTCTGTAGACCAGGCTGGTCTAGAACTCAGAAATCTGCCTCCCAAGTGCTGGGGATTAAAGGCATGCCCCATGCCTACCCGACCTTAAGAGTAGCTTTACTGCCTTGGAAAATTATAAAAAATCTGAGGTCAGGTAAACATGATGGCTATAAAATATGTAGAAGCTGTTGTGGACAAGATAAGTTAGTTCATGTGTAAAAGTGGTACAAGCATTGTTCCTAGGAAAAGAAACTAGGGTCTGGGCAGCATGATCAGATGGGAGTTTTGTGAACACGAGCATGAACTTTTAATACTGGATGCTAGTGATTACGTGAGTTTTTTGAGGCAGAGTTTCTGTGTAACAGGCTTAGGTGTCCTGGAATTCACTTTGTAGACCTGGCTCTGCCTCTCAAGTGCTGGGATTAAAGGCATGTGCTGCCACCATCCAACACATATTTTTAATAAAGTTTTGCTCCTGGCCCTAGGGGCTGCAGACCAAGGTGTGTACAGTGCACATTGGCACGCAGAGAGGCCAGAGCAAGTAGATGCCTTTGTTACTTTTCATTGAACTAAAAACTTGCTGTTTCTGCTACTTGTGCTAGTTAGTATCTTGGGGTGTAGCTCAGAATGTCCACTAGCTTGGTGGGGCCCTGAGTCCAAGCACCTCAAAAGGAGATGGGATGGATCCAGCTAGTGCTTCTAAGTTTCAAGTGGTCCTGCCTCTGACCTGCAGGGTATTGAAGATTGATTCCAGCAGTGATCAAAGCTGACTGGTGGGGAAGTGAAGCGATGATGAAAGGAGGTTGTTAGAAAACAAGAAAATGAAAAGAGCAAGGAAAGGGTATGAAAAGGAAAGTCCTTGTGAGAATCCCAGCTTGATAATTCATGGGCCTGCAAGTGGGTGCCGTGGCTTCTAGGACTTACATGAACCCCAGACTGTAAGCCATGAAGTGTGAGAAAAGAAAGCTGGAGAATTAAAATTTCTTATGCAATTTTAGAGACATTACTATGTATACAAGGCTGTCCTTGAAATTAACAGCTCTGCCTACCTCTGTCTCTGAGTGTAAGATTAAAGGGTCAATGGGTAAAGTGTTATTATTTTAAATTCGATGGAACAAAAACTAGTATCTTTTACTCATACATTCAATATGCAGTTAGGATGTTGGACATTTCACTTTGCGCTACCATAGGACGTTAGGATGACAGGACACAGAAATTGACAGCTCTAAGTGGAAGACATCATCTAATGAGGGGGGAAAGGGTACCACATTAAGGATGGAGTGAACAGTGTTAAGAGGTACAGATGGCAAACCAAGAGTCATTTTTGAGTTGTGGGATCAGAACCAGTGTCAGGAAGGATGTGAGTCTCCACCTCTTGAGACAGCACTTGGGTCAAACCAAAAGGAGCCTCAGAGGAATATTCCTCCCGTGGAGGTCCAGTGTGAGGCTAGGAGCTGGAATGGAATCACTCACTGTTCCTGGTAGGGTCACCTCCATTCAGCAGAAGGTAAAAGGCTGTCCAGAAAGCAGCTGACATCAGGCGCCAGCAGGCCTGCTGACTCAGGCCAATATGAGCATCCAAACCCTGTCACTCAGTGCGTGCATGAGTCTCTACTGCAGCTGTTGGAGCAGGACCAGGCTTACAAATTGCCTTTCATGCCACTTGCCAAGTGGAGTGTTCAGTAATCCTGTCTCCATTCCTTCTCTTCTGCCCCTCAACCCAATGCCAAGCAGAGGAATAAATGGCAGTCATTTCTTTAGCATTTTTCTCCTGGGGTGAGTAGTTAAAGAGATAGACACCAGTAAATTTTCATTTCTATGCAGCTCCGAGGCTAGAAGTTAAATAAATGTAATTCGGTTTTGGGTTTGCTTATTACGGGGTCTATTAACAGCTAGATGGTTGGGACATCTGTGTAGAGCTTAGAAACAGGAAAGCCAACACTGAGTATATTGAAAATACACATACCAAGATGATGGACATAAGCCTGAGTGAGGGTAAGCAAGACATAAGGAGCTTCTGGTTGTGCTTGTAGTCTGGGTGGTAATCAGGAGTTTCTTATGTGTGCTTGTGCCTGAAGTATTTAGTAACACTGCTATGTCACAAAATATCTTTCTTTACTCTTTTTATAAGCTTAATGAGGTACAGTGTAAACACTAAAGTGAAGTTAGGCCTGGAGGTGTAGCAAGTGGGGTGACCGAGCATGAGTCAAGCCCTGGTTTCAATCCCCAGTACTGAAAAATGACTAGTCACATGATCATCTCTACATACTACAATTTAGAGTATTTCAATCATTGTCCCTAAACCATACATCATCTAAAAGTTATTTATACATCTGATATAAACTCATCATAACTATCCAACTGGAAATTAGATCATTGTACTGGGAATGCAGAACCATGGCCCTCAAGAAAGGAAGTAAGCAAGGTGGCCCATAAGCCTTGGGCTATTCCAGTTTCTGGACTGTGGTGTTGGAGCCATGCTCTGAGCACAGCTGACTCCCAGGCTTAAGACAGAGACCCTGTTCAGGGTCCTTGGCCTCTCTAGAACCTGTGGAGCAGGTAACCAAGGAGAAGGGAGTTATCAAGGAAATCAGCTTGGGAACTCTCAAGTCTTTGGTTAACTGTGTATACACCGATTGAGACTCCCAACAGGCTGGTCCAAAGAAGTGAGCTGAAGAACTACCAAATCTCAGGGCTGGTAGATGTTCACTACTCTGCCAGACTTGAAGTGCCTAGTGGCTCAGTAGAAGAGTGCTTGCTCCTTTTACAGAGGTCTCAAATTTAGTTCCCAACACCCATATTGGGCACCTCAGAAGAGCCTTTAGTAATTTTGCCCTACCTCAGTACCTGCACACGCTTGCATGCACATATACTGTGTACACATATGCACACATAATAAAAGTAAATCTTAAGGAATAAAACAAGATGCAGAAAAATTGTCTCAGTGGCACATATGAGCTCTTGTTACACCTATAGAGGACTCTGGTATGATTCCCAGCATCCATCATCGTGTCTCACAGCCATCTATAACCCTAGTTTTATAAGATAAAGATGCCCAGTTCTGACCTCCTCAGATACCAGCATGCATGTGATGTATTTACCTGCACGTAGGCAAAACACTCATACACATAAATATAAAAAATATATTAGAAATAAGCAACAGCAGTCAGGTGGTAGCTGCTCAAGCCTTTAGTCACAGCACTTGAGAGGCAAAGGCAAACAGATCTCTGAATTTGAACCCAGCCTGGTCTACAAAGTTCTAGGACAGCCAGGGCTACACAGAAAAACTCCATCTCAGAAAATCAAAAGCAAATAGCAATAAAAGAAAATCCTCCACATACCACAAACTGTAGTGCCTATAATATCTGGTATGTAATTTTAAAATTATAGACATGAGAAGAAGGGAAGTATGATCTATAGCTAAGAAGAAAATCACTGAATAGAAACATGTCAAAATGATGGAGGGGCAGGGGAAGTGGCTCAGCTAGTAGAGTGCTCGGTGTGTACAAAGTCCTCCAAACTACCCCAGCACCACACAAGCCAGCTGGGATGCACCCTGTGGCTCTGAAGGTAGAGGAGGAAGGATCCGAAGTTCAAGGTTAGGGTCATTCCCTGTCACACAGTAAGATCAAAGGCCAGCCATTGAGACCCTGTCTCAACACCATAAAAACCTACCATTCTAGTCACATTTAACTGTGATAAGGAAAAGACAAATATTGTAAGAGGAAAAGTGGGAGAGAATTGAAAGATCAAAAATATAAATGTTAAAAAGAAATTCTAGCAACCAAAAACAAAATGTGTGAAAAGACACCATGACCAGGACAACTTTTTAAAGACAGGGTTTCTCTCTGTAGCTGTGGCTCTTCTGGAACTCACTTTGTAGACCAGTCTGCCCTCAAACTCAGAAATCCTCCCGCCTCTGTCTCCCAAGGGCAAAAATTAAAGGCGTGCACAGCCAGGCCCAGCCACAGTTACTGTCTTAAAACACAGCATTTGCTTGGAGGGCTTGCCTTCAGTTTCAGAGGGTTAGTTCATTATCATAATGGGAGGCAGACAGGCATGATGCTGGAGAAGTTGCTGAGTGCTTTACGTCTTGATCCAAAGGCGGGAGGCTGAGTGGGGCTGGGGGAGGAGATAGACACTAGGCCTTGGCATGGACTTTTGAAACCTCATAGCTTAACTCGTTACACACTTCTTCCAACTAGGCCACACTCCTAATCCTTCCTAAACAGTACACCGACTAGGGGTCAAACATTCAAATATAGGAATCTATGGGGCCATCCTCTCCAAATGGCCTCTCAGTGACCTGCTGACAGGATCTGGTCAGCTACTGCACCTGAAGTTCAGATCTGAGGATAACAGGTGAGAAGCTCTTGGAAGGACAGCACTACTTGAATGATGGTCAAAGCATAAATAATGGTCACCACCACCCCATACCCCAAATTTCCAAAACATAAGCCCACAGATTTCTGAACAGCTCCAGGAGCCCTAAAAATGAAAAAGTGAAATCAAACATGCCAGGGACATGCGAGTGAGCTACTGGAGCCACAAGGAAACAGTTGAAAGCAGCCAGAGAAAGAAATATGCATTCCATTGGGGAGTGTTGGGAAAAAATATCCTCTAACATTTCAGCTCATGAGAAACAATATGAGTCAGAACACACAGGAACGTGCATGGAGCGTGAAAGGAGAAAAATAAATCCTGGAGCTGGGCAGTGCTTCATTGGTTAGTGCTTGCCCGTTTGTTTTGGTAGTTCAAATCCACCTGTAACTCCAGAGCCAGGGGATCTGCTGTCCTATTCTGGCTTCTCTGGGTACCCAAGTGTAAACACATACACACACATGCAGATGCACACAGAGAGACACGTACACATAAACAAAAAGCAAATTTAAAAAAAGGAAAACTGGGAGTGATCCTGTGAGTGTAGCAATGGGACCTCCGGGAGGAGCTGAAGAAGTTGTTCAAAAGCCGCAGGGTATTAAGCAGGGATCAGCGACAGAAGTGCCACGTGGTCGGGGCTGTGATAGTCGAAGGGCTGACTACAAGGCACCACCTCAAGAAGCGGGGCGTGCAGTGCTCCTGCCAACATCACGCTATCTGGAAAGAAGTGTAGGAAGCTCTTGCAGCAGATCCGACTTGCCCAGAAAGAAAAAGCAGCCATGGAAGTCCCCTGAAGTCAACCAGGACTAGTCAGCCACAGCCCAAACGACAAAAGACGATGAAAGCTCCCCAGGACATAGATGGGGAGGATCTTGGAGATGAGCTAAAGTCCCTACCTCTTCTACCAGAAGATTCTCAGCAGCACATAGAAGGATTCGGAGGAACTCTGGAAAAAATATTACGGTATTTCATTCTCCCAGACACCTCTTCTATAATGAACCCTTGACCTCCCCTGGAGGTATATATTGGGAAAGAAGCGGACACAGAGAAAGCCTGGAGAGGGCCCTCTCTAGCACTTAACTCCTTTTGTAATAAAGTTTTAGTGCATTGACAAAAAAAAAAAAAGGAAAACTGATCAAACTCTATAAGAATCTATATTAAGAACCTTCAAATATAGGGGAATGAAGCCATTTCAAACAAATGAATTCTCTACTGAGAATTTTTTAAAAAATCTTTAGGTTGAAAAAAAATTATACCTGATAGAAAAATAAACGAAGAAACAAGGATTAAAGTAGCAGAAGAGGTAAATGTGATGACATATAAAATAGGACTTTCCTCAGTACTAAACTATTCAGAAGATACTCAGATTAAAAAACAAAGACAAAACTACCCACAGGGCAGGAGAGATGGCTCAGTGCTTAGAAGTATGCACTGCCCTTCCAGAAGACCTGAGTTTACTGTCCAGAACCCACCTCATTTGACCCACAAGCAACTGAAACTCTACCTTCAGGGGTCTGACATTCTCTTCTGGGCACTGTGAGTACCTGTACACATGTGCATATGCCCACACACGCGCAGGCACGTGCGCGTGCACACACACACACAGATGCACAGACACAGACACACACAGAGACATGCACAGACACAGACACACACACACACACAGATGCACAGACACAGTCACACACAGAGACATGCACAGACACAGACACACACACACACACACAGATGCACAGAGACATGCACAGACACGGACACACACACACACACACAGATGCACAGACACAGACACACACAGAGACATGCACAGACACAGACACACACACACACACACAGATGCACAGACACAGACACACACACACACAGATGCACAGACACAGACACACACACACACACAGATGCACAGACAGACACAGACACACACAGAGACATGCACAGACACACACACACACACACACACACACAGATGCACAGACACAGACACACACAGAGACATGCACAGACACAGACACACACACACACACACACACAGATGCACAGACACAGACACACACACACACAGATGCACAGACACAGACACAGACACACACACACACACACACAGATAGATGCACAGACAGACACAGACACACACAGAGACATGCACAGACACAGACACACATACACACACAGATGCATAGACACAGACACACACACACAGATGCACAGACACAGACACACACAGAGACATGCACAGACACAGACACACACACACACACACACACAGAGATGCACAGACACAGACAGACACAGAGACATGCACAGACATAGACACACACACACAGATGCACAGACACACACACACACAGATGCACAGACACACACACACACACAGATGCACAGACACAGACAGACACAGAGACATGCACAGACATAGACACACACACACACACACACAGATGCACAGACACACACACACACACACACAGATGCACAGACACACACACACACACAGATGCACAGACACACACACACACACACACACAGATGCACAGACACACACACACACAGATGCACAGACACACACACACACAGATACACAGACACACACACACACACACAGATGCACAGACACACACAGAGACATGCACAGACACACACACACACAGATGCACAGACACACACACACACAGATGCACAGACACACACACACACACACACACAGATGCACAGACACAGACACACACAGAGACATGCACAGACACACACACACACACACAGATGCACAGACACAGACACACACACACACACACACACACAGATGCACAGACACACACAGAGACATGCACACACACACACACACACACAGATGCACAGACACACACAGAGACATGCACACACACACACACACACACCCATCATTGAAAACAGGACACATTTTAGAAAATGACAACACACTGCAGGGTTATGTCGAATGTGGAGTGAAACAGATAAACCACAGCATAGAATGCAAGCTTTGTGAAAATATACTGTTGTGTAAGTTTCATAAATTAAACATGAGGGCTGCAAAGATTGTTTGGAAGTTAAGAATATTGGCTGCTCTTCCAGAGATTCTGAGTTCAATTCCCAGCAACCTCATGGTGACTCACAACCATCTGTAATAGGATCCAATGCCCTCTACTGGTGTTCATGAAGACAGAATACTCATATACCTAAAATAAATACATTTAAAATACTTTACAAATTTTTTAAAAAATTAATTAAAGGAGTTCTTATTATTTAAAAACAGAGTAGCCTAAATTAAAGAACTTTGGTTAGACAGAGGTAACAAATGACTTTAGTCCCAATAATCAGGAGGCAGAGGCATGTGGATCTCTATGTTCAAAGCCAGCCTGGTCTACAGATTGAGTTCCAGGTCACAGAGAAACACTGTCTAACCCCTCCCCCCACACACAGACACACAACATGATGATGAACTTTGTAAATCCTAGAAAATATATCCATCTTACAAAATAAAGACTCTATATAGATGACAAGGAACTTGAATATTTTTAAGATGTATTTATTTATTACATATAAGTACACTGTAGCTGTCTTCAGACACACCAGAAGAGGGCATAAGATCCCATTACAGATAGTTTGAGCCACCATGTGGTTGCTGGAATTTGAACTCAGGACCTCTGGAAGAGCAGTCAGTGCTCTTAATCGCTGAGCCATCTCTCCAGCCCTGGAACTTGAATATTTAATATGCCCAAATAATTAAAAATGGGAGAGGGAAAAGACAAGAACAAAACATGAAAGAAATAAAAGCCAAATAGTGGAGCCTACATAGGTAGCTTGGCAGTTAAGAGTGCTTAATACATTCAGAAGACCTGCATTCAGGTTCCAGTGCCTGTGTCAGGGGCCTCATGTATCTCACTACAGCTCTAAAAGATTTAGTAACTTCATCTGGCCTCCAGTGGCTACTACATTCATATACATACATACACATATATGCACACACAAACACAAATCCAACAGACAGCAAGATAGGAGGCCTAAATGTACCCACATAAAATTATTATTTTTTTGCTTGTTTTCAAGACAGAGTTTATCTGTGTAGCTTTGGCTGTCCTGGAACTGAAGACCAGGCTGTCCTCAAACTCAGAGATCCACCTGCCTCTGACTCCCAAGTGCTGGAATTAAAGGCCTGTGTACCACCAGCTGACATGAAATTGTTTTAAATGTAAGTTAAGGACTGTGACAGTAATGTAGCTTAGTAGTAGACCACTTGCTTTGGATGTGCAAATCCCTGGTATGTTCCCCAATGCAGGAAGGATAGGGAAACCTTAAGTTTGTTCAATATGCTAATCAAAAGACAAGAATTTATCAAACTTGATTAAAAACCAGTTATATATTGTTTAAGATATGCCTATAAAGTACAATGATCTATGTGTATGAAAGTAGAACAATAAAATATTATTTTGTATGCTTACTGAAAAATTCAAGATATACTTATTAAATAAATGATCATCTGTAGGCATGTGGATGGAAAACTCTACCACAGAAACACTAATCTTAAAAAAAACTTCTATAAGCAACAATTCTTTTCAAGACTAGAATATTTCATTATCTAAACATCAAACAGCATAATAATCTTAATATCAAACAACACATTAAAAACAATAAATCTGATATGAACAACAGACTTCAAGACAGAGATTATTGTAGACAGGCATTTTATTGGGATAAATGGTCAGTTTGTAACAAGAATGCAGTTACTATACATATGAAGTATAATGACAGAGATTTTCATACACAAAACAAAACTGACAAATGAAAGAAGAAACGAAACTTTACAATTGTAGTTGTTGAGACAACAAAACCAGGAGCTTCTGAGATGGTTCGGAGGGAACAAGTGCTTGCTGTGGAAACCTGATGGCCTGGTTTGATCGCTGGCACCCACATTTAAAAAAGAAAAAGGCTGGGTATGACCGCATGCATCCGTAATCCCACCCTTCTTCCAGGGAGATGGGAGGCAGAGATGGAATTGCCCAGAAGCATGCAGGCCATTATTGTGGAGTCCAGGGTGCAACATGCACAGTACAAGTCAAACAGTGAGACATCCTGCCTCACAACAAGGTGGTGGGTGAGAACTGACTCCCAGACATTGTCCTCTGACCTGAACATACTCTGGCATGTGCATGCAAGCTCCCACATACCATACACATATACAAGCAAATAATTTTTAACAAATCGTTAATGCTACAAAAGACTTGAGTGAAACTACCAGCTAATTCAATCTTCTCACATATTCAGACTATCAATGTGGGAAAAACGAAGAATACACCTTCTTCTCATATTTAGGTAGAGCATTAATCATGGTCTTGAAGTACATTTTAACTAAAACTGAATTCAGTAACTGAAAGAAGTTGAAGAAATCCCCAAATACTTAGAAATTAAACAATATGCTTAATCAGCCCATAGATAAGAGAAATTGATTGCATGCCTACTCTCTTTGGAGACTCCTAATCTCCAAATCTTCTGATATGAGTGCATGCTTTGGAGTAACTGCAGAAACCAGGAAAGTAACAGGGGACAATTGCCAAGGTTGAAAGGATGGGAGAAGAAATAGCAGGGCATATCGATCTGATAGGGAAATGAGGAGCCTCTAGTTAGGAGGAAAGAGGGACAGAAAAAGGATAAAGTAACAGTAAAGACATCTGAAAAAGTCATAAGGCATCGTAGAAATTACCTAACAAAAATTCCTGTAATATACTTAAGTCAGTGTATAAATACACGTTAGTTTAAATGAAAATTTCCCATCTGCACGGACAAGAACCAAAACTACCCCCTCCCTAAAACCAAAACAGGGTTGTTCAAGAGACTCCCAAAATAGTATGGCTATTGCTAATGTCCTTGGTTGCCTCTGAGAGGTAGAAGACAAGTCCCTATTGCTGAAGACGCCATGTGTTTCAGACACAGGACCCCGAGCAGCCTGAGCTGGAACTGACAGGAACACTTCCTCTCTGAGTGTGGGAAAGCTCTGCTAATTAATGTTGAAGTCTACCATTGAATGGATAGCCTTCTGGTCCTCGGTATGTAATGGGGGGACTCCCTTTGTTAGCAGGGCTTCTCTTTCTCTGACCTTGTCTGGGGAATTCAAAACCCCCACACATTGTCTCTACCTGAGGAATGTCCTGTATCCTCAATTAGATTACAAGATCAATTTCCTTTCTCCTGATAACAATCCTGAGATTCCACCTCACACCAGTCAGAATGGCTAAGATGAAAAACTCAGGGGACAGCAGATGGTGGAGAGGATGTGGGGAAAGAGGAACACTTCAATTACAAGCTAGTAAAACTGCTCTGGAAATCAGTATGGCGGTTCCTCAGAAAATTGGATATAGTACTACCTGAGGATCCAGCTATACCACTCCTGGGCATATACCCAGAAGATGCTCCAACATGCAATAAGGACATATGCTCCACTATGTTCATAACAGCCTTATTTATAATAGCCAGAAGCTGGAAAGAATCCAGATGTCCTTCAACAGAGGAGTGGATACAGAAATTGTGGTATATATACATAAATGGAGTACTATTCAGCTATTACAAACAATGAATTCATGAAATTCTTAGGCAAATGGATGGAACTAGAAAGTGTCATCCTGAGTGAAGTAACCCAATCACAAAAGAACACACATGGTATGCACTCACTGATAAGTGGATATTAGCCCAAAAGCTCAAAATAAACATGTTACAATTCACAGACCATAGGAAGCTCAAGAAGAAGGCAGACCAAAGGGGGTGATTTGGTTCCTCTGAGAAAGGGAACAAAATAATCACAGAAACAACTATGGAGACAGTGTGGAGCAGAGACAGAAGGAAAGGCCACCCAAAGACTGTCCTACCTGGGGATTCATCCTATAAACAGTCACCAAACCCCGCGTACAGAAAGGAACAGTTATGGTTGTCTTTTGGAGGGGCCCTGCCAGAGCCTTACAGATACAGAGGTGAATACTAGCAGCCAACCATTGGACTGAGTTCGGGGTTCACAATAGAGGAGTTGGAGGGCAGACTGGAGGAACTAGGGGTGGGGGGTTTGCAGCCCCATGGGAAGAATGACAATGCCGGCCAACCAGACAATCCAGGGCTCCCAGGGACTAAACCATCAATCAATGGGTACACGTGGTTCCAGCCAAAAGATTGGCAGAGGAATGCCTTGTTAGGCATCAGTGGGAGGAGAGGTCCTTGGTCCTGTGAAGGCTCAATAGAGGTCCCAGTGTGGGGAAATCGAGTGGGGGTCACGGGAGTGGGTTGGGTGGAGGAGCATATTCTTGGAGGAAGGGGGTGGGAGGATGGGTTGGGAGTTTTCCGGGAGGGGGGGAAACCGGGAAGGGGTATAACATTTGAAATTTACATGAAGAATATATTCAATAAAAAAAAGAAAAAGAAAGAAAAAAAAAAACCTGTTTAGCTAGCACCTGAGATTCCTGAAATGTTTCCCCGTGCTAATGAGGCATTTTGGTGCCCTAAGCCCTCAACCAATGACCTTTGCCCAACCTAGATGTTCTTACCCTCAGTCCTCTAAAACTTTATAAGCCTGGAATCACCCTAAGTTGATCTGCCTCCTGATAGCTGGTCCTGGTGTTCACCATATGAACTCACGGGCTTCCAAACACCATGCTTGCTGTTTCTGTTCCCTTTGCCCACATATTGGGTGACAATCCATGGGAGCAGGGAGTCCCACATCTAAGGACTACCTTTCAGTATTATAAGTCACCATTGTAGCTCCTAATGGATGGAAACAACCAACAATCCTACCGTATCTGACCTGTGAACCACAACAACATGTCACAATAACCAAAAGGGTGCAGCAGTGGCACACATACCCTGGCAGTAACCAACAGCTCTTTGTTAGACTTAAGATCTGTTCAACAAGAAGGAAACCTTGCCTCTATTACTGGAAACCTAGCCAGTTGCATAAGGCTAATGTCGTCATGGATCTTGGAGGAGATATACGACCACCACTTAACTAAACCAGCATAATCCCTAACCACATTCTAGATAATTGTCCTTATACCCACAGGTAAATGTAGTCTTCATCCATTATCAAGGCAACTTTTCTTTTCAATAGATGGAGACCATTACAGAAAACTACAACCAATCAATATGCAGAGTTGTGGAGCCCAGTTCTTATGGAACATCTAGAAAACAACACAGCATCTGAAGCTCAGGAATCCCTGTGAAAGAGGGCTGGAGAGATTCTAGTAGCCAGAGCACCACAGAATTTGTTGTGAGTCTGAGTCTTTTAGAAATGTGAGAAGCTGTACCTTAAAAGTCTTACTAACATGAGTGCCTAAACATGAGCTGAACAAGAACAACAATAGACTTGCTGAAGTGGATGAGGGAAAGTCCACAAGCTCTCAACCCTACACACAACTACAGGCAATTAAGGAATGCAGAGAGTGGGCTGGGCAGTGGTGGCGCATGCCTTTAATCCCAGCACTTGGGAGGCAGAGGCACGCAGATTTCTGAGTTAAAGGTCAGTCTGGTCTATGGAGTGAGTTCCAGGACAGCCAGAGCTATACAGAGAAACCCTGTCTCAAAAAATCAAAAAAAAAAAAAAAAAAAAAAAAGGAATGCAGAGAGTGGGAAGAATAATCCTCCCTAGGGAAGAGCAGAGACCAATTGGTTGTCCAATACCAAATGATCAACCCTGAAACCACACATGTAAGTTATATATATATATATATATATATATATATAAAACCACACATCATTTATATATGTAGCAATGATTAATTTTAAAAAGGTCATAAATTTGAAAGAAAGCAAAGAGGGGTGTGGTGATTTGAAAAAGTATGATTCCCATAGACTCATATGTTTGAATACTTAATTGCTAGTTGGTGAATTATTTGGGAAGGATTAAGAGGTATTAACCCTCAGAGGATTAAGATGGGAGCTCTCAGCTGTTCCTGCTGCCAGAGTTAGATCCACCATCACAGACTCTAACTCTGATGCCTCTCTACCACATTAGAAAAGCAACTAAGACAAGAGGTATATGAGTGACTTGGCATGAGGAAAGGGAAGATGGACATGATGTAATTATATTATAATCTCAAAAAATAAATTAAATAACTTAAAAACATTTATGTATATGGGTGTTGTACTTGCATGTGTGTCTGTACCACGTCTGTCTGGAAGAGCCGCAAGTGCTGAGCCATTTCACCACACTAAAAACAAATCTTAGGGCTAGAGAGATGGCTCAGTGGTTAAGAGCGTTGACTGTTCCTCTAGAGGTCCTGAGGTCAACTCCCAGCTCCCACATGGTGGCTCACAACCATCTGTAATGGGATCTGATGCCCTCTTCTGGTGGGTCTGAACACAGTAACAGTATGCTGACATATATATATATATATATATATATTAAATACATCTTAAAAAAAACAAATATTAAATAAAAAGAGAAGGTCTGGAGAAGTGACTCAGCAGTCCAGAGCACATTTTGCCCTTGCAGCGGACCCGAGTTTGGTTCCCAGCACACAGTTTTCCTGTAACTCAAGCTCCAAGGGGTCTGGCAACTTTGGCCTCTCAGGGCACCAGCACACATGTGCATATATGCATATACTTACACATAGATACCATGCATGCATATGATTAAAACTAAATCTTTCTTTCTTTTGGTTTTTTTTTTTTTTCAAAACAGGGTTTCTCTGTGTAGCCCTGGCTGTCCTGAGACTCACTCTGTAGACCAGGCTGGCCTCGAACTCAGGAATCCGCCTGCCTCTGCCTCCCAAGTGCTGGGATTAAAGGCGTGTGCCACTACTGCCCAGCTAAAAATAAATCTTTAAATGAAGAAAAATGAAAGTGAATACTTGGTACTGATGTTTGTATGAAAATGTAAGTGATGTAGAACAGAAAATATCCAAAATAATTTCGATAAAGAACAAAGAGAATTAATATTTCATTGCATGTGTGCATGTGTGAGAGAGAGAGCATGAATGAGAGAGAGAGAGAGAGAGAGAGAATGAGAGAGAGAATGTACACAAGATAGACCTACATGAGGAAGTCAGGGGACAGTCAGGTACTGGTCTCACCTTCTACCTTGTTTAGTGCAGTCCCTGGTTCACCGCTGTGGGTCCCAGGCTAGCTGGCACTTGAGCTGCAGAGGACTATCCTATCTGTCTTCTCTGTCCGTTTACCCAAGCTCATTCTGGGATTCCTTGTTCCTGACACCACATTCATGGTCTTTAACTTGGGTTCTGGATATCTGAAGTCCTCACACTTGCATAGCAAACATGGCCAAGCCCTGAAGGAGAGTTAGAGGGTCATAGGTAGACAAGGAAAGTGAAGGCAGGCTTCTTGTTGCCAGAAATCACTGTGGGGAGAAATAGGTGAAGGCATAGGGTGGGCGTTTATACAGGGACCAAGAGGGGAAAGGAGAGGACATATAAAATGCAAGACCTAAGCCAGAGTCCATTGATAGTAGACTTTCAGCCTTAGGCTTCTTTCATGCCGAAGGCTTGGTCTTCTGTCTATCCAAGTGTTTCCATTCTTTGTGCCAAGGAACAAGTTAGATGATCCCCCAGACTACTGGCACCACTCTTGTTACAATTGCATATTTGTTTGGTTTTTATGTGAGTTTTGGGCATCTGAACTCCAGCCTCCACACTTGCATTGCGCAGTAAGCATGACCATACCACACCTCAGGAGGAGAGGGAGAAGGATCCCTGGGACTTGTGAGTTAGCCAGTCTATCTGAAATGAAAGATCTGGGTTCAGTGAGAGAGCATTTTCACAAAATAAGATCACGCCAGTAGAAGAGGACATAGGACATAATCTTCATATCTCCATGCACAAGGAGCCAGTGGATATTTGCTTCTTGATGGAACTTAGAGTAGAGGGTAAACAATATTTTCTCTGATCCGAGAAGATTTTAGGGATGTTTTTTGTTTTTTTTTTTTTTTTTTGGTTTTCCGAGACAGGGTTTCTCTGTGTAGCTCTGGCTGTCCTGGAACTCACTTTGTAGACCAGGCTGGCCTCAAACTCAGAAATCCTCCTGCCTCTGCCTCCCAAGTGCTGGGATTAAAGGCGTGCGCCACCACCGCCCGGCGATTTTAGGGATGTTAAAAATGGGTTATATATCCAAGGTTAACCTGTCCCCGCTTCATAGCCCTGAGCACTCTGACACATAAGCACATTAATCTTGACATTGTTCCTGGCTCCTCTTGTCTGTGGTGGATGAGACACAGTCACTGTGTCAAATGATAGACAAGAAGCAAAGGACTGTCTAATGCCTGCGAGTGAAAGGTGAGTAAGGATGGTGGGAACACATGGAGAATGCTTTCAGTACAAACTGTGTTTAAGGGCAGCTAAAGTGAACAGTTTAGTAAACTGAGTCACAACAATAAGGATATATGAAGAACTAAGGGCCAAGACAGGTCTGACTGCTGTAACTAACTTTTATTCTCCTTAGTAGTTGTCTCCAAGGCTCACTGCCTCTCTCTGCTAACCTAGACCTGCAAGCTTCTAGCCTCCCTACAATCTAATCTAGGCCTAGAATGTTTTCAGCCTCTGAGACTTGCTGCTGAATAAGCTCACCCTTTCTTGTTCATTCTGAACTCTGTTGCTCTGGCTCAAACTCGTCTCCAAACTGACTGATTCAATCTGGGCTTTTCTCTCTCTCGGGCTCTCCTGAATTGCTCTGCTTGGCCTCATACTAACTTCAACAATCTATTTTAATCGTTTGGCTTCTTTTCATTCTGTCCTCACGTGTGTCTAGCTTGATCTCTCTTCAACCTGTCTCTGTAAAAATCTGCTGGTAAAGCTGCCTTCTTCTTTTTTGCACTGCCCCTCAAGTAGCTTACCTTTCCTTTCCTTTCTTTTTTTTTTTTTTTTGTTTGGTTTTGGTTTTTCGAGACAGGGTTTCTCTGTGTAGCCCTGGCTGTCCTGGAACTCACTGTGTATACCAGGCTGGCCTCGAACTCAGAAATCCGCCTGCCTCTGCCTCCCAAGTGCTGGGATTAAAGGCGTGCGCCACCACTGCCCGGCTTTCCTTTCCTTTCTTGAGAGAGTTGGGCATATCCTAGTCTGTCAAATCTTTCTCTGATTCATCACTTTGTCTACCAAGCTATTAGACATCAATTTCAACTATGGATGCTTACTTCTACAAACTAACTTCACCTTCTTTGCTTGGTATTAAAGGTGTGTACTAAGGGTGTGTCTATATTCCGGCTAGAGGGATTAAAAGTGTGTGCTAGGGCTGGAGAGATAGCTCAGTGGTTAAGAGCACCGACTGCTCTTCCAAAGGTCCTGAGTTCAACTCTCAGCAACCACATGGTGGCTCACAAACATCTGTAATGAGATCAGATGCCCTCTTCTGGGGTGTCTGAAGACAGCTACAGTGTACTTACATATAATAAATAAATAAATCTAAAAAAAAAAAGGGGGTGTGTGTGTGCTAATGGTAAGCCACAACACAACTAGTAACGTTTTTTTTTTCCCCTCAGTAAATAACACAGTCTCAGGGTTCACAGTGTGATCAAATACCCTGCAACAACTTCTCTTTGACTATTTTATTTTAAAATTTAAAAATCAGTTACTGAGCATCGTGGACTCAGCACTCAGGAGGCAGAGGGAGGTGGAACTCTGAGTGTGAGACCAGCCTGGTGTACCAAATGAGTCTCGGAGAGCCAGGGCTCTGATGCATAGAGAAACCCTGTCTTGAGAAAAAAACAAAAAGAGCTAATTAATTAATTTGTTAATTAAAATTTGAGATAAGATCTCACCATATAGCCCAGGCTGACCTAGGACTAGTTATGTAGACCAGGCTGGGTTTTAAGTCAGAGAGAGCTCCTTCCTCTCCCAAGTGCTTAGAGTAAAAGTGTACACCATTATGTCTGGCTATATTTGTTATTTTTTAGCTATGTTTAGGTTGGTATGTGTACTTGTGGATAGTTTCATATGAACTCAGGAACCCATGGAGGCCAAAGGCACCAGATCCCAAGCAGCCGTGAGTCATGAGATGTGGGGGCTGGGAACAAAACTCAGCCTCTCTGGAAAGAGAGCTCTTCTTTCAAGTGTTCTTAACTGAGGAGTCATCTTTCCAGCTCTATATAACTTATTTTTAAAATAGGATTCTTGAGGCCATCTTAATTCTTTGTGGCCTATGTTTTCAGTAAGATGGGCAAAGAAGTAGAGGACATAGCATTATTTCACAGTGATGCCCACTCCGCATCTGGCTGTGTGCCTTTTGACGATGACCAACAATAAGAAATGCATTCAGATCCAGGAGTGACTCATGCCTGTAAACCCAGTGCTTATGAGGCTGAGGCAGGAGGATTGGTATGATTTTAGGCTATTTAGTGAGTTTGAGGCCAGTCTTGGTACAGGAGTTTCTTAGGGTTTCATTGCTACGAAGAAACACCATGACCAAGGCAACTCATATAAAGGAAGACATTTAATTGGGACTGGCTTAGTGTCAGAGGTTTAATCTGTTATTGTCATGGCGGGAAGCAGCATCCAGGCAGACATGGTGCTGGAGAAGGAGCTGAGACTTGATCCAAAGGCAGCAGAAGGAGACTCTTCCATGGGCAACCAGAAGGAGACTCTGATTCCACACTGGGCAGAGTTTAGGCACAGGAGACCTCAGAGCCCAACCCCACAGTAACGTATTTCCTCCAACAAGGCCACACCTCCTAATAGTGCTATTCCCTATGGTCCAAGCATTCTAACACACTAGTCTATGGGTATCATGCCTATTTAATTCACCAGAAGAAGTTACTTTATTTCCCCCTAGCAAACAAAGAAAAGAAAATAAGTATTCACATTGTCACCTAGTATACACATATTTTTTTTAAAAAAAAGAAAACATGCTCTTTATAAATATGACAAGGAAAAGGCATAACATGGTTTAAATGAAATATTAATATTTAAATAGAATACAGAGAAATTTTAAAGGAATTAATCTAAACAAAAATAAGGAAGAAATTTGGACCAGAAGAATGTGGATCATACTTTTAGTTTCATGTAGATTGGTATGACCTTTCCCAGGAGGCACCTTGAGTCTAGATTTTTGACATTTAAACAAAATTTATGTTCTTTTTGAAACAGGTACCTGTATAGCCCAGGCTGCCCTCTAATTCACCATGCCCCCAAAATAATCTTAACCTTCTGATTCTCCTGCTATAGTCATCTGCCAGATTGTGCGTGTTTGTCACCGTGACCACTTTATATGGTGTTGGGGATTGAGTAGAGGGGCTTTGAGCATGATAGGCAAGTACCATACAAACAAATTTCATCCATAGTACCTCAATGAAATATCTTGTTTTGTTTTAGTTTTTTAAAAACCTACTTTTCTTTCTTTTATTTATTTATTCTCCTCTCATCTATTACATCTCAACTGTAGTTCCCCCCCCTTCTCTCTCCCCAGCCCCTCCTCCCCCTTCCCTCGTGCATCTACAGAAGTTCTTTGGCAAAAGGGATCATTAATGTGGAGTCATCTTTCTTCATGTCCAAGTAGAGTTTCAATTTATTTCAGTTTTTTATTATAAAGCTGTTGCTGTGTTAATACAGAATTGTAGGATAGAATCAAGAAAGTATTTTTGGAAAAGATCCTGATGGAATATTTATTCCTTATTACTAACAGAAATTAAATTGGTTATTGTAGAATGCTGATATTTGGCCTATTACATGTGCAAACTTTTCAGGCAAATTTGATAATCATTATCCAAAAGACAGGTTGTTACAATTTGCCTCTATGCATGCTTTTATATTTCCTGTAAATTTGTGCATGCAGCCCATAGAGAATGTGTTTACTGTATTTACAGACAGCTCATCTAATGGGAAAGCAGCATAAGTAATTGAATCACATGTTCATTCTCTTGAGCCCCCCCCCCCAGCACAAATAACTGAATTACGGTATAACCACTGTTTTTGAAATGTTGAAAAATCAAGCTTTTTAACTTATATACTGATAGTCAGTATATAGCTCATGATTTACAATTGTTTGAAATTGTTCCTTTGTTTAGATACTGCTAATTCTCAAAATTTGCAAATATTTATGCAAATATAACTTAATTTAAGAGAACTAACTGTTCCTTACATTGTAGAACATTTAAGCGCTCATACTGGATTGCCTGGACCCCTTAGTGAAGGCAATGCCACAGCAGATTTGTATACCAGGCAGATTATAGGCCTTACATAGGAGCAATTGGTCAAATAGTCTTATTCTTTACATCATCAAAATAGTAAAAGCTTGAGACAACAATTTGGTATTTTCTAGAGAATGTGCAAGTCAAATTGTAAAGACTTGTTCTGAATGTACTCAATTTCTTCCTGTATCACATAATGGTGTTAATCCTGAAGGACTCATACCTAATCAATTATTGGCAAATGGACGTTACTCATATTTCTGATTTTAGAAAATGAAAATATGTACATGTGACTATTGATGCCTTCTCAGGATTTCTTGTTGCAACTGCTTTAACAGGAGAAGCAAGTAAAATTGAATTACTCATTGCTTACATAGTTTTTCTATGTTGGGTGCTCCAAATCAGATTAAAACAGATAATGGGGACTTCCTCTTGGAAGAAAGACCCCTGAGCAGAGCCCATCAGCCCTTTGGAACAAAGAATTTGGAAAACTTAGGGCTAAAGTCGCTTTTTCCTCCTCTTTAAGCTGTACCTGAACATCTCACACCATGGCAGTTCCCGAGACACATCCCAACCACACTATTTATACCAACAATCTCAATGAGAAGATCAAGAAAGATGAGCTCAAGAAGTCCCTGTATGCCATCTTCTCCAAGTTTGTCCAGATCCTGGATATCCTGGTGTCTCAGAGCCTAAAGATGAGGGGCCAGGATTTCGTCATCTTCAAGGAGGTCAGCAGTGCCACCAATGCCCTGCGTTCCATGCAGGGCTTCCCTTTCTATGACAAGCCCATGCGAATCCAGTACGCAAAGACTGACTCAGACATCATTGCCAAGATGAAGGGCACCTTTGTGGAGAGAGATTGCAAACGAGAGAAGAGGAAGCCCAAGAGTCAGGAGACACCTGTGGGGCAGCTGCCCCAGTGGTGGATGCTGTCCAGCCTGTACTGGGCATGCCGCTGATAACTCAGGCACCCCGCATCATGCACCACATGCCAGGGCAGCCTCCCTCCCTACATGCTACCACCTGGCATGATCCTGCCACCAGGCCTCCATCCTGGCCAGATCCCTCCTGGAGCCATGCCCGCACAGCAGCTCATGCCTGGGCAGATGCCATCTGCCCAGCCTCTCTCCGAGAATCCACCCAATCACATCCTGTTCCTCACCAACCTGCCTGAGGAGACCAACGAGCTCATGCTCTCCATACTTTTCAACCAGTTCCCTGGCTTCAAGGAGGTGTGTCTGGTCCCTGGGTGCCATGACATTGCCTTCGTGGAGTTTGACAATGAAGTACAGGCTGGGGCAGCACGAGATGCCCTGCAAGGATTTAAGATCGCACAAAACAATGCTATGAAGATCTCTTTTGCCAAGAAATAGCGCCTTCCCCTACGGAGTGTCTCAATCCCCATTCTGGTGCTGCCCCTTCCTCCCCCCTCCCTTGGCTCAGTCCCTGAAGCTAAGTCCCCCCTGGGGGCCTTCTCAGAGCTGTGTGTGAGTGTGTGGTTGCCACACAGCGTTGTACCCAGAGTCTGTCCCCAGACATTGCACCTGGCGCTTTTAGGTTGTGAATAAAGTGAGTTTTTGAGGTTTGGTTTTCAAAAACAAAAACAAAAAGAAACAAACAAACAAACAAAAAAACCACACAGATAATGGAATGGGCTATTGCAGTCAAGCATTCAAGATGTTTTGTTGACAGTTTAATGCTACCTATATTACTGAGATTTCTTATATTCCTCAAGGACAAGGTATTGTGGAACTTAAAAATAATATCTTCATAAAATAAAAAGGGGGAATTATGTCCACATATACTACAAATTTATTTAAACCATCTTCTTTTTATTTTAAAATTTTAAAAATTTAAAAATTTGGATGCCAAGGAACTCTCTGCTGAGTGTCTGTGACACCCTACAATTTGGCATACTTATGCCTAGATGAAATGGAAGGATCCACTTACTGGCATATGGCATGGTCCCAATCAGGTGTTAATATGGGGAAGAGAGCATGTTTGTGTTTTTTCTGCAGGATGCTGAAGGAGCGTGGTAGCTACCAGAGTGATTGGTAAGACATACTGATGCTGGGACAAAGAATGATGCTGATTGTGAGCTTGCTGAGTGCCCTGACAATGGTATCAGGGAAGCTGTATTTGACATATGTTCCTGACCCACCTTTGCTTGTCTATATCCCAAATTGGACAAGTTGTCTTGCCTCAAGCTTTTAGACCTTGTGGGACAGAGAATCAAAAAGAGAAGTTATAATGACTCTTCTCTTTCCTTTAATGTGACCAGTTAGTCTGACTCAATCATGGACTGGTCTAGAAATCAATCCAATATTGGAAAAAAGGGAAAGCTAAGTCTTCATTTGGAAGGCTGACTCTGGACATCTTCAGAGACATATTTGAAATCTGAAAACTACCTTGTATGAAGTTACATTTTCAGTGGATAAAATTGGGATAGGATCTGGATTTCGAACAAGTGTTAGTGCATGTGTTAAGGCTCCTAATCTTTTATTAATTGGACATGTTAAACTTACTTTTGTTTCTTCTATGGTATTTGAAGTAAGTTGTATTGATTGAACAGTTTCTAATTATGTTAGTGTATTAAAAACTGGCATGTCTGTTATGGTGAGTTATCACCCAGCTTTTGTCTTATTGCCTATGAATATTATAGGACCTTGGTATTCTGAAAAAAAAAAGCTTACAAATACAAGAAGAAATGAGTCAGGCTTTAAGCAGAAGCAAGATGGTAGCAGGCTTGATTATTGATGGTGTAGCAGCTTTAATTACATTAATAGCTAGAACCACTGCTTCTGCCATTGCTTGGACACAAGAAGTTAAGACAGCTACTTTTGTTAATCTTTTAGGAAAAAAATGTTACTAATTCTCTGAGTATTCAAGAGGATTTAAATAGGCATTTGGAACAATGGGTTGATGCTCTTTATGATACTATTCAAATTATTGGAGAGGAGTTTCAGAGTTTAAGAGTAAGAAGACATCTCGAGTGTCATGATGAATACCAATGGATTTGTGTTACTCCTAAAATTTACAATGACAGTCACTATAATTGGGAGAAAATTCAAAGACACTTGCAGGGTATTTGGCATAATTCTAACACATCTCTGGATTTTTTTTAACTTTACATAATGAAATTATTAATTTAAAGAATGCTGCTCCCCTGAGCTTTAATGCTGCAGATATTGCAGATAAAATTATTCATGGATTAAGGTCAGTATTTCCATCTTGGTCAAGCTTCAAGAATGGCATATATAGCTTGATCATGTTAGCTCTTCTTGTTCTGGGAATACTTTTATTCCTGCCCATAGTGATAGAACTTTAGCAACATCTACATGTTGAGGGTCAAAATACATGGCTTGAAACTAAAAATGGTTCCCCAGACAGAGTTATTAACAGACTGGCAGTCAATAATAGGTAAGATTCTGCATAGAGCCTTACCAACCTAAGAAAGAAATGCGTTGCTTTTGATAAAGCATATTCCACTATGGGTAAGGAAGGCATTCTTGTCAGAACAACCTAAGACAGACACAGTCTTGTTTATGAAATAAAAAAAAGGGGAGATGTGGAGAACTTTGGGGACTGCCTTCTAGGAATTTGGCAGGAATTTGACATTGGGCTAGGACTCAAAAAGTAGGCTCAAGATGAATACAGCTGAGGAATGTGTTCTTTGTATCTTGATGGGTCTTGTTAAGACCCTGAATACAGTAATTATGGGACCTCTTTTATGCTTCGTTTGTTCCTTAACTATTCTGTTTATGAGTTAGGATTGAACATATTCTTTGCATGTACTTAGAATGGTAAAAAATCAGACTGGAAAAAATAAACCTGTTTCAGTCTCAGCACTGGCTGGAGTCCTGTTATAATGTTGTCTAATTGTCTTTTTCTTTTCTATATCTTCACTCCCTCCCTTGAGACCCAGTTGACTGACTGATCTCACTTGGTCAGCCCAGGAGTCTTCAGGTAGAATTATTTCCAATCTTCTGTAGAGCCACCAGATTGATTTCCAGAGTGGTTGTACCAGTTTGCAATCCCAGGAGCAAAGTGCTCCTCTTTCTCCACATGTGCTGTCACCTAAGTTTTTGATCTTAGCCATTCTGACTGGTGTGAGGTGGAATCTCGAGGTTGTTTTGATTTTCATTTTCCTGATGACTAAGGATATTGAACATTTCTTTAAGTGCCTCTTGGTCATTTTGAGATTTCTCTGCTGAGAATTCTCTGTTTAGCTCTGTACATAATTTTTTAATTGGGTTACTTGGTTTTCTGGAGGTTAACTTCTTGAGTTCCTTATATATTTTGAATATTAACCCTCTATTGGATAGGGTTAGTGAAGATTTTTTCAAAATCTGTAGGATGCCAATTTGTTCTATTGACAGTTTCCTTTGCCTTACAGAAGCTTTTCAGTTTCATGAGGTCCCATTTATCAATTGTTGATCATAGAGCCTGAGCCATTGATGCTCTGTTCAGGCAATTTTGCCCCTATGCCAGTGAGTCTGAGGCTTTTCCCCACTTTTTCTTCTATTATATTCAGTGTGTCTGGTTTTATGTTGAGGCCCTTGATCCACTTGGACTTGAGCTTTGTGTAAGGTTATAAGAATGGATCAATTTACATTCTACTACATGCAGATTGACAGACCAACACTATTAATTGAAGATGCTTTCTTTTTTTTCCACTGTACGTTTTTGACTTATTTGTCAAATATTAAGTGTCCATAGGTGTGTGGGTTTACTTCTGGGTCTTTGATTCTATTCTATTCATCAACCTGTCTGTCTCTATACCAATACCATGTGGTCTTTACCACTATTGCTTTGTGTAGTACAGCTTGAAATCAGGGATGGTGATTCCCCCAGAAGTTCTTTTACAGTTGAGAATTGTTTTGACTATTCTGAGTTTTTTTGTTTTTCCATGTCTGTGACGAATTACGTTGGAATTTTGATTGGGATTGCATTGAATCTGTAGATTGCTTTTGACAAGATGGCCATTTTCATTATGTTAATCCTACCTATTCAAGAGCATGGGAGATCTTTCCATCTTCTGATGTCTTCTTTGATTTCATACTTCAAGGATTTAAAGTTCTTTTCATACAGATCTTTTGCTTGATAAGAGTTACACCAAAATATTTTATATTATTTGTGGCTATTTTGAAGAGTCTTTTTAACCTAATTTCTCTCTCAGCCTGTTGATCATTTGTATAAGGAAGGCTACTGATTTGCTTGACTTAATTTTATATCCTTCCACATTGCTAAAGTTGTTTATCAGCTATAGGAGTTCTTTGGTGGAAATTTGAGGATTGTTTATGTATACTACCATATCATCCACAAATAGTGATACTTTGACTTCTTCCTTTCCAATTTGTATTCCCTTGATCTCATTTTATAGTCTAATTGCTCTCGATAGAACTTCAAGTACTATATTGAATAGATAAGGAGAGAGTGGGCAACCTTGTCTAGTCTCTGATTTTAGTGGGATTACTTCTAGTTTCTCTCCACTGAATTTGGTGTTAGCTGTTGGTTTGCAATATATTGCTTTTATTATGTTTAGGTATATGCCATGTGTACTGACTGATTTTGTGTCAACTTGACACAAACTGGAGTTATCACAGAGAAAGGAGCTTCAGGTGAGGAAATGCCTCCATGAGATTCAGCTGTAAGGCATTTTCTCAATTAGTGATCAAGGTGGGAGGGCCTCTTGTGGGTGGTGCCATCTCTGGGCTGGCAGTCTTGGGTTCTATAAGAAAGCAAGCCGAGCAAGCCAGGAGAAGCAAGCCAGTAAGCAACATCCCTCCATGGCCCCTGCATCAGCTCCTGCTTCCTGACCTGCTTGAGTTCCAGTCCTGGCTTCCTTTGGTGCTGAACAGCAATGTGGAAGTGTAAGCTGAATAAACCCTTTCCTCGCCAGTTTGCTTCTTGGTCATGATGTTTTGTGTAGGAATAGAAACCCTGACGAAGACACCATGAATTCCTGATTTCTCTAAAACTTTTAACATAAAGGGGTATCATATTTTCTCAAATGCCCTTTCAGTATCTAATGAGATGGCCACGTGACTTTTCCCTTGAGTTTATCAGTGTGTTACATAGATGTATTTTCATATATTGCATCCCTGGGATGACGCCTATTTGATCATGGTGGATGATGGTTTTGATGTGTTCTTATATTCAGTTTGTGAGAATTTTATTAAATATTTTTGTGTCAATATTCATAACTGAAATTGGCTGAAGTTCTCTTTTTTGTTGCTGTTGTTGAGTCTTTGTATGGTTAAGGTATCAGAGTGACTATGGTTTTATAGAATGAATTAGATAGTATTACTTCTGCTTCTATTTTGTGGAGTATTTTGAAGAATATTTTTTTTTTGGTTGGGAGGTTTTTAATGACTACTTCTATGTTTTTAGTGGTTATGGGACTGTTTAGATAGTTCACCTGATCTTGATTTAACTTTGGTACATATTGTCTGTCTAGAAAATCATCCATTTCATCTAGATTTTCCAATTTTGTTGAGTAAAGGCTTTTGTAGTAAGATCTGATGGTTTTTTGAATGTCCTCAGTTTCTGTTGTTATGATTCCCTTTTCATTTCTGATTTTGTTAATTTGGATACTGTCTCTGTGCCCTTTATTTAGTTTGGCTAAGGGTTTATATATTTTGTTGATTTTCTCAAAGAACCAGCTTTTGGCTTTATTGATTCTTTGTAATGTTCTCTTTGTTTCTAATTGGTTACTTTCTATCTCCTGCTGTCTACTCCTCTTGGGTGTGTTTGCTACTTTCTCTTCTCGAGTTTTTAGGTATGCTGTTAAGTTGCTAATATGGTATCTCTCTAATTTCTTTATGAAGGCACTCAGTGCTATGAATTTTCCTATTAACAATGCTTTCTTTGTGTCTCATAAGTTTGGGTATGCTGTATCTTCATTTTCATTGAATTCTATAAAGTCTTTAGTTTCTTTCTTTATTTCTTCCCTGACCAAGTTATTATTGAGTAGAGAGTTTTTCAGTTTTCATGAATATGTGGGCTTGATGATGTTTTTGTTGCTATTGAAGTCCAGCCTTAGTCCATGGTATTCTGATAGAGTGCATGTGGTTATTTCAATCTTCTCGTATCTGTTGAGGCTTGTTTTGTGTCCGATTATATGGTCAGTTTTGGAGAAGATTCTGTGAGATTCTGAGAAGAAGGTATATTCTTTTGTTTTGGAGTGAAATGTACTATAGATATCTGTTAAATCCATTTGGTTCATAACTTCTATTAGTTTCACTGTGTCTCTGTTAAATTTCTGTTTCAATGCCTGTCCATTGATGAGAGTGGGGTGTTGAAGACTCCAACTATTAATGCGTAAGATTCAATGGGTGTTTTGAGCTTTAGTAAAGTTTCTTTTACAAATGTGGGTGCCCTTGTATTGGGGGTATAAATGTTCATAATTGAGACTTCTTGGTGGATTTTTCCTTTGATGAGTATGTAGTGTTCTTCCCTATCTCTTTTGGTAACTTTTGGATGAAAGTCTATTTCATTTGTTTTGGATTTAATTTGAACTAGGATAGGGAATATTAGTCACTGACTCCAGAGTAGAGAGTACAGTGATAATTATTGCCTGCTTTGAACAGGTATTAATTATCTATGTCTGTGGCTCTGGGCAGAGAGCCAAATAAAAAGATGGTATAGACTGTCTAACCAGCCACAGTTTGTAATTCACATTCTACAAACGTGGGCTCCACAGGAATCTTGAGATAGGAAAGGCCTTGTATAGGCACATACGATATCTTAGTTTACTGCGTTTCTTTTAGATTGTTTTGATTTTCAAAATGGGTGTGATTTTGAGTTTTGTGGTTATGTTATTCCTCTGGGAGAGAGGTCTAAATAAAGGGTTTTCTGATTACTGGTTCAAGGATATGCTGATTTGGGGAAAAGGTTTTGTCTTTGTGTTTTTGGAAAAGGTGATTAAGGTTTTTACACCTTCCACAGTTATATGGATCAGATATGACAAAGGGAGACCTCCAGAGGACTAGATTCTAGAGAATTAAACAAAAAAAAATCTTGATGATACAAAATTTTGTTTTGAGATTTATATAACACAGAATATACAGCCTTGGTGAATTTCCTCATCAGACATTCTGTATTGACCTGCTTGAACTCCTTATGTCTTGGACTTCAGCTGGATCCAGTCAAGGCACAGACATCAGAAACTAATTAATCCCATTTTCCCTACCTTCCCCTCCTTCATAATATCTTAATGCACATATTCAGCTTGAAGAAGTCATGAGAGTCGTCAACCAAGTTTCTTGGGCTTTGGGGCTAGAGAGAGTTATTAATAGGTTGTCTTTCTAGGGAATGTAGAAATGTTCATATTTGGAACAGGGAGGAAATAGCTAGAATTGATTGTATAGCCATAATCTCATTTGGTAGAAATCACTATAATCATTACTAAGTTGAAGTCATATGTTCTTATTTTGGTACAGAATTTATTTTGATGTGAAATCAAGGTTTCCATTGGTATAAATTTCTTCTATTGATACTAAAATTTGAAAGTACAGGAATTAGACCCAGTTCTTCTATTGCTGTTATTATAAACAGATCTGAGATGTGTAAGCCTGTGAGTTTAGGGCCAAATAGTAAATCATGGCTCTTGAGTTTATTGTTAGGGTGTTTTCAAGATTTTAATTAGAAATAGCTGAGAGTGGTTAACGGACAACAGTCCAGATTACTTTACATAGATAGCTGGTTTTCAAAAACGTCAGAAATCCACAGACTGTGACATTTAATGTTATTTATTCACTTGCTGATGACACTAGTCTGCTCCTGACAGCTTTCCATGTCTTGGATTCAAAGAAGAAATTGAATATCTATTGAGTTACTCCAGTTATGTCGAGATAGCCACTAGGACATAATAATACTGATATAATACTGTCCAAAGAAAGGACACAATTACAGGTTTAGCACAACCTGATTCTGCCGAGACAGAGTAGGATAATCCTTAATATTCTGTGTCTCTAGTTCTGTCAGATGATCCTGGCCAGTAGGCTGAAGACCAATGCTCCAACGTTTTGAAGTAAGGGACTGTCCAGGTGTTCAGTGGTCTCTATCAACTGGCTAAATTTTGGAAGCTGTGTTAGGCTTCCTATACATTATCAGTTAATATCAGTCATTCTTGGATTTCTGATGGAGTTAAGGACTTATAGTCTCACAGCCAATCCAGGCTATTTACTTTGAGAGGAACAGATTTAAAAGAATGGCTTTCAGATGACATGCAATCTAAAGCCAGGACATAAGTCAGGTGCAGAACTATAATCTTTTAAGTTAGGATAGAGAGCAGTGTTCAATTTTATTGGCAAATTGTTGGACTAGGTGTTAAGTCTATCTTATATAATTTACAAAATGTTAATAGTTGTGCTCAGCCAGGCGGTGGTGGCTCACGCCTTTAATCCCAGCACTTGGGAGGCAGAGGCAGGAGGATTTCTTAGTTCGAGGCCAGGCTGGTCTACAGAGAGAGTTCCAGGACAGCCAGGGCTACACAGAGAAACCCTGTCTCAAAAAAAAAATAGTTGTGCTCAATTTATATTTTGAGAGAAAGTCCTTTTTTTTTAAAAAAAAATTAAACAGAAAGGGTGAAATGTTTCAGGAATTTCCCTGTTCAATCATATTAGGGCAGTGAGAGGCCTTCGATTAGACAGGGAAAAGGGAGGCAGAGCTAAGAGTCAAGGAGAGAGGAGCGTCTCAGGGTAGGAGGAGAGAAGGAAGATGGCTGCTGATGTGTACCTGCATGGTGTTTTCCAACCACAAGTAGCTATGATTTCACAGGGTTAGAAATATTGGGATAAAGCTTTTATCATTGTCAATTGACTCTGACATTATTGTATTGGCATCTTGTAAATTGCAATATTATTGATACATAAATCTGATTGGCTAATTAATCTTTAAGAGTCATGATTCTGGCCTGGAGAGATGGCTCAGCAGTTAAGAGCACTGACCGCTCTTTCAGAGGTCCTGAATTCAAATCCCAGCAACCACATAGTGGCTCATGACCATCTGTAGTGAGATTTGATGCCCTCTTCTGGTGTGTCTGAAGATAGCTACAGTGTACTTATATGTAATAAATAAATATAACTTTAAAAAAAAGTCATGATGCTACTGGTTTACTGGTTACTGGTTATTGTGTTATGCAACCTTGAGGTTGGTGGTTCTATTTGGTTACTGGAGTGTGGGACCACCAGTTACAGGGGATTGTGACAGAGAGGGAACTAGTGGCTCTCGGGACAAGTGAGCTGGATGCCATGGGGTCTTGTTCCAGAGAGTTGACAGCAGTGGCAGGAGCACAAGAGTGTGATCTGATCCAGTGGAGAGTTGGCAGATTCAATTTTTAATATTTCCCACAACAGATTTTCCCTTTGATGAGTATGTAGTGTTCTTCCCCATCTCTTTTGATAACTTTATAGTTGAAAGTCTATTTCATTGGATATTAGAAGGGCAACTCCAGCTTGTTCTTGAGACCATTTGCTTGGAAAACTTTTTTTCCAGCCCTTCACTCTGAGGTAGTGTCTGTCTTTGTTGGTGAAGTGTGTTTCTTTTATGCAGCAAAATGCTGGATCCTGTTTAGGTATCCAGTCTGTTAACCTGTGCATTTTTATTGGGAATTTGAATACATTGATGTTGAGAGATATTAAAGACCAATAATAGTTAGTTGATGTTATTTTTGTTGTTATAGGTGGTAGTGTGTGTGTGTGTGTGTGTGTGTGTGTGTGTGTGTGTGTGTGATTCTTTTTTGGGTTTGTTGTGAGATATTTAATTTCTTGTGTTTTCTGGGGTGTAGTTACCCTCCTTATGCTGGACTTTTCCTTCCAGTATCCTCTGTAGGGCTGGATTAGTAGAAAGATATTGTTTAAATTTGGTTTGTCATGGAATATTTTGGTTTTTCCATGTATGGTGATTGAGAGTTTTGCTGGGTATAGTAGCCTGGGATGGCATTTGTGGTCTCTTAGGGTCTGGATGACTTTTTTCCAGGATCTTCTGACTTTTAGAGTCTCTGTTGAGAAGCCCAGAATAATTCTGATAGGTCTCCTTTATATGTTTCTTGGTCCTTTTCTCTTACAGCATTTAATACTTGTTCTTTGTTCGGTGCATTTAGTGTTTTGACTATTATGTAACAGGAAAAAATTTTTTTTTCTGGTCCAATCTATTTGGTGTTCTGTAGACTTTTTGTACATTTATGGCCTTCTCTTTCTTTAGATTAGAGAAGTTTTCTTCTATGATTTTATTGAAGATGTTTTCTGGTCCTTTGAGCTGGGAATCTTATCACTCCTCTCTTCCTATTATTCTTAGATTTGATTTTTTCATTGTATCCTGAATTTCTTGGATGCTTTGGGTTAGGAGCTTTTTATACTTTGTATTTTCTTTGACTGATGTGTTAATATCATCTATAGCATCTTTTATGCCTGGGATTCTTTCTTCTATCTTTTGTATTCTGTTTTTGATGCTTGCATCTGTAGCTCCTGATCTCTTTCCTAAGTTGTCCATCTCCAGGGTTGCCTCAATTTGTGAGTTCTTTATTGTTCCTATTTCCAATTTTAGATCTTGGACCATTTTGTTCAATTCCTTCACCTGCTTGATTGTGTTTTCCTGTATTTCTTTAAGGGATGTATTTGTTGCTTCTTTAAGGGCTTCTACCTGCCTGCCTGTGTTTTCCTTTATTTCTTTAAGGGTGTTATGTATACCCTCCTTAAAGACCTCTATCATGCTGGCAGTGATGACACATGTCTTTAATCCCAGCACTTGGAAGGCAGAGACAAGCAGATATCTGAATTCGAAGCCAGCCTGGTCTATGAAGTGAGTTCCAGGTCAGCCAGGGCTATACAGAGAACCCATGTCTCGAAAAAAACCAATCCCCCCCCCCAAAAAGACCTCTGTTATCTTCATGAAATGGGATTGTAGGTCAGAATCTTGCTTTGCAGTTGTGTTAGGGTATCCAGGGCTTGCTGTGGTGGGAGAACTGGAGTTCTGATGGTGTCTAATTGCATTGAGTTCTGTTACTTATGTTTTTGTGTTTGCCACTCACCATTTGGTTATCTCTGTTGTTAACTGGCCTTGCTGTCTCTGACTGGAGCCAGCCTCCATGGAGGCAGGTGGAGCTCTGTGGCCGAGGTTAGAACCAACCTCCTGGGAGGCAGATAGTGCTGTCTGTGTTTTGGGGTTGGGGGGGGGCTCCTGTGTTCCTGATTAGAGCAGACCTTCTGTGTCCCTGTGTACAGCAATCCTCCTGTGTCTCTGGTCAGGGCAGACCTACTGGGAGACAAGTAGGTTTTGGGTTCCAGGGACAGAATCTACCCCAGTCACAGATGGAGGTGCAGACCAGAAGGACTGTGTCCCTAGTTGTGGCAGACCTCTGTGTCTTTGGATATTGTAGACCTCATGGGAGACAGGCAGGCTGTGGTGTGAGGGAGGGGAGCAGGCCCACAGATCCTGCCCTGGTGGAAGATCAGACCAGACAGAAAATGGAGCTCTGGTAGAGGGGTAGGTCCCATATCAGTTGGGCTCTGTGGGTGTGCCAACTGGTGTGGGTTTTGGGGCACAAGTGTCACCTGTGTCCCTGGATACTCCAGACCTCCTGGGAGATAGGCAGACTGTGGGGTGAGGGAGAGGAGCAGGCCCACTGATCTGGCCAGGTGGAGGAACAGCATTTACATACCTTTCAGTAATGGTGCTATCCCTTCTGTTGCTCTGTTCAGGAAGATTTCTTCAGTATTTCCTTTGTCCTAGGATCTTGACAGCTTTGAAGAATCAGGGCCAGTTACTTTTTAAAATCTCCTTCAGTTTTGGGTTTGCCAAGTTTCCCTATTAGTTAAACCCCAATCATTATGTTTTGTTTTTTTTTTTTTTAAAAAAAGAGCTAATAGAGGAAGAGAGATGTTGCCACTTTTCACTAATAATGAAATAGTGCTGATCATGTCAACTGCAGGAAGCACCAGAATTTGTATCTCTCGTGATAGAAATGTGTAAGTCAGGTAGCAGTAACATACACCTTTAATCCCAGCACTTGGGAGACAGAAGCAGGCAGATTGCTGAGTTTAAGGCCAGCCTGGTCTACAGAGTGAGTTCCTGAACAGCAAGGGCTACACAAGAAACCCTACTTTGAAAATCTCAAAAGAGAAAAAAAAATGTATCCCAGTTGAATGTGTTGATGCATTCCAACAGTCACAGCTGCTCTTGAGGCTGAGGCAGGAGGATCACTTGAGTATGGGAGTTTGGAACCCTTTTTAAAAAAGGGTTTATTTATTTATCTTGTATATGAGTGTTCTGTTTTCATGCACACCAGAAGGGGGAATCAGATTCCATTACAGATGTTTGTGAGCCACCTTGTGGTTGCTGGAATTTGAACTAGGACCTCTGGAAGTGCCCCTAAATGCTGATCCATCTCTCCAGTGTAGAGTGTGGGAATTTGAACATGAACAACATAGTAAGATTCTGCTTACTTGGGGCTAGGTACACAGGTCAGTGGTTATGAACACTGACTGCTCTGCCAAAGGACCCAGGTTCAATTCTCAGCACCCATAGGGCAGTTCACAACTGTTTTGTAATTCTGTTCCAGGTAAGTCAAGTTCCTCTTCTGGCTATGGTATAGAGACGCATATGCAGGCAAAGCACCCACACACATAAAATAAAAATAAATCTATAAGAGTGCAAAAAAATGGAGCACAAACACTTTCTCGCTCAAAAAACAAAGCAACAATCTTAATCTGCTGAAACTTACACTTAGTTCAGAATTCACAGGAATAGAGAGTCACATTAAATGATACCACAAGGCCATAACCAGCAAAAACCCAGATTGTGGGAAGATGTAGGATAAGTGAATTGCTGGGGAAAAAGAAAGACAAGAAAGAAACAAGGGGAGTCACACTGAGTTCAGTTCAAGCTGTGGGAGTCTGAGGTTTGACCTGACAGAACCCAGACATTGGTTGGGCAATTTATATAGGTCCTGTACCCCTGAACCCCCTGGCCTGGACCCACGGATGCTCATGCAGCTGGGAGACAGAAGCAAGTGGGACCCCTGTCTGCCTCCTGGTGGGACCCCTGTCTGCCTCCTGGTGAGACCCTGTCTGCCTCCTAGTGGGACCCTGTCTACCTCCTGGAACATGTCTGTCTGCCTCCTGGTGGAACCCTGTCTACCTCCTGGAACATGTCTGTCTGCCTCCTGGTGGAACCCTGTCTGCCTCCTGGAACATGTCTGTCTGCCTCCTGGTGGAACCCTGTCTGCCTCCTGGAACATGTCTGTCTGCCTCCTGGTGGAACCCTGTCTGCCTCCTGGAACATGTCTGTCTGCCTCCTGGTGGAACCCTGTCTGCCTCCTGGAACATGTCTGTCTGCTGGTCTCTGACCCACTTCAATGATGGACCACCTGCACTCTGTTGCTGCTGTAAGACATGGTCCTTGGCAGAACCATATACAATCTGGTCCAGGATTTGGTGAAGCTGAAGGAGGGCTGCCTCATACCGGTAAGGTCACCTGCGAACCAAAGGAAACACATGAAATGCAGCAGCAGGAAACACACACTGGGCTTCAGGCAGTAGCATCCATCTTGCTTCCCTTCCACAATCTAGAACTACACAGGGAGCCTTCTGGGTACGCAAAGCTATGCCCTGGAAGAGCTAAAATGAGGGGGGTTGAGAGTTAAAGGCTCACTCGGTCACTATCATCTCTGGATACAGTGAGTTTGAGGCCAACCTGGGCTACATATGACTCTGCCTAATGGGGGAGGAAAAGGCATATTACACAGGAAAAAGGGGTTTCTATAGTATGTACCCAGTACAATGGAGCTAAACCGGCCCTCAACCATACCTTTTAAAGTCCTACGTAATTGACTTCTGAATAAAGAACAAAATAGACACTCAACTCTGCCACAAGATGCATATTTCATTAATTCAAACAAAACCATGGTAGCCTTACCCCCAAAGAGTGAGCCACGTCTCTTTCTTTACCTGTGGTTGCATTAATTCCTTTTCTAGTTGAATTACACATTTCTTGATATATTTTTAAAATATTAAAATGTGAAACTAGCTATTATTAACAAATATTTTTTTGTTTTGTTTTGCTTTTTTAGTTTTTTTAGAGACAGGGTTTCTCTGTATAGCCCTGGCTGTCCTGGAACTCACTCTGTAGACCAGGTTGGCCTTGAACTTAGAAATCCACCTGCCTCTGCCTCCCAAGTGCTGGGATTAAAGGCATGCCCCACCACTGCCTGGCTACTAATAACAAATCTTATGTTATACATAGAAGAAAACATTGGCTAACTTACGCAAAAATAAATTTTTATCAAGAAAATGGAAGAAATATTCCTAAATATTACAGTTCCCACTTCTATAACTGGCCCTAGGGTCAGAGTCAGGATTCATATCACCTTTAATCCACTGCCCATAATATCTTGTTAAATCTTTGTGTGTGTGTGTGTGTGTTTGTGTGTGTACACACTCATGTATATCCATGCCGCAATGTACATGTGAAAGTTAAAAGACGATTGTCCTGACCTTACCAGAAGGCCCTGACCTTGGTGCAAAATGGTTGATTCCCTTTGTCAAGAAGGCTTCTTTTCCCAACCTGAGGAATCCCAGTCACCACACCCTACACCTGTGGAATGTCAGATAGATAGCTTTTGTTCCTTTCTCCTGATAAGAGCTCACTCAGCTAGCCCCTGGGAGTCTTGGAATGCCTTACCCTGCTAATGAGGCATCTCAGTACTTGAGCTTTAGCCAACAACCATTTACCCACCCTGGATATTCCTAGCTTCCACCAATGTCCCCAAAATTATAGATTTATTTCATGTATATGAGTACACTTGCTGTTTTCAGACACACCAGAAGAGGACATCATAACCCATTACAGATGGTTGTCAGCTACCATGTGGTTGCTGGAAATTGAACTCAGGATCTCTGGAAGAAGCAGTCAGCACCCTTAACCACTGAGCCATCTCTTCAGCCCTGCCCCCCCCCCAAATTACATAACCTTTGATTCACCACAAGTAAAGTTAATCTGTCATCCTGAAACTGGTCTCAGTATGTCATTATTATCATTTATACTCATTGATCATTTGAAACCCTGTTTGTGAACTCTGCTCCCTTTTTCCTGGGCACATGGCCAACGATCCTTGGGAGAATGGAGACCCACACTCAATATGCAGCTAAAGTGTGCTGGTAATAGTACTGTTCTAGTTTAGTTTAGTTTTCTTTTCTTTTCTTTTTTAGACAGGTTAGCCTGTGACTGGTTGTGTAGACCAGGCTACCCTTGAACTCATAGAGAACTGCCTGCCTCTACTTTAAGAGTCCTGCGATTAAAGGCATGTACTGTAAGACCCTGACCCTTGGTCAGTGGTACTTGCTTCGAGATGCCCCCAAGTGAGACACAGAGATGCAGATCCATGCAAAAGCAAGAGGTATATTTTCCACACTTTGGTGTTGACCTTCAATTAGTCCCTCAAGACGAGTTACTAAGAGGGCAACCCCCAATGACTATTATAACCAGTTTTTATACTTTTTAGGGGCACAAGTTACATCAGCAAGGTTACAGTTCAAACTTATTGGCTAAGCATATTGACCTTTAAATTTATTGGCTAGCAAGCATGACATACATTTGAACTCTACCTGGGACTTCCAGAGGGTCAGGTGATTATCAGTCATTACATTCTGAGAATTTTTTTACTCAAGAATTTTCCTATGGGTGGAGAATAGAACTTGGCCTAGCCTTGATTCCAGGCAGAAAGAGGAAGCTGTAAGGAGGGTGTGGATTCTCATTCTCCCCTTTTTCTTGTACAAGCTCCAATCCTGGAGCTACACTCAGGGGTCTTGGGTAACTAACTCATTCTTCAGGTTCTGTCTTCAGGGTCTCATATTGTTGGCCCAGAACCATCAGCTGCACTGCTCCTATTCTCTCTTTTATGAAGACTGTAAGCTTGTTCAATATGCAGGGTCCAAAGGTCAACAATAGTAGGAGAATAATTAGGGGTCCCAACAAGGTGGATATGAGGGTGGTTAACCAAAGGGAGGAGTTAAACCAAGACTCGAACTGAAAGGGTTAACTCAGAAACTCTGAGAAGGTCATAGAACACTGGCCCCTCCCAGAAGGGAGAGGTTAAATTACGTTCCTCAGACTACAGGGTGGTCCCTGGAGCTAGGAAAGGCCCAGAGTCCATTGGCCACCTATCTCATCTCCACCAACCAATTAGTTTAAAGGTAACACTGTTCTGCCAATCACACTGTGCCTAATGGAGGCTGCCTCAAGAACTGTATAAAAAGGCCTGCACAGCCTGGAGTACAGGTAGTTCTGTCTCCATATACAGCGCGACCCCAGCATGATAGATAATAAATAAAAATCCTCTTGCTTTTTGCTTCGATTCCCATCTCCACATGGTCCACTCAGGGAGTCTCTCCCTTGAGTCTTACAGAACCAGCCCTGACTATTCTCTTTCTCTCTTCTGCTGGCCATTGAATCTTTAACAACCCCAGAATGGTCTATATAAAAGCAACACTCATCAGCTAAGGTAGCACATAGCCCTCCTTGCTGGAGGAAAAGTTAAGTCTAATACCCTCCTACTTCTGATAATGAAGTCAATGATTCTTGAAGGTGACTGGTGAAAGTTTCTATTCTCTCTATATTTAAATCAATGGCTGCCCTCACTGTCATAATTTTTTCCTTTAAGACCAAAGCAGACATCCCAGTGGCTGCCCTGGACACCCCTAACCCCAACAGAAGGGAGACAGTGAGTGCTGTAACAGGTTTGGTGGATGGGCACATAGGATGGTGGAAGGAACCAGAATCCAAAGGTACCACCAGACAGGCATAATCAAGGTCAAGTGATCTTGAGCTTGAGCAGATTGTCCGTCTTCCCTGCCATTCAGCGGGGGTCTCGGGGAGTGAGGGCATCTGCAGATTTCACATGGGACGTGTGGACCAGGCCTCAATACCGTCCACCTTGTAGGAGCGGTAGCAGTACCAGGAAGGGTCCCTGCCACCAGGCTTCCAGTTACTGTAGATTTTTTTTCTTTGAAACGAGGCCATTGGCTTGGAGGAGGACCAAGTGTTGAGCCCCCGTGTCTGCCAAGAATTACCCTGGGTCCCCTAGTCCTCCATAGTTGCTGTCTTTCCCCAGGGCTAACACCTTCGTCATTTGGGGGCCCTTTTCCCAAGGCCTGGGATTTTTTTCCTGATATTTCTCCTAGCCTGGTCTATAAAAGTCACAGTAGCTTTGTGCTTCTTGCTGCTGGGGTCGTAGGGTGCGTACTGACGGAATGTCTCCATGAGTCACTCTAGAAAGGCAGCAGGCGACTCACCTGATCCCTGTCTAACCTCATGGACCTTGGTCAAATTTGTAGGTCATCGTGTATGCCCCTTGAGACCTGCCAATGGAGCCTGGTGGTAGACCTTCAGGTGCCCCTTACCTTCTGTTGTATTAAAGTCTCAGGTCTAGTCAGGGGAAACCCGCTGTCGATGACAGCCTGCTCAATCAATGGTGCCTCCGTGCATGTCTGAGGGCACATTCTTTCTGCCTTCCTGCATTATCCTCTCTCGCTCTTCAGTCATGAAGAGCACTCTCCTAAATTGTTGGATACCATCCCAGGTGGGCTGATGAGTAAATAAAACAGTCTCAAAGAGATTAACTGATCCCTTGGGCTTATCTGAAAGGGGAGGGGGGTTAGGCCTTCCACAAGTACTTCCACTTTGTACAAGTCGGCCAAAGAGAAGGGCCAATATTGCATAGCCTGATTGCCCTTTTCTAGAAGCACATACGCTCTCAGTGGGAGAGCCACCATGGTATCAGCAGAGGTGGCTCTCAGACTTCAGGTCCCCATGGCGGGACAAGGAAGTTTGGGGCTTCTCCCGCTCCTCCCTCCAGTAAAGTGGGGTACAATGGTCCTGGTCCTGTATGGGCTGAGGATCCCGGAGCCGGTGTTGTTGCTAGCTGGGCCATGGGGGATATGGAGGAGGAGGGTCTTGGAGCAACAGGTCTGCTGTTGAAGGGTCTTGAAGGATTGATTTCTTCTCAGGTTCGGAACCCTCCTCCCTTGTTCTCTTTCCTGCCGGCCAGAATCTGTGAGGTGGGTCTTAGGAAAAGAAAGTCTTTTATGCATGAAGGGGGATGGGGGGGTCCTCCACTAGATTCTTCCAGGTAACTATATAGAGCACTTGGTCTGGGTGCCCAAGGGATCCTGGCCTAAAGACTTTTTCTTCTACTGCTTTGATCGCCTCCAAGTTGAAGGTCCCTATGGGTGGCCACCCTACTCTGAAGATAGGCCATTCAGAGAAGCAGAGAGCAACTAACTTTCCTTTCTTTACTACTGCTGACAAGTTTTCTCCTCCAGTGGTTAACTAGAATGTTTAACGAGGTAGATTCAGTCTGTCCAATGTCCAAAAATGTTGTCAGTCCAAGTCAAGAACACAGAATGAGATAACCAACACCAGCAAACACAGAGAAAGACAATTAATACACAGACAAGTTTGCCCCTGCCATGGGTGCAAACAGTCCAAGTCCAAGAACACAGAGAAAGATAATCAACACACAGTTCACCCCTTCCACGGGCACAGATACAGACAGTTTGCCATGAGATCTTTGCATGTGAGTTTCTTTTGTTAGTTCTATGTCTGATACACACAGAGCAGACTGAGGCAAAAGGATGTGTGGGTGGGTTGGGCAAAAGGTTGGAAGTAGCCTGGGTGGATTGAAGTCAGGTGAACAGATGGAACGGGCTGGTGTGCAGGATGTGGGTCCTAGCTCAGCATGGGGTATGTGGGGATAGACCTGCCTGGATGGAGAGGTTGACTGTGGCTTAGAATGACCCTACGGGTTGGGGGGTTATGGACAGGGCAGGTCCTTACAGACTAGGCTGGAGCACTGGATATGGCACCTGGATAAGATCTGGAGGATTGGGGAGGGTTAGGCAGACTTACCAGGCTAGACTCTACAGAAAAAGTTGTGGAGTATTTGGTGTCGTGGAAAGGTTCTCTTCTTGAATATTAATGAGTACTTGGGAAGTCTCATGCAGAATATTTGTTTACATCTTACTCTACCACTTTGACTGAAATATTTTCCTGTTTCACTTTGTCTCCTATTGATTTGCTTTCTGGTAGTTTTATTTAGCAGGTTTCCCTTGAATATAGCTTTGTATTAGAGGTTTTGTTGTTTTGTTCTTTGTTTTTTTGAGACAGGATTTCTCTGTGTAGCATGCTACGTGTAAGGCATATGTGACATGTTATGTGACATGACATGGTTCCTGTTCCTGAAACAGAGCCAGCAGGGTGTGGGCCTCCATGAGTGTTGATGGCTGCTGTGGGTATAAGACTTGTTTGTATTGTAAGACCCCAACTCTCAGTCACTGGTACTTACTTCAAGACACCCCCCAAGTGAGACACCGAGATGTAGATCCATGCAAAAGCAAGAGGTTTATTTTCTGGTGTGTTGGGGTCAACCTTCAATTAGTCCCTTAAGGCAAGTGACTAGAAGGCAACCCTGAATGGCTATTACAAGCAGTTTTTATACTTTTTAGGGGCACAGGTTACAATTCAGTTACATCAACAAGGTTACAGTTCAAACTTATTGACTAAGCATATTGATCTTTAAATCTAATTGGCTAGCAAGCATGGCATGCATTTGAACTCTACCTGGGACTTTTCAGAGGGTCGGGTGACTATCAATCAGTACAGTCTGAGAAATTTTTACTCAAGAATGTTCCTGTGGGTGGAGAATGGAACTTGGCCTAGTCTTGACCCCAGGCTGGAGGGGTAAGCTATAAGGAAATTGTGGGACTGGAAAAAGCCCTTAGGATTCCTCATTATAATAGTGTACATATTTTCATATTCCTCCTTCAAGCAATGTCCTCTCGACCAAGGCTAATGACTCCATGATAATCAGCGTCTGGGAGGCGAAGCTGTGTCTGTGTCTCAGCAAAATGATAGAATTCTGTGATCTTCAGGACAGCTCTTAAGGCTGTAGGATACATGAGTTAAAAAAATATATAATTTCTCAACTATGTTAAATATAAGAATGCGAAATGAATAGTATAAACAGTTTCATAGATCTAAAGGAACAGAGGCAACTGCACTATGAGCCAGCGCGTCAGAAAGATACAAAGGAAGGAGATAAAGAGATTTAGGGAATGGTGATAACAGGGTAAGATTCCCACCCAGCTAAGTTTTTTTGTTTATGCTTACGAAGGCAGGACGGTTCCTGAGTTTGGAGGTCAGCCTGGGACAGAGTGGTTTTAGATCTAGACTTGGGCATGGTAGGAATGGTAATTTCAGGGCAAGGTCCAACCCAACTAGCTTATTGTCTGTGTTTGCTGATTCTAAGAATCAAGGGGCTGGGGTCATGGGAGCTGATTCGTGAGATAATCAAAAGGGAACCTGGGGTAATGACTGAACTGATATGTAAATTTAAAAATGGACTTTTGATCTGCAAAAGATGAGCTATTCAGAGAGTTTTTAAATAGCAAGAGAAAGTTGTCTATAGCAGAACATAGGCCATCAGTATGGACCCATGATTTGATTTCTAGTTGTTTGTTTTGCTACTCTTGGATATCTCTTCTTTCAGAACCCCTATCCAACCAAAGCTGATCCTTGACAGTAGCAGCCCTGGATGCCCTGGAACTCTGCAGAGATCTGCCTGTCTCTGCCTTCTGAGTACTGGGATTAAAGCCATGAACCACCACTGCCTGGCTGTATTAGAGGTTTTTTTGTTTTTGTTTTTTTTAAGTAGATGCAGGCTAGAGAGATAAAACTGCTGTCAAAAGCAGGTACTACTCTTGTAGAGGACCTGAGTTTCATTCTCAGTGCCCATGTCAATTGGCTCACAGCTTCCTGTAAATCCAGCTCCAGGTATAACCTGGTGCTTCTGGTCACCAAGGGTACATGTATTCATGTAGACATACCTATGTGCACACAACTAAAAATAAGTATTTATTTTAAAAGGTGAATGAGGTCTGGAAAGATGCCTCAGTGGTTAAGAACACTGACTGCTCTTCCGAAGGTCCTGAGTTCAAATCCCAGCAACCACATGGTGGCTCACAACCATCTGTAATGAGATCTGATGCCTTCTGGTGTGTCTGAAGACAGCTACAGTGTACTCACATATTATAATAATAAATAAATCTTTAAAAAAATAAAAGGTGAATGAAACTGAGAAGAAAACTCATATAGTAAGATGCTTGGTATGCATGCAAGAGGGCCTGAGTTCAAATCCCCAGCACCCATGTGAAAAGCCAGGCATGGTGGTATGTGCCCATGATTGAAGTGCTAGGGAGGCAGAGACAGGAGAATCCCTGGAGCTCGATGATCATTCTGTCTAGCTGAATTGGTGAGATTCAAGTTCAGTGAGAGACCTTGTCTCAAAAAGGAAGGTAGAAGCCAGTCCATGGTGGGTACACACCTTTAATCCCAGCACTTGAGAGACAGAGACAGGCAGATTTCTGTGAGTTGGAGACCATCCTGGTCTACAGAGTGAGTTTCAGGTCAGTCAGGGCTATACAGAGAAACCCTGTCTCAAAACAAACAAAAAATTGACTTAGAAAGTGATAGAAAAATACACATGTTGTCAACTTCTGGCATCCATAAGCACCATGAGCACCTGGTATGTTCCGGTTATTTTAAAGGGTAGAAGGTAGCCCACAGAAAAAAATTCTTTGTGTTTAAATTCCCATCCGATGTGAGGATGTTGGACCACAGTGGAAGATACTTTATAGCCATGAAAAACTAAACTGTATGATATTTAATAATTTACAAACAGCTTGTAGTATACCAGACAGTATACAGTTGATTAAAAGAACCATGGCCTTGCAGCGTAGAGCAGTGCCTGCCTTTAGTCCCAGCAGGCAGAAACAGGTGAATCTCTGAGTTCTAGACTACCCAGAGCTACACGGAACCTATCTCAAAACAAATAAACAAGAGCTATGACCTCATTTCTGAGAAACAAGAGTTGTGGGAGCAGGAACATGAGGCCAGTGAATAGTCTACAAGGATGCAGGTCTCAGGCTAAATCAGTGGTTCTCAACCTGTGGGGCAGGACCCCTTTAGGGGGGGTCACATATCAGATATTTACATTATGATTCAGAAGAGTGGCAAAATTACAGTTAGGAAGTAGCAACAAGATAATTTTATGGTTGGAGGATACCACAACTTGAGGGTCTTGGTGTTAGGAAGGTTGAGAGTCACTGAGCTAAATCATGGTTCTTCAAACTCAAACCATGTATACACAGGCTATCAAATACTCCTTGAGTCTTAAAGGGTTTGTGTTTGTTCCATGTCCTTGCACAGACAGTTCTTGACTCATGGGGCTGGGAACTAGACCTAACTGGGAAGGTAAGAAAGAAACATGCAAACACATAGGAAAGCTTTAGTCAGTGAGACCTGAGGCTAACCTTCAAGTCCAGGAAGAAAACCGCAAAGTCCACTCGAGCAAACATCCCATAGGAAGCCCCCATTTCAGTAACAGCCAGTCAGGCTATGATAGCAGGGTCAAGGTACAGAGAGCTACCTGAAGACATCCTGCAGAGAATAGATAACTTGACCATCCTGTTTGTCAGGTGTTTTTGTTCCTGTGTTCATTTCCTGCAGATTCCACCAGAGATGCAGTTTTTAAAATACCTTGCTGACCCATATAGAAATCAATCCCCCAAGCTTGCTGTAACTATAATAAATACTTTGCAACCCTAGACTCAGGGCTTTCATTCTGACTCAATGCTACAGGGGTGGTGAGAGACCTTGCTCGTGAGCTCATAATAAAGATTCTTAAGTGTTTGCATTGGAGTTGGCTTCTTGGTGGTCTTTGGAGTCCTTGCGACTTCGGCATAACAGATCAAAATAATAGTTTTTAGCCAATCACAATAGGAACCATCTCTGTGGGGAGCAGTTTTCAGGCTCTAAATATGGAGGCAAGGAGCAAAAGCTGTGCTGGACACTTTCTGTACACACTGTTGACATTCACACGTGGACTAGAGAAGCCTTTGCCTTTTCTCCCTGAGCTTCACCCTGGGGAAAAGCTCTGCCATTTTCCCACGGGTCTGGGACTCTGGGGTTCTTGACACATTCGCTTGAGACTTCACTCACTCAGCGCCCCCTCTGCTCCCCACATCTCCCCTCTTTTATTTCATGGACATTCAGGATGGATCTTCACCCTTAGTCTGGCAGTGGTTCGCTGCAGCACTGGACACTAGGTCATACAGAAGAAGGCCATAGTAGCCACTGTGCCAACAGAAACCAAAGGCAAAGAGACGGCAGCCTGGGAGTCCATTAAGGATCCAGGGGTAGCAGTATTCTTTCTTAGGATATGGGGACATAATTGGGCCACATTATTATTATGGGCACAAGCATCCACAGGTTGGCCCCATTATTTCCTAGTTATTCTGTCTAAATCGCATCACTGTAGCCCACCCCAAATAGTTGGATGGAGCTTACTGAGACTGCAGGAGATTATAGCAGTAGCCCACATACAGAATAACTCAGTGATGCAAACAAGTGTGGATGTGACCAAGCCACTGTATGAAAATGCATTGGCCCAACCCCTTTATAGGTCTTACTTGCATGGGTGGATGCAATTACTAGATACAAAGCATTTAAAGCTACCACGATTACCCTCCTTGGCTATGTGACTCCTCTGTCTACGTGTGCACGGCTCTGCAGATGTTGACTGTCTTCTCTGTCCCAGGTGTGATGCAGTGGCTGACTATAGCATCGCCGGTGCAGACACACAGACCATGGCTGCACTCGCCTGGATCCCGGGGTTCAGGCTGAGGCCCACCTTGCAGGTCGTATTATCTGTGCACTGTGTGTGTGTGTGTGTGTGTGTGTGTGTGTGTGTGTGTGTGTGTGTGTGTGTAGGCCAGAGGTCAATGTTGAGCATCTTTCCTGATTGCTTTTCACTTACTTTTTTGATCCAGAGTCTCTCCATGGCCCTGAAGCTGACTAATTTAGCTAGACTAGCAGATCTGCCAGCCCTGGGGATTCCAGTCTCTGCCTCCACAGTGCTGGGATTGTAGGCACATTGCTGTAACCCACTTTTACTGGCTACACAGTAAGACCCTGTCTTCAGTAAAAGAAGAAAATATCTCCAAAATACAATTTATTTCCACCCTCCCTACAATTCTTATCAGAACAAACCCTTGCTATGTGTGGATGGGGAGGGTAGGGGTCCTGAGGCTGCACTCAGGTCAGAACTTCAGGGAATCCCTTAGACTTGGAAAGACTATGAACTGCTATGGTGCTAGGCACTCAGAGAGGCCATGTAAATCTTCCAGATGACTTTCAGGACAAAGCATGGTGTTAGCTACCACATCTTTTTTTTTTTTTTATCACTTGCTTGTAACACTAGTTTTTCCTTTGGCTGGGCATTTGGCTTTTATTCGCTCTGCCATAAAAACGTTATGATGAACACCTCATAGACCTTTGGCCACATTGCTGATTGCAGTCCCATGTTACTTAGTGGTGGGGATCTAACAGGGACAAGCCTGTTGTTAGGTAATATGTCACTGTTGTGACATATTGACCTGTTTCATAGGGAGTCTGTCATCATGCAGCATGACTGCATTTCCAGTGGCGAGGTTCCTAGGAATGTGATCATTTGGCCAAAGGCAATGACCATTTGTTCAGGCTCTTGATAGTACACTGCCAAACAACTTAACCAAAAGGACAAACTAATGTATTCTCCCATTAGCATAATCTTCAGATGGTCTTGTCATGGAATTGACCATTTGATGGTAATATTAGGAAACTTTTTTTCTTTTCTTAGACAGTTATATTCCATGGCTAGCACATTGCACCTAGCTTTCTTTATTCAAGAATATACACATTCTTAATTGCTTGAGAATTTTATTCATACAAGGAATACAAATGTTTTGATATCTCCAGTTCTTCACATTGCCTTACTTTTCCCTCTCAAATTCATGTGTTCTGTTTTTAATCCCACTGAGTTCACTTATTGCTTCCAAGTATGTGCAGGGATTGGATGCCTCCCATAGCCCCATATCTACACACAGTGATGGAGTTCTGCCAGTGTATGCATGGATTAGATGCTCCCCCACAATCCCCCATCTACACACAGTGAGGGGGTTATTTTGATAAGAATTGTGGAGGAAAGAAAATTTTTTCCTTCAAGTTTTTTTCTTTCTCCTTTTCTTTTTCTTTCTTTCTCCTTTTGTTTCTTTCTTCTGAGGGCTGGCCTGGAACTCCCTATGTAGACCAGGTTACTAGGCATGGGTAGCTTCTCAGGGGCTGCATCCATGAAGATGCACCCTTCCCTTGTCAATAGTGCCTCACTAGGGGTTTGACTTCATGATCCTCTCCATCCATTCTGGAATTTTAGCTGGCTTGTTTCTGTGTAGGCCTTGTGCATGTAGGCACAGCTGCTGTGAGTTCATATCCAGAGAACACTTTTGCTTTAGGTATCCACCTTCTCTGGCTTTTACAATCTTTTCTTACTGCCTTCTTTTCCACAATGACTTGAGGGTGGTGGTGGTGGTGGTGGTGGTGGTGGTGTGTGTGTGTGTGATACAGATGTCCCTTTTAGAGCAAAATACTCTACCATTTCTTATTCTCCATATGCTGGGCAGTTTCAGTCTCTGTATTAATCACCATCTACTACCAAAAGAAGCTTCTCTGGATAAGGTTTGAGAGATGCTCGAGTATAAAGCTAAGTGCTTAGAAGGCAGTTTATGTCCACTTAGCAGAGAAATGCTAGCAGACTTTCCCCTAAGGCCTAAGACTTAACCAGCCATGGGTTCTTGTCTCAGTTAACAACATTAACAACATCAGGCCAGAGTCCTGTCTTGTGGAGTGGACCTAAATCCAATCATAAAGTAGTTGGTTACTTTCATAACATTTAAGTCATTATTGCAACAGTGGGCTTCTTTTGCCAGGCCAGTCATTGCTGTAGCTCACAGGATTCATAGCTGGTAAGACATGGTTAAGACAACTGGTTACTCTTCTCTATCAATAGTGTGCACAACACTTTGCAGCACCGTGAAAGTCAGTAGGGATGAAGCTTCTAGGTCGGTACTGTCATGCTCATTTCTCCGTGCTCCATGGTTCAACTATGTTATAGGGTCTTGCTATTGAGTTTTAGAGAGTAACCAAGTATATTGACAATTGTCTGTAATACTTGGGGTGACCTATAGGGCCCCATTGACCAACTACTCAACAAGTGGTGAACCCTACTGAACAATTGGATTTATTTGATGCTTGTTGTTAGGATTTTTGTCTAAACTCCACCCCACAATTACCTGGCAATAACAACTTCTGCCACTGGCAGGAAGTTCTGCCCTACAGCTACGCAGACCTGAAACCTTCCCCCCATGACCCACCTCGGACCGCGACTTCTTCCGCTGGCAAAAAGTTCCACCGTGGTGCCAGCTACTGCCTCCTGCAGCCGTGAGCTTCTGTCAGATTTTATGTTTTCTGCTACCAGACTACAAATTCCTACAAACACGCACCAATCATAGTAATTAGTAAAGAGTTTCTCCTATTGCCCAGAGGGAACCTTAGGCCCAGATAAAGCCTGGGCAGCCTCTTTTGGACTAAGAGTTGGCTTTCAATGCCCAGTCCATATGACTGGCCTTCTGGCTTACATTCGTGTTATGACATAAGTCCCTTGGATGACTCCCTCTCCCAGAAGCAATCTAAGATTCCCCTGAGCTCTTGCAGCTGCTGAAAATCCTGAACCAGGTTAGATCGCTTTCCTGACATTCCCAGGGAATGTCACAGGCCTCTAGACGTTCTTGTGACGACCTGAATTTCTAGCTTGGCCATAGCCATGTTGCTAATAGTCCTCCAGGACGCTGGTTCAGATTATTTGGCAATTATCCCTCTCACCCTATGGGTGCTAAATTGTCTTCGACCGTATATTTTAAAGGATCAGCAGTCTGGTAAATGAAAAAGGTCCAAGCCTTACCTATCCATGCTCCCACACCCCTGGCTTGTTCTCATAGCCTGCATGCTCAGTTGGTGTCACAGGCCTAAATCTGCCTGGACAAACTCATTTTCTGTCACCATGATTTTATGCCACTCCTGCCAGCTCTCTTATTCTGGTCCTAGTCTCTTTACTAATAAGACAATATACTTTCCTCTACCTACGCAATTTGTCAAAGCTACTTAAGATTCTTATTCCTATTCTATCTTGACTACTTCTATTCTATCTCACGCTCAATCTTGTCAGAAGTTTGTGAATTACTAAATTTATGACAGACAGAATTTCCAAAGGCCTCTAACAGTTTCTCCCATGAGGTCTCAGAAGAAAGATGTGGACACCCTTACAGGATGCTGCCTAGATTGTGTGGGATATGATGATCACTAATGAACGCAGTGGACAGGACTGGATACCTTGAGTCAAATGACTTAGCTAAACAAAGGTAAGCCATTTCTCATGTAACACGTATCCATTCCACAGAGAAAAAATCCTGCGTCTCCTGGGCTTGAAAGCCAGATTAACAGCCCAAGTTGCCTTGGAGACCACAGAGAACTGCTGGCTACTGAAATCTGTCATTTTTTAATACTATAACTGCTAAATTATTGTTTATTCCTCAGACTCCTGACTACATCGACAGCTAGATGGTTATCTCCTTACCTAAACTCTGTTTCCATTAAATGTTTCTCTTTTTTTTTTCTTTTTCTTTTTTTTTTCGAGACAGGGTTTCTCTGTGTAGCCCTGGCTGTCCTGGAACTCACTCTGTAGACCAGGCTGGCCTCGAACTCAGAAATCCGCCTGCCTCTGTCTCCCAAGTGCTGGGATTAAAGGCATGTGCCACCACTGCCCGGCTCCATTAAATATTTCATATTTCCTCTTCTTGCTATGTCACTGTCCTAACATTATCTGAGTTCCTATAAATTCACCTAACTCTAAAAATAAATATTTCACTATATGATCCAACTTTTTAATCTTGTTTTTTCTGCTCCACAAAAGGCTCATCTTAAAGACTGTTCATGTGGTTAACTCATGTTTTTATCTCTTTAATAAACTTGTTAGCTATAGAAAACCTACCCAGATCTACTGCTCATGAACCAATAAGTACATCTGCCCAAAGTTCCCACTTACTACCTATTCCAAAGGGTGGGATTCCTCTGGGCTTCAAATGTACATCTTAAGAAAATTTTTTCTTTCTCCCAAATATACTTAATCTTACTCCCTACCTATACTAATGTGTTTCAATATCTTGTCAAGTCCAGGCCCTTGCTACATCCAGGGCAGCTCCAGAGAAGCAACCTTCAGATGCTCCAATCTCCTCTCAGCTTCTCCAGACACAGACATCCTCTACTGGACCTGTTCTTCTGACCTATCCTCAGAGGCTCCACAGACCCTGGACAGCAAGGAAGCAGCCGATTCTCCTGAGACTGGACAAACATCCCCCATACCCATTTCTCAACGTCAGCATGAAGCAGGCAGATATCACAACGACGACCCTGTTCCTGCTTCACCGTCACCTCCTTTTAATTTTTTCTTTTTAATTAAACTGAAACTGGGGAATGTTAGGATTCTGTCTAAGCTCCACCCTACAATGACCTGGCAACAGTCAGGTATGCCCTTCTCAACAGTTCCCTGGCAACAGTCAGGTAGACCTGGCCTACTATAAAAGAGGGTGCTCCGCCCCTCCTCGCTCTCTTACTTCTCTTTTCTCTCTCTTACCTCTCTCACTCTCAGCTTCCCTCTTGCCCCTCTTAGGCTCTCCTCCCCTCCCCCCTCTCTCCACGTGGTCATGGTTGGCCTCTGCTGCCTCTCTACTCTCTCCCTCTCTGTGCCTTTCTCTGCCTCCACTACCCCTTTAACTCCCATCCCATAAACTCTATTCTATACTATGCTGGTGTGTGTCTGGTCCCTGCGGGGGGGTGGGGGAGGAAGGGATGCCTCGGCCTGGGCCTGCTGGGGCACCTTCTTCCCCCACACTGCCTTATACCATATTCTCACACCTCTTTCTCCTTTTATGATCACAACATTTGTGATATATGGAAGGGGCACTGCCCCTTCCCCCACTATAGACTAACTCCATTTAAACTTTTTATATATGTGTATATTTTAGGAACCTTCTACATTTGTAGGCTTCCACATAGCTCTGTTATGTTAGTTGTCCCCCCATCTCTCTCTTCTATCTGTCCTCTCATCCCCATCCACTTAACCCTTTATCTCCCATTACCCTTTCCCCCTTCACACCACCTACATTGTATCTTCCTTCCCTTGGCATTCCCATACCCCCTTACTAGTTTCCCGACTTTTAAGGGTACTCTAATTTAAATGCACACATCTAAAGAAAATCAGCATCCACATATGAGAGAGAACACATGGCCTTTATCTTCCTGGATCTGGCTGTCACTCAGAGTGATTATTTCCAGCTCTATTGACTTGCTACAAACAATAATTTCCTTTTTCTTAACAGCTGAATAATATTCCATTGTGTACATGGACCACATTTTCATTTTCTGTTCCCCAGTTGATAGGCATCTGGGCTGTTTTCACTTCCTAGCTGTTGTGATAATCTGTGTTGGTGTTGGTGACTGCTGATAAGCAGCGATCTCTGCAGTAGGATAGAGTCCTTTGGAAATGGGGTATGTATGGGTCCTACATATGCTCTTTCTAGTTTTTTGAGGACCTCAGAATGATTTCCATAGCAGCTCTGCTCTTTCATGTCCTTACCAACAGTGAATGGGAGTTCCCCCTTTCCCCTGGCTGGCCTGGAACTTGACTTGTAGACCAAATTGGCCTTGAGCTCTCAGAAACTTACCTGTTTCCACCTCCCTAGTGCTGGCACTAACAGTGTGCTTTACCACACCCCAGCATGGCTTACTAATTTTTTTAAGATCCTGATGGAGTAAGATGTGTTGTTTTAAAAAACAAAAATCCTAGCTGTTCAATTTTATGAAACGAAGACTCAGGAGGCAGATCCTGTGGTGAAATCTTGCTAGTTCAGAGAGGAGAGAGAGCATCCAGCTGACCTTCCAGCAACATTCCAGGAGGAAAGAGCTTTCTACTTTTCCATGCTGTCTTAAATCCCTTCAACTCAAAGACCCCCCCCCCTTCTGTTCACTATGCTCCCTTCCTGTCAGCTGGTTATTTGCTCTGCCTCTTGACCTAGGGCTGACCTTATTTAGCTCTTGGGTTAAAGGTGTACACTAAGGCTGAGCCATGCTACAACTATTTGTTTACAGTAAACAGAGAGCTCTGGGATCAAAGACTGAGCCACAATTAGAAACAGATTCTTACAGTTTATAATCTCAGGGTTTACTATGTGATCAAATATCCTGCAACAAAGATGAAATCTCGAACTAGTTTTAATTTGCATTTCCTGATGGGAAAGGATATGTATCATTTTTAAAAAGGTTTTGGTGATTTGCATTTTCTTTTTTGAGACCTCTCTATATAGTTCTATGCCCCATTTTTTAGTGTTTAATTGGGTTGTGGTTATGATGTTCAAGTTTTTCTTTCTTTCTTGAGTCTAGATAATAATCCTTTGTGGGATGCATAGGTGGTAAAGACTTTTCCCCATTTGCAGGTTGCCTCTTCCTCTGAATGATGGTGTTATTTACTATAAAGAAGCTTTTTAGTTTCATAAGGTCCCATTTATTGGTCCAATGCTATGTGTGTGTCTGTAACATGTGTGTGTGTGTGCTTATGTAAGTGCAGATGTCCTCAGATTTTCTTTTTTTGTTTTGGTTTTTCGAGGCAGGGTTTCTCTGTGTAGCCCTGCCTGGAACTCACTCTGTAGACCAGGCTGGCCTCGAACTCAGAAATCCGCCTGCCTCTGCCTCCCAAGTGCTAGGATTAAAGGCGTGCGCCACCACCGCCCGGCTAATCCTCAGATTTTTTCTAGAGGGAGTTGCAGGCAGTTATGAGCTGCCCATCCAAGTGCTACTAACCAAGACCGGGTCCTCTGGAAGAGCCATCTCTTCAGCCCAGGGTCCTGCCTTTTTTAATTCAGTCTGCTAGTCTGCGTTTTTTGTTTTGTTTGGTTGAGAATTGGAGGCCACTGATGTTCAGGATTATTATTGAGAGATGTATATTTAAGAGACCAAACCTACTCCATCTTGGAACTGGCCTCCATCTTAAAAGAAAAAAGAAAGGGAGAGAGAGAGAAAGAGAGAGAGAGAGAGAGAGAGAGAGAGAGAGAGAGAGAGAGAGAGAGATCGAGATCTGAGAATTTGGGCTAACAGTTGAACCTAAGCTGCACCCAAGTACCAGGAGGGACCCCAAGGCTTGTCCTTAGCTAGAGTTATCCCTAGCTACTTCCTAGCAACAGTTAATCAAAGATGGGTCTGATTGTTCTGATGTGGTTCAGACCACTTGTGATTGTATATGACCTTGCTTCAGAGCACCCACCTGTCGGCTTACAATAGTCATTCAGTTAGATGCTTGCCAGGATGGACACCCCTCCCTTACTTCCATTTCCTATAGAACCTTGTCTCAGTGAGAGTTTAGGGCTGCTTCACCAAACCGTCCGGTGGGTCGGCTGTGAGTAAGCAAGGGCTGTTTCACCAAACCGTCCAGTGGGCCAGCGGTGAGTAAGCAGAGTTTGTAATAGAGTCCTAATGTGATTACATCGGAAATGGCTTCTTGGTGGTCTTTGGGGGCTCATAACTGCTTTGTGGCACATCATACCGATTCCTGTTTTGTTGATTTGGAGGGGTTTCTTTCCTTGTTCTAAAATGTGTGTGCGTGCGCGCGCGTGTGCGTGTGCGCGTGCTGTTGCCTCTTGGATATGTTTATTCCTTTCTTCAGTCCCAAACATTCTTTTAAGTATCCTCTGCAGGGCTGACAGAGGTAGTCATAAATTTCTTTAACCTGATTTTATTATAGGAGTTTCCTTTTTCCTTTGAGAATAACACATAGTTTTGCTGGGTATAGTAGCCTAAGAGGGCACCTGTAGTTTTTCAGAAACTTGTGGAATATCAGCCCAATTTCCTCTGGCTTATAAAGACTCCATTGGGGAAAAAAAATCAGCGGTTATTCTGATTATCTTGTCTTTATATGTGATTGGGTCTTTTTTTCTTACAGCTTGCAATATCCTTTGTTCTGTATATTTAGTGTTCTGTATTTTGGGGACATTATGACTTTGTTAAAAATATCTTCTATGCCTTTAATATGAGTTTGTTCTCTTTCTTTTATACTCATTAGTTACAGGCTTCATCTTTTTAAAATAGCATTCCAGAATTCATGCATGCACCATTTTTTAAAAAATTGTTTTCTTTGACTAAGTGGTCCTGCTCTACTCTGTCTACAGGCTCTGAAATTCTCTCTTCCACTTAATCCACTTGATCTGTTGGTGAGGCCCTCCACTGAGTTTTTTATTTGACTTCTTATAATTATCATTTCAAGTTTTATTTTGTTGGGGGTAGGGGTTCCTCAGAAATTCTATACCTCTTTTTTAAATTCTATTTTGATATTTTGAATAGTTTTATTTTATTCATCTGTTTGTGTTCTATTCATTTTCATCTTGGCATTTATTTAAATCCTCATGAAGTTCCCTGAACATATTTTACATTATTATTTTGAATTTGTTTTCTTGTGTTATCTAAATGGAGTCCCCCAGAGAACATTACTATGGGAATGTTACTGTTTGGAAGAGACACACTGTCCTGGTTTTTCATGTTTGTATTTTTATGATGGGACCTGAGTATCTGAAGTCAGGTCATTGGTAGTATCTTTTAGTATGGAATCTGCCCACCTGTATTGAGGGGGAGTTTGGGTTTCTGTTTCATGTTATTCTGCTTTCTCAGGTTTTAAATAGTCTGAATGGTGCTTGAGGTTCAGTCTTAGGTCACTCAATGTGGATGTGAATCTGGGATACCAGAAGTGGTCTTACCCCAGATGTGGAGATGCACATCTTTATCCCAGCATGCAGAAAGCAGAGGCAGGCAGATCTCTCAGTTCCAGGACAGAGTAAAATTTTGCTTAAAAAAAAAAAAACAAACTTCTTTTTGGAGGTGGGAGCTAGAGAGATAGCTCAGTTGTTAAGGGCATTTGTTGCTCTTTCAGAGGACCTAAGTTTGATTCCCCAGCACATACCCAGGGCAACACACAATTTCACAACCTTATCTCTAGTTCTAGGGGATCTGCTACCCTCTTCTGGCCTTCATGGGCACCAGTACACATGTGGCATATATTTACATACACATATGCAAAAATAAAGAAAAAGAACTCTTTTTTAAAGATTTATTTATTTCATGTATGTGAATATACTGTCATTGTCTTCAGACACACCAGAAGAGGGTGTCAGATCCCATTACAGATGGTTGTGAGCTACCATGTAGTTGCTGAGAATTGAACTCAGGACCTCTGGAAGAGCAGTCAGTGCTCTTAACTACTGAGCCATCTCTCCAGCCCCAAATAAAAAACTCTTAAAACCAAAATAATGCTCCTTATTCAGCTAGGGCCAGGTAGGTGCAGCTTCTGAGCAGAGAAATGAATCCTCTAGAAAGAAGGTTCTTGCAAGTCCTTGAATGACTAAAAGAAACAGTTCATTCTGCAGGTGGTCCTTTAATGGAAGAAGCTGGGGGCCTGGTGAAGGTGGACAATACTTCCTGTGTGGTCATAGTGAGGGTGGCAGTGTTCTCTGTAGGGCATGTGGGACCATGATACCGTGATACCAGAGATCTGAGACAGTAGAAGTGAAGCTGTCCCCTCCCAGCCTCCAATGTCTGCTCTGAAACATATAACCATGGCCATCAATTTAGAGTATCATGGGCATTCAGTCAAATAGTACAGCACCTGGAATTCATGTCCATGTCAATGAGATATCTAGATAGCATTAGCTTTTAGCTAATGACCTTCCTTCCTGGATATTATCACACCCCCTCCCCAAAAGTATACAATCCCTGGTTCACCCCAAATAAAGTGTATGTTTTCATATCCACCCCCAATAAAGAAATATGAACAAGCTAAAATCATCTCAGAAAGAGCTGCTTCACTAGAGATTACCATAGAAAAGGTCTTTGCCGAGAAAAGAGACACAACACTAAGACTCCCTCAGAGGGCCTTTCTCTTCTCCTGCCCCTCTGGTACTTGCTCCAGATCAGACTGGATTCTGCTAGTTCCAGGCTTCGCTTTCACCTTCCTGTCTGGTGAGCAGGGGCTCTGAGAGGAAAGGTGGACCACAGACCCCCAGGTACCCAGAGAGGAGATCAGGAACCAGAGCATCCATCCCAGTCCCTGCTTTCCCCTTCTGATCTGGCCCACTGATGCCCCAAAGGGAAACAGACTCTGCCCTCTGCCTTCTCCTTTCTGAGTTATGGTGGAAAGTGCATGCGTAAAACCATACACACACACACACACACACACACACACACACACACACACACACTGTTCTCAGGGTGGGCCTGAGGTTAAATACCTTTTGCAGGGAGGAGTGTCTAGGAAGGGGAGTTTATTGGCTAAACCTCCAGGCCTTTAGGCACTTCATTAAAATAGAGATCTGTCTTGAGGCTATGTCTGACCGTCCTGTGGTCATGTACTCTACCTGTGGAAAGGCTTGGGGTGTTGCCCTTACGTGACTGACCGCCACAGATCTATGGAGGGCTGCGGCCTTGTGTCAGAAGTCTAGTGTCCAGGAACCAGGCAAAATGCCTGCTGTCCCTTTAGGGTCACTGGGGTTTCTAACCTTAGCTCAACCAGGAACCAGGCTGCCTTTCACGGACCTACTAGGGTGGCCCGTGGCTGGGAGCCCTGCTGACCCTCTCAAGGATGCTCCAGAGGCTGCATGATCACCTGTGTCCAGTGACCTCTTTCATGCCCTTCCAAGTTCACAGAGCGTCGTATGCTCTAAGGTATGAAGGTCACTAAGGGTCAGAATTATGTCACAAACCACTTTGAATTTAGGTTTTTTTTTTGGTTTTGTTTTCTTTTGTTGTTTTTTGTTTTGCTTTTGCTTTCTGTTCTTTTGGTCATTCCCTAGTGGAAGTCTATACCTGGGTTAGGCCCTCCCACAACAAACACTGATCAAGAAAACACCCCACAAGATAACTGGAGCATGTGTCAAGTTGACAAAAAGGTTAACCAGTACTATACCTCCTAAATGGTGATCAGATCCAGAGTTCTGCAAATGCCTGAGACTAAAGGAATTAGTCCAATTTCAAGTTCACAGGCAGAAAGCTGCTTGGAATCAGGATCTAGGATTTATATTACTTCTTCTTGGTTTTAAAGACTATTTATTATTATTGCAGGACTAGAGATGGAACCCAGGGCTTAATGCATACTAGGTAAGCACTCTACTATCAAGCTACACTCTCAGTCCTTGATTACTTTGAGGTAGATCTCACTTTGAAACCCAAGATGACCTAGAACTTTCCATTTTCCTGTCTGTGCCTCCTATGTGCTGGGCTTATTGGTATATAGTACACTACCCAGAGCGGTTTGCTGTTTTTCAAGCAATGTTGTGTTTCATTTAGTTAATAATGCACCTCAGAAAGCCTGCTCATGTCTGTTATCAAACACTAACTTTGACCCTGCTCTGTGTCCCCTTGGCTTCACAGAATGTTTCTAGAAGTAACTAAGTTGGATAGTTGACAATTCCAAGGGCTAAGGATGTAGGGCAGTGGAAGCCACTTATGTAGCTTAAGGCCCCGAGTTCCATCCCCAGGGCTACCGAATGAAAAAAAGAAACTTGCTGGGTGTAGTGGCTCACCCCTATAAATCCAGCACTTGGGCGGGTGAGGCATGATTGTCATGAGTTCAGGCTATCCTGAACTACACAGTGAATTCTAGTCCAGCCTAGGCTATAAAATAAGACCTTGCATTAAAAGATGAAACAAAACAAGTGAGCAATCAAACATAAAAGCTAAAAGGAAGGAGAGAAGGGAGATGTGGCTTGAATGAAAATGGCCCTAAAAGCTCATTCATAGAATCTGGCACTATTTGGAGGTGTGGCTTTGTGGAGTGGGTGTGGCCTTGTTGGAGTGGGTGTGGCCTTGTTGGAGTGGGTGTGGCCTTGTTGGAGGGTATCACTGGCGGTGGGCTCTGAGGTCTCAGTACTCAAGCTAGGCCAGTGCCTCTCCCTCTTCCTGCAGCCTGAAGATACAGACATCGGATTCCGGCTACCTCTGCAGCACCATGTTTGCTTGTGTGCTTCCATGCTTCCCGCCCTGATAATGGATTAAACCTCTGAACTGTAAGCCTGTCCCAATAAAAGCTTTCTTTTATAAGAGCTGCCATGGTCATGGTGTCTCTTCACAGCATAGTATCTCTGACCAAGACAGGAGAAACCCTCCTTACTGCTGCATTAAGATGGCAGACCACCAGGCTGAAGGACAACAGAGCTTTGGAGACACAGGACACGCCATGCCTCCCTTCCTCCCTTCTCCAAGTCAGACCGGACGGTCTAAACAGAGTTCAGTGTGACACTGATATTGCAAGTGAGCCATATTCCCCACTGATTCGTGATGTGTCATCAGAAAAAATGAAACTTGCCTATAATATGTAAGAAAGTGAAAAGGCTTTCTAAACAAGCCCTTAAAAATAATTTGCATGGGGCCGCAAAGTACAGTTGCTACACTATTCTGTGAGGCTATGGAGATGCGCCTTGTTGAGACTGGAGCAGGAGGGAAGGATGCTGACTTTGTTTTTCACAGGTAGTCTGGGGGCTAGCTGGAGCCCAGGACATCCCCTGTGAGGTCGCCCTGGCTGGGGGAGTGTGTGGTTTAAGCTTAGACCTGGTGAGAGTTGTTAGTTGCTCTTCCTAAAACATCAATAACAGTTGGGCAAGATGTGGCTTATCTGGAAGCGGTAGGACTTGGGAGGGCTCAAAGTCAGCCTCTCTATGTAACAAACTGGAGGCCAGCCTGAGCTAAATGAGACAGACTTAAAAAAACCAAAGGGAGGAAAACAGGAACAGATATCAACACTTGCCAGTAACCACGGACATCATGCTAATGGCCTGTTTTTGTCTTATTAATTTTATTTGTGTGAGTGTGTGTGTGTGTGTGTGTGCACGCATGCACATGTGTGATGTGTGCTACAGCATCTGTGTGGAGGCCAACCTAGGGACTCAGCTCTCACCTGCCACACCTTGGGCTCTGATTCAACTCAGGTTGTGAGGTCTGCCTGAGATGCACCTTTACTGCTGAGACGGCTGTGTATTTATCCGTTCATTTATTTTGTAGTGCATTGGTGTTTTGCCTGCACCTATGTCTGTGTGAGGGCATGGGAAACCCTGGAATTGGAGTTATGGACAGTTGTGAGCTGGCATGTGGGTGCTGGGAATTAACCCCAAGTCCTCTGGAAGAACAGCAGTGCTCTTAACTGCTGAGCTGTCTGTCTCTCCAGCCCCTGCTGCTGACCCATCTTACAGGTCCCTAAACAGCCTATCTGAATAGTGGCAAACCAAGGACATTTCTAATTTGATATAGTACTTACTAGCAAACCAGCACCTTCTCAAACCACTTCTAGTGTGGGTTCTAGAAATACTTCTTTCACATAAAGGAGGGTGATTTAAAAATTTTTAAATCATGTTTAATTGTGTACGTATATACGCTATTGGATGGGAGCGGAGGTCAGAGGGCAATGTGTACTCAGTTCTCTCGTTCTATCACATGGCTCCCAGGAACTGAACTTAGGTAGTCAGGCTTGGTGAAAGGCTCCTAGGGACGGGGTTTCTAAAGACTTTACTCTCCAGTATGGTTTGTCAGCACATGCCTATAATTCCAGGAACTGGGGGAGGGGATCAGGGGATCAAGGTCATCTATAGCTGCACAATGAAAGTTTTGGGCCAACCTGGGCTACATGAGATGCTGTCTCAAAAAATAAAAATAGAAAATTTCAAAAGCACATATCTATGTATATCATTGATCTTAAATTACTAAGACAATATCATCAATTTAAGTTTTGGTAACTACAGCAATTTCATGAAACAGCAGCTTCCCTGCCGATTGCTGGGTGAATGAGTCAGTGGGAGAGCACAGCAATCCCTCCAGCCAGGCTTCCTCCCACCTGGAAACCAGGAAGAGCGGCTGACACTCCCCTGAACAGCTCTGCAGGAAGGGGCCTTCTCTCACCATTTCCCGAAAATCCTAATAATGCTAACCTTCTAGATTTATTTTAAAGTTATAAGAACCCCTCCCCACCTCGCTGAAGAAGACCAGGGTGTCTATGTGTGCTATGCATGTCAGGCAAGCATTCCACCACCGCAGTTAATGTAGGCTAGGCTCATGATCCTCCTGCCTCAGCCTCCCTAGTGCTTGGATTACAAGTGTGCACCATTGTACTTGGTAAAAGCTGGCTTATGGTTTTATGTTGAGACTGGTTCACGTAGTCCAGGCTGGCATCAAACTTAATATGTAGCTGGGGATAACCTTGACCTCCCCATCCTCCTGCTCTTTGGGGATCACAGTCTACCATACTAGGCTCAGGAGGTAGATTTTTGTTTTTGAAATCTTCCCCTCTCTATATATCACCTTCTTATGCTAGGGGTCAAAAAGTTAAACCCCATTCAGCAGTAATTTAGCAAGCTTACCAAGCACTTCCCCTGGGTCTGACATAAGTGTTTCAAAGTATCCTATGTCCATTCCACAAAACTAAAGGATCAACATCTACTGCATTTTATCCAGGCTCTGCAGGGTGTGTGGAGCTCAAGTTCTTGGCATTTCCAGGTCTAATGACTCCGATTTGACTCACAAGCAGACTTATTTCACAGTGGGTCAGAGCACAATGAGAAACTTGTCAGTTCTGCAAGTCATACATGTTGCATATGCAAAGATGAGGGACTGGAAGGGCAGAGGAGAGGGCCTGATTCATAGGGTGAGGAGGGCAGCACTCCAAGACCTGGGCTGGTGGTAACACTGAAAGCCCAGAACGACGGCTCTGCTGCCTCAATGCTACAAAATAGAAGGACACCACACTTTCTCTCCTTGACTCTGTGTTCTTCATTCACAAAACTTTTAGATCTTACAAATTTCTTTTAACTTTCAAGGGTCATGAAGATCTAAAATTAGAGATAAACTGATTGTAGTTCAACTTCATATAAAGTTTTCCTCTAATTAAACAGTTTCTACCATGGGGAGCTTCAAGATGCAGTATGGATACCATTGGGCCAACTCTGGTGATTATCTGTTAGGGGTCTCACCGGGCCAGGTGACTGCTAAAATCCCATCACCTCTGTATAGTAACTAATTTTTTTCCTAGTAGCGGCTGAGTTTGCAGCTTACCAAGCACTTCCTCTGGGCCTAGCACAAGTGTTTCAAAGTATCCTATATCCATTCCACAAAACTAAAGCATCAACATCTACTGCATTTTGATGCTACAATGTCCCAAGTCATGGGCTTCATCAGGAGGAAAACATCTGCTGTACTAGGAACCTGACATGAGGGCCAGGCCTGAAGCAGGTGCCTGACATGAGGGCCAGGCCTGAAGCAGGTGCCTGACATGAGGGCCAGGCCTGAAGCAGGTGCCTGACATGAGGGCCAGGTCTGAACCAGGTGCCTGACATGAGGGCCAGGCCTGTACCAGGTGCCTGACATGAGGGCCAGGTCTGAACCAGGTGCCTGACATGAGGGCCAGGCCTGAACCAGGTGCCTGACATGAGGGCCAGGTCTGAACCAGGTGCCTGACATGAGGGCCAGGCCTGTACCAGGTGCCTGACATGAGGGCCAGGCCTGGTTCCAGGTATTTGACAGCAATTCTTCATTTTCAAGATGGAAGGCTCAGGAGTTTGCCCAGGTAGCAGAAAACATAAAAGAAACTCAATTTTAGGCCTCTGACATTGATATAGCACTTTTCTTTATGTTTTCTTGTCCTAAAAGAACAATACAACTCAACAGAAGACAAGGAACCATATCAGAATGTCAGGGATGCCTAGTGAGAAGTCATAAGTAAAGGCTAAACTCTCAGGTCTGTGGGCAGTGAGGGCATGTTCTATTTAACAGGCCACTGTGCCCACAACAGACGTTTACTGTGCTGGGTAGTTGCTTTGTTTTATTATCAGCTTGACACAAGCTAGAGTCATCCAGGAACAGTGAACTTAATTGGGGAACTAACTGCCTCCTCAGAGGGACCACTCAGTGCCTAAAGGTCCACTGATTAATGATTGATATGGAAGGGCCCAGGCCACTGTGGATTGTCCTGAGTGTAAGAAAGCAGGCTCAGTAAGCCAGGCGGAAAAAACCAGTAAACAGCATTCCATCTTGGCCTCTGGTTCAGTTCCTGCCTGACTTCCCTTCATGATGGAACTACCCCCCTACCAAAGTAAGAGAATTACAAACTAAAACAACACTGATACCATTTCTCATCTATAAGATCAGCAAGAATTAAAGATCACCGCACACTTTGTTGGCAAGAGTTGGGAACTAGGTACCCTTTTACAATGGATGTGATGCAAGCAGGTGTAATTGTGTTCATGTTCATATGTGGAGGTCAGAGGTCAGCCTTAGGCGTGGGTTCTACAGAAGCCACTGCCTTGGGTTGTTTGTTTGTTTGTTAATGCTTTGAGATGGGAGCGCACTGTGTAGGCTTTGCTGGCCGGGCATTTACAACGTAGACCAGGCTGACTCAAAGATTTGCCTGCTCAATACTGGGTGAAAGGTGAGCTGCCACCACACCCAGTCAGAAACTTGTTTTTTGGGACAAGGCTTTCACTGGTACATGGGGCTCATCCATTAGATGAGGCTGCCTGGCCAATATGCCCCAGAACTCTGCCTCCACCTCCCAGAAGTGTGCACTGCCAGTCAGTGCCACCATGCCTGGCTTTTCAAATGTGAGTGCTGGGGCTCAAATGTGGATCCTTATGCCTACAGGGCAAGCACATTTCCAACCTCCCCTAACCTGTTATAATGTTTATGGAGAATACTTTCACAATGTATATTTAAGACATTCATATACAGGTTTTTAACCTAGCAGCCTCACTCTTAAGAATACATGCTGGCCGGGTGGTGGTGGCGCACGCCTTTAATCCCAGCACTTGGGAGGCAGAGGCAGGCGGATTTCTGAGTTCGAGGCCAGCCTGGTCTACAGAGCGAGTTCCAGGACAGCCAGGGCTACACAGAGAAACCCTGTCTCGAAAAACCAAAAAAAAAAAAAAAAAAAAAAAAAAGAATACATGCTGAAGATAAAACTTCAAAGACTGCGAAAGTATGCATACAAGGTCCTTAATGGCATTTCCTGCTTTTTTTCTTGTGTGTTATGTGTCCAGGGCGCCTGGACATATTCATGATTGTGTTTGCATGCACATGGGTGTGTGTGTGTGTGTGTGTGTGTGTGTCTCCACCCTATATCAAGGTCTCCTGCTGCCCCATGAGCTTGCTGTTGGTTAGTGTAGCAGCAGCTTACCTTCTGTGAGCTACATAAAAATGGACACCATGTCTACCCACCATTTAAGTGGGCTTCAGGGATCCAAACTGTTCTCAAGTCTTTACTCAATGAGTCATCTCCTTAACTTTGAGAAAATACAGTATATTGGAAATCCTTGATTTATCCACACACTATGAGTGCTGTGTAACTCTTAAAGGGGCGAGGGAAATCTGTATGAACTGAGAGAGTAATTTTTTTCCAGGATTTATCATTATGTCAATAGAGAAAAGTACATACAGGCTTTTTGGGTGTGGCCTATAGAAAAGCACAAAAGATTCTTATTAATAGACTACCTTTCTGTGGGAAGGCAGAAGAATAAGAAAACATGCATGAGTTTAATTGTACAAAAAGAAAAGCATATAAAAGATAAACCAGGGATTGGTAAAGACAGCCACCCTTGTGGATGAGTAGTGATGGGCCAGACAGAAGAAGAGGGATGGACTGCCTTATTAATATTTACTATAGTATTAAATAATTAAATAAATTCCTGCAGCAGCACATTCCTTTCTACCCACCCCAATGTTCTGGGTTCCTGAATGAAAAACACACAATCAGTCTTTGTATTTTGATATGCCTTAATCAGCTCAATGGCTGGGCCACTTCCTAGCTTCCATGTGATTCATCTGCTCCCTGCCAATAATCGTGAGCTATTACTTACTAAATCCTACATTCTATCTTAGCTGCTCTGGACACAGAGTGATGCCCAGCTGGGCTGCACTCTCCTGGCTCCTTCACATGCTGGCTATGCCTCCCTGTCCTCCACTCTCCTCAAGCATGGTGGTTTTCCTCTACTTCTCCCAGATTGGCAGATCTCCCCCTTCTCTTCCCTTCTTCTCTATCCCTAGCCCCAGAATCCTAAAAGTCCTGCCTCTGCCTGCCCTGTCAAGCAGCTACAATTTATAACCATTTTAATACTTTATATATGAAATGGCAATAGAAAGAGAAAAATCAGCACAGTAAAACTAACATGACAAAGGGAGAGAGAGAGAGAGAGAGAGAGAGAGAGAGAGAGAGAGAGAGAGAGAGAGAGAGACAGACAGACACAGCCGGGCAGTGTTGGCGCATGCCTTTAATTCCAGCACTTGGGAGGCTGAGGCAGGCGGATTTCTGAGTTTGAGGCCAGCCTGGTCTACAGAGTGAGTTCCAGGACAGACAGGGCTACATAGAGAAACCCTGTCTCGAAAAACCAAAAAAAAAAAAAAAAGGAAGGAAGGAAGAGAAACGAGCCAAATTCCAGGTGAAGGAGAGCAACATTGCCGAAGGGAATAAAGCCCTAGTAAGTGTTAAACACTTAAACATTCTTAGGCCAAAATCAAATGCTAGGTGATAGAAGATTGGAAAAACACTTATTTTTCAAAATTACTTATTTTTATTTTATGTGCATGGATATTTTGTCTGCATGTATATCTGTGCATCACATCTGTGCAGTACCTGAGGAAGCCAGAAGAGGGTGTCAGATCCCCTGGAGCTGGAGTTAACAGACAGTTGGGAGCCACAATGTGGGTGCTGGGAATTAAACCTAGGTCCTTTGGAAAAGCAGCCAGTGCTCCGAACCATCTCTTTAGTGTCATTTTAAAAGATTTATTGTTGTTTTGAGACTGGGTCTCTATATGTACTCTGACTGGCCTGGAACTTGCTTTGTAGATCAAGATGACCTTGAGTTTAGGAGATCCATTTGCCTCAGCTTTCTAAATGCTGGGATTAAAAACATGCACCCCACATTATTTTTAATTATGTGTGTGTATGTCTGTGTAAATGAGGACACCAGAAGTGTTAGACCCCCAAGAGCTGGAGTTACAGGTGGCTGTGTGCCAACTGAGCTGGGTGCTGGGAATTGAACTTGAGTCCTTTGCAAGAGCAGTATGTGCTGTTAATCACTGAGCTGCCTCTCAAACCCCAACAACAAACTTCTTTATCAAAGATAGATGAGTAATTCTATACATTCTAACACTGAATTACTATAACCATAATGATTAATCCAATGAAGAATCAACAATAGGGATAGGACTATGGCTCAGTTTGTCTAGGATATATGAGGTCCTAGAACAGGAAGGGAAAAAGATACAGAAAAGAATCAATACTAGGACAACAAACACTAATGCCCCTGCCCTCCCCCTGAATTTTAAGGGTAAGAAGTAGCTATGTAGTTTCAAAGTCTTTAGTAACTTTGTAACACAGAAACCTGATTTATACTGATGTAACCACCAGTCCCTAGCAACGTGTCCCCCAGACACAGGGCATACTATTACCTAAACAGTGTCATCTCTGTGGTGTTCCTGTGAGTAATCTAAATCTCCTAAATCTACTCAGGAGACAACATCAGATAAATCCACTTTGAGAGCACTCTACACAGAGATATCTTTCACACATCAAAAACTTCAACACAGGAAGAACAAATGGCCAATAAATGATGTAGCCTAAAGGAGAGCAAACAAATGCAAAACCTGATTTCAATTTTCTTTTGTTACAGTAAATGTCATTGACACAACCTGTAAAATCTGAAAAAGCTAGATTTTAGTTTTAATGTTTATCTTATTGTTTTATGTGCTTTTGAATATATGTATTAAATTTTTTTTGAGAATTTCATATATGCATGCAATATATTATCATAATCCATCCCCATCCTTCTGCCTAGCTCCTCCAAATCTAACCTTACAATCAACCTATCCTAACTTCTTGTCTTTTTTTTATAATTAAAACAATAGTTTATGAGTGTTTTGCCTGAATGTATGTATGTGCACCACATGTGTGCAGTGTATACAGAGGTCAGAAGTGGGTATTGAGCCCTGAACTGGAGTTAAGGATGTTTGGGAGACACCGTGGGGTACTGGGAACTGAACCTGGGTTCACTGCAAAAGCAGGAAGGGCTCTTAACTACTGAGCCCCTCTCTGTGTGTGCGCATGTGGGTGTGTGTGTGTGTGTGTGAGAGAGAGAGAGACAATGCCCCAACTGTTCCAGTGACAGGAATGGATTGTATCTGAATTGCTGGTTAAAGATGCCTCATGGAAACCCCCAAACTCCAGTTATTGCCAAGGCTATTTGTGACTCTCCACAAATTAATGGTAAGGCCCCACGCTAAACATAACACTCTCAAAACTCACTGAACACAGAGAAGTCGAGCTGGTGCCTACCTAGAACCTTCAGCCCCACTGACTTGTGTTCACACTCTGTGCACTCCCAAATAAGAAAGGTAAACACCAACCCAGCTATAAACCCTGAGCTCTGCAATGGTGATCTGCCTGCAGGATACCCTGGTGCAATAGTGGCACAAAAGTTGTGGAAGTAACCAACCAATATCTAATTTGAGTTCAGGTCCACACCATAAAATGGAACCCTGATACTGCCTGGGTGGTCAGGAACCTGAGAGGAGATGGGCCACAGGAGAAACCCAAATGCTCTTGTTCTGCTAAAGAAATGGAACAATAAAATGACTCCTAATAACCCTTTCCTAGTCACCGATCAGTGCCTTGCTCAGCCATCATCAGAGAAGTTTCCTTCTGCAGTAGATGGGAACAAATACAGAGACTCACCACTGGACAATGTACAGAGGGTAAGAGATCTTGAAGCACTCAGACCTAAATGGGGTGTCTCCATTAAATCCTTCCCCCCAGGCTCAGCGAACTCTGTGGAAGAGGAGGCAGAAAGATTCTAAAAGCCACAGGAGACAGAAGACACCAAGGAAAACAATGTTTTCTAAACACAGCAGAACTAATGCTTGTATGAACTCACAGAGACTGTGTCAGCATGCACAGGGCCCCTGCAGGACTAAGTCAGATGGAGTCCCAGTGCTGAGAGGGGAAGTGGACATGAGAGCACACCTCTGACTCAGAAGCTATCTCCAATTGATAACCACTCACAAAAGAAAATGTAGTTGTTTCCAGCAGTCTCACTGGGTATGCAGACCACACTGAGGGGCTGGCCCCATGCAGATGCGCAACACGAAATGAACTGAATGGGATATTGGGAGTTATTTTTGTCTCACGGTGCTTTGTCTTTTTTCTTTTAAACTTTACAGATCTTTTGCTTATATATTTTGGATTCTAATTTTGTTTTTATGGTTTTCTGTGTGTGCTAATGTATTTGTGTGTCTCAGAGTCTGTGTTTCTTGTGATTTTTCATCAGTTCTTTTTTTTTCTGTTTGTTTTGTTCTATTCTGTTTTTATTTTATTTTTATTGTTATCACTGCCATTTTTAGATGCCTGTTTGTATTCTAATGAGACAGAAAGAAAGGATGTGGATTTGAGGGGGTGGGAATGTAGAGGATCTGGGAAGATTTAGGAGAGGGACCTTTAAAAATCTATTTCCAATAATAATAATAATAATAGCAATAATCCCAGTGATAGATCTTGAAAATCTGTATTCTTTAAAATGACATTTACTTTGGGTGCGCATCAGTGCATGCCACAAAGCACATGTGGAGGCCGGAGGACACTTTGTGGAAGTTCTCTCTCTCTCTCTCTCTCTCTCTCTCTCTCTCTCTCTCTCTCTCTCTCTCCCTCTTTCTCCCTCTCTCTTTTTTTGGTTTTTTGAGACAGGGTTTCTCTGTCCTGGAACTCATTCTGTAGACCAGGCTGGCCTCGAACTCAGATATCCGCCTGTCTCTGCCTCCCAAGTGCTGGGATTAAAGGTATGCACCACCACTGCCTGGTTGGAAGTTCTCTTCTTATACCATGTAGATTCTGAGGAGGGAAGGAAGGTCATCAGGGTGGCCGGCCTACAAGTGCTTTTACCTGTCGAGCCATTTTGTCAGCTCAGAAATTTGCATTTTTTAAAGTTATCCTAATGATTATGATGTAAAGTCAAACCTGGAATGCATTCTTTGTCTTGTAATAAAAATTTGTCAAGGCAAGATTTTTAAAAGCTAAATATCCATATATTTACCACCAAACTTTATTATTGTTTTTTTAAATAAGATTAATAATTTTACTTAAAAATTGTGACAATCCCTGCCATCAGCCTGGACTTTGTGGCGTCAGCCTCCAGCTCTCAGAAGCCTGCAGGCATCAGACATGTGCACCCAGGAAACACCACCACCTCATCCAAACACACACATAAAAGTGAGATTCTGGCCCGTTTTCTATTCTCCCTCACCAGGGCCAAGCGCCACTTCTGATTTTGAACAGCTCCACTCTTGCCTGCTTCCTGTTTTCTAGATCGTAAACAATGCTCTGCAGTGAGAGAGGAGGCAGTGTATCCTCACAGGCTGAGGAGATGTGCTGAGGTCTTCTGTAACAAAGTCGAGGTTATCAGGTGTAGGGTCTGAAGAGGACTGACAGGCAGTTGATCTTCAGCTCTGCTGGGTCAAGGTACCAGCCAGTCACCCAGGACAGTGGCAAAAGAGTGTTTCTGATGCTCTGCCCCTCCAATGCCTCAGAATTTAAAACTCTTGTCAATTTGCTAGTTGGAGTGGTTTTGATTTTCTCAGTCACTAGCACATGAGCTTCTTCTGTGAATTAGTCTGTTCACTAACTAGTCTCCACTGGCTCTGCTCTTCTGGTTGTTCTGTAGAGCGCTCCTGTAGCTGCCTGTGTAATATACCAATGCTTCTGTTGTGACTGTACAAACATTTTCACAATCGAGCCTACAGCCAAGGCTTGATGGTCATGTGTTTTTCCATTTGTTGTACTTTCTATATGTCTGCCATTTTTCAGGAACATTTGTTTGTATGAACAATGAGCCCCCTTTGTCCTGGGGAGTGGGTGTCCTTCTTCAATCTCACTCCAAGCCATCCATTCTCTCTTCTTCCAATCTGTGTCCATTGCTGTCTGGATGGGTGCATGAGGCATTCTAGGCATCTATGCAGAATATTCTGTATCAGAGACCCTACTTCCCAAGTCCATGTCTTCTTTCAGTGTGGCTGGTCCTCATCTCTCAGAGGATTTCACTAAGTGGGGCATATTCATTCGTATCTTTGCATGACTTTGTAATTGGTCTACCTTTAGTATGCCAGATTAAAACAATCTCCACTCTGTTTGAAACACATTGCCCCATTACCCTCCAGTTTCTTTTGTTTTAGAAAAATGCTTTGGCATTCTCTTTCCAAATCCTTTGCACATTGTTTATTCCACCAACATATGCTTTTATCATTTGAGTGCTTGATGTCACAGTGACAAGTCACTACTTGCACTGAACCTTCTGCATACCCTTTTTCATACAAGTCTGGAGAACTTGTCTTTGATTTTGAGAACTTTGACTTTTCTTTATTTCTCTTCTCTTTTAATTGTTATTATTTCTCAGTATAAGTGTGTGTTTGACTTTGGGGGTTGTAATGGTTTGAATAGGTTTGGCCCCCATAGACTCATGTGTTTGAATGCTTGGCCCAGGGAGTGGCACTATTAGGAAGTGTGGCCTTGTTGGAGTAGGTATGACCTTGTTGTAAGATGTGTGTCATTGTGGTGGTGGGCTTTGAGACCTTCCTCCTACCTGCCTGGAAGACAGTTTCTACTGGTTGCTTTGGATATTGTGGATTTGGTCTAATGCTTGCATTATGACGGTCCCTGCTCCCAGTTGGTTCTGATTGGTAAATGAAGTTGCCTGTAGCCAATGAGTGGGCAGGGAGACAGAGGCAAGACTTTAGGATTCGCAGGCAAGGGGACAGAAGGGAAAGGAGGAGCACCATGCCAGGAAAGTGGTAAGGTCCAGAAGAAAGAGCAGGGCAACCATGTGAGAGCCAGGAACGAGTGGCCAGGAGGCCCTGACTGGGTCTAGGGATGGAATATAGATTTTAGTAAGTAATAACTCAGGAGTATCAGAGGAGAGGTATTAGCAACGGTGAAGTTCAGGAGTGGCCCAGCCATTGAGCTGATTAAGGCATATTAAAATAGAAGGCTGTGTGTGTGCCAGGACAACTTGAGCAGCATTAATCAACTACTGAAACATCAAGATGCAGAATTCTGCCTTTTGCGGCCATCAGTGGATCACAGCTGCCAAAATGAAGTTCAGTCCCTTCGTGACTTCTGACTGAAGCAAGAACCACAAACGGCATTTCAATGCACTTCTCACATTCGGAGGAAGATCATGTCTTCCCCCCTTTCCAAAGAGTTGAGACAGAAGTATAATGTCCGGTCTATGCCCATTCGAAAGGATGATGAAGTGCAGGTCATTCGGGGACACTGCAAAGGCCAGCAGATTGGCGAGGTGGTCCAAGTGTACAGGAAGAAATACGTCATCTACACTGAACGAGTTCAGAGAGAGAAGGCGAATGGCACAACTGTCCACATGGGCATCCACCCCAGCAAGGTGGCATCACCAGGCTAAAGCTGGACAAGGACCTCAAGAAGATCCTGGAGAGAAAAGCCAAGTCCCGGCAAGTAGGAAAGGAGAAGGGCAAATACAAGGAAGAGACGATAGAAAAGAGGAGTAGGGACATCTCATGCATAGCCTTCATTAAAGACTGCTAAAAAAAAAAAAAAAGATGCAGAATTCTCAGTTCCTTCTCCAGCACCATGTCTGCCTGCATGCTGTCATTCTTCCTGCTATAGTGATAACGGAATGAACCTCTGACACTGTAAGGCAGCTCCAACTAAATGTTGTCTTTATAAGAGTGCATGGTTATAGTGTCTCTTCACAATAATGGAACCCCTAAGAAAAGTGTGGAAATGATTTTTTTATCTGTCTGTCTGTCTATCTATGTTTGTGGGTGTTTTGGTGGCATTCATGTCTGTGCAGCATGTGCATACAGTGCCTCTGAATCCAGAAGGCATCAGGTGACCTGGAACTGGAGTTACAGACAGTTATGAGCTTCTGTGTGGCTGCTGGGAAGAGCAGCCAGTGCTCTTAACCACGAAACCATCTCTCTAAGCCCTTACATGCTATTCTTTTTGTCTAGAATATTGTATTAGTTAGGGTTTTATTGCTGTGAGGAGACTTAGTCCATTATAGTCATGACAGAAAGTATGAGAGTGTGCAGGTAGACATGGTGCTGGAGAAGGAGCTCAGAGTTCTACATCTGGAACAGCAAGCAGCACAAAGAGAAAATGCCACACTGGGCCTGGCTTGAGCACAAGAACTTAAAACCCATCGTTTTGTGACACTCTTCCTCCAACAAATCCATACTTATTTCAATAAGGCCGTACCTCCTAATAGTGCCACTCCCTATAAGCCTATGGGGTCCACTTTCTTTCAAACCAACACACATTTTTAAATTTATCTTTATTTATATGAGTACACTGTAGCTGTCTTGAGACACAAACCAGAAGAGGGCATCAGACCCATTACAGATGGTTGTGAGCCACCATGTGGTTGCTGGGATTTGAACTCATGGAAGAGCAGTCAGTGCTCTTAAACGCTGAGCCATCTCTCCAGCCCCCCAACACAGATTTATAACTCCTTTCATGCCTTTTCCTAGCCTAGTAAACCCCTACTGTGCTAGCTACTTTTATGTAAACTTGACATAAGCTAGTGTTATCTGAAAGGAGGGAACCTTCTTTGAGAAACTGAGAAAATACCTTCATAAGATCAGGCTGTAGGGCATTTTCTTCATTAGTGATTGTTGGAGGAGGGACCACCCCATTGTGGGCAGTGCCATCCCTGGACTTGTGGTCCTTGGTCCTATAAGAAAGGAGGCTGAGTGAGCTATGGGGAGCAAGCCAGTGGGCAGCGCTCATTCATGGCCTCGGCATCAGCTCGTGCCTTCAGGTTCATGCCCTGACTTTCCTTGACAATGAACTGTGATATGGAAGATAAGCTGAAAAAACCCTTTCCTCCCCAACTTGCTTTTGGTCACAATTTCATCACAGCAATAGTAACCCTAACTAAGACACCTACTTATCCTTTAAACCACATTTCCAGTGTCAATTCTTTCATGATGACCCCTGGTAAGCCTAGGCTGAATGACATCTGATTGTCAATAAACTGTCACATCTGAAATGCCATGGTACATCTGTGTGCACATCTGCCTCCCCAACTGACCATAAACCTGTCAGGTCTAGAAAATGCTTACTTCTTGTGCATCCTTATTGCTTTGCACTATGATGCCACAAGCACATGGATGTGTTCAACAAGGGGAGAAAAGAAAAGCCCCATTATGCATACATGCCTTCATTCAATCTGTGGTTTCAGGCGACCACCATTTATTCAACAATATTACCTGGATGAGGTCATGCTGGCTTGAAGATTGAAGGGGAAAAATACAAGAGTCTTGTTCATCTAGAGACTTACTATATAAGGGAAGACCTTTTCTCATATAACTTAAACAGCTTTAATATTTATGTGTCTATGTGTGCATGCATGATGCTGTGGTATGCAGGTGGAGGTCAAAGGACAACTTGGTTCTCTCCTTCCCCTGTGTGCATTCTGGGGATTAAATCAGGTCCTCAGCCTTGGCAATAAGCTCCTTTACCTGAGCCATCTCCCTAGCCCCTTGTATAATTAAAAATCCCCCGAGATATAATTCACATCCCATTGGTGAGCAGTAGAGCATCTGCCTGGGATCAATCCCAGTACAAAAATCAAACACAAAATCACAGAAGATATGTCCTTTAGGGGGTTCTTTTCTAAGCATATTTATAACAGCAAGCAACTATGACTACTAGCCAGGATATTTTCTTATCTGTGTGAAGTGCTGGTGCCAAGATGGGAGGAGAAAGGGGGTTACAGTGGAAGAAATGCATTCCAGGACAGGGAACAGCACGTTCGAGAGTAGGTTATTCCGAGAAAGCAACATTCAAGGGCAGGTTATTCCAGGGAAATGGAACAGTATGTGCAAAGGGGCAGAGTTCTAAGAAGGCTCAAGCTTTGGAAAGTGCAGGGGAGGTGGAGTTTATTGTGAAGTAATGGCTGAGTTATTTCACAAATGAGGAATCTGAACAGAGCAAGGTGAAAACACTTTCCCCTGTATCGACTCAACAGAAGACGTCTAAGGGATACTGCTAAACACTACTATACACACAGATGCTGGTGTGACATTCTCAAAGTGACACCACGCTGGCTTTGGCCCCATCTTCCAGTATGGTTTCATTTTCTCTTCCAGCTTCTTGCATTATCTAAAAACACTGACCATATTAACCTCGATTAGGATAATCATTTCCCCTGTGGTTATGTAGCTTCAAAAAGTTAATGGTAACATGATTCCATCAAAAAGTACCTCTGGCCAGAGGCAGATATATTTCTGTAGTGAAAATCCAGGATGAAGACTTGGCCCTTCGTGAACTGTCAGGCTCAACTATGTTTACCACATGTGACTTAAGTCTGCGTGTGACCTTGAACTGCTTGCTGCTTCCCAGGGTTTCAGTATTCCCACCTGAAAAATGGGAATAGGAAATATTGTCCAGGTCGCCTTTTTGCTACTCTGCCACAGAGAATCAACAGGAAGTTGTGGGCTTCTCTACTGCTTCTGAAACTCTTGGAGAAAAGGTTAACATAGTGTCTTAGTTAGGGTTTCCACACACCTGTGAACAGACACCATGACCAAAGCAACTCTTACAAAAAACAAACGTTTAATTGGGACTGGCTTAGAGATTCAGAGGTTTAGTCCATTATCATCATGACAGGAAGCATAGCAGCATGCAAGTAGACATGGTGCTGGAGAAGGAGCTGAGAATTCTGCATTTTGATCACCAGGCAACCAGGAGAGACTGGCAATCTCAGGCAGCTAGGAGGAAGCTCTCTTCTGCAATGGGTAGATCCTGGGCATAGGAAGAGACCTCCAAAGCACACCCCACAGTGACACACTTCCTCCTTCTAGGCCACATTGCCTAACAGTTTCCTAAACTCTCATCTTGCTTTGCTAGGTTTACAAGATCACTCAGGAACTCTGGCAACCATTTTAGCTCTCTAGGGAGGACTAATGTAGCGAAACTCAAGAGAAATAGCCAGGAGTGAGTTTCATTAGGTAGGAGTGAGGACCTCTATAGATTTCTGGCTTTCCATTGGAGGTTGCCCCTGCCATCTCCAAAGGTTCCCTGAGCCCTTTCCTATCACAGAAAATCTATTGCTTCTAGGAACTGTGGCTACTGCACGTTGATCTTGATGTCAACAAGACTTGGGGACTTGGGATCATCAAGGAAACAAATACCTGACCTGACTCTGAAGGACTGGGTTTAGGTGGGAAGTGCCATCCTAAATATGTGTGGCAGCATCCTCCATGGGCTGGGCTGCTAAGCCACAGAAAGAGAAAGTAAGCTGAACACCAGCCTTTATTCTTTCTGCTTCCTGACTGTAGACCCAACACAGGCAGCCTCTTCACACCCCTGCTCCATGCCTTCCCTACCAGGATGGATAGTACTCTCAAAACACAAGAAATGACCAGTATAGAAAGCTGGTACTCAGTAGTGGGGCCACAGGTGTAATAATCCTGCCTGTTTGGTCTGTAAGAGCTTAGAACTGGCTTATAGGAGGACTGTAAGTTTGGAACGTTGAGTTAGAAAAGCCCTATAATGCTGTAGGCAGAGCTTAATAGGCCAGGCTGGTGGTAATTTGGAAAACTAGAAAGTCAAATGTGGGCAGTAGAAACCCAGTTCATGAGGTTCCCAAGGAGAACAAGAACCTATGGAGAACTGGGTTAGGGGCTGTTTATATTCTACTATAAACACCGGGGCTGCTTCCTGACTGTGTCCTGAGAACCTGAATGAGGCTGAATTCAAAAGTAATGGAATTAATATGCTTGGTGAAGGGAATTTTAAAGATTTATTTATTTATTTATTTATCTATTATATGTAAGGACACTATAGCTGTCTTCAGACACCCCAGAATAAGGCATCAGATCTTACTACTGATGGTTGTGAGCCACCATGTGGTTGCTGGGATTTGAACTCAGGGCCTTGGGAAGAGCAATCAGTGCTCTTAACCGCTGAGCCATCTCTCCAGCCCCAAGGTAGAGGGAATTTCAAGACAGGCCAACACTCAACTGTAGTATAGCTGAAGTTCACTGCTTATTCAGGCCTATAGTTAGAGAAAGCAAAGAGAGAAAAAACAAAGTTTGACAGACTTGAAAGCAGCTGTAACTGTTAAGGAAAGAGTACCATCGAGAAGCATGGGTCTCTGCACTGGGACCACAGGAGAGAGAGTCTGAGGGGAAGATCCCATCTATTAAGATTTCCAAAATACAAATTTATCTGAAAGGAGCTACTGCTACTGAAGGGGTTCTTTACTCAACCCCCTGCACCCCTAAAAAAACCAAAAAACAACAAAATAAAAACCTACCTAGGAAAAATGTGTTTCTTCAGGGTCAGAACACCAAGGCCAACAGAACCATGGTCTAAGAGGAAACTATTGGGGCCGGCTCCATCTTGAGCTGGCAGCAGAACCTGGCATCAACATCCACATGATAGTAGTTGTAAGCACGACAGGTAGATGGGGAAGGTGTCACAGAATATAGGTGTCACAGTTCCAGAGAGTCACCAAGGCTAGACTATGTGTGTCTCTGTAAAGAATCCCCGTGAGGCCATTCTGTGAGCTCTAGCAAGATGAAGCTTGACCTGCAACGGAGACTCCATGTTGGAGATGATAAAAACAGGGAGACCCAGGAGGGTAAGCTGCAGGTGTTAAGTGATGTTAGTCCCAAGCAGAGGCTATGCTTGCTGCAAGTTGGCAGAGCTGGTGGAGCAGAGCTATCCCAGTCCTTTGGAGCCCAGAGGGTTCCTCAGGAGTCCCAGCTGGCTGGAAGCTGTAGGACCTTGTCTGCCCTGCTGCATTTTGCTTCTGTTTTAGTCAGGTTTTCCCCCACTTGCTATGATTTTCTTCCCTCTGGAATGGGGGTATTTATAATGTCATTGTTACATGTCATAATAAGCAACTTGCTTATTAACCTTATGGTGGTTCTCAATTAAGTGATAACCCTCAGTCTTTAGAGAGACTTGGGACTTTCAAGCAGTGTCAGGAATATTTAAGACTTATAGGGACTTTTAGAATTGGACTAAATGTATTTTTATTATAAGAAGAAAGCAAAACTTCAGGGGGCTAGGGTTGGAATGTTATGGTGCTTAATCTTGTCAATTTGATGAGATTTTGAATCACCACAGATGACTCAGGGCATCTGTGAGGGGCTAGGTTTAATGTGGAGGACCTATTATAGATATAGGTGGCACAGGTCCATGGGCAGGAGTTCTAGACTACATAAAAAGAAAGTGAGCTGAACACCAGGATTTGGCTTTGCATTCTGGTGGTGAATGCCAAGTGACCAGGAAAGACTGTATCCTCAAACTGTGAGCCAAACAAGCCCTTTTTTCCTTCAACTTCTTTTGCCCGATACTTTGTTGCAGTACCAATAAAAAAAAATAAATAAATAAAATAAATAAATCACAAGAGGTATGGAGAAAAGTGTCCTTTGTGATTACTAATGCTGTGCTATCTTCTCAAAGCACCGTTTACAATGTGTCAGCAAGACAGAACACGCCAAAGACAGCAAGAAGCAGCTACTTCTCAGAAAGGAGTCTGAAAGTAATCTCAGTGACAGTGTAAAGGAGGGCCCCTTCCTCCCAGGACCCACCTATGTTAAGAAAGAATCGATATACTGTGTATGTCGTTCTCCAGAGCTGTCATGGTTTGGCCACAAACACTTCACATGTTTCAAAATGTAATACAACATAAAAGGTTCACTAACCTTTCAGTGAGGGAAGACTACCAGCCCGAGGCAATTCCCTGTCTTCCGTAGCCTGTAACTATGATTTACTGTGAATAAGCAAACATATCCTTTCAAAGGTGACTAGCCTAATTAGGAGCGTTCATGTAAATAATCTGAAGGCTGCTTCCAGTCTGCTGTGATTTGTGCACACACAAGTTGTTTTCATTTGCGAGTTTCTTCCACATTTTACTTAGGAAGCATCTATCCCTGGTTTATCTGTCAGTCCGGGGAACACTATCACAGCCCTATTCTCGGTTCGAGGCGCAGTAAAATCCAGAGAAGAAAATGGGTGAATATTTGACGAAAGCTATAATTGAAATGTCAGTAAATATCTAGATGAGAAAGAATTCATCACTTCCTTTTCAAGACAAGTAATTAAGGACCGCTCCCCTCCCCCGTCCCCCCTCCCCATTTTTAAGTTTCCCTGGGCAAAGAAATGGAAGCAAAGTGCAGTGTGTCACACATTACTCAGCTAGCCTTCTATGCCACCCTCACAAGGGGTGGTTGTTTTATTTTCTTTAGGGATAAAAGTTAGGCTCAGGGATGTTGGCACACTTTGGGGCATACTGCTGGGTCTGAGTATAGAAGAGACAGGCCTTCTACCCTATGGCCCATGATGACTTCTCCACCGAGACATACCTCCCACCACGTAAGCCCTCTAAAAATAAAGGAACTCTTCCCGGATCACACTCAGAAGTCCAAAGCCATCTCACTTCAAAATCCCTCCATTCTTTTCTGTGGCCTTTTATTTCCACGATTCCCACGGGACTATGTGACTTAGATTACCGCCTGGCAATCTGTCTGGCACCTTCCCAGGGGAGGGTCTAGGACCCTGCCTCTTCTGTCCTCCGCTTGGAAGGACAACTTTCCTCCCTAGTTCTTTCCAGAGCTCAGGGAACGCCTACCAAGTCGGGGACTAAAACCCGCCTCTCAGCTTGGCGTCGTCTCCTTGGCCACTACCTGGTCTCGGGTCTGGCTCTCCTTTCTTGGTTGGGGAAACTGAGGCTCGGCGCCACGGTAACTTTCCTAGGATACACGGTCTGGGGGAGGGGACCCGTGTGTTCCTCCGTCCTTTGACCACATGCGCCCCCTTCTCCAAGAGCTTGGCTCGCAGCGAGTCTCTAGATCCGTGCATGGCTCCGGACGCGCGGGGAAAGTTGTCAGCCGTGGTGTGCAGAGTTGTCCTCAAGGTGCACCTCACCGGCCCCACGCCCACGTCGCGTCCACCTTGCACACACCCTGTCCCCGCCCGCGCCCCTCACCTCCCGCGCGCCGCCTCGCTCAGCCACTCCCGGCCCCGTTCGGGCCGCCGCCGCTTCCGCCCGCCGAGCGCGCAGCCTGTGAGCGCCGAGCCCTCGGAGCGCGCGGCGCGGGACGGGCAGGGCGCGCACTCTCGGCGGTGCACACGCCGCTCCAACTCTCAGGCGCGCGGGGTGCGTCCGCCCGCCACCGCCACCGCCGCCGCCGCCCCGGCACCGGGAGGGAGAGCGAGCGCTTTGTCCGCACGCCCGCCCGGGACTCTGCCCGGAGGAGGCAGCCGCGCCGAGTCCCCGCCTCCGCCTCTGCCCCCGGGCGGGCCGGGCCGGCCGCGGTGGGGGGAGCTAGGCTGAGGGCGAGGGTGGGGGTGGGGGCGGGCGCAGGAGGAGAGAGGAGGGCAGCGGAGGCGGCGGGAGCGCCGGGTGCCGGGCCGGGGGAGCCGCAGGCTCTCGGGAAGACGCGGATGATGAACAAGCTGTACATCGGGAACCTGAGCCCCGCCGTCACCGCCGACGACCTCCGGCAGCTCTTCGGGGACAGGAAGCTGCCCCTGGCGGGACAGGTCCTACTCAAGTCCGGCTACGCCTTCGTGGACTACCCCGACCAGAACTGGGCCATCCGCGCCATCGAGACCCTCTCCGGTGAGCACTCGGCGCTAACCACGCTGCGCCTCGCCGGCTCGGGACGGCGGCCGCGGGGAGGCCGAGCCCCACGGGCCGCGCCCGCCGCGACTCCCGCGCCCTCACGCTCACTTTCACGCACCAGCCCCGCGACTCTCGCGCCGGGCTGGCTCCGGGCTGGCCGGCTGCCCTGCCCCCACTGCGGGAGCTAACAGACCCTTGGGCCTCAGAGTCGGGGTGACCCTGTGCCCCTCCGAGGGTCCCCAGGCTCGCTGGTTCCCTAGGGGCGCCCCTGGAGTGCCCAGCTGCTCTCCGGAGCTTCCCCCGCCCCCATCTTTGCTGAGTCCCCCGTTTTTCTTTTTCTTGACCCTTCTAGTACCCCCTTTGCCAGGGACTCCCCAAATCCAGCATCTTCTCTCCTCCTAGCCAGACCTTCCTTCTTCCCATGCCTCGTGCCAAAGACCTCTCGCCCTCTGTCTTCTCCCAAGCCGCACTCTCCTTTTGAGACCCCCGTCCTGTCTTCTGGCCCCCCACTTTCGGCATCTCGACTTCACCTACTGAACCCTTCGAGGTCTTGGGGTTTTTCCCCACCCGGCCCTTGTCTGACCGCACATCTCCCTCAGTTCTTTCCCGAAGCTCAGTTCCCTCTCTCTGGTCTCGGAAGCGCTCCTATTTTTCCCTGAATTTTTTGTCCGATTTTATTGAGAAGAACTCGGGGCTGGGGGCTTTCCGCCTCCCGTCTCCCCGCCTCCTGCTCGGCCAGAAGCACCTTTTTACGAGGTACCCTGTCTCAACTCGGTGGGGGCCCGGGCTGAGAACCGGGAAAGAGGCGACCGGGGGGCCCGCGAGCGCTCTGGAGCCAAGACGGGAGTCGGAGCGCGACACACTCGCCCGCGCGCGCGCTCCCAGCTCGTATCCCGCACACGCACGCGGCGGGCCATGCTCCCGGGGGCCTGCGACCCCCGACTCCGCAAGGGAACCCCCCTTCCTTCGGAAACCTGTGCGGCGGGGTAAGCTGGCGAGACCTTTGGGTCACCCCACAGTAAGCGTCTGCAGAGCCAGGGACTCCTGCGCGTGTCCCAGGGACCGCTGGCAGGGAGGGTAGGGGGCGAGCGCCCGGGAGCCTCGGGGTCCCGGGGTGGCGGGATGGGGTGCTGGGGGCCGGAGAGACCGAGGCGCGCCAGCCCTGCAGCTTGAGTTTCAAATGAGCTCATCTTTTCAAATTGGCGCCGCTCTTTATTAAATGTGTTTTTCCGGTAATGCCACCCACAACTATACCTGGGGTCGGAACCGGGCTTGCGCCCGTCCCTCCTCGCTCGTCACCCGGGGCGCCCACTTTTCATCACAGTTGGCGCTAAGTTCGCCCAGCTGTGGCCGGGTGGAGACCCCTGAAGGCTCCAGAAGGCGGAGCCCGAGCGTGGAGTAGTGTGCGAGCCCCTCCTTAACCCCCGCGGGTTTGACTCTGGGAGGTTCTGAGTGCTTTAAATTTCTGTTTTAAAGGTAAAGTGGAATTGCATGGGAAAATCATGGAAGTTGATTACTCAGTCTCTAAAAAGCTAAGGTAAATATATTTTGCCTAGTTTCTTTTTTTCTTTATCCCTTCTGTGATTGGACTTCCATACGTATAACTAAAAAAAAAAATACGCTCAGCTTTAAAAAAAGTGTCTATATGGTTTGTAAAGGAGCTTTTGTTGGTTTTGTTAGTGGACATACATAGCTTAGAAAGTTATTGTTTTTATTATTTATTATTTTACTTTCATTATATAAGGTGTTTTCTGTGCTTGCAAACCGTTTGGTGCCTAATTAGGGGTCGGGATGGAGAACACTAGGTGGATTCAGTTGGCTGTGACCGATTAAGTTGTTTAATCATACATTGCCTTTCACTCCCCACTACCATCCCTAACCCCAGCACAATAGCAAACTTCCTGTGAGATGTTAAGAGTAAATATTTACTGTGTCAGCTGAATTGCTTAACTAAACCATGCGATTACTTTTTTTTTTTGCATAGTTTAGTGATGAATTATAAAATAATTCAGTAAATAAGGTTTTTTTGCACAGTATTCTAAAGAAGTAGCATGTTTGTATTGGATTCAGGGAGAAGCCAGACTTAGCTGAAGCGCTGGGTTTGGATCCCGATCACTTTGTTGTTACTGTTGCTTTAGAGAAACGTTGAGGGGGGATAAACAATGTCGCGGTGAAGTCGATAGTTAGCTATTGTTAATGAAGGAGTAACACGCTTTGTGGGGGTTGGGTTTCCCCAGTGATTATGAAAGAATGAAGGAGAACATCTTTGTTTAAAGCTCATTGTGGACTTTAAATTGGGAGCCTTTATTCTTTCTACCCCCACCCACCACGTGTCCTAACTTATTTTTTTATCCCATTAACTAACGTTTCTTTGCCATTCTTCATTAAGTATCTGAACTGGGGAGGAGGCTAAGTCTGATTTTTCCACCTTTTTAGTCTGAGGTATGCTCAAGCTCTGTCAGGATTGAGAACATTTTAAAACAAATTAATTTGGAGGGTTTTAAAAAAATATTGTGAGCACAGTTATACATACATCATAATGTAACAGAATCTGTTTGGAAATGATTGTGCCACATTAGAAAACTGTTTTTGAAAAGTTAAGAATTATGATTTGCAGTCTGGGCTGTTAAACTGAACAGATTCTTGTGCTGAAAATGTGTAGCTGGCTCTCTGTAAAGTGTCTTATGCTTATATATTTTCCTTCAAAGTTATTATTTTTTTAGTTGGGATGTGTAAGGGGATGTTTTCTGGGATGCTAAATACTATAAGTTTAAACCATTCATCTCTTAACAGTTGAAGATTTGATGAATAATGTTAGAACCACTGAGAATCCTTAAGGCAGTGTGCATCTATAAATATTTCATTTTTGTTGGCTGTCTTGCTCTTGTGAATCTGTTTGGAGATTAAAATGAACAAAAGTCACTAATTTTTAACTGAGGTTATTTGTTTTCCCATTATTCCATAGTGCAGTATGTATCATTTAATTTTCAAAATAAGTGAAGTACTAGTTTATTCAAAGTCATAGTGATCACCTAAAACTTATCAACAAAAAGACTACTTTGTTTTGTTTTGGTTTTGGTTTTTCGAGACAGGGTTTCTTTGTGTAGCCCTGGCTGTCCTGGAACTCACTCTGTAGACCAGGCTGGCCTCGAACTCAGAAATCCTCCTGCCTCTGCCTCCCAAGTGCTGGGATTAAAGGCGTGCGCCACCACCGCCCGGTGGTTATTGTTGTTGTTGTTGTTGTTTTTTTAAATGTAGGAGTTGTTTGCTTTTTGGCTGAAGTGTCACATAATTCTGTTTATATGAGTTCAAAAGTAGTCATGTCATAAGTTTTAGCATGAATTAAATGAACAGTCTAGGACTTCTATAGTCCCAGGAATAAATGATTTCTTTCTTTTTTTTTTTTTTTTCTGTTTTTGAGCAAGGGTTTTCTCTGTATAGCCCTGGCTGTCCTAGAACTCCCTCTGTAAACCAGTCTGGCCTTGAACTCAGAAATCCACTTGATTCTGCCTCCCAGGTGCTGGGACTAAAGGCATGTGCACTACCATTGCCCAGGAAATGATTTCTTTGAACATGTTGACATTATGAAGTAACTTGGAGGAATCTGTGAGCAGGCTGTGTGATTGACTCCACCAGAAGACAGTTGACATACCAGATGCATGGGAGCCGACTGGAGAGTGGCTCCAGCATGCACACTCACAGACCACCCCTCTCTCTCTCTCTCTCTCTCTCTCTCTCTCTGTCTCTCTCTCTCTCTCTCTCTCTCTCTCTCTCTCTCTCTCTGTTTAAAATCAAAAGTTACCTACTTGTTGTGCAAGCTAAGGGGGAGAAGGCTAAACTGGTTGAAATTGATTAGCTAAGGTCAGCCTTTGGGATGAGGCATCAGTAAATTCTCCATAATTCTGGGTGTAACTATGATTGTGGCTTTAGAACGACAAACAACAAAACAGGGTACTGTGATATTTAAGACCAAAACTTTCATGTTATGCAGTGATTTATTTTTTGTTCTTCGATGCAAATTGACAAGTTGGAAGTAAATTTGTAAAGTTCTGTATGTGTTTTTTTGAGTTCTGTAGAGCTGGAGGAAACAAGTTATTCTCGTTTGGCTCCTTGAAAAAAAATGATTCAACAATTGAATGCTAATTTTTTAATACTGTGCTTGGTTCTTTGGTTTTTTTTAAGGAGCTGTTTTAACATCTATATCCCAAATACTTTTTTCTTTTAAGCTAATGATAGTTTGTAAGATGCTTTAGTCTTTGTGGAATTATTGGCATGCTATTTGCTTACCACTGGGTCTTCAGTTAAATCACATAGCATCACTTTATACCAGTGGCTACAAAGTAGTCAGGCTAGACACTGCTGTTTTCTCAGTCACCCTGGAGGAGAGAATTCTTTCTCTTTGTACTACGTATGTTTCATTCTTTGTAAGTGCAAATTATTGTACTGTATGGTGTGCCCATCAGTTGATCTGCTTACATTCTACTCGGTTTCAGACTGCTGAATACAAATTTTTTTTTCTGTATTCATAGAGTAAGTACCTGTAGGTCAAAGATTTTAAGAGGAGAAAAATTGATAACTTTAAAAGTGCTGTTAAAAGTAATGGACTTGATAGAAATTTTCCTTTGGGTACTGTTGAAAGTTCTTCTAAAAAGTCATGACTGCACACTGGTACACATATTACTAACTTGAATGTGCTTTTGTCCCTAAAGTTGAATGATTCTGTGAGAAACAGAACTTAAAAAAGCAGGCAGTATCTGCCCACTTGTAGGAAGTAGCTGAATGATGGTAGATAGGGTTCTACTGGGACAGTTAGAGCCTCTGAAGTGGTTAGGGGCAAGCTGTGAATCTGTCTTTCATGAGTTAAAATCAGTAATTGTCTTCTCTCCAATGCAAATGAATTTGGGCTCCTATAGGAATGCTAAAGAAAACAGCATCCCAATTGTATTCTGGTTGTATGTGCTACATTGTGTATAGCTGAATTAAATACCAACCCCCAAACCCACCCAACTTCCAGCCCTCTGTAACAAAGGCTTTTTCTGCGTTAATTTTTAATTTTCTAGAAACAAGAAAGACTTTTTTAGTTTTAAATCTTTTTTAGTAGCCTTCTATTGCAAGACTTTGTTGAATTAGAAAGTAATGACCAGGCTTAATTATATATGTGGATAGATTAATACAATGTCATATGATATCAAACTGTAAAGTCGCTTAGATTTAGCTTTAAAATTGCAGTAGCACATTTTTTAAAAGATAACATGTTTGTTTGTTTTTTTCTCTAGAGAACATACGTTTTCCTGATCTCTAGAAATAAGTGTTAGGGTTGGAATAAAATGGTAAAGAAAAAATTACTTTGTATTTCAGTAACAATGTCTTAAAATTTACCTTTTTACATATTACTAAACATTAAAGACAAATGAGATCTACAAATAAAATATATTTTATTTTGCTTAGTTTTTTAACTCACCAAATAGTATCAATTTTTAAATTGTAAGGAAGCAATTTATAGAAATATTTAAATACTTAAACTTTAATTCTAAAAGAGAATTGATACATAGTCCATTTGCTGCATTGTGCTTTATAATAATATTTATTTGCAACTATATAGATAATAAGATGACCACTAAGAAGCCCTTATGTATCTCATTATGTTTAGCTGAGGTTGTCATTTCATAGATGAGGGGAAATTAATACTATTTGGAAAAAGCTTTTTATATATCATGGTCTGAAGTATATTTTCTTTAAGAAATGATTCTACCTTTTAAAATACATTTAAAAGATTAGAAGATTCAAAACTAACTACATGTGAAAATTATTTCACCATTTTAAATTTGTGTGTGTGTGTGTATGTGTATGTATGTATATATGTGTGTATGTGTGTAGGTTGCTTTAAGTTTCTTAGTGCATTGAAGAGGAATGTTAATAATGCTGTATTGTGTGTAAAACAGAGACCAGGGAAAATTTATTGCAAGACAGAAAAGCAGTTAAAAAAAAGATGTCTTCTAGAACTATTTATAAATGTTGGATATTTTCTAAATATCTGCTATCTACAACTGAATCACTATTCCATGTCTACTAATGAAACCCTCAAAAGTAGAGGAACAGTTGGTCAGTTGTTACTGAACTAAATTGACATCCCTCTGATTCAGTGGTGTGTATGCATTCTGTGGGGGGCAGTAGTTTTACACAGATTAAATAGGAAGACAAAAGAGATCTTTAATTGAGCAACCGTTACTCTGAGTTTCAGTCCAGACAAAGCTAATGAAAATCACTAGATGTTTGAAACTCTCAAAGGAAGGCACACATAATGCCATCTTCCCTGAGGGATGCCTAGCTCTTAAAGGTGCCATCCGTCACTTCTGCCAGCCAAGGCAAAGACACCTGCAGAAGACTGTACGGTGCAAAAACTACCTTCTTAGAGTTCTCTCAAATTCAATTCCATGAGGGCTTTGCTCTCCCCCACAGCCCCCTCCCTTTTATTTTTAAGACACAGCATCTCTCTGTGCAGCCCCAGCTGTTCCTGAACCCGTGAACCTCTGCCTCAGCCTCCTGAATGCTGGGATCGTACACACACACTACTGTGCTCAACTTTTAAAGTGTGTTACTGCATGTGAGTGTTCACTTAGAAATGCCGTACTTGGGAGGATGTTTTGTTATTTTTGCACAACCAATTATGGATCGATCAGTTTTTATTAGAAGAGGCATAGAATTGGAAACTGCTTAGAAAATTATAAATATAATTTAAGATATAATTTTAAAGAATGTATTTAAATAACTTGAGTGTATTTTTTTTTAAGAGACTGTTGAACCTTGGCTAAACTAACTTTAAAAAAATTATGAGCTTTGAAACTTCTAGTCAAAAGCATAATATCTCAAAAACCATGACTTCTTAATTTGAGGGATAGAAGAGTTGTGTTTAAGAAGGCATGCCTAAATAATTGATTGGTCTGGTTTTATTTTTTTGCAGTCACTGGGAAGTACAAATTAGTTTGGGGGAATATTCAAACAATGTTATTGAACACATAAAAGCAAGCAAACAGCACATATCTACCAGTAAAGACAACGCCCCCTCCTCATTTATTGCATTTAACCATTTTAAGTCTTTTGCTTTATAATTTGACTTGACGCTTACAAACTTATAATTTTCATTTGGTGGCATGGATGGTATGGGTTCTATTTTAGGTAGCAAATTGCAGAGTGTTTCGAATTATTTTTAAGTTTTACTTTTCCTGTTTTGATTATGGATTTTAGTAAGGCTGCTTCACAAAATAGAGGAAATAAATTATTTTTTTATTACAGAAAACCTTAGGTTCTGTTGCTTTCACTGTCAAAGAAGAGCAAGAAATCATAATAATGTGTCTTCAGTCTAGTTCAGAGTTGGGTGGCATGTTGATGCTGGATAAGTACAACGGAAACGAGTGCTTCTGTGTGAAGGACCATCATGTCCACAAGGCATCCTTAAGTCCATGGTTAGACATCGCCTCCTGAAGCAGTGATAAACCCCCAGCTCCACACCCACCCTGACCCCTAAGTAATAATTTTGTATTTTTGAGGTGCATTGCTTGCTTATTCTTGCATCTTCTCATTGTTTATGTCTCTTATGTTTTTATTTCCTAAACTCCAAACACTTAGTTACAGTTTTCCTGGTCTGTTAAAGTGGGCATTTTAAGTTCAGGGTTTTACCTAGCAAATAGAAACACTTGTGTGAATCTTTGCAACCAAAGGGATATTTGCAATTTTTCTTATTGTCATGTATTTATTTATGGAAGTGTGAATTGACTTTCCAATTCTTAGGTTTTATGATCTGGTACTGTTCTGAACACAGTACTAGAGAACACTGTGGTGAGGTGTAGCTCCTGTGGTTGCTTCTTAAGTTCATACAGTAAGTAATAAAACTGTTATGGCCTCTTCAACAGAAATGTTACTTTTTCTAAGTAAGATTTGGAAAAGGGGGAAAAGGATGAGTTTTTTTCTCATCTGAGGAAACTTAGTCTTAGAGAAATGGAGTAATTTGTCTAAAGCAGATAAATAAATTTAGTATCAGGGAAGAACCCAGGCAAGAGGTTCAGCACTGATTCTTACAGTAGAGGGCTTCACTTAACACTTGATCTTAAATGAATCAGCTGATCAAGTGATAGAACTTGTTCGTCAAGTGCCCAAGCTTGCAACCACCTCATTCTTCCCCTGGTCCAAGTGATCTGTTTTTCTGCACTACACTAGTTTTATAAGAAAAATAATTAGAAATAGACACAAAATGTTATTATTTTTTGGTTTTTCAAGGCAGGGTTTCTATGTGTAACAGCCCTGGCTGTCCTGGAACTCACTTTGTACACCAGGCTGGCCTTGAACTCACGGAGATCCTCCCACCTCTGCCTTCTGAGTGCTGGGATTAAAGGCATAGGTGAGCATGCCATTTTAAAAGCAACATTGATCCTTGCTCTCTATCTGCTTGCCATAGACAAGAGTGTGGGGCATTTCTCCAGGGAGGTGTTTGGTAGTTTTGTTTGGCTGCTGTTTATACTGTTTCATTTTTTTAGTGATTACATTCTTTGTATTAAGAAATAGAACAGTGCTAAGAAGGATGTTCCTCATTGGGGACAATGGCACACTGTTGATCCCAGGTCAGTCTGGTCTACATAACAAATTTAAGAGACCCTGTCTGTCCCAATAGGCCATAAAACCAAAATAGGACATTTGAGCCACAAATTAGGTTTAGAACTTTGGTTCTGGTCAACATTGTATCCTTTTCAGTAAAGTTGAAGAATTCACCTGGTGGGCTTCAAGGTTCAGCCTCGCAGGAGGCAGTGCTGGGTTTTGACTTCTTTCCTTGGTGGGACCTGCCAGTCTTTCTTCCTCTGCTTCATTTTCTGCATGAAGGTCTTTGACCTCTGCTGTGAGTATAAATGGAGGTATGCCATCAGTGCAGTCAAGTTCTTAATGACATACTCACTCAGCAACTGAGCACGTGTGAAGTGCCCTTCATCTCTGAGTGGTAATGTTTTCCTGAACTCACCATTTGGCTTCCTTCGACTTTTGTGGACTCTAATGGTAGTGGTGGTGGGACAGAGGGTGGAGTTATCATGAAAAAAAAAAGTAGGTGAAGGGTTATTTCTAACTCCTCATGTGGGTCTTTAAGTTGTACAGCTCAGGGCTCGATGTGGCATTTTCTGTGTAGTTGTGACTCAGAGGATGGGACAGGAAGAGAGTAACTAATAATTACTGAGCGGTAGCTGCATCTTGTGCATTTGTGGCTGTTTCTTTTCTTTAATAACATGAAACTCATTTTCTTCTATAGAGGGAGGTAGTACATGCTTTTAAATTAACTTTTTATTGATTCTTTGTGAGTTTCACAACATGCACCCCACTCTGAGTCATCCCCCCCAGTCCTCCAACCTTGCAACCTTCTCCCCGGATAAAAAAATAAGCAGAAAATAAATCATAGAAAACATGTCATCATGGACGCTGTAGTATGTCACAGTGCCACAGTATAGCTTTCTGTCCACACACCTTCACTTCAGATGTTTGTTGCAATGAGTCACTGGTCTGGTTTGGGGTCTCTGGCTTCTGTGATACTGTCAGGATTGGATCCTCCCTGGGTCTTTTCCGGGTTATCCTGTTGTTCTGTGCACTGTCTCACGTATATCCTGCAGCAGGACCGCCAGACAGCCCTCTCTCAAGCCCTAGCAGTGAAGGTGGTACATTCTTAACCATAAGATAATATTATGAAATGTGTTAAATTGTAAAAGATAATTTCTTTTCTCAGTCAAGATCCTGAAGGTAGCTTAAGGTATCAGAAGATACTGTGTGTGTGTGTGTGGTTTTTCAAGGCAGGTATTTTCAGTGCAACCCTGGTTATCCTGGACTCACTTCGTAGATCAGGCTGGCCTAGAACTCAGAGCCTGCCTGGCATTAAAGGTGTGCACCACCACATCTGGCTTAGAAGATGAATTTTTAATACATATCTTCTTTTACCCTTTTCTCTTTGAGAAATGAAGCAAAAAACTGTGTGGCCTTCCTGTGTGCAGGTAGCTTCCTATCAGTCACCATTGAATGAGTCGCTAGCGATGCCGTGTGGCCTTTGCCCCCTTGGAACCTCTTTCTTCAGTTCCTCCTCTCTGATGTTAACAACCCTACTTTGAAAAATGGATGTTTTTCTTCATATTGTATGCTCGGAGTTCTAAAGTGCAGTTCTCTGTGTATTTCTTTGTCAGATGTCGATGATGAAAGATTAACACAGAAAGGGCGTTTAGTCCTTTCATTGATTAAGAAAGAAAGGAGGAAGAAAGGGAGGAGATGCCACAGAAACGGGCCCTGGGTGGCTGAAGCCTGTGGTGCGGTTGTGTTCTCTGGAATTCCAGAGCACGGGAGGAGTGGTCGGGGTTCCCAAGCCGCCAGGGATGAGCAACTCTGTAACCTTTCTTTCCTTGACAATTGAAAACTCCTGGAGTGACTGGTCTGCTTCCAAGGCTTCTTGCTTTAAGCCCCTGCACTGACCACTTCCTCTCCTGCTGCCTTCCCTTTGCATTTTTGAGGGTACTAGGAAAGCTGGGTTGTAGGCCTGGTGTGTATGCTAGCCCCAGTGTCCCTCGCCTGCCGGCTGAGGTTTGGGGCAGCTCAGGAGGCACGTGTGTGCTTGCTCAGTGTGTTGGAATGTATGCGCTCTGTGGCACACACTTCCTTGAACTGTGCAGCTGAAACACCAGCCGACTTCTATGGGTGTGGGGCCACGCACTGCAGACTTTTTGAAGTGGTTGAAAGATTGGGAAAGAGTTTCTCCATGCTGAAGGTTTTCCCTTAGTAAGTGCGGTCGTCTGCATCCTTTGCAAAGGGAAGACATCTCATTTCCTTCTTAATTATTGAAGGATAGAAAAGAAATCTGGATATATAACTCATCTGACTTCTGGATCTAGCTAGCCTTTCCCTCCCCCCCTCTCTGTAATTGACAGTGGCGCCTTGAAGCTTGGACTTTGACTCTGTTCTTGATGGGACACCTGAGTAGGAGGGAATTGGGCATCTTCAGAAACACACAACTTATCCTCCCTCTTAGGGAATTAAAAAAGAAGTCTAATGGCTTAGGACTTTTAACTTTTAGCCACTTTTATTCTTAAAATTTTATACATTTTATCTGTTTATCACAAAATATCCAAGATGACAGAAATAAGATTGAGATCTAGTAAAAGGGCATCTTGTTTTCGGAGTTAAAGAGGCCTGGGAACATGTGGTTGCATCTTTAGACTTTTGCCCCAGAAAAGTTAGTTCTTTTGTTCATGATTTTCATATAAATAGTTTGACATGTATATCTATTTCAGTAATGCTACCGAAATTGATTTGTAGCTTTAGTGGTTTTTTTGTTGTTGTTGGTTGTTTATTTTTGTAAACAAGGTTTCTCAGTATATCCCTGGCTGTTCCAGAACTCACTCTGTAAACTAGGCTGGCCTCAAACTCAGAGGTCTGCCTGCCTCTGCCTCCCCAGTGCTGGTATTAAAGGCTGCTACTGCCTAGCAGGTTTGTGTTAGCTTACATGTGGTGATTATGATCACAGTGTTATATGTGCCTACCTGACATTTCAAGGCTAAACTCTGAATTTGACTTTCTGTGGCAGTGGTTTTTAGCACTGTTCCACAGAGCCTCTGACTGAGGATCGCGGAGTTTATTTATGGAGACACGGAGTAGCTGTGTGTTCTTGAGAGCTCCATTCCTGTGGCTGTGCTCATGGCTTCTGTAGATACTGTAGTTGCCTCTCGAATTTGGTTTAGAAAGGGGTGTGGTATTAAAAAGAAAAAAAGCCTACCGGTGTGTGTGAGGTCTGGATGATCTTACCAGGCTTTGATTGGCTTACAGAGCACCCAGCCCTCTCCTGGTCGGTTGGCACCTTCCCTCTTGTGTGGTGGCCTTCTGGCCTCTGTCACTTTCACTTTAGAAGCTGCTTTGCCAGTTGCAGAGCAGGCTCCTAAATCTATGGATTTCCCTGTAATCAACAACAGTTTCCTTGAGGATCTTCTAGGCAAGCAGCCCTTCACAAATCCACTGGAGTCACCATGAATGGTGACATGGGATCCTCACCTGTGAGGGACAAGCTTTCACTTTAGGTTTTCATGCTCCCTTCCAGAAGAGAACAGCTCTACCAGTAACCACTGTGCTCTTGCCACACAGCAGTAACATAATCTTGAAAACATTTAAACAGGTTAGATTGACAGCCAGCAAGTCAGATGGGGTGGGAGTCATCATACTCTTTCCATATCACATGGGGTTTATTCAGAAAGAGGGTATTACTCTTAAAAAAGCTAAAAATAGAAAGTGGCTGACTGGAAAGTGACAGGGGGGGCTGTGGGAGTGAGGAGGACAGATGGGCGAACATAAAGCACATTACATGTATGTAATATGTATGTAATGACAGGAAAATGTCCTAGTGGAAGCCATGTGCTATGGGTAACTAATATCTGATAATAAAATCATTCTTTTAAGAAGGGCCAGTAAGATGGCTCAGCAGGCAAAATAATTGTCAATCAAACCTGATAATCTGAACTCAGCCTCCAAGAATCAACTCCTGCAAGCTGTCCTCTGACCTCCATGTGCATGCTGTGGTACACCCATGCTCAGACTCACACAAACATTGTACGCACACACACTCTCGAGTGAGCACACACAAATAAAAAACAAGTTTAAAACTTAAAGATTGTAAGCATGGTGAAAAAGAAGTTATGGTTCCATTTGTCATGTAAAATTTTATTTATTATTGGGGAGGCCCGAGGACCACAGCATGTGCGTGAGAAGCTGGGAAGCGGCTTTTCTGCCTTGTGGATTGCAATGTTGCCAGAAAGCACCTTCACCTGCTGAGCCATGCTATTGGCCCATGATTACCTACTGATGACTGAAAATGTTTTGAATAAACTATAAAGTAGCCTTTAAATCATAGTGGTGGCAAGAGATTATCAGTGGTCATACTGTGTAAAATAATTCCCCCTTTCTTACATTTTTTTTTATCACTGATTTTATAGGTCCCAATAATAACTAATTACCTGAGAGAGTAATTATAGGTCAAATACGAATTTTTAAAACATTTGTCAGTTGTCTTTATTTTTAACTCTTTGAGAATTTTGTACATAATCCCCACTCTTCTTCCAAACTCCTCAGATCTACCTCCCTCTCTCCCTGTCCTCACTTAAGGTTTTAAAAACTTAAATGAAATCTACCAAACCCAGTTTGCCCCCACTTATGAGGCCATCTGTTGGAGCGTGCTCAAAGCAGTGACTACGTCCTTAAAGACAACTGCTTCTCATACCTCATCCAGCAGCTGTCGGCTGGCAGTAGCTCCTCAGTGAGCTAGGTGGGGTGGGAGCTAGGTGGGGTGAGCTAGGTGGGGTGAGCTAGGTGGGTGGGAGCTTTCCAGCTTCTCCCCCACTCCATCCTGGAATGTTCAGTGGCTTGCTCTAGAGCAGGCAAGCACAACTGTGTGTTCATGACCTACACAGCCTGCTGGGCCACCCTGTTTATAACTTCTTCTCTGAATCTTCTGGGGGATATGTAGATTCTACTTTCTCCTATTGGCTTTGTCTATTGACAAAACCTGGAATAATTTACAAAACCCATTCTTCAGTTACTCTTACCTGAGGCCAGGGACTGTTAGGAGCCTGCAGGGCTCTGGCGCCCCATGGGTGATGCCCAGCATGGCTGCGTCTGTGCTCTCATTCCCACTGCCTCCTCGCCCAGGATCAGTGACCTCATACATATATACATCTCCCTTTTGCAATAAGATGAGGCTCACAGGGGCCCATTCTCAGGAATCTGTAGACAGCAGCAGCAGGAGGTTTCTGGAGTATGCAGAAGAGAGCTCCAGCCACCTGTGGCCACTGGGAAGTGTAGGGCCAGTGTTTGCAAATACAATTTCCAAGGGAAAAACCATTTTTAATGCAGAATCCTTACTTATATTTTATGTGTATTTTGCCTGCATATATGTATGTGTACCACAGGCGTGCCTGGTGCTCGTGGAGGTTCAAATAGGGCATTGGATCCCCTGAAACTGGAGTTTGTTGGTTGTGAGCCACTGTGTGGGTGCTGGGGCCTGAGCCTGCGTCCTCTGGTGGAGCAGCCTGTGCTCCTATCTGCTGAGCATCTCTTTAGCTCCTAATCCCCGAAGTTTTAAATTTTGCTGACAGTTCAAAAATGTTTGTAAACATTGAGGATCCAGAAAGACACAGGTAGTGGTTAAAGAAGGCTCGTGGGTTGACATTTGCTACTCTCTACCGTGTGAGTATCTGTATCCATAAAGTAAATACGCAAGAGCTGAAGACACAATGGGGGGAGGGTGTGTGTGTGGACCTGTGTATGTGAGTGAGTGTGTGTCTACGTGTGTGTCTGTGTGAGTGTGTAAGTGTGTGAGTGAGTGAGAGTGACAGTGTGTCTGTGTGAGTGTGTACTTGTGTGTGACTGTGAGTGAGTACGTGTGTGTGTGTGTGTGTGAGTGAGTAACTGTGTATATGTGAGCGAGTGAGTGAGCGAGTGAGCAAGTGAGGGATTCTGAGACAAGACAGTGTGTGTGGCCCCAGCTGTCCTGAAACTCACAGAGACCTGCCTGCCTCTGCTTTCCTGAGAGCTGGCGTGCAGCACCACACCCTACCCACTGCCTACTAGCTGTTTGTCCATGAGTGAGAAGAGGAAAACCCTTCTCTCAATAGGCTGGATGTGTTGTGCTTCCACATCCCCACACCCTCCTTGTGTGCCCGTGGGGACCAGCGGTTGACATTGACCGTTTCCTTACCCTCTCCCCTTCTGGTCACTTTGAGACAGGGTATTTCATTAAGCCTGAAGCTTGCCAGTTCTGCCATACTGCCTGGTCTGCTAGCTGCAGGACTACCCAGATACTTGTTTTGTGGAGCCATCTAAAATCTTTTTAAATATAGGAAATACATATACTGACTATGTGTATTGTCTCACATGTATATATTATATACTATGGGCTCATATGATAAAATATAGCCCTCTGTTTCCACTTAGTTGGAATAACATGCTTCCACTTTCTGATCCACACCAAGGCAACTCTAGCATGTGCTATAATTCATGTGCTAGGGACTGGTGATTCCCTGCATCTGGCAAATACTTAAAAGTTTTGTTCTACATTTCCTTGTGAGAGTGTGCGCGTGTGTGCGTGCATGTGTGCACGTGCTGTAGAGGTGAGAGAGGAGTGTGTTCTCTCCTTCTCCTACCTAGGTTCTGGGGATCTAACTCAGGTCATCAGGCTGCCTGGCAAACAGCTTTCCAGTGTGGTGTGAATGAGGAATGTCCTCCACGGTCGGCATATGGACACTTTTCCCCAGGTGATGGCATCATGTGGAAAGGCTTAGGTGCTATAGCCTTGCTTGCTTCAGGATAAAAAGCCTTTGTTACTTGGGGCTGAGCTTTGAGATTTAGAGAACTTGCCTCCTTCTAGTTTGCTGCCTCTGCTCTGTGCTTGTGGTTGAGGATGTGAGGGCTTAGCACCCCGTCCCCAGTGCAGTGTCTGCCACCTACTTCCATGCGACCCCACCGTGATGGATTCTTATCCCTCTGGAACTACAAACCAAGATGAGCCCTTCTGTAACTTGCTGTTGGTCATGGTATTTTATCACAGCAACAAAAAAGTAGCTGCTATACCCATTGAGCCATCTTGTCAGCTCAGATTAAACCCTTCTGAAAATATGACCTTGGGTTACTCAGGTAAATGTCTACTCTAAAGTGACATAGAAAGTTTTAGTTTAGTTTTTTTTTTTTCCCTAAGACAGGGTCTTTCCATGTAGCCCTGACTGGCCTGAGATGTGTAGTTATCCCACTCCTGCTGTTCCATGTGCTAGGATGACAGATGTGTCTCACCACTCCTGGAAAAGGCAGATGAAAGTAAAATATACCAGTAAAGAAATATACTAATGAAAAGTGGTGTGTTTAAATATGTTTGAAAGTGTTCTGGTTAGCGTTGTACTTTTTGTGAGTTTAAACTGAGGCATTTGAAGGCTATTTAGATTCAGATCTTTGGCTCTGGGTGCAATAAATACTCATTAAGGCCAAAGTAAAACTTGTGGACTTAAGAGACATTTTCAAAAAATAAAAATAAGAACCGCTCTGAGGCCTGGGGATGTAGCTCGTTGACAGAGTGCTTGCCCAGCGCCAGGAAGCCCTGATTCAGTCTCTGGTACTGCCTAAGGCTGGTGCAGTGGATCCTCTGTCATCCCAACATTGCAGGGGGGCCGTCAGAAGCGTGAAGAAGCTGGTCACTGAGATTCCAGCCAGCATAGGTCAGATACAGTTTGGAAGTTCAGGATCTAAGTGGTTCCACAAAAATGGCCAGCCTCGTTTTGCAGGGCAGGGTGATGAAGAGAGGGAGGACTGGGGAGGACTGGTCTATGGCCACATTTTTCTTCTGTTTTGTTTTTTGTTTTTAAACTTTTCTTTTAATTTAAGATTTATTTATTTTATGTATATGAGTGCTCTATGTGCATGTATAACTGCACACCAGAAGAGTGGGTCAGATCACATTAGAGATGGTTGTAGCCACCATGTGGTTGCTGGGGACTGAACTCCAGACCTCTGGAAGAGAGCAGTCAGTGCTCTTAACCTTCAAACTATCTCTCTGACCTACATTTCTTTTTCTTAAAGACAGGGTTTCACTATGTTACCCTGGCTGGCCTAGAACTCATGGAAATCTGCCTCTGGAGTGTTGGAGGTTTTTGTTGTTATTGGGTTTGTTTGTTTTGTTGGTTGTTGTTATTGTTGGTTCTATTTTATACTTATGTATTTGAGACAGGATTTCCCTTTGTAACCCTGGCTGTCCTGGAACTTTTTCTATAGAACAGGCTGACTTAAAACTCAGAGATCTGCCTGCCTCTGTGTCCTGAGTGCTGAGATTAAAAGCATAGGCCATCATTGCCAGGGTGAATGTTGGGATTTAATGCATGGATATCACCATTCCTGGCCTGGGCTGCTGGTCTTCTGAACATAAACACTTTTTTTTTTTAATCACTATGCAGACCAAGCTGGCCTAGAAGGCGTGTAGAGCAGGCTAGCCTTGAACTCATAGAGAGTGACCTGCCTCAGCCTCCCTAGTTTTACAGGGCAGGGTGCACTCTTTACAGGTCCCCACAGACAGACAGAGTGAGAGACAGCAGCTCGAGCTGCTGCTGCTGCTGTCATCGGAAGGCTTGGTTGTGGCACCTCACAGCATAGCCTGCTTTTCCGTTCTCTTGGGATCGTGTCAGCAGGCTCCCCCAACGTCAGGACACAGGAGAATAATGTCACCAGCTGCCTTCCATGACCTTGGTATTGTTTTTGCATACCCTCCCTTTATTAGACATGAGACACGAAGTCTAGTCCACTCTCTCAGGGTGTTGAATGTCAGGAGGTGACACCTTTGGGAGCTGAAGTCAACCAGGAAGTGACAAGCAGATGCGTGCTTTCTTCGTGACTTACACTGAAGGGCAAGAACGCCAACACAGTAGCCTTTACAGTTAATGCCTTTCAGATTCTAGGGAATGATGGTTGTATCAGTTGTTGGCTTCTGAATTGTGTTGATGTCTCCGTACACCTGTAGAGTAAGGAAGACATCCACGGTCTCCATTTTGGAGATTACAGAATGAGGCACACACAGGTTCTTCATGCCTCTGGCGAGGATACATTTTTACTCTCAGTCTCAGTCTTAGGTTTTTGTTGTTGTTATTGTTTTAACGTCTTTCTCTTCTCTGAAGGATAATTTCACTCTGCCCCCCTTTTGTAGAAACAACTGTCCCCCCCGCCTGAAAGAGCTGATGATTTTAAATACCTAGTTGAAGACACACACACACACACACAACTTTTCTACTATCAATACAGATGTTTGCTACATTTCTGCCAGCAGCGAGCCTTTTTTGCTATTTTTGTAACTGGGTGAGGTCTGATTTCTCCAGAATTACGCCATACTGTGGTTAGCCATGGCCTACAAGAGGGAAATAGATTTACTCTTTAAAATCATAGGTTTTCTAAGAAATGTGCCGTTTACTATCCAAACACGAACATCTTTCTCCAGCAGAACACGGTGGTCACTTTGATATTAGACACATGCAGCTCTCCCCACCCCCTCAGAGATCAAAAGCCATGGGGTCCTCAGATCTTTGGCTCCTACCTTTATCACACACACACACACACACACACACACACACACACACACACAGACACTTCTATTGGTATCTGTCATGTTTGAAGAGATTTGAGAGTATTTAGAGATTGTTTTTCCTGTCAAGCATATTCATGTCTGTGGAAGCCAGGGCCTACAGCATTCTAAACAAATGTAGCCACAGAGTAATATCCCTGGTATAAACATACCCATGTGCATATCAGGTGATTTGTTTTGTATTTTACCAAATGGGCACCAGCTTCTCAGCTTTGCATTTAGGCTGCCATGAGCCACTTGACTTACTCAGTAGAGAGGATAATAACAGCTGTGATCTCAAACGCCTCCTTACGCTCATCCCTGGCTAGCTGCAGTGTACTTGTTCCTGGAATACATGTAACTTAAGAAAAAAGTTTCTGGGAACTTAAGTTATGTGGCATGGTAAGTTTTTGCTCCCTTTTAAGAATAAGACTTATTTATTTTTATTCATTGTCTTACTTATGGTTCCCATTGCTGTGAGGAGACACCATGACCAAAGGCAACTTGGGAAGAAAGACTTCATTTCACTCCCCAACATCATGGTTCATCATCGAAGGAAGTCAGGACAGGATCTTAAGCAGGGCAGGATCCGGGGCAGGAGCTGATGCGGAGGCCATGGAAGGTGCTGATTACTGATTTGTTCCCCATGGCTTACTCAGCCTGCTTTCTCATAGAACCCAGGACCATAGCCCAGGGTTGGTACCATCCACAATGGTCTGATCCTTACCCCATCAATCACTAATTAGGAAAATGCCTTACAGATTTGTCTACAACCTGATTTTACGGAGGATATTCTCAACTGAGGCTCTCTCCTCTCAGCTAACTTTAGATTAAGTCAAATTGACATAAAACCAGCCAGCACATGTATGTAGATGTGTGTACACATGTGAGTTTTTGTGCACCAGGTGCTCCAAGTGTCTGTGGAAGCGTGTGTGTGTGTGTGTGTGTGTGTCTGTGTCTGTGTCTGTGTCTGTGTCTGTCTGTGTTAGGTCCTGTGGACCTGGAGTTAATGAGCATTCATGAGCCACCTCATGTGGGTTTTGGGAACCAAGCCTCTGTCCCCTAGGAGAGACATGATTGCTTTTAACTGCTGAGCTGTCTCCCAGCCCTTGTCGTTTGCTTTGTGTAGAGTGCATCTTAGAATCCTAGTTCCTTAGTGTTGTCTACTTCAGAAACGTGCTTTTTTTTTATTAAAAAAAATGCAATGCTAAATTTTCTGCAAAGTTTACATATTCCACTGAACCAGTGTATATTCCCAATGATTCTTCTTACTCCTTACTCCTTTCTCTCCTTGTTTGAGACGGGACCGGAGACCAACCAACCAACCTGGTCTTGAGGTTCACAACCCTCCTGCCCCTGCTGCTAAGTGCTGGCATCAAATGTCTGCACCATCATGCCCGGCTTTTGGTCTGTGATCTGAGTGGCTTGCTGACTCCGCTACAGTTTAAAATGTTGACTATGTGTGTGCATGATCAAGACCAGAGGTCAGCCTTGGATGTCATTCCTCAAGAGCTGTGCATTTTACCTTTTGAGACAGGGTCTGTCACATGTTTGTCTGAATGCCTGCATATGTGTGTGCCTGTAAGTTGGAGGGCAACCTTGGGTGAAAGACAATCTCTTCTGGCCTACAGCTCCAAGTGGGCTGGACTTGTGGCCACTGAGGCAGGAAAGCAGTTTGCTTTGCTTTCTAGCCCAGGGGTTACGAGCACTCACCACTACACTTAGACCCGTACAAGGCAACCCATCTGTGAAGTAACTTATGTGTGGACTTGGAGAAATACCTTTGCGTTGGGACCAGCTAATTTAATACTTGAACCTCCAGTTCTCGCTTTGTGTTCCCAGCTCCTAGGAGCCACAAGAAGTAGGTCCCATTTCCCATGTGTCCTTTAGCACAGATATCCGAACTGCCACTCTGAAAACATAAGCAATTTAAGCAAGTTAAATTTCCCTGAGTTGGATGGATATGGTTCACTTATACAGTTTGCATCATCAGTTGAAACTAGTTGAAAAGGAAGGCAGTGATAATTCCTGTTCAGGTGCATTAAAATGCTGCTTTCAGTTACATACTCCGGCCCAGGTGTTTGTCAGACTTGACTGTGTTAAACTCCCACTATGCTTTTCTCTTTGAGTAAAAATATGACTTGTTTCTGATGTGAGTGCCATAAAAATGCTCTGGAAACATGTTAAACTAGCTAGTTCTCTGGTTTAAAGTGCCCTCTTTGTGATGGTGGTATATATTGATTTTCTTTTCTTTCTTTTTTTTTAATTTCTGTCACTTTTCATTTTTTTATTTTATTTTCTAAGTTTTTTTTATTTACATTCCAAATCATTTCCCCTTTCCCATTTCCTCCCTCCCCGAAAGTCCCATAAGCCCCCTTCCCTCCCTCTTTTCCCCATTCAACCCCCTCTTGCTTCTCTGTCCTGGCGTTCCCCTACATCCAGTCTTTCCAGGACCAGGGTCTCTCCTTCCATCTTCTTGGAAATCTATTGATATGCGAATTGTGTATATTGATTTTCTTAATTGTGTCAAGTGTCCTGCCTCAGCCTCCTGAGTGCTGGGATGTCAAGTATGAGCCACCAGCCCCACTCAGGTGATACTGAGTGTAAGGGTTTGCATTTGTGGGAAGATGATGACCTGTATAGTTGGTAGGCAAGAGAGGCTTGCAGGGTTGTTATCTTAGTCTGTAACCTCCACTTCAGCTTGCTAGAGCAAGCTTTATACCAGTTAACATCTAAATTTATTTGAGCTCAAGTGAAGAAGTTGTATTAGTTGTTTTTTTTGGTTGCTGTGATTAAAAACATCATGACCAAGGCAACTTATGAAAGAGTGTTTAGTTGGGCTTGTGCTTTCAGAGAGCTCGGAGGCCATGGTGGTGGATCAAAGACATCACAACAGGAATAGCTGAGTGCTCACATCTCAAACCACAAACAACAGACAGAGAGCTCATTGGGGATGGCAGGAGTTGTTTAAAACCTCAAAGCCCGCTCCTAGTACACACCTCCAACAAGCCCACACCGCTTAATCCTTCCCAAGCAGTTCTACCAACTGGAGACCAAGTATTCAAACATAAGAGTCTATGGGGGCCTTTTTCATTCATACCACCACAGAGGTATTTATGAGTGCTTTTCCTTGAGAAACAATGTCATTTTAGGCAGTCTCAGCCAGGGTATTTCTTTTTTCTTTTCTTTTTTTAAAGGTTTATTTATTTTATTTTTGAAGTATATGAGTACACAGATGGTTATGAGCCATCATGTGGTCGCTGGGAATTGAACTCAGGACCTCTACTTGCTTGGGCTCTGCTCGCTCTGGCACAAAGATTTGTTTATTATTATATGTAAGTACACTGTAGCTGTCTTCAGACACACCAGAAGGAGTCAGATCTCATTACGAATGCTTGTGAGCCACCATGTGATTTGAACTCAGGACCTTTGGAAGAGCAGTCAGTGCTCTTCATTGCTGAGCCAGGGTATCTCCAGCCCCAGGGTATTTCTTTTAAAGACCTAAACATTGTGGGTGGTGCTTTAGTCTGCTGGTGGGAATAAAGGGGTTTCTCTACCTCAGGTGATGTTGCAATTGTGTTGAAATAACCCATTCTTCTCACTGGGCCCCCTCCTGTTTTCACATCTCTCTGTGTGTTCCACTGTGTTTGATAGTCTTTTGTGCAACTTGCAGAGGCTACACCACTGGGGAACAGAATTCCCCCTCTGCAACACGTCTAAATGCCTGTGGTCCATTAAGGCTGGGATGGGATGCTGTTCAGAACAAAAGATAGTCAAAACCTGGTCTGCCCTCTACCTGTGGGTACCCCTGGGATGCAGTTCCTGTTTCCCACATACATCCTCTTTATCATTTACTGCCAAGCATTCAGCAAGGGATTTCTGAATGGGAAACATTGGATTAATACTGGAAAGTCCAAAGGTAGGAAAAACAGAGAGCCTGTCAGCCTAGGATTCAAACTAGCATGTATTGCTGGCATGATCATTCCTGAAATGGCTGGGGACAAGGTCCAGACAGCTCGTGGGGCAGGCAGTAAACTGCAGAGGCATTGTAAAAGTTGTTGTGAACACTGAAAATTGGCTGCTCCCTCTGGCCCCAGTCCCCTTGAACACACATCTAAAAGGGCTTGTCCTGAGTCATGTGACTTCTGGTCCTTCTGGGTGGCTCTTTCCAGATCTCAGTTACCTTCTCAGTCGTGAACCTTTGTGTCTGTTTACACCCCTAGCAGGAAGGAAAGGGGCACTTAAGGTATGTGTTCCTCAAGACTGGCTGTGCAAGCGGATTCTCAAGGATTGAAATACATTGTATCGCTTTATTACCGCTTAATTTTGGTACCATTCTTAGGGAAAAGTACACTAATAAAGCTGTTACCCTTTTAAATTGACAAGCAGAAAGTGCTTTTGTTGACTTTTAGTCTCTTGTAGCCCAGGCTAGCATTGACCTTTCTGTGTAGTTTCAGAGAAGGACCTTGAACTCAAGCCTCTACTTCCCCATTGCTGGGATTACAGGCTTGTATCACCATATAGGGAAAAACCCTTTTCTCTGCTAAGACTGCTGAAAACCAGTCTGAAACCTTAGCACTCCTTTCCAAAGTGAAGGTTATTTTTTATTTTTATTTATTTATTTATTTTTTGGAGACAGGGATTTTCTGTGTAGCCCTGGCTGTCCTGGAATTCACTCTGTAGACCAGGCTGGCCTCAAACTCAGAAATTGGCCTGCCTCTGCTTCCCAAATGCTGGGATTAAAGGCATGTGCCACCATTGCCCAGCGGTTAATTTTTTTTTTATTGGATATTTTCTTTATTTACATTTCAAATGTTTTCCCCTTTCCAGGTCTTCCCTTTGGAAACCTCCTATCCCATCCACCCTCTCCCTGCCTCTATGAGGGTGCTCCCCCACCCACCCATTCTCCTACAATGGGGCATCTTACACCCTCAGGCCCAAGGGCCACGCCTCCCACTGATGTCCTACAGGGCCATCCTCTGCCACATATGCAGCCGGAGCCATGGATCCCTCCACGTGTATTCTTTGTTTGGTGGTCCATTCCCCAGGACCTCCCAGGGTGTAGGTTAATTTTTAAGGAGGTGATTTAGGATAACAATAATGTTCTTTAAATCAGAGAAGGCTGAGTTGATGGTTCTCTGTGTGGCCTGTGGGCCAGGCACATCTGCACTACAGAGGAAATTTGTTAGAAGTGTAAGGTTGGGGTTGGGGTGAAAAATGTAAACACAGAGTATACTGAATCAGAGCTGCCCCAGACGGTGTATAGGTGCATCTGGATGGACATCTTAAGTATGTAGGGAGTCTTGGTCTTGAGGGGCTGGATTCTGGCACAGCTTTGTGTAGGTAGTGTACAACCAGTACTGACATCATGGTGACCAGAAGTTTAGAACACACTTCAGTTGTCCTCTGAAGTGTCTTCCTCCTGAAAGTTTAGTAAAGAAAAACTTAGTTATTGTTTGTTTAGTTGGGCCTTACTGAGCAGGCAGCCACTGCTTTTCACAGTATCACATTATAAACATCCCAAGAGAAAACACCCTATAAAAATAGTTTGGGGTGGGATGGGAGACTGGAGTGATGACTCAGTGGTTAAGAGCTCTTACTGTTCTTACCAAGGACCGGGTTTGGTTCCCAGGACCCACACGGAATCTCATGACTATCCCAAACTCCACCTGCAGGGGATTTGATACCCTCTTCTGGGCGCCAGGCATGAACGTAGTACACAGACATATATGTAGGCAAAGAACTAACACAAACATATGATCTTAAAAATAGTTACGTGTATGTGGATATACATGTGGGAGCATGTGTGCCCCCCCTTGTTTGTGAGCATACAGATGGGAGTGGTCAACCTTGGGTGTCTTCCTCTATCGCTTTCCTCGTTTTTTGAGACAGACTCTCTCAGAGAACCTGGTGCTTAGTGATTTAGCAGGATAGAATGGCTGGCCAGCAAACCCTGGGGATCTGAGGTTACAGGCTTATGCTGCCATGCCCGGCTTTTATGTGGGTGTGATGGATTGGAACTCAGCTCCTAATGCTTAACAGCAAATACTTTTATCTGGTGAACCATCTCCCCAGGCCCAAAACAGACATAGGGAGATAGATCAGTGGGTAAGCACCTTTGTCTTAAAGGCATGAGGACCTGAGGTTAAACCCAGAATCCACATAGATATCAGATGCATACTGGGAGCTATAGCCCCAGTGCTCCTGTGGGTGAGATGGGAGGCAGAGACAGGACAGAGACTCTGTGGGAATTTGCAGGCTTCTAGTGTGGTATACACAGTGAGAAAACAATAGAGAACCCTGGCTCAAGGTGGAAGGCTAGTGATGACACCCGAGGTTGTCCTCTGACTTCCATATGCATGCTGGGATGCGTATGCGTGAGCGTGTGTGTGTGTGTGTGTGTGTGTGTGTGTGTGTGTGTGTGTGTGTGTTAGACAGGTGTTGTCAAGCAGTGGTATTTTCCTATATTCACAGTGTCACATTTCAGTGTTAACTCCCTTATCAAGGCCTTGGCATTGAATAAATCGTAGAGTGGACCTGTAGCACGTGATGAAGTAAACGGCGGCGCAGTGATTGTAGGCATCCGTAGTAATTTAAATATGAATGTTGCACCACTCCCAGAAAAATCAGCATGTATGTAGTGTACACTTGGGGACTGCTTCCCCAGAGGTCTCAGCAGTGAGGGAAAAAATGTGGGTCATCTCAGCAACAGATTCTGAATCTAGTGTTTAATATACTGTACTTGGAGAATTTGGAAAGCAAAGATTTGGAGAGCCTGAGCTACTCAGACTGTCTCAGGAGGTCTTGAAAAATGTCTTCCCCACAGTTCACTTCAGGATGGGGATCCAGCAGTGGCTTCTAGAGACAGGGAGAACAAGGAAAGCGTGTGTGTGTGTTATATGCATACATATGAGCATGTGTGGAGGCCAGAGGTTGATGTGAAGTGTCTTCTTTAGGCTCTTTTTTTTAAGCATTTAAAGATTACACATATATTGTGCATGTGTGTGTGTGTACTTCTGTGCATGTGTATAGGCAAGGGAACTTGTCACAGACTAACAGAGCAGACTGGAAGACTAGAGCCCAGCAGGTGTGTGTGCTTTTGTTGTATTTGGTGTGAGAGAAAACAAACATCAGGTGGGTTGCTCAGAACTGGCTGCTGACTGACCCAGAATTTGGGCTTAGGCTAGATTCTTTCCTCTAGGCCAGTGAGATGGTTCAGCCGGTGAAGGCATTCGTAGTCATGCTGATAATCTGCACCTGAGTTCGAGCCCCTGGCCCCACGAGATAGAAGGTGAGACCCAACTCTTGCACGATGTCCCTCTAACCTTACACCTGAACCATGCCGCAGGCACATACAAAGTAAATAAAATGTAAATATAAAATTTTACCAGATAGGGTGGCTGGCTCATACCTCTAGTCCCAGCATTTGTAAGAGAAGACTGAGGCAGGGGAATTGCAGCTTGTTGAGACCAGCCAGTGCTAAATAGTGGGACATCTCAGAAAGCCAAAAGAACTGTTTCTAGTTAAGGAATTTGGTGTGCTCCTCACACCAAATTTTAGAGGCAGAGCTCCTGAACTAGAAGAACATCACAGAGACCAAGTTAGACAATAATCGTTATCTCCAGTGGTGATCTATTTGGTAATTGCCTTAGAATGTCTACAGCACTTTGCATAACCCAGTCACAGTTTAAACTGAAGCACTGAATTGTGGCAATTTTGTAGCAGTTGCTCTATGACTGTCAGGTGTTCCTGGCTCTGTATCAATGGGCACACCTGCCAAGAAAGATTGCCACAATAGTTTGATTCAAACAATACTTCGTTACCAAGCAACATGCCATTATCATCAAGGTCCCTAATTGACAGTGTGTTCTGAGTTAAGTGCAGACTGGGTTCCAGGTAAGACACGACAGCACACTCCAGATGCTCGGTACTCACCCTCAGGACCTTTCCTAACCGCCGGGCTGGAGACATTACCCTCTCCCGAGGAATGGTTTTTTTGTTTGCTTGTTTTCAGAGAGAAAAACACTTTCCCCTCGCTCCCTTGGGACCTTTTCTGTTTAGGCATCTGTCTGCTGCAGGAGCAAGAAGGGCAGGTAGAATTCCTATGTCTCACCAATATTCTAGCTGCTTAAGATCATTTTATTGAGTGCGTCCTAGCTGGTACAGTGAGAGGCAGTCACTTCCCAGCCCTTACAACCTTTCAGGTGAGGCAGGTAGGTGCTCACATTGTAGCACAAGCAGCAGCGGAAACGGACTGCTGGCCTAGGCTGGAGAGCAGGACGGCCCACGGCCAGGTTGGACCAGGTCTTCTGGACTGTTTTCCACACACCGTTTGCCCACACTCACAAATTGTGCCAACACGGCCACCTCTACAAAAATTTATTTGAAAGCCCTTTTTCCTAACAGCACCTCGCAATGAGTGTGCTGGTCTGGGTTCCCATCTTCACTCAGCTGATAGAAAGCAAGGCCAGGAGGAGAGACTGGGGGTCAGTCCTTCACTTAGCATTCTGTGGAGCCAGGAGGCACTCTAGTCTGTATTGTGTGCCGAGCAGGGAAGACGGCTTAGTTGGAGGCAAGTCTTGTTAATCTTGTACTATAGGTATCATGTAGGCTTATGTCAGCTGACTTCTGCCTTTGTGATTGACAACCAGAGCTCTTTGAACAGGAGTCCACTGCTATGTGTGGTCAGCGCAGAGATTATGATGGGAAGGATGAAGTATACCTGGCTTAGTATGAAAAACAGAGGCCACTTAACAAGAACTGTTGCTGATGTGCCAATAGCTCTCCAGTGGCAGCCTTATTTGAACCCCACAAGAGCAGACTTAAGTTCACCATTAAGAAAGGAGAAAAAAACCCTTCAGACGCAATCTACATTTGTCTGACTGTAAAACCTGCATTCTTTCTGCTATACAAAGTTTCTTAATATAGGAAGGCCTACAATCATGCAGCTTGGGTAATCTAGAGCAGATAGCCTCCAATTCAAGAGGCTTTAAGAAAACCATGAGGGCTTTGTTTAACTCCTATACTGCTGAGGTCTGAAGAGTTCTGCAACTATCGCTAGTTTGTGGTCATCGGGACTGAAGCGTTGAGAACTACTCGGTACTGCTGTGTGCAGGGGTGGGGGGCGTGGGAGGAGGTAGTTGAGGTATGGGGGAAGGGCAGTTCTTGACTTGGAGCGGTTGGGAGTCTGACATCACTGTTTCTTGCGGACCTATTTATGGGGTCTTTGGGAATGCTGATGGTTGTGCCCAAAAAGCTCTTCTCGCTTTGTTTGCGCCTGTGCGTCTCTAAAGAGCAGCGGCTCCTTTCTATTTTTAACACCTACTATCATCCGATAGGTCTGAGAGCTTTTCTTACCTTCCTGTTTCAGTTGGCTCCTCAATAAGGCTTGAACAACTTGAGGAGCAGAGAATGCTGCTTGAAGTGACTGGCAGAGGACGTGCCTCGTTCGTGTGCCCCCACTCTGCCTTCTTTTTGCAGAGGCTAATGTAGGATGTGGTCCATGGATGGAAGTGTAGGTCGGTGAGTGAGCTTACAGAAGACAGACAAGAGTTCTGTCTTTGAATCCCCTGTGCTTGGGATCCAGGCCAGGGCCTGTATTCGTGGTACACATTCTGTTACAGTGCCACACCCACTCTACCCTTCAAATCCTTAGTCGTAGCCTTGATAGTATCTGTGATAAATAAATATATTGGCAATTTCATTTACTTTTTTCTTTCCTTTTTTTCTTTTTTGACATTAATTTGGTGATATCTGAACCCCCTAAGAAAATAATCTTTTAACGGACTTGTTAGAATTTGATAAGTGACTTTGCCTTAATCATGCATTCAAGCAGATGGCTGTAATAGTTTCCATGAATATGGGACTCAGAATGCAACCTGCACGGGTTTAATGTTGCATAGAAATAAAGATGCAGGTCTTTCCTGCTGTGAAATGCTCCACTTACCCTTGTCATATCCACGGATGTTTTGCTGTCTACTTTTTACTTTTTCTTCTAAATTTTTTCTCATCCTTGGAGTATTTGTTCCTTCTACTTCCCTCTATGTCTGACTGACCAATGTTCTCACTGGAGGAATTAGAAATGTGTGGCTGTCACTAGAATCACAGCATATCTGTTGGAATATATTTTTCTGTAGAAGTATCATTATTGGAGTCACAGGCTATGTGCTACTATACGCTTCTAATCTCTAGTTAGGATACTTAAGTACATTTAAAAATCATATTTTTCTGAACTATTTCACGGCCTGGGTCTGCCTTGCATTCCCCCAGCTTTTTTATAGTCACATTGATGAGTGGGTGGGCCTGAGGACAGTTGGTGGCGGGAGTCCTCTGAGATGAACACCTCAGGCAAGCCGCTTGGTTGTCACCTGTTGGCGACTGCCAGCCATTCTTGGCCCAGAAACACTTGCTAGTCAAATTGAGGGAAGAGAACATTTGACCTTATGGATTTAGTCATTTTGGAAGTTGGTTTTAATTATTGGCCCCTTTATTTACTTTTGTTTGCTGGATATTTTCTGCCCACCTGTGATAAGGTCCAGTAGTGACTAGTTCATGCCCACCACGCGCCTCTGTGGCTTAGACTGTGGCCCAGCAGCAGACAGCAGCATCTGGACCCCAGGGTATGTGATACTAGGAGCTGCTACTGCTTTACAAATGCCTGGGTGTACCCTGAGTTAGCTCACATTTCTGATGGCAAAAATGTCTTTTCTTTTCCTCAAAACTAATGACAAAAAATGAGTTTTATAATTATTCAAAACTTATCCTTAATATTAATTATAATAATTAATAATATATGATATCTATATGATGTTTATATATTTATATTATAATAAGTAATATATCATGTATTAAAATTAAATATGTGAATAATATAAATATAAGCAATCATTTACTAATATTAAATTGGTAGAAAATCTGAAATGAGCAGCTTCTCTCTGTGTATTCTTCAGTTAGAAAGTAATTCTTATATTTCTGCTTTTCAAACACAGACTTAACATAGAAACCTGTGATTCCTTTTCTCTCTTCCCCTTCCTTCTGACAGGATCTCATCATGTAGCCCAGGCTGGCCTGGAGCTTCTGTGTAGCCCTGACTTCACGCACACATCAGTTCTGTCTCAGCTGAGACACCACTCAGCTAAGGCAGATTGGCCTGCCCACCCACCCACTTTTCCCTCCTTCTGAACACTTTTCAAGTGTCCTATTAATTATTAATTTCCTGAGTTTCTCGTAGCTGGTGACTCATGGTCACGAACCGATTCTAGTCATAGCATAGGGAACACTGAATAGTCACACTGTAGTTTCACGTGGAAGAAAATAAAACCAAAAGAAAAGTCCCCTGTGAGAATGGCCGAGAACTAGTCAAAAAGGGGTCTGGAGTGTCTTAAGTCACCGGGAAATGAGGGGCAATTCATCACCGGCAAGCCAGAAAGAGCAGTGTGGCATTTGTTCTTGTCGCTTAAAAGTATGTGCGTCTTTATGTGTGCATGTGTGTTTGTGTTTATTTCTGTGTCTCTGTGCATGCGTGGATTTCTTTGTGTTAGGTTTCAAGCCTGGGACAAGTGGCTGAGGTGCCTATTTAACATATCAAAGTGGACACTAGCCACCAGGTTCTTCCTCAGTCCCCTTCTGTCACAGGGCTCTCCTGGCTGGCATACCCCACCCCTACCCTAAACTCTCCAGCCTAGGACCTGCCCTGCCCTTCCCATAATAATTCAACCATTTGGCTCCTTAGGCCTCTTGACTGCTACACCTGGTTCCCCTCTCTCCCTCCCCCTTTCCCTCCCTCTCCCTATCGCCCCACATGGCTTAGGGTCAGTGGCCACTCTGAACTCTTCCAGATGTCCCTGCCTCTGCCTCTGCTCTTCCACATATGTATAATAAATCTTCTCCACCCCTATACCCAGGACTAGGCATGTTCCTTTCCCCTTTTTCATTCAGTATGCATGTGTGTGTCTTTGTTTTGTGTGTGTCTGTGTACATGTGTGTCTGTCTTCGTGGTATGTGTGTGCATGTGTTTGTGCATGTGTGTGTGTGCGGGTGTTCTTTCCCTTGTTTTTTGGGATTCCACTCCTGAATCTTGCCTGACAATCTCACCTGTTGGTCTCAAGGCCACTAAGCCCTGCCTTCCCAACCTCCTTCTATCATAATTGGTGAGTTCCTCTCTACTTAAGTTCATGAAGTCACAGATAACAGCTAAAAATTGAGAACAGCCACCTACCAAAAAGGTGCTGTCCAGCATTAAGAGGTATTCCTAATAGTGAAGTAAACAGAATGTTCTTTCTTAAAGCCAAAGAACTTTACAGCTAAACCCAAGTAGTGTGTAAATGCCCTAGGACCAAACCTTTTAAGTTTTCAACTGAGAGATTCTCCCTGTGATTGTGTTGACTGTCTTCTTTTCTGAATCCCCAGTGTTGGGATATAAAAACATGAACTCTTAGGGTGACTTCAATTAATGTTGTAAATGTTTTTTTTTTTTTGAGACAGGGTTTCTCTATGTAGCCCTATCCTGGAACTCACTCTGTAGACCAGGCTGGCCTCGAACTCAGAAATCTGCCTGCCTCTGCCTCCCAAGTGCTGGGATTAAAGGCATGTGCCACTGTAAATGTTTTTAAACACGAGTCTTTAATGGATAGAAAATAAAATACTACAATACTGAAAAAATTAAAGAAAATTATAATACTAAATTAGCCAGGTAGAATGATTGGTCAGTGGGAAGACAGTAGTTTTTTTTTTTCTTGTCCTTCTATTTTTGATAAAAGATTTCTTTCTGTAGATGAGCGTCATTTACACTAGTTGCATTTAAAGAAGCTGTGCCTTTTGTACCACTCCAAACTCCATGCCACATGTAGCCTAGTCTATGACGCTTGGCTGAGGGGGACTGCTCTAGAGGTAAAGATATTGAAGTTGCTGTGTTTGGTGCCGGGTAGCCATGACTGCAAGTACTGAGTAATCGCACATAACGTAGCTTGCCTGTCTACAGGACTCCTGAACACCTGCAGCAAAGAGGTTTAACCTAGTTTCCTGGATGAGAACTAGAGGGCAGGAAGGGCCAGGAGCAAGCCCAGCGTGAGCTTGGGTGCTGGTGACCTTTGGCACACTTGGTCAGGGATACTTTTTATCCTTCCATGTGGATAACCTCAGAACTTGTTTTCTTTGTTCCTAGAAATGGAAATTGACATAGTCTAGCTTAAGCAAAGAGGGCTGAGGGGTTTGGTTGGTTGTTTTTTTTATTTCTGCTATTTCTCTTTTATTTCACTTTTAAAATTAATTTATTCCCTCATCCATTACATCCCAGCCACAGTTTCCCCTCCCTCCTCTCCTCTTAGCACATCACCATCCACTCCCCCTTTCCCTTCAGAAAAGGGCAGACATCCTGGGGCTATTAACTAAACGCTGGCACATCAAGTTGCAGGAAGACCAGGCACCTCCATAGCCCAGTAGGAAAATAAGGGTCCTACAAGCAGGCACACTGTCAGAAACAGCCCCGCTCCCTCTGTAAGGAGTTGCGTAAAAACACCAAGCAACACAACTATAACATATGCAGAGAGGTTCTAGGTTAGACCCATGCAAGGCTCCCTGAATTTCAGTTCAGTCTCTGTGTGCTCCCATGAGCTTGCATGGAAGGTACTTTACCAAAACCCTGACCCATCTCCCTAAGCCTAAAATATTTTAGAATGTGATCTCTGTAAGAGAAAACAGTTAAAGGGTCCCTGGTGGTGGGAATTCTGCAAACCCAGGCAGGCTCTGCACTACAGCGAGAGTGGGAGTCCATTTGTTTGTTATGTGGGATTTGTTTTGTCTTGTTTTTGTCTGAGACAGCCTCACTACTCAGTCCAGGCAGGGCTAAGAGACTTGCAGATCCTCCAGCTCCTCAGTTTCTGGGATTATAGGCATTGCAGCATGCTTAGGAGCTGTCTGCAGTGGACAGACGGTTTGGGCGTCGAGCCTCACTTTCATGGTTTTGTAATGTGGGCAGGTTATCAGGGATCTTTTGGCTTCTCATTCTTCAGCTTTAAAGATAACTACCGTACATTCTTTTTTAAGATTTATTTTGATTATGTATTAGCATTTTGCCTTAATGTGTGCATGGTGCCTGCAGAGGCCAGAAGAGAACACCGAGGGTTCCCCTGGATTAGAGTTATAGATGGTTCTAAACTGCCACGTGGGTGCTAGGAACTAAGCCTAGATTGTCTACAAGAGCAGTAGTGAGGACTGAAGTTTAGGTCCCAGCACCCATGATGCATGGTTCACAGCCAACTGTGACTCAGGCTCTAAAGGGTCTGATGATTCCTTTTTGGCTCCTGAAGCAACCACATGTGTGTCACACAGACAGATGGATAGACAGTTACATACACAGATGAATCAAAATAAATGCTTAAAAATCCTGGTGAAATATATGATATGTGTACGTTTATATCTGCGGGTCTACATGTGTATGGCACATGTGCAGCACCCTTGCAGGTCAGGACAGGTATTGGAACCTCTGGGACTGGAGTTAAAGATGGTTGTGAGTCACCATGTGGGTGCTGGGAAGTGAACCCAAGTCCTTTGGAAGAGCAGCAAGTGCTCTTAGCTGCTGAGCCATCTCTCCCGTCTGTTCTTTCCTGTGAAATAACATATTGCCATGTAACCCCAGGCTGACCTCCAAGTTGGGATCCTCCTGCCTCAACTTTCCTAAGTTTGGAATTACATATATAATATTGGCTTATTTTTTCTTCTGTAATTAATTCAATAAAATGAGTTTAGGTCTGAGGGTATAAAGAACTTTCTAACTTAAAACAAAGGCACAAGTGCATCATTTTCCCTAATAGTGTCAGGTTTAGAACATACAAATTTCAGCTGCTATTAGGATTTCTGGGGCATCACAGGCATGGCCTGTGTCTAATACACCTTTGTACCCCCAGGGAAGAGGATTCTGGGACTGGTCATAATTTCATTGCCTGTCTGTATCCTGTTGTCCTCTATCCACTTAAAGGGTAGAGCAAAACCAGGACGAATAGTTTCCGTGGGTCTCCAGTCCAGCCGGGAAAGCTGGAAGTGTCACTGTGTTTTGAAGAGAAGCAAGGAGGTTTGGGTACCCTGCAGGGCAGGTAGCAGAGGTCCTGCAACAGTACCAGTGGCAGTGGCCTGCCAGGCCGATCCAAGGGCCTAATCTGAGTGCTTCAGGAGACGGAACTCTTCCCCAAGTGTTACAGCTTGGTGAAATAACTTGAGTGCTTTATGCTTTGTGGTTACGGACTACATAAACATTGAGGAATGGGGTGGATTTTGGGAGTAGATGTTAGTGATGCTCCATTTGCATGGGGAAGGACTCAGGTGTTTTCCCTATGTGACTGACTGTCATGGTCCCCTCAGTGGGGTGTTGGGGCTCCAGAGCAGGTCCCGAAATGGATACAGAGCAGCTCCACTCCTGCTGATCTCAAGTCCACGGGACTCCCAGGGTCTGAGCTCTCTCAACCTGACCAGTGCCTCTGTCTGGTGGCATGGTCCACGTGCCCCACAGTACCCCGGTGTTCTTACTCCCAGGCTTTTCACATACTCTTTCCTGAAGCTGCAGCTCCTCCACTGTGACCATGACACGTGACTGTGCCTTAAATCTAAATACATGACACCTTTTTGTCCATAAACTGTCATAATTTACCTAGGTTTTCTATGACATCTTTTTGGTTTTTTTTTAAAGAATTACTTTATATATATGAATATTCTATCTGCATTCCAGAAGAGGGCATAAGATCGCATTACAGATGGCTGTGAGTTACCATATGGTTGCCGGGAATTGAACTCAAGACCTCTGGAAGAGCAGTCAGTGCTCTTAACCTCTGAGCCGTCTCTCCAGCTCCTTTCTATGACATCTTAATAGAAGTAAATTTATACTAAAAATTATAAGTACAAGTTGAGAAAGCTTGTAACTTGATAACACTGGGCTATAGTCAGGTGGTTAACTACAACCATATAACTTTTTCATGTGCAAGTCCTGAGATAATATCAGAAAAATGTGGAACTTTTGGGTAAAAATCTCAAGTAGACGCTGTTTGGTAACTGAGCTACAAGGCCAGGGATTTCTACCTGCCAACTACAACCTGGAGTTCAGTGTCCTTGTATGGCAGCTCTGTGGAGATCCTTACCCTGTCTTGTGTTTGACTATTCTAATCATTGTATGGACAGTCATTGTCTTAGTTTGGGTTTAATTGCTGTGATGAGACACCCAAGACTTTTATTAAGAAAAACATTTAGTTGTGGTTAGCTTACACTTGAGAGGTTTAGTCTTATTGTCATGCAGGAAGCATGACAGCAAACAGACAGACATAGTGCTGGAGAGGTAGCTGAGAGTTCTACATCTGGATCTGCAGAGAACAGGAAGAGACGTGAGCCACTGGGACTCTCTGGAGCTTCTGAAACCTCAAAGTGCCCCCCCCCACACACACACTTCCTCCAGCAAGGCCATACCTCCTAATAGTCTACTTCCTGTGAGCCTATGGGGCCATTTTCATTCCCACCATTACAATCCTGGAGCTGTTATCAGACAAGAATAGGGTAACCAGACCATTAATTCCTGATGAGGAATAAAATTACTAGGACTAAGTTTTCAGGAGGCAGAATACAGGGTCTTATGGCAATCGGTGGGTCTTGAACCCTCACTGTGTAGATAAGGATGACCTTGAATTTGTGATTGCCTGACTCCGCTTCCAGAATGCTAACTAAGCCCATACCTCTTAACATGTGGTACTTCTTGCATACTCAGCAATCATTCTGCCAAACGAGTTCCATCCACACCCTCTGCACTATCCATTTTAATGACCACTGCGTCAATGCCAAACTATGTAGAGTGGAACTTCTTCTCAAGACCTATGGAAGTTGGGTGGGTACTGGAGCTTCCCCTATAAATGTATGTAGGCTTATTAAACATGGTATGGTAGAAAAAATGATGATCAGCAGTCAGTTCTGAGCAATGGAGGTCAGAAAGACTTCCTTGAGGACCCTCTATAGCAAACACACCACTTTGAGCTATTTAGTGTCAGAGAGAAAAGCGCACATTCTGTAGTCAATGAAAACCAGTGCTCACAATGAGCTGTGATCCAGAACTGATGATTGAAGTGTCTGTACTGTGTGTTTCTTTTTTTGGTAATCTACTACAGTATTAAGTTCCAATTCACTTGTTCCTGACATCCAGAAGGTGTTTTTAGCAGCTCCTCTACCCCAACCCCAAAAGAAGGGCTTGTTTTACTCTGCTGAGTCAGGAATTAAATATACCAAGAGCTCGGGGCAGTGCATATATTTATGGTTATGAGAACTATGCCTTCCATTTGATCAAGTTGCTTGTGAGCACCATGTGAGTGCAGTGCCAGCAGAGGTCAGAAGAGGGCAGCAGATCCTGTGGAGCATGAGTTACAGATGGTTGAGCCGCCATGCGGGCGCTGGGAACTGATTCTGGGTTCTTATAAGAACAAGATGTTCTCATAAATGCTGAGTCTTTCTAGTTCCCTGATTCTTTTTAAAGATACTATATGGATTCTGCTAATTCTAAACAAAACAAAAAACACAAGATAGCTAATGTCTCAGACATACTGTGAGCTCCCACAACAAGATCCTGGAACCTTAGTGGAGCTGTCCTTGGGATTCTTAATGCTTTAATCCACTGGCCTCATTTTGCAAACAAAAGCAAGCACATGTGCGCACACACACACACACACACACACACACACACAGCCTATGACCCTACCTTTGAGAACAGTATGAAAACAATCTTAGAAACTTGTGAGATTCTTAAAATACTTTGCTCTTCAGTGAGCAGACAGCTTTTCTCACTAGACTTGGTGCTTTCAGTTACAAATAGAGGTATGCATCTTGCCAGCGCTGTTTCTCTGTAGGCCCAGTTCCCAAAAGGCCCCCTGCAGGGAGCTGGTTGCAATGTTACCACCTAAGGTCTGTTGTAACCTTTTAGCCTCCCAAGCAACAAACTTTTTAAGATGTGCTAGAGAGTATTTTGCAGGAAGGGCTTGCATGTTTGCTGGTATTTTCTCCCTAGGAGAAGACCTGGGCATTTTAAAGATGAATAATTAGATTCTCTTCCCCCAACTCCCCAGACACTGCTTATGTTGTCGATCACATTTTTAATTTGCAGAGAGAATGAGTAAGGGAGATAGGTACATAGTATCTGTCTACTCCTGTATTTGCTTATGTTTTCCATAACAAATTAATGTTATACAAAGAAATTCAGAATAGCTAGAATTGACTATTTGTTGTATTTATTTACTGTGTGTGCCTGTGCATGTATGTTTGTGTTCTTGTGTGTGCCACAGTTTCGTCAGAGGAAAGCTTAGGGGGAATTTCTAGTTCCCCGATTCTTTTTTAAGAGAATATATGGATTCTGCTAAATTCTAAACAAAACAAAAACCACAATTCATGTCTCATACATACTGTGAGCTCCCACAAGATCCTGGAACCTTAGTGGAGATGTCCATGGGATTCTCCACCATGTGGGTCCCAGTGGTTGGACTTGAATCATCAACTTTGGCCTGCTTTTTTGGCCATGATGGTGTGGATAGAGTGGTTGTATACTGGCCCTCCATTTGATCTCTTGGGCTGTTAGTAAATAGCAAAGTTTGTGTGTGTGTGTGTGTGTGTGTGTGTGTATGTATGTGTGTAAAATACTCAAAGGCTCAAAACAAATTTTTATATTTGAGATCTCAAATGTGTATTTATTACCTGTATTCAAATATTTCTCCTGAGAATTTCTGGCTTGAGGATTACCTAAAACTGCCTATAAATGTAGATGAGGGCTTTGGGGATATGGCTCAGTGAGTAAAGCACAAAGACCTGGATTTAATCTCCAGAACCTGTATAAAATTGCTGGGCACAGTAGCATGCACTTGTAATCCCAGCACTGGGTAGGCCAAGACACCAGATCCCTGGAGGCCGCTGGCTGGTCAGGCGAGCCTAATTGGTGAGTTCAGGCCTTTGTGCGATCCTGCCTCAGGAGGTGGGCATTGTTCCTGGGGGGACACTGGAAGTTGTTGCCTGACCAGAACATGTATGCAACAGACATTCAGAGCATTTTAAGTATTTGGAGCTAGAGAGATGGCAGTGGTTTAAGAGTACTTGTTGCTCTTACAGAGGACCTAGGTTAGTGCTCCCAGCACCCACCTGATGGTTCGCAGCTATTTGTAATTCCAGCTCTAGGGGATCTGACTCCCCTTTCAGACCTCCAAGAGCGCCAGATGTGGTCCATATACTTACATGCAGCCAAAAACTCGCACATATTCAGTAAGTCTAAAATTTTTATTAAAAAATTAAAAAGATTCACTATAGAGATCCATAGCATAGTTAATTTTGAAATGCCCATGGTTTGTCAATTTTTAAAAACTACTTATTTTTACTGTATGTGCATTGGTGTTTTGCCTGGGTGTATGTCTGTGTGAGGAGGTCAGATCTTGGAGTTATAGTTGTGGGCTGCCATGTGTGTGCTGGGGATTGAACCTGGGACCTCTGGAAGAGCAGTCAGTGAGTGCTCTTAACTGCTGAGCCCTCTCTTCAGCCCCCCCAGGGCAATTTTTACACTTTGCCGTCACTTACTTGTGTGTGTCCATGTGTGCATGTATGAAGGTCAAAGAACAACTTGGGGAAGTTGATTTGCATTTTCTACTATGTGGATCTCAGCTATCAATTCAGGTCATCAGGCTCAGAGACAAGAACATTTACCTGCTGAGCTATTTTGTCAGTTCTAACTTGCTTTCTGTAGCCTTGCCCTGGCTATATTTTCTGTACACAAAAATACATTTGGAATAAGAAACTGAATAGCTGCTTTAAAATACTGTCATGAGGATACATGAAACATTATTTTTCAACGAGTCAGTAAATAGATGGGTAAAACACACCTTTCATCTGGGACATTGGTTCTCTTTCTTTTTTCTTTCCTTCCTTTCCTTTTCGGTTTTTTGAGACAGGGTTTCTCTGTGTAGCCCTAGCTGTTTTGGACCTCTGTAGACCAGGCTGGCCTCAAACTCACAGAGATCATTCTGCCTCTGCCTCCCGAGTACTGGGGTGTCTTTTTCTCTTTTTATTTGGGTTCTGAGGATGGAACCAAGGTTGCCAGGTTTGCCCTGCAAGTCCCTGCCCCTCCACGCCCAGCCCCCTGCTTCATACGAGTCTAACAACATACTTGAATCATATTATACTGGTTACCTTATGCTGTTTCCAAGCTTTGCAGGCTGGCGTGTCTCTTGTAAATTTTTAGCTTATTTTATTCTTTTTGGAGGGGTGTATGTCAAGTCTTTCTGTGTAGTCCAAGTTGGCCTCCAACTTGTGGTGACCCTCCTACTTTGACCTCTCAAGCTGATGGTGCTTGGCTGTTACTCAAAATCCTTTCAGGCTTCTTTGCTTTTAAGTTCTGTGCAGTCTGTCAGGTTTTAGAAAGTCCTTGTCACCCATTACAGTAAGAACACAGCTGTAGAAACTTCTCATCATGTGCATATGCTGGCTGGATAGCCCCTCCGGTGTGACTCACGCGTGCTGAGGGAGATAAGTAGCGCTGACGTGAGTCTGTCACTCACTCACTGGTCAGCCGGCTCCGCTCTGGCTTCACCCTCGGGGTCCACAGTCAGACAGGCATTTGTCTTCCTGTCAAGTTTCTTAGGAGTGAGAAGCCAGGCTTGTAACTCAAGAAGCAAAGGAAACACTGTAACATTTCAAATGCTGTGCAGGTGGACCCCTCTGCTTTCCTCACACATTATGGTAAGCCTGTGCCCTTTGAGTTTGCCTGCATGACAAAGCCTGTTTTCCCAGGTCACGGTGAATCCCTGGGTAAGCCCCATGAAGTTGGGCTTTCCCCAGCCATTCTTCCTCTTAACTGCATGATGTTGTCTGGTAGACAGGAGTAGCAGCTTCATCTCTGAATGAGCTACAAACCCACAATCTCCCTTCTGATGAGACCGCATTGTTGATGAATGAGCCTAAGAAACCATATACACACAAATCACTAGGGCTGAACTTACAGAGGGAAGAATGTGGCAGCCACTATTGAAGGCATCTGGCACTTGGTTGGAAAGAAAGTCTGAAAAAGTAGCTCATTCATTCATTCATAGTTTGGTCATTGTCTACTAGGCTGTAAGTGTGGTGGAGGCTTGAGCTTCCTGGTTTGAAATAAACGATTTCTGATATTTTCTTTTCTTTTTTTTTGGGGGGGGCAGGCTGGCCTGGAACTCAGAGGTCTGCCTGCTCCACTCTGGAGTGCCACCTTGCCCTGCTTAATGCTTATCTCTTGAGACCTGGCTTTGTCTATGTACAGAGAATAAATAATAAAGCAGTGACTTTAAAACTGAATATCCTCATTTGGTCAGTTGGCTTCAGCATTTAAGAGTTTGTGTTTTTAAAAACTTTGTTGCCTCTTTATAACTTTGTGAATTTAAAGCATTAAAAAGGACTTATTGATCTGCGAGAAGCCTCACGGCGAGTGTGGCCCTCCACCACTAGGGGGCAGCGCGGCCTTAGTCACATGATCTGAACCTGTCCATTGCTGTGCTGGACACGTCCTTCACTTCTGTATTCCCTTCATAGGAGATCACTATATGCATGCACTTAAAATATAACGTGAACGAAAGTATTTAGTATCAAATGACCTCTTGAAATAACGAAGTGGTTAGCTTTCTAAAAGGGTTTGAGTGCAGTCATTTATCCTCATCATGTTTTGTTCTAAGTTAATGAGTCCTGAAGGAAACCTCCATGCCAGGGCTCGAGGATCTCCCCCCCGCCCCCCCAACATCCAGGTTTGTGCCTCAGAACACCTCTCCCTGCATATTAAAGACTGGGGGATCTTCTTCCTCGTTTCTTATGGGCCTGTGGGGATCTGTAACTGCAGCATTTTCTTGGGAAAGGCAGAGGTTAAGTACATGTTTATACTGTTTTGACGCCCCAAGCATATAAACACCCATTTGTTTCCCATACTTTGCAGGTGGGTAGAGAGATGTGTTTCTCTCAAGAAATGATACTTTCCCCCCCTTCCCATGAAGGCACGGATGTCCTTTAAGGGGTAGGGATCTGATTTTGTCCGCATTTTACATCTTTAATGTGTAAATTCCTGGATGTGGAATTACTGTGTTGAAGAGTGTAATCATAAAGGGACTGGCTAATTACTACCAAATCAGTTTCCCAAAAGAGTGTAGGAAAACATCTTTGCCTTCACCTATATTCCAGGATTACACTCCCCATTTCAATGACTTTATCTTCATGGTATTTTATAATTACAAACATTTTTCCAAGTAGTGGATCCTTTTATTTCTACTTCAGAAGTTCATTTCCAGTCGGTGAAGTGTATTCGGAAATGGCTCAGTGGTTAGGTAACTGTTTCAAATGTGCGTTCTTCATTCCTCTGTTGGAAATGTGAGAGGCATGTGTGCATGGTACGACCCCAAAAAGTGTGGCAAGAAGGAGATCTGCTTAGTTTGGTGTCAATGACAATTTGCTCAATCACAGGGTCCGTTTTAAGGATGGCAGCTGGTGCTAGCTGGTGGAAACAGGACTGTGGTTTGCAAGGTGATGGTGGGAAGATGTACTGGAAGTTTTTAGATAGTAGTCTATTGGGGCTGGTGAAATGGCTCAGCAGGTGGAGGTGCTGCCGAGCCTGACCGTAACGCGGTGGAGAGCCAGCTCCTTCCACCTGCTCTCTGACCTGCAAACTCCTGTTCCCATCTCCATATAAATAAATGCATGTAAGAAAACATCGTCAAGTTTCTTCTGGAGTTTGTGACCGTGTTTATGGAGCAAGGGATCTGCAGTTGTGAGATTACATAGAAAAGCCTAAAGGAGCAGATAGGCAGGGCTGAAGAGACAAGGCCCAGTCAGAGTTCTGGGAACTGGTTGGATGTAGCCTGCCAAGGATGCTCCTTTTCATCAGGCAGGGTACCACTGAGCCCACAATGCCGTCTACTCTGCAGGAAGTGAGTTGGGAGTCTGCTCTCAACCTATTTAGGAAGGATGGATTTTATAGTATGGCAAGCTGTCAGCTATGTAGAGAATGTTTAAGATATTTTGGGCAGCCACAGTTGGAAGACATCCAGGAGAACACTTGTGTGATGGAAATACCTCAGAGCATAGGTAAGGAAATGGGTATATTCCTGATCTTGCTGTTCATCAGGGCTGTGACCTTGATCACATCCAACATCAAACTTCTCTGTCTAATGTCTAAGAAGATACTACTATAACTGGTTCACACTGACTCATCTTTCAGACTTGGAAAATAAAAGCAATAATCAAAATAATACCAAACCATCTATGAAGTATGACAAGATGAAAAGATTTATTTACTTATTTATATTTATTTATATTACATTCATTTATTTGGTGTGTGTATGGTATATATATATATGTGTGGGGTGTGTGTGGAGGGGTGTATATGTGGGTGGTGTGTGTGTGGAATGTGTGTGGTATGTATGTGTATGTGAGTTGTGTGTGTGTGTGTGGTGTGTATGTGGGATGTGTGTATGTGTGTGTGGTGTGTGTGTGTGTGTATACAAGTGGAGGTCTGAGGACAGTTTTTCAAGGTTGCTTCTCTCCTTCCACCACGAGGATCCTGGGCACTGAACTCCAGTCATCAGGCTTCGTGGCGGGTGCCTTTACTGGAGCAGCCCTGATGCCAGCCAGGTTTTTCGTACTTTTTTTTTTTTTAAGTTAAAATCACTCTTGGAGTTTGCCACCTGAATTCCATAAGTGCATACACAACCAATAAACACATCAACCAATGTAATTTAAAAACATTAAAAGATATTCTTAGCTTGTTGAATATTAAAACAAAACCGTAAGACAAAGACAGGTGTCTGGCTGGTTGAGTTTGGCCTCCCAGCCCTGTTTACTGACACATGTTCTGCACTGGTGTACTTCAAGTGCTTTTATTGTAAGGACTGAACATAGTAGCATATGCCTGTAATCTCCGAATTTCAGGCTGGTAGTGTTATACAGTAAGACTCTTCTCTAAAACATAAACTCTACAAGAAATGGCAACAGAAGTGCGAAGTTTTTAAATTTTGTAGTAAATAATTCAGGATGTTATTTAATTATACTACCTGTGGGGAAAGGAGGCCTCTCAAGACACTGCTGTTTGGAAATGAGTGTAGCCACCATGGAAGTCAGTGTGGAGGTTCCTCAAGAAATGCTGAAAATAGAACTGTATGACTCAGCTGAACCTCTGGGAAGAATCTAAGTCAATGTGCCAAAGAGATAGCAGCATAGGGCATGCATCATTCACAGTAGCCAAGATCCGGAACCGCCGGGATGCCCGTCAGCAGGTGCATGGATCGAAAGCTTTGGCAAACATGCTCTGTGGATACACAGCACATATGCAATACTATTGAGCCATAAAGAGGAGTGAAATGGAGCAGGGGAGTGATGGGGCAGGGGATCCCGTTAAGTGAAACACGCCAAGCTCAGAAAGACAAAGACCAGGTGACTTCTCGCCTATGTCTCCGCTAGACTTTAAAATATATAAAGGTCATGGAAGTGGAACTGTGTGAAGAGAGAGAAGGGTATAAATGGAGGGGAAAGTAAGGGACGAGAAAGGAGAGAAAAATAAATGTAACTGTGTGAGTGTGCGTGAGAGCAAAAGGGGACTGTCTGGTGGGACAAGAGAAAGCATCAGCAGATAAAGGGAGAGAACTGTGGCCGAGCAGATCTGAACAGCCACACTATTTTAATCTTTATTGCTATTTACATTTCACTTGATAAGAGCTGCCATTTGACAGTAGCTGACTACGTTGGGCCCCATCGTCAACAGCTGTGGACAGTAAGCTTGTTACCCAGCCATTAGTTCCTTAGAGACTGCACATTGTCTCTGCCTTTGGTTTGGGGGAAGGAGTGGAACAAGCAGGTGATGTTTTTACAGGACTGAACCTTGTTGGTGTGGCTCGTGCGTCTGTGCCCTGCCGGTTGCTCCTAACAGCCAGCTTGTGAGATAGTCTGCATTTAGGCTTACAGTGTCACTTCCTGATGGACAGGAACTTCACCCTAGAGATCTCAGTTACCACTTAGTCTCATCATCTGTCTAGAAGACCAGAACAAACATGTCTTCTCTGTTCTCAGGCTCCACGGTACATCTATAGTCCATGAGCTTAAGCTAAGGGTGAAATCAGGGTCTGGCGGTGAACTTGTGATTGAGGCCCCCTCGGGATGTGTCTGAGGCAGCACGGCTCTGCTTCCCCGACTGTCTCCCAGCACCTCTCCATGCTTCCTTGCTTTGGACGTGTCTTTTCCACGGGTCCCTATCCTTCAGGCACCCAGTGAGGTGAGCATGGCTCATCATACATCAGCATCTAGCACACTGACAAGCAGGCAGAGCCTGAGCAGGGAGGTGGGCTGCGTGCTTCACCGTGCTCATGTCTCGCCGTGCTCACAACATCCGCTGACCTGTGCTCACTGCTTCTCCATGGTGTCCACAGCATGCGACTCTCACTGCTGCCACGGAAACTGGGCTTACTGATCCAAAGAACATATGTCTTAATTTTATTTTGTGTGTATCCCTTGTTAGCACTAAATATATAGTGTAGCCGTCCAGCAGCCATGGAGAACTGGGTCTACCTGAAAGGGGCTGGAAATGTAAAAGGACGGGGTGTGAGAGAAGGATGAAGCCAAGGCAGAGTTTCTGATCAAGGCTCAAAGTTTCTGATTGAGCACTGCGTTTATATAGGGAGAGCCCACAGACCCAGCCTTTGTTTCAGCTGGACTATGTTGTAAAGCAAGCTCTGTCTACTCCTGTAGGAAATTGCAAATGGCGAGGCCAGATGACTCCAGCTAGGTTGTAAAACAAACCTAGTGGCAAGCACTCAAGCTTGTTTAGCCTACTCAAGCCTGGGGGACGGGCACAATCTAGCTAGATCGGAGGGAAGAGGAGGGAAGTGTGTGTATATAGCGGAAGTTAGAGCAAATTAATGCTTTGGCAGCTTTGGGCCAAAAAAAGAAACTGAAACTTTTAAGTGTGCTTTCTATTCTGAGGCCGCCACAAGATGTTTTGTGCTGATGTTCATTCCTCGGTCATGAGAAGTTGTAGGAGGGGCTTGGCACTGCACTATCTCTCAAAAAATATTAATTTGGAATTGAGTTTAAAATTAGCAAGGGGAAGGAGGGGGAAGAAATAAATCAAGTGATTTGGAAGCCAAATAATAGACACCTCATGGTGGGAAGGGAGACATACATAGTTCCTACCAATACAGCCACAGTCTCCGAGTAGGGCTAAGGCTGAGCCCCATGAGAACTGTCAAGTAGAACCCTCAGTGAGTTGTAGCCCAGGTCAACCCTTGTGCAGACCGGAACCTGAGTCAGTATGGCTTGTGACTAATGGCTTGTCATAATGTCAGCTGCTTTATCGTAACATAATGACACACAGGGAGACACTCACTACCTATTTTTAGGGATCTTCCTTCTGGGAATCAGGATGAGCAAGGTCTGCAGAAAACCTCTTCAGGGCCTGTGTGTAGACCTCCCAAGACGGAGCTCCTTCTGGCGAACTGCTAGAGCTCTGAGATCCCATCCTCCATGCACTTGAGATCTGTTGCAGGTGTTTATATACCTGAATGAAGTAGCTAGGTCCTAGCTATGAATCCGGCAGCAGAAGTTGCTGCAGGTGTGAATGGAGATCTCAGGTGGTTGTTCCATTTTATGAAAGTCTGCTTTGTCTCTAAGGTGTCCAGTAAGTCAGGCACTGGAGATGAGGCCCTGCTTAGAGGCCTCTCTTAGCACCCTACATTGAGAGAAGACAGAAGTGTGTCAAAATACCAATGATGCTATTTAAATGATTGAGGATTTTCTTGCTAATAACTTGTCTATGTTAGGATTTTTAGTCTGTTTCAATTGCTTAATTGATAGTTTGGTTTTTTTTTTAGACTGATGGCCTAGATTCATGAAGTGGGCAGGGCTCAAGTAAAGCAAGCAGGGTGTCCACAAGCCACTCAGCTGCTCAATGAATATAGCTTAACCTCTGGCCCTTGTTATCGCTTGAGCTCTGCCTCCTTTGTGATGATTGCAAGCCCACCCACCTGACTGCTCACTCGCCAGTCTTATTTAGGAGCACATGGTGGGAAGAACTTAGGGCAGTTACTGGCTTGTTGTACTAGAAAATTTTACGTGGCTCTCCTGGAGAGGCTAAGATGCATGGATGTTTAGCCTGACACAGTTGTGTTGTCTGTCAAAGCCTGTCTTAGACTTTGAGTAAACCCTGCCACTCCCTGTAAGGTGGGTGGGTCTTCTGCGTCCTCCCAAAAGGTGTTTGTGGGTTGTTTGTTTGAGATAGAGTCTCAAGAAGGTCAGATTTGACCTCAAAACCATGCATGCATTGAGCCAAGATTGACCTTGTACTTCAGTCTTCCTTGTCTGTACCTCCTGAGAGCTGAGATTATCGGCTTATGCTGTTAATATGGTGCTGGGGACCACACCAAGGACTTCGGTGTATAGTAGACAGGCATTCTTCCAACTGACTCCATCTCTAGCCCCAGAAAGATACTATTTTTATAATAATAAAAAGTACCATTTAAAGACTCAGTTTTTGCCATTGTTGATTATCAATTCACTGGCATTCCTATAGGCTTTTTGTTTTTTAATTGCTGTGTTTGTTTCTTAGGGTTAAGTAACTTCAGTGCCATCCCGGCTGCTCTTGAACTCCTAAGCCCGAAGGATCCTCCTATCTTAGCTTCTCATGTGGCCAGAATAACAGACCTGGCCTCGCTGTTTGTGGTATCCCTCCAATCTCTCTGTATTACTGTCTTGTCATTGTGATGTAGTATTAGGCAGAGGCAGCCTAAGGGAGGAGAGTGTTATTTTGGTTCAATTTGAGATAATGTCAGTCCACCGTAGCGGGAAGCTTGGTGGAGTAGTTTGATGGCAGTGAGAGAATGTGGTGGATGTTGTTCACATCATGGTGGATAGAAGCCCAGAGTGTACTGGACTCAGAGCCCATCTTCTAAGGTTCCACAAGCTCTTAAAACAGCACCACTGGCTGGATACCAAGCATTCGAAGTATGAGCCAGGGCTGGGACTGGTTCCATGTGCTCCCTAGCCTCACTGGTCTCTGTTCCATGATACTCCCTTTTTGCCTCTCATAAAGAGTATTTCTTCAGCTGGAGAGATGGTTCAGCGGTTAAGAGTACCGACTGCTCTTCCAGAGGTCCTGAGTTCAATTCCCAGCAACCACAAGGTGGCCCACATCTATCTGTGATGGGGATTTGATGCCTTCTTCTGGAGTGTCTGAAGACAGCTATAATGTTTCCTCTCCTCCCTCCCTCCCTCTCTCCCTCTTTCACAGGGTTTCTCTGTAGCCCTGACTGTCCTGGAACTCACTCTGTAGACCAGGTTGGCCTCGAACTCACAGAACTCCACTGCCTCTGCCTCCTGAGAGCTGGAATTGAAGATGTGCACTGTGCGCTACCAGCTCTTTTTTTTTTTTAAAAAGTCGATAACTTGTTAAGAAACCAGGAAATTGGTTTGGCATGAGGATGGATTGAGAGACCAGGTGATAGGGTGTATTTATTACTCAGGGTTCTCTAGAGTCACAGACATATGGGTAGTCTCTATATAGTAAGGGAAATTGTTGATGGCTTACAGTCTGTAGTCCAACTCCCCAACAATGATCAGCAGCAGCTGTGAATGGAAGTTCAGGGATCTAACAGTTGCTCAGTCCCACAAGGCAAGCAGGTGAAGGAGAGAGCGAATCTTCCTTCTTCCAATGTCCTTATGTAGGTCTCCAGCAGAGGGTGTGGCCCAGATTTAAGGTGTGTGCCACCACGCCTGGATCTGGGACTTGCTTTGTCCCAGATGACCTTGAACTCAGAGATTCCCTGTCTTAATCTTCTGGGATTCATAGCCATTATGCCTCAAGATCTCCATGCTGAGATCCAGGTCAGAAACTTGTATCTCTCAGCCTCCAGATTAGGATCACAGGTGAGCCTTCCAATTCTGGATTGTAGTTCATTCCAGATAAAGTCAAGTTGACAACCAGGAATTTCCACTACATAGAGTTTGTTCTGTGAAATACAGACTTTATGGACTTAATGCAGAAGGCTGGAGGGTTGGCTCAGCTGTTAAGAGCACTTGCTCCTCTTGCTGAAAACCCAGGTTCAGATCCCAGCATCCATGTGGCAGTCACTCCAATTCCTGGGGAATCTGCTGCCCTCTTCTGGTTTTTACAGGTACTGTAGACATACTTGCACGCGCGCGCGCGCGCGCGCGCACACACACACACACACACACACTCTCTGCCCTCTTCTGGTTTTTACAGGTACTGTAGACATACTTGCACGCGCACACACACACACACACACACTCTCTGCCCTCTTCTGGTTTTTACAGGTACTGTAGACATACTTGCACACACACACACACACACACACACACACTGCCCTCTTCTGGTTTTTACAGGTACTGTAGACATACTTGCACACACACACACACACACACTGCCCTCTTCTGGTTTTTACAGGTACTGTAGACATACTTGCACGCACACACACACACACACACACCCCAGAGTCTTTTTTTTGAGCAATAGAACAAATTGAACCTGCTAACTTTAAATTTATTTTATTTATTTATAGTAGGCAGATGACACAGATGTGCTATGGTTCGTGTGTAGAGTCGAGGACAGCTCTCAGCAGTTACTTCTCCTTCCACCAGATAGATGTTGGGGATCAAATTCAGGTGGCTGGGCTTGACTGCAAGCACCTTTACCCACCAAGCTCTCTTGCTGTGAACTGTCTTTAGATAGCTTTTGTGTGTCTTAAACTACTCCGTCACTTCCCTCATGTTGTTCATTCTCCTAGAGCGATGGCCAGCGTAGGCAGGTATGACTTACCTGATGGCATTCAGCTCTGATACAGTGGAGCTTGGTGATAGTCACACCTCTTTTAGGGGTTGACCTATATTCAAATACTGTCAGAACAGATTTTCAGATACAGTATTTCCCTTATTTGTATCTCAAAAATCTCTCCTGAGACAGAGTCTTATCACTGTTTAGCCCTGGCTGGCCTGGAACTTGCTGTGTACATCAGGCTGGCCTCAAATTTGTAGGAATCCACCTGCATTTGCCTCCCAAGTGCTAGGATTAAATTATATCACAAAATTTGACATCCCTACATTCGACCCAATAAAACCTCTCTCCAAAAGCACTTCACTTTTCTTTGTATGAGCAGAAGTGCAGATATAGTATCATGTTTTAAACACTACCTTCTGGATTGAACACAGGAAGTGTTACTTTGCTAAACTGGAACAGAAGTGTCATACACTAGAGTTTACATCCAAGCTGAAGTGTTTTTGTTACAGTGGAAAATGGCATGAATGTCTAGGATTGGAACACTCAGACCCATGGCTCCTTAGCCCTTGTCTCCTGGGGATTGCAGAGTCTTCCTGAACCCTATGAAGTGTTCGTGTGCCCTGGGCTAGTGAGGCTTTTTCTGAAGATCCTGGTGATGTGTTTGTAAAAGGATAGAGAAGGGGGGGGGGGAGAGAGAGAGAGAGAGAGAGAGAGAGAGAGAGAGGTGTGGTGAGGTATGGGGGAAGAGGATGTCTCAGTGGGCCCATGCCAAGGCATCCCTTCCCCCTGAGGGACCAGCCACATGATGGTGTAGTAGAGAATATTTTATCAGGGTTTGGGAAGAGGATTTAAGAGGGTAGTAGAGGCAGAGAAAGGCAGAGAGAGAGAGAGTAGAGGAGAAGAGTAGAGGCCAGCCATGGTGGGGAAGTAAGCAGAGAAACAAGATAGATGGATAGATAGATAGATAGATAGATAGATAGATAGATAGATAGATAGATAGGATTAGATTAGATAGAGGGGAGGGGCGAAGAGGGGAGGGGCCAAGAAGCCCCTTTTATAGTGGGTCAGGCCTTCAAGGCTATTGCCAGGTAACTGTGAGGTAGAGTTTAGACAGAATGCTAACACCTGGGGTTCTATGGTACAGGAGATTTTTCTTCTGTCCAGTTAATGTAACCTGCACCACCGTTTAAAATGTCCTAGCAGCCTTCCTTGTAGTGGGCGCAGACAGTGCACAGTCATCCAGCAGCAAAGCTGTGATTCTTAAGTTGTCCCAGCCTGCACTGTTGCTGAGATGACAGCCATGGTCCCATAGTGTTATCCTATGAATGTTTCTGTCAGCTAAGGTTTGATTCCTAAGCCATCCATCACCAACGCTTTCTACACAGATCCTCCAGTCTACCTACACCTCTTTTAGGGTGTACACAGGAGTCAGTTCAGACACCCTCACTCCTAATCACCTTAGCTGCCTTATCACTGCTGCTTCTGTAGCAACTGCAGGACCGTGCTTTAAGGAAGGCAGCTCGAACCTCCATCAGGAAGAAAAGAAGGCTGGAGGATGGCTCAGAGGTTAAGAGCACTGGCTGCTCTTCCAGAGATTCTGAGTTCAATTCCCAGCAACCACATGGTGGCTCACAACCATCTATAATGGAATCCGATGCCCTCTTCTGGTGTGTCTGAAGACAACTACAGTGTACAAATATACATTAAATAAGTAAATCTTTAAAGAAAGAGAAAAAGAAAAGAAAAGAATCATGCCCGAGTGTGAAGCATTCTGTTGGATATAAAGAATTTGGAGAGAAAGGTGTGTGCTTAAATCTTAACTGGTTCCACAAACAGTGTTTGAGATCAAGTATGGAAGCATCTGAAACAGACTTGGCATCGTGGCTCATGTTTGTGTTCCCAGAACTCAAGAGGCGGAGACAGGAGGATTATGAGTTCAAGGCCAGCCTGGAATATATAGCTGGATTCTGTCTTAAAACAACATTAATTTTCCACAACTTGAAATATAGGTAAAATGTAAATTAGCAAAAGAGAGTAAATTAAGGTAGAACCCTGAAGAGAAGAAACAATTTTGCTGGGAATGTGTATGTAATAACATGTGACATTGAAATGAAAGTTTAGCAGCAAATTGTAAAACATTTAACATTGAGAGACAGACCCGTCAGTCCTGGACTCCAGACTAAAAGGACAGTGGGGAGCACTTGCTAGGGAAGCTTGAGCTATCAGTGCCTCTAGATAACCCTTGTGGCTTCTACAACACTGCCGGCAGATGGGGCAAAGCAGGGTGTAGACCCCACACAGTTATAAACAGCATGAGAGTAACAACCAGGTAGAGATGTCCATCAAAGGCCTGAGGAAGGGACTTGTTGCTGCTGAGGACAGGGTTTCTTTCCTATGGGCCGTGACCCCTTTGGGAGATTGAACTACCCTTTCACAAGGGTCACATCAAAAATCCTGCATATCAGGTATTTATACTGTGACTCATAATAGTAGCAACATTACAGTTATGAGGTAGCAGTGAAAATAATTTTAAGGTTGGGGTCACCGCAACATGAGGAGCTGTATTAAAGGGTTTGGTGTTACAAGGTTGAAAACCCATGGCTTTAAAGTTAGTGATGATAGTTGCACAGCCTTGTGAAGCACTAAAAGCTGTTGGACTGTATACCTTCATATGTAGGGTTATTGGGGTCCCGCGTCTGCTCCGCCACAGAGCTCAGGCCACTCGGGGAGGCAGAACAAAGGAGTTGACCGCACTTACCACATAATGTTGCCAGGTGGGTTACATAATGTTACCAGGCTGTAGGGAACCCCCCCCCCCCCCGCCACTGCTCTTGGAGTGGGGAAACACAGTCTGCGGCTTGGGACAGCCGGAACTGGTTCGGGGATCCTCAGGGCTGCAATGAGGCCAGGGCCGTCTGGTTCTCAGGCTCTTGGACACCCAGACACTGCTGGGAGCCACGAAAGAACTGAGAATGGAGTGGGGGCCTGTGGGCTGGATCTAGCCTGGGAGCAGGGGAAGGGGAGCCCTGTTGTGGGGGGAGGGAGTGTTCTTGGCTTGATGGTGGTTGACTTGACTTAAGGCATTTATTGTCATGGTAGAAATTGGATGAGTAAAGCCATACCCCACTTCTCAGAGTGGGCATGAGATTAAATACCTTTTGTGTCTGAGAAGAAAAGTCTATTGGCTAAGTCCTCCAGTCCTTTAGGTCCCTTATTAAAAAGGAGATCTGTCTTGAGCCTACATAACCACAGGTCACGTTCTCTACATGTGGAGGGGCTTGGGGCATTGCCCTTACATGACTGATGGCCACAAATCTATGGAGAGCTGAGGCTATTGATGGGGGCCTGCCTGGTGCCCAGAAATCAGGCAAAACACCTACAGTCCCTTCAGGGTCACTGGGGTTTCAAGCTTTAGCTCAACCGGGAATCTGGGTGCCTTTCATGGTCCCATATTCATAGATGATTTGTGCTGTGTGAGTTGTATCTAAGCAAAGCTGTTATTTTAATTCTTGAAGATAGTGTAGGTGTATAAATGGTAAATTACACAGTGGCAGCACAAGGAACAGCCAGAATCTAAGACACATTCTGCAGTGGCATTGTGTCTAAGGGAGACCTTGCTCTCCAAGACAGCAGAAATGGAACCAAGCCATTGCAGTAAACAAGCTTTGAGAAGATTATGAGGTTGAAATCAGTGGAGAAATTTGAACACTGATACATAGAAAGTAGCCTCTTTCTGTTCTTTAATTAGTAGTATAGAGTAACTGAAAATATTTTGGGGGGCTGGAGAGATGACTCTGAGGACCTAGTTCAGTTCCCAGCACCTATATTAGGAAGCTCACAACCACCTCCAAGTGCCTCTTCTTGCTTCTGAGGGAATTGCAAGCACATCCATATCAACATTATTTTAAAAATAAACATCTTTAAAATACTTATCTTTTAATAAGTCATACTGACATATGTCTAAATAAAATACTGCGAAAGATCGGGTTTACCTACAGAATGTTCCACTTCTCAACATTGCCATCTGCAGAGTTCACACATGAGGACCATTCAGTCAAGTTACCAAACAAACAAAAAGAAACCTTGAAGTGCTTTAGTTATGTTTATGGTCTTGTTGGGCCACATTCGTGGTTATCTGGGGTGCATGTGGCTTGTGGCCACAGATTAGGCATGTCTGTGTGGGTTAGGAGATATATGATGCAAGATTGTCAGAGAGTGACTAATTGTTAAAGATGAGGTCATTATACAATTTCCCTATTTTATATAAGTTAGAAAATTTACAGAAAGTGTTTAGACCAGTTTTATGATTATGCTATCAGCACAGAAAGACTACCATCACAGCCAGAGTTTTAGCCTGTGAGAAACGCTGCTATTTGCAGCCATAATCTCATTGCCGGCTTACTGGCGGCTTCTGAGCATTGGCAGCCCGGGCATGGGCTCTGAGTTACATGTGTAAGTGTGAAATTCTAGTAAGGCCATCCACAGCTTGTCCAACCCTGGCTTGTGGCTCAGGGACTGCTGCATGGGATTACAGGAGGGAAACTTCTGCAGAAGCCAGGGGCCCGGGTAGCCTTATCTCTTAAGTCTATTACAGTTTCTTATCTCTCTGTTCTTGGTGTGCACTGGTTGATTTTTATCTGCTTGACAGGAAGAGAGGCTCCCCACCCCACCACCACCATAGTGTTTTTATTGATTATTTGGGAATTTTACATAACACAGCCTGATCACACTTCCCAGTCCTCCAGGTCCTACTCCAACCTTTATGTATGACACTGCTCTCCCCCGCCAACCCCCACCCCCAAAAAGATAAAAAGAAACTATAAGTCCAGTTTGTGTTGTCCATATATTCACTGGAACATGGTCAAACTCGCACTAACCAACTCCTGAAGAAAACAGTTTTCCCTATCTACACCCTCACAGAAGCCATCAGCTGTGAGGAGCTACACTTCACCATCCCTATCACAACTTTTTTGAGTTTTCTTCAATGGCTTCCTGTCTAGGCTGTGTGGTGATGGGGTATCACAGATGCTGGCACTAGAAACCAGGTGTGACGTCATGATCCCTGCCCCCACTGACAGTGAAGGGCGAGGCAGCTGTTTTTGTAGTGGAATCAGTGCCTGCAGACTCATGACTGAGAAAGATTGAGAAAGAGGAAGTCTTAATTAAGGAAAGAACTCCTCCGTCAGACTGGCCTGTGGGCAGCTCTATAGGCCATTTCTTGTTTAATTGATGTGGAAGGGTGCACCTTACTGGGGAGGGGGTGGCACCCCTCCTTAGCAGGTGGGTCTGTGTTCTATAAGAAAGCAGGCAGAGTAACCCAGGAAGCAGCACTCCTCCACGGCTTCTGCTTCAGTTCCTGTAGCTAGCTCCCCCCTATGAGTACCTGCCTGGCCTTTCTCAGTGGTCAAATGTGATCTGGGAGCTGTGAGAGGAGATAAACTCTGTCCTCCTCAAGTGGCTTTTGGTCATGGTGTTTGATGCCAGGAAACCCCAACTAAAACACGAATGGAGTTCTAATGCTAACCTGCATAAATGTAATCATGTAGGAGTGGATCTATATCTTATAGCAAGATTCTGAAAGAGTGGACTTTATCCTCGGCTCCCTCTATGAAATTGAAGACCACTCAACTAAAATATGCACACACAAGCCCTTGGCGCTGTAGAGGAGATGGGCTAGGTTGGCAGAGATGTGTGTGGATGCCAGCAGTACTTTCTGCTTACTCTCAGGAGACATTGAGAGTGGGCGCTTGCTTTTGCCTCATACCTTTCCCCAATCTGATGACTAGGACTCCCATAATAATAATGTTCTGACTTCCCAGGTGAATACACTTTGCTTCAGGAAACATTTGTGTATGTGCTACACGCCAGGTGTGTCCTTTTCACAGCGGTCTGTATCGAGCTGAATTTGTGTATGTGCTACATGCCAGGGGTGTCCTTTTCACAGTGGTCTGTATCGAGCTGAATTTGTGTATGTGCTACATGCCAGGTGTGTCCTTTTCACAGCAGTCTGTATCGGATGAATTTGTGTATGTTCTATATGCCAGGGGTGTCCTTTTCACAGCGGTCTGTATCGGATGAATTTATGTATGTGCTACATGCCAGGTGTGTCCTTTTCACAGCGGTCTGTATCGGATGAATTTGTGTATGTGCTACATGCCAGGTGTGTCCTTTTCACAGCGGTCTGTATCGGATGAATTTGTGTATGTGCTATATGCCAGGTGTGTCTTTTTCACAGCGGTCTGTATCGAGCTGAATTTGTGTATGTGCTACATGCCAGGTGTGTCTTTTTCACAGCGGTCTGTATCGAGCTGAATTTGTGTATGTGCTACATGCCAGGTGTGTCCTTTTCACAGCGGTCTGTATCGGATGAATTTGTGTATGTGCTATATGCCAGGTGTGTCTTTTTCACAGCGGTCTGTATCGAGCTGAATTCTTCACTGCTTTTGGTTCCTGGTATTGCCTTCTCTGGGGAAAAGAAGAGAGTGGTGGTTTTAGGAATAGCAGTAGCCTTCTAAAAGATTACAAGCTGTGTTTATCCATAGGAAAACCAAGTGCTTTGAAGTGTAGTCAGAGGCTCTGTCCCTGAGCTATTCCCTGGAGAAGTTTACTGGTGATAAGTTATTTTACTTAATAAATGTGTGAGATAATTATGCTTTGGCACAAATAAAGCATCTGAATTTCCATGTCACTTGAACACAAAATCAAAGGCATAGGAGGATTTGGCGTGTATCTGTCCCATTTCACTTAGAGTCAGAAGTCTTAAGACTTGTCTTGTTGAATATGCAGCAGTGATGACCCATAGCTCAGCACCACAAAGACCACCAGTGCCCAGAGTCTTCTGGAGCCAAACCCACGGTTTCACTTCTGAGTAGCTGCTGCATCCCATCATTGCACCACTCCACGGCTTCTACTTCAGTTCCTTTAGCTAGCTTCCCCCTTGAGTACCCGCTTGACCTCCCTCAGTGGTCGAATGTGACCAGTATGAGTTGCATATGAATCACCTTGCTTAATTCTCAAAGCAAACCCTACGAGGCCGTCCTGTCCTTGTTTTAAAGAGAAGGTAACCAAAGTGGGGCAAAGTCAGACATCTTTCCACATAACCAGCTAGTGGTCACTCCTAAGGTCTTAGTCCAAAGCCCATGATTTTCCTTGAATGTTGAATTTTTTGGTGTTTGAAAGTGTTTGGATTGATGTACACTTTGGGTACTCGAAAGGTCTTTGAATGCCTCATAAGGTTATATGAGATAGTGGTGTGAGTCTCTGAAGTGTGTGGAAGGCATTGAGTGGAGCTTGGTTGTCCAGCCATGTAAAGAAGGCCCCAGTGCCTTGTTTTGCAGCTCAGAAGTGTGCTTTTTACTTCCATGGATCAGGGTCGCGGAGTACTCACAGCGCCAAAGGTAAACTGGTCACATTCTCTGTGGGAAAGATGGTGCTTGCTGGCCAGATGGTTTTGGAATGTATTTGGATCACTGGCTGGAACCATAGAAAATTCTGTGTGCTGGACAAGTCAGGTAGAATTCATTCAGCAGATGCTTCTGTTTCTGATCGGCAGAGAGATGTGGAGCAGGTATCCATGGGTGAAATGGACAGCAGGAGGGAAAGACAAGGTATGACTAGGAAGGAGCTGACTAAAAAGGACTGTACTGAGACATTGACTGAGAAAGCGCAAAGGAGGCAGATAGAGATGGTGAAGAGAGACCAGGAGTTGAATTACTGAATAGACAAGTTTGACAAAGGTTAGGAGGATAATCAAGATGGTTCCCTGGTCCTGAGCTGGGGATGGTGGGAGAAGGATTCTGCTGCTGTTTGATTACATATAGTGTGGGTATTGGGAATGGACGATGGTCTTTAGAAGACAGGATTTTAAATTGAGGTGCTGGAGACAATGGCTGTGCTCTGCTGGATTTGGGTCAGACAGCTGCCTGAGTTTTCATGACACAGTGGCTGAGTGGGCTCCACAAGAACAATTTATTTTGGGAGATGATAATTAATTTCTTTTCAAGGGATATGTGAATTGACTTTTCCCTGAGATAATTTTCTACTCTTTTTCTGCATCTTACCCAATGATGTTGATTCTCCTAATACAAGGCCTTATGCCTGGAGACAGTAGAAGATAGAAATAGGGGTCAGACTTGGAGGGAGGAGAGAACATTCTTGAGGAAGCTAGCAGTCTCCAGGAGTGACACCAGTCATGACTAGCATTAGGGGAAGCAATGTTAGCCATGGAACTCAAATGTTGGAAAGGTAATCCCTCCACTGATGTATTCAGTTTGATGAGAAACCTTTGCGCAACACAGTGAAGCAGAAAGTGTTCCTTTTCATGTGGCCTTGGTATTTTGGTAACATTGACTAATTAGATTAGGTTGTACTGCATGATGCTTAAGTTCATTCTCTCTCACCAGTCTCAGCCCTACATTTTCTCAGATGAACGAGAGATTAAAACAGTGTAAGCATCTTGTATATCTTAGTCCCTGCCCATTCCTTACTGAAAAGAAAGGCTTTACAATGTGCTCTTACTAGATTCAGTCTATAGGAAATAAGTGGTGTCTTAGTTAAGTTTTATTGCTGTGAAGAGACACCAAGACCAAGGCAACTCTTATAAGGGACAACATTTAATTGACTGGCTTATAGGTTCAGTCCATTATCATCATAGTAGGAAACATGGCAGTGTCTAGGCAGGCTTGATGCTAGAGAAGGAGATGAGAGCTCTACATCTTGATCTGGAGGCAGCCAGCAAGAGAGTCAGTCTGTCTGTCTGTCTGTCTGTCTGTCTGTCTGTCTGTCTCTCTCTCTCTCTCTCTCTCTCTCTCTCTCTCCCTCTCCCTCTCTCCCTCTCTCCCTCTCTCCCTCTCTCCCTCTCTCCCTCTCTCCCTCTCCCTCTCTCCCTCTCTCCCTCTCTCCCTCTCATTAGGCGGACCTCGAACACTAGGAACCCTTGAAGTCTGTCTACAAAGTGGCACGCCTCCTCCAACAAGGCCACGCCTCCTAATAGAGCCATTGCCTATGGGCCAAGCATATTCAAACCACCACGTGTAGAAAGTACATTTTGCTTTCTAAACAGATTTTATTAACAAAGTTAAATTTTCCATTAAAAATGGCAAGAAATAACTTTAGCTGCTTTGGAGTGTGAATAAGGAATTTAAAGACTACTATTGTAGCATGTGCAGAAAAATAGAAGTGCTTTTAAAAAATGTTAAAAGTTTCATTTATTTATTTTATTTATATATGTGTGCACATGTGAAGATCAGAGGACAACTTGTGGGAGTCAGGTCTCTCCTTACACCGTGTGGGTCTAGGATCAGGATGGAGCCCAATTAATTAGGCTTGGTGGCAACACTTTTACCTTTTTCTCACCAGCTGTAGAGGCACTTAAAAAAAAATTGTTTACATTCCCAATGTTGACCCCCTTCTTAGTCCCCCCTCCCAGTTCTTTACCCCCTCCCCTTTGCTTCTGAGAGGGTGTTCCCCTATTCACCCCAACCCCTACCCCACTCTGCCAGCATCCCCTTTCCCTGGGGCATTAAGTCTCCACAGGATTATACACATCTCTCCCACTGAGACCAGACAAGGCAGTCTTCTGCTACATATGTGCTAGAGGCCACAAACCAGTCCATGTATGCTCTTTGGTTGGTGCCTTAGTCTCTGAAAGCTCTGAGGGGTCCAGGTTAGTTGACACCGTTGGTCTTCCTATGGGGTTGCCACCCCCTTCAGCTCCTTCAATCCTTCCCCTAACTCTTCTATCAGGGTCCCTGACCTCAGACCAATGGGTTGGCTGTAAGTATCTGCATCTGTCTCAGTCATCTGCTGGTAGGGCCTCTCAGAGGACAGTCATGCTAGGCTCCTGTCTGCAAGCACAACATGGCATCAGTAATAGTGTTGGGGTCTGGTGCCTGCCCATCAGATGGATCCCAAGGTGGGCCGGTCATTGGATGTCCTTTCCTTCAGCCTCTGCTCCATTTTTGTTCCTGCATTGCCTTTAGACAGGAGCAATTCTGGGTCAAAATTTTAAATATGGGTGGATGGCCCCATGCCTTCCCTGGGGATCATGCCTATCTACTGGAGGTGGTCTCTTTAATTCAGCAGTGTAAATTCTTTTCTCTGATTAAATCAAGTGTATTAGGTCATTGTCACTTTAGCCTTGTCATCCAGTAGTTGTGTCCCTGCATACACTCAGTGAAGGCAGGGACTCTTGAGTTTCCTGTATTGAGTCAGCTGGGGACCAAGAGCCCAGATGTGACTGCTTTGGGTACACTTTTAGCTTCCCATAGGTCTGTATACTTGTTCTGGTTTATCTCAGAAACAGGTTGCTTTCCCTCTAAACTAAAATAATTTATTTTCTTGGCTTGATATCAGGAACCTTTTGAACACACCATGGCTTTTAATTCTAATAGAGCATTTGCCTTTTAGTGGAAGTCCACATCCAGACTTATTCTGCATCTGATCTTTGGCTGGGTAGGAAAAGGACTTGAAAACTTTCTCCTGCTCAGATTTTCTCTGAGACAGAAGGGGTACCACAAGAAATAGGCTTGCCCAAGGCTGCTGGGCCTGGGAGGAGGTAGCCAGCCAGGGAGTCACCATAGAGTCGGAGACCATCCTGTCAGAGGGAGGACCCCAGGTCAGTCTCCACCCACTCTTTGCATCTGTATCCATGCTAATAGCTTGTTTGAACTGTAGGCTCCTGAGTTTATTATCATCATTAGTGTCTGAACAGTGGTGGTTATGCATTTAACTCCCTATTCAAGCGAGGACCTCAACTTCTTAGTGTTTTTTTTTTCTCCTGTGATATTTCTTAAGTTCAGACAACTCATAAACCAATAGACAATTATTCTTTACCGACCTGGACTTGATATGTAAATGTTTACAGTAAGTTACTGTTCTTGGTTTGGCAAGATAGCTACTAGCTCAGTGGGTGAAGGTGCCTCCAAGCCTGAAGACCTAAGTTGAGCCCCACAACCTGGCGCTGGAAGGAGAGCATAGACTCCCAGTTCCCTGTGTATCCTGAGACCTAACCATCAAGCCTGCACCACGGGACAGGCGCATGTAAAGCAGTGATGAATTTCTCAATGAGCTCAAGCCGGGGAAAAGAGAAGCTCTTAGATTATAACACCTGTTTTTAAATTGCTTTGGTGGCTGACCCAAGGTGGTGTGAGGTTTCTGAGTTTGTCTTTGTATCAAGAACCTGGGGATAAAAGGACGAAAAGGTGGATGAATTGGGAAAGGGATGGATGTGAGGAGAGTTGAGGGAGAAACACATTGTACAGAATCCCCAAAGAAGTAGTAAAAAAGAGTTTTCTTTTACATGAAAAAACTTGAGGAGGAGGTTTAGACTGACTTTAGAACTAAGGGACAGCCATACATTGCTGAGGGCAGCATGATAGTGTGGAGAACGGGTTTTGTTCTGTTGAGACGGGTCTTACACTGGAGGTGTGGCCTGGCACGTGTGTGGGCAGTATCCTCAGTGTGTGGAAGTTGTGCTTCTGTCTCTGAGAGTGCTGGTGCAGTCACGGGCTACCACCCTCTGCTAGAGGATACCTTTTATTTGTTCAGTTTCTAATGTATCATTTGTGCTTGTGCGGGGCTGTGTGCAGAGGTCAGAGGGCAGCTTTGTGGCGTCCACTCTCTAAACACCCTCACTTGGGTCAGGCTTTGAACTTCATTCTCCAGGCTTGTTTGGCAAAATGCCCTTAATTCCTTTAAAATCCCCCTTTAAAGAGACAGAAATAGCTTTTGTCACAACTGGGTGCATCCTTCTAAAGAAACTGAGCTAGTCTCTGTTCATAGTTTGAAACAACCACGAAGACCTTATAAAAACAAATGATCTAATACCCTATTTAGCCAGACTTCAATTCCAGGGTTTGTGACAGTACTGTAACACAAGGTCAGTGAAAGGTGAAAGATCAGAGTAGCAACAGTTTAGAGAGCTTTTACATATACAACAGCTTTTAAAATCTACATGTTTTAAGGATTTATTTATGTATATACGTACTCTATTTGCATGTATGTCTGCATGACAGAAGAGGGTATCAGATCCAATTGTAGATGGTTGTGAGCCACCATGTGGTTGCTGGAAATTGAACTCAGAACCTCTGGAAGAGCAGCCAGTGCTCTTAACAGCTGAGCCATCTCTCCAGCCCCTAAAAATCTCGATGTCTTAATTTTCTAGCTTTCTTTGGAGTGGAAGGTCAGCTGGGCGGAAGGCTGAGTTTTGCTCTTTAGACATTCATAGATCTTCTCTTCTGGGCTGGGACCATGGCTCTTGGATAAAGCTGAGTAAGTACAAGAACTCGAGTGGCACCCCCAGAACCCACATAAAGTAGATGGGCCTGGCAGCCACCTGTGAGCCCAGCCCAGCACCTCAGGGCAAGCTAGCTAGCTTAGACTGGCTGGAAATGGCAAATCCCACCTTCAGTGAGAGATTGAACAGAATCTCTCCTCACCTTCCAGCTTCCATGTTCCAGATGTACATGCGTGAGACCACACATACCCAAGCATGTGCACACATGCATACATACCACACACACACACACACACACAGAGTCACATGCCGAATAACTTACAGAAGACTCTCCCTAACCTTCAACCCTGTAACCTTATACTTTTGAAGTCTGGTTTTCTTCTCCAGCCTGCAGGGCAACTTTCTTGTCCTGGCAGTACTTCCTGGCCCCCTCCCTTGGAAGCTAGCCCATCCATGCTGCCTGATCCTAACCCAGAGCTGAATCCTGACCTTCTTGGGACCTTTCATGGGAAAGGTCTCCCCTTTAAGTCTATCGAGACCCACGCTGAGGGGGCTAAGCACAGACGGCTCAGTAAACCTAGGGTTACTTTATTTTTTTTTTAAAGATTTATTTATTTATTATATGTAAGTACACTGTAGCTACCTTCAGACACTCCAGAAGAGGACATCAGATCTTGTTAGGGATGGTTGTGAGCCACCATGTGGTTGCTGGGATTTGAACTCAGGACCTTTGGAAGAGCAGTCAGTGCTCTTAACCACTGAGCCATCTCTCCAGCCCCTAGGGTTACTTTATTAAGAAGTAGATTTTTTAAGTTTTTTGCTGGATGAAAGTATAGTAGTACCCTGTGTTTGATACAAAGATAGAAACTGATCCTATCTCTTAAAAACAAAGGCTGTGAGTCCGCAGCCTGAGCAGCAAGCTTCCCCCTCACTTCCTTCTCCCATTTCTTATGAGGTGTAGTTACTACCTTTATCCACACACACACCCCCCCCACACACACACAAGAGCTTTCCCGCCCCATAAACAGGATTCCTGGAGAAACTTTCACTCTTTGCTGTCTCTTGTTTCAGTGGGGGCATAAGAGGGACAGGCTACAGAGTAGTCTCTCTTTAGAATAGTTCCTCTGTATCAGGACAGCAGAAACCTCCATTTGACAGCTGTGATAATTTAGTGTATCTCCTTCTCTGTATTTTTGTTTGTTTTAATTACACTAATAAGACATGCACATGTTCACGCATGGTAATGTGGACTTTTATGTCAACGCTTGGAGTTGATCACAGATTTGAGCTACCCTTGGACTCCTGAACTCTTGGGAAACAGAAGTACCTTGAGTGTTTCTTCAGGGTACGGGTGTGCATTGGCTGCAGAAAAATGTTGACAAATCAGAAGGAATTTAAAGAGGATCTGGCACTGTTGGAAGGGAGGGTATAGGAAAGCCACAAGGAGCTAACCAGTCCAGCTTGGCCAAGGGGGCTGGAGAGATGTGTGGTGGCCCTCTGGGGGGGGGGCTGGAGAGATGTGTGGTGGCCCTCGGGGGGGGCTGGAGAGATGTTTGGTGGCCCTCAAGGGGGCGCTGGAGAGATGTGTGGTGGCCCTCAAGGGGGGGGGCTGGAGAGATGCGTGGTGGCCCTCAGGGGGGGGCTGGAGAGATGTGTGGTGGCCCTCAAGGGGGGCGCTGGAGAGATGTGTGGTGGCCCTCGGGGGGGGGGACTGGAGAGATGTGTGGTGGCCCTCGGGGGGGGGGCCTGGAGAGATGCGTGGTGGCCCTCGGGGGGGGGCTGGAGAGATGCGTGGTGGCCCTCAAGGGGGGGCTGGAGAGATGTGTGGTGGCCCTCAAGGGGGGGGGGCTGGAGAGTTGTGTGGTGGCCCTCGAGGGGGGGCGCTGGAGAGATGTGTGGTGGCCCTCAAGGGGGCGCTGGAGAGATGTGTGGTGGCCCTCAAGGGGGGGCTGGAGAGATGTGTGGTGGCCCTCAAGGGGGCGCTGGAGAGATGTGTGGTGGCCCTCAGGGGGGGGGCTGGAGAGATGTGTGGTGGCCCTCAAGGGGGGGGTGCTGGAGAGATGTGTGGTGGCCCTCGGGGGGGGGCTGGAGAGATGTTTGGTGGCCCTCAAGGGGGGGCTGGAGAGATGTGTGGTGGCCCTCGGGGGGGGGCTGGAGAGATGCGTGGTGGCCCTCAAGGGGGGGGCTGGGGAGATGTGTGGTGGCCCTCAAGGGGGGCGCTGGAGAGATGCGTGGTGGCCCTCAAGGGAGGGGCTGGAGAGATGTGTGGTGGCCCTCAAGGGGGGGGCTGGAGAGATGTGTGGTGGCCCTCAAGGGGGGGGCTGGAGAGATGTGTGGTGGCCCTCAAGGGGGCGCTGGAGAGATGTGTGGTGGCCCTCAAGGGGGGGGCTGGAGAGATGTGTGGTGGCCCTCAAGGGGGGGGTGCTGGAGAGATGTGTGGTGGCCCTCGGGGGGGGGCTGGAGAGATGTGTGGTGGCCCTCGGGGGGGGGCTGGAGAGATTTTTGGTGGCCCTCAAGGGGGGGCTGGAGAGATTGTGGTGGCCCTCAAGGGGGGGCACTGGAGAGATGTGTGGTGGCCCTCAAGGGGGGGGAGCTGGAGAGATGTGTGGTGGCCCTCAAGGGGGGGGGCTGGAGAGATGTGTGGTGGCCCTCAAGGGGGGGGCTGGAGAGATGTGTTGTGGCCCTCAAGGGGGGACTGGAGAGATGTGTTGTGGCCCTCAAGGGGGGGGGGCTGGAGAGATGTGTGGTGGCCCTCAAGGGGGGGGGGCTGGAGAGATGTGTGGTGGCCCTCAAGGGGGGGGGCTGGAGAGATGTGTGGTGGCCCTCAAGGGGGGGGCTGGAGAGATGTGTGGTGGCCCTCAACAGGGGGCTGGAGAGATGTGTGGTGGCCCTCAACGGGGGGGGGGGGGGGCTGGAGAGATGTGTGTTGGCCCTCAAGAACGAGTGTGAAGGACACAAATGGCACGTGTTTACAATCATCAAAACAGGAAATAAAAATGAATGCTGTGTATCGAAATGCTGTAACAAAACCCAAGACTTCACTCACTAACCTAAAATACTAATTTTTAAAAAAAAAAAATCATGTATGTCTGAGAGTTTTGTTGGCTGCTGGCAGAAGTCAGAAAATGGCATTGAGTCCCCTGGAACTGGAGTGACAGCTGTGAGCCGCCATGTGGGTGCTGGGAACTGAACCCAGGTCCTCTACAAGAGGCGACCAGTACTCTTAACCACTGAGCCAACTAAAAATTAGCTCCTAAAATTAATTTTTATTTTATTTTATTTATTTATTTATTTTGGTTTTTCAAGACAGGGTTTCTCTGTATAGCCCTGGCTGTCCTGGAACTCGCTCTGTAGACCAGGCTGGCCTCGAACTCAGAAATCCGCCTGCCTCTGCCTCCCAAGTGCTAGGATTAAAGGCATGCGCCACCACCGCCTGGCTTAATTTTTTAAAAACTCTAAAAGAAAAAAAAACAATGTTCAATGTAAAAAAGTATCCTTATGGTAAAATTTACTAGCTTGAAAATTAAAGTACTAAAGGAAATGAGAAGCTGTGTAGGAGACTGCGCTGCTGAGGGCTCTTCCAGTTCTAACTTTGAAGGTGAGGTCATGCATGCTCTTCCTAGTGTGGATTTGCCACCCAGTTCTGATTACACAGTTTTGCATATCAGGGTCAGAAGGCGGAGTCTGGTTGCAGTTGGGGGGAAGCCAGGCTAACTCAGCCAGATGTCACGGAGAATGTCATGAGCATTTAGGGTTTTAATTCTATCAGCTTCTATCTCATGGTGCCCCCTGCTGGGATCTCAGATTATAAACAAGATAGGAGTGTATTGATAAACACCCACATTTGGTAAAGTGGAGCAGTAGGTGGCTTACACAGTTCAGTTACCCTTGAATTGTCCCTGCATGAGTATGGAACAATCTTGTACTTACTGTCCCAGGAGGCGACAGACACCAGAGCTGACGAGAGCATCACATAAAATCTTAGGTTAAAGCTGCCAAAAGAAGTGCATACAGGATCAGAACCTTGGCTCTGGCAACCTTATTAAGCCAGGTTTAACCACCCAACCTCAATAGGCCAATTAAACAAATAATTATGAAAAGTAGAAAGAGGTTTATTCAGTGTGGTCACATTAGGAGGAAGAACAAAGATCCAGAGAGAGAACTCTTCCTCTGGCCATCTCCCTGTCCTAACATGCAATTCTGGTTTAAATAGCAGACAGGAGGCATGAGTAACTACCAGTCCTAGTGAAGGCGTGGCCCACCTCATCACTGTTGTTAGGGCACCAGTCTATCAGACTGAAATAAGCTCACCCTGTGGCTGGAACCAGAGCCCGAGACTTTGCATTTCCCAGCAGGAGACTCCTGGGAAACCTGTCTTGGGTCTATTGTGGCAACTATCTTATAGCCAGGGACAGGAGGCAGAAGTGTAGGTTATGTTTATTTCTGCCTGGACAATTGCAAGGTAGCCTTGGAATTGTCTCTGCTTTGTAGCAGTCAGGCAAGGGAGGTACCCATCAACTCAGCAGAAACCTGAAGGGGATGTGGTGCCTGACGGGAGGGAGCCATCAGGAGCCCTCTGCTGCTCTTGGAAAGAGCTTAGCTAGCATGCCAGTCCTAATGAGGACTGCTCTGGATCCAACCAGATGTGGGGGCAACCTACTTTATAATCTGGTTATTTGATCTAACAACAGAATTGTAAAAGGTGACCTGAGGATCCACTGAGTAAAACTCCTGGGTGGGAGCAAGCCAGCTAGTTTTCAGAGGAGTCTTACTGGAGTGAGAAGTGTGGTCAGAGTGGAGTTAAGGAAGTGTGTGCCCTGTGCCCGTGGCTTAGACTCATCTGTTCCCACACTGTTCACCCTGATGCTTCCTCATTCACTCACTGTATGAGTGTCAATTCCTGGACTAGTTTGGAGTCTGGTGATGACCATGGAGGTAGGACTGGGGATGAAGTGGGTTTCTGAGACTTAGCAGCTACGAAGTAAGGGTAGGAGTGTTTAGTAGTGACCGTGGGTCTTCAGCCTTTTGGACCTCATACCTGCTGTGTCTTCCCAGAGGAGCCCTGTAATTAAGCTATTTCCTTACCAAGGTCTTGGCTTCAATTAGACATATACTTGACAACAAAGATAAAGAAATATCATAAAACCTAAGAGAACATGATCTCTCTGACCTTGGGCAGGTCAGTCTTCTTCCTTCTTCTAAAAGGAGCTGATACTTTCGATTTTTAAGATATTTTAACGTGTTTTTCTATATATTTCTTGAATTTTATGAAATATTTTCCTTATAGGTCTTCAATTATCAAAAAATGTTTATAATTCCACTTTCAATCAACTTAGAAATATTTTTATTCCTACCATCTTATCTGTAATTTTCCATGATAATCTTCAATTTTTACATGTTATTTTGTATTTTTCTACAATTTTACCAGAAATATTTTCTATGTAAATCTTCAATTCTATCATAAAATGTTTCTACTTCCTTTTTCAATTAATTTAGCAATGTTTTTTATGTCTACCATTTCACTCTTTAGTTTTCCATGAAAATTGTCAATCTTAATGTGTTTTTCTATATATTTCTCCAATTTTGTCAGAAACATTTTCCATGTAAATCTTCAATTTTATCATAAAATGTTTTTACTTCCTTTTTCAAAAAAAGAAAAAAGAAAAAGAAAATAAGATAGGGTTTACTTACATGATCCCAGCTGGAAGGAGTTGGTACTTTTTGTCCAACTTGGAGCTGTGGGTAGAATTTACTAACACAGATTGAGCGAAGGCTTTTAATCTGCATACCAGCAAATGCCAATTCCTGCTGCAATCAATGCCCAGGTCCAGAGAGACACCGCCTGAGGTGAACAGCCTTCTGAGGGCTTTTCTCTGACTGCAGAATCTGTAAGGCAGGTTGCGCCCCCTTGTGACAAAGATGTTAAGAGTGTCAGACAGTCCTAAAGTCCCCATAATGCTTGAATATCTGAATCCTTTCTAAGTAACTAAGCAAATTCTTAAAGTACAATATGGACATGTTACTTACTTATCACCAAGTTTGTAAATGTTTCTTTTTTTCTTTCCTGTTCCACCTTACAGAGTCTCTTAGGCCTTTTACTTTTCTGCATTACCATATGTTTTTAGGAGGTAGACATTTATGTTTGTTTCATTTATTTTGTTCTGATTTAATATCTGTTAAGTCTGAGCAAAACATTGACCAACAGTCCTGCCTTGGTCCACAGTGTGTTGTGTGGGTGGGATTAAGTATGTACTGACATTTCTCTTTAACTATTCCTCAGCTTCTTTCCCCATTGTTGTTGGCCTCAGTTTCCCTGAAACACACAGAAGTTTCAATTCCTGCCATTGTTACTCAAGTCTGCAGTAAAATAAAGGGGCAAGGCTAGGTGAGGTCTAAGTCTGTCACCTGGTGGGGATAAAGAAGCAAGATCAGTTTTCCATAGACATGAGCACTTCACTGCCACCTTCCGAAGTTCTTCGGTGATTTTGAGAGGGCAGCAGAGCCTGGTGCAGTAGGAGGGAAGAGGCGCGATGAACAGCATCATGGTGAGGGGCAGGATGAGCCCCAGCGGTGCGAGAGAAGGAAGCCGCAAGCTGAGGCGTGTGAGCATCTCTCATGGCGTCCTGTCTCCATCATCTGTGGCATCACGGGGAACTCCCTGTGTAGAGGTCAGAGAGCAACTTGTAGGTGTCATCTTTCTGCTTTCACCAAGTGGTTTCCAGAGGTCAAAGTCTGGTGACGGGGTTCTTGTAGCCATTGGGATGACTCACCACCCCAAAGAGTTTTCATAGCTCTTTCAAGATTACTGTGTGTATCTATCTTTGATGCTGATGAATAGTAGTTTTTCTCTCTCTCTCTCTCTTTGAAAGATTTATTTATTATTTATTTATTTGTTATTATATGTATGTGAGTACACTGTTGCTCTCTTCAGACAGCACCAGAAGAGAGCATCAGATCCCATTACAGATGACTGTGAGCCTCCATGTACTTACTGGGAATTGAACTCAGGACCTCTGGAAGAGCCTCTTAACCACTGTGCCCTCTCTCCAGCCTCCATAGGTTTATTTCATATGTACAAGTGTCTTACTTGTATGACTGACTGTTTACCACAAGTGTTTAGTGTCTGTGGAGGGAAGAAGAGGGCATCAGATTCTCTGGAACTGGACTTATAGGTGGTTTTGAGCCTCTGGGAAATGGACCTAGGTCCTCTGAAAGGTCAGTGAGTGACCTTAACCACTGGGCCTGCTCTCCAGCTCCCAAGTGGTAGTTTTTTAAAGGTTAATTTTGGTGTAGTCTCTGAAACCATATGAACAAACAACTAACTTACCTACTTACTTACCTTTTCCTTCTCATTATACAAAATGGAACCTAGAGCCTCACATTTGCGAGTACTCTGCCATGAACCTAACTGAGCCCTCTTTATTTTGATTCATAGTCTCACTAAATTGTTTAGCCTTGCCTTGAACTCAACTCTGAATCTCAGGCAGGATTTGAATTTTTGATCCTTCTGCCTCAGTTTCCTGAGTAGCTGGGACTGCACATCTGTGTTTCTAGGCTGGCTCCATATGAATAAAATTAAGAAGATTCATGTATTTATTTCTTTTTACTTGTGTGTGTGTGTGTGTGTGTGCGCGCACACACACGCATTTATATGCACTACATGAATGTAGGTGCCTAGAGACCAGAGGTCATTGGCGCCCCTAGAACTGGAACTACAAGTGATGGGGTGTCCTTTGCAAAGCGATAAGTGCTCCTAACCACTGAGCCATCTTTCCAGCCCCGAGAATAACTCCTAATGTACTTCTACTTTAAAACCATTGACTACTGCAGCATGTTGTAGTCATTTGAAAAATAATGGATGGCTGAGCAATTCGGAGCTTGCAAATGTTGACATGCTACGTTAGTGTCATAAAACTACAGGCTTCACTGCTGTGACCACTCTCAAACCTCCAGGTATGGGGAAGCTATAGACTCGTGATGGTATATATGTGTATTTGAAATTCTAAGTTCCACTTAAGATGTCAGATTTCAGCATCGGAGACAAATGTATGTGTTTTGGTTTCCTCAAAGTAACAGCTTTGCTTTGTTCATTTTCAAGAAACATCTGTCACATACCCAATTCTAAGTGTCTGCCATTGCTAGTCTCTGTTAGTGGATTTGGATTTCCAGACAGAAAGTAGCTCCCAGCTCCTAGTTGTCCCCACCTCTCTCCGTGTCGTCTTCCCTATGCAGCAGGAGTTTGTGGTCATGCTTTTTGTTGTATAACCTTTTTCTGTGTGTAAATTTGACCCCGGAATCTACTTACTTAAACTTTAATAATTGTTACTGCTTCAACAGCATACAACAGTGGAACTTTATGACCCAGTGCCCATGCCTCCAATCAGGTTGTGGCATCTGTAGTTGGATTCGCTGTTTATTTGCAAGTGGGAAGTACCTTGGCACAACCACCAACACATCTTCCTTGCTCCACAATATCTGACTAAACCTGTAATCAAGGACTCTCTTCTCTCTGTTCCTTCAGAGTCTGGGCTCAGGAAGAAGCATTGTTAGAGTCAACAAACAGAGCAATCTCCATCAAGCTGTTAGCTGATATACCATCTGAATCATGAGTTTTAATGCAGCTAAGATGTATCTTATAATCATATGGGCAATATATGGGAACAATTGTAATGATGGACGTCTTGAGCATTCTAGAGGCTGAAAGAGGCAACTTATGGCAAGCAGATCTTTGGACATTTCTGCAACCAGTCAACCAACCAATAACCTAAGTATGGAATCCTACTTAGGCCCACTTGTGAGTTAACTATTGGGCAGATCCCCTTGTCCATATCACTTTGAGTGAGATTCAGAGAGTCTCTTTCACAACTTTCGAAGAATAGTTCTTGATCAAAGAGGTTCTCCTCTAGCTTTGTATCCCTTCCTTGCCTCCTCGCCTTTTTATACACTCCAGTTCTTTGGATCAGTATATCAATCATTTGCCTCTCTGATGGAACAGCCCTGCTCCCTCTTACTTGAATGATGTTCCACTAAACATAGGCACCTGGAGACCAAGAGTTCTCTTAGTATGGTCTCATTTGTTTCTAAGGTTTCAGCCAAAAATCATTAGCCAACTTCTGGTCATACATGTCTGACTTCCTGCTGGACACGCTGTAGATTGTGTACATGTCATGTAGGCCCAATGTGTCTAGGATGGTGTCTTAGGTTTTCCCCCCCCATTTTCTGTGATAAAATACTCCAACAAATGTAACTCAAAGGATAAAGGATTTATTCTGACAGTTCAGGAGTAGAGTTCGTCAGGGTGGGGAAGCCAAGTTTGAAGCAGCTAGTTCCATTGTGTCTACAGTTAAGTAAAAAGCAGGGAATGATGCCACTGCTCTGTACCCTTCTGTGGGAATAGGACGGAGGAAGAGGAGTGAGACATAACAGTCTTCGGAATCAGACTCCAGAGACAGCAGCATCAGGGTGTAGATCTGCACTTATTGTTGCCGTCAATCCCAGGCCCCTAAGTCCTTGGCCAATCGTATCTTGTCACCCCATCACTGGGCATCATCACTTGTTTGGACTGACGTGAAGAGGGGGGAAGCAGCCACCACCCTGGCCTAGGCTCCTTTTCGATGTCTCACGGGTGTTCCTGGAGTAGGGAGCCATCTTAGGACTCTTTGAGGAGTCCCAGGAACCTGGGCACCTTGCTCTCCATCCCACTTTTTCCTTCACAAGGTTGATTCCCACATCCCCCACACCCTTCTTCAGAATCCTCTGACCAGAGAATGTTTCTGCCTACAGTTAGGATTGAGTTTTTTCCTTATCAATTAGTATAGTCAGGCATACCCAGAGGCCCATTTCTCAGGTTACTCTAGGTTCTGTCAAGTCATCAATTAGCATTAACCATCCCAAGACCTTGTCAACTTCACTCACACACACACACACACACACACACACACGAGAGCCATCATCTCCCTTCCTTTGCCCCTATAGGCTCATGACTGTATTGTAATGTTAAATGGATTCCATCCAACTTTAAAAGTCTTTGAACTATGAGCTTTTATAAATTAAAATAATATAAACATTCTTATTCCAGAATAGGAAATTCAGGGTATAGCAACAAATGATCAGATTGAAACTCAGCAGGGTAAACACCAAATTTTAATGTGAGTAAGGCTCATTGAGATATCTGGGCTTTTGTTTGTAGCCTGAACCACAGAGGCCCGTGCTGGCTCTCCGCCCCACCTTCTCTTTGCAGCAGGCTTGCTTTGACTATAGTTTGGAAGCATCTGGTCTAGCTGCCTGCCTCACAGCCCAGCATTGATAAGAGGGTAAATGAATCTCACCAGTGTTGGATCAGGTGTGGCCTTCCCGTGTATGACATCCTGTTTGTGGGTATTGTGAATACACCACACAGACGAAGGAGCACGCTTGTGTTCTACAGTGTCAGAATTTATTGAATACCAATAAATCATTGACAGCTATTTGATTCGCCTGCATTTCCTGATGGCCGTGGCTGAGGTGAGCAAGGGTTTTCTTAATTACTAATGTTCACTCTCAGATCACACAGCACAGTAAATACACCTGTATGAATCTCCTTTATGGACTGGCTGCAGAGGGGTTAAAGCTACCGGAGCTCAAGTGCCTTCTCAGAGGCCTGAGAGGCAGACCTGATGGGAATGCCAAAGTCATCTCTGTGGGAGTAGAAAGAAGCGCCTGGGCTGGAGTGCTGGGGTGGCTGCCCCTGGTGTAGAGCAGGCCACAGAGCAGGGTTGAGCTGCAGCAGTGAGGTGAGGCGGAGGCTGGACTGGTTCAGGTGAGCGAGGGCCTGGACAAGTGGAAAGCGGTTTGAGAGTAAGGTCAACAGAGTGAAATGCTGGGGTATTTGGGGTATCTGTTGGGCCCTTGGAGGGTCAGGTACCACCTCCACGTTAGGTGTCCTTTTTATGGGAGCCTCGTGAGGGAGCTACACCCTTGCCTCAGCTTGGTGTTTCTTCAGGCCTGGATTTCTGGTATAATTTTAATACTCCATATGTTCATATGTCCCACCCACTTTAATAACTCTAAAGAGGTGTGCCCGTCCCAAGGAGCAGCCATTTGTCAGTGTGCTGTGTGGCTGTGTGCCAGGCAGGTGAGGCCATTCTGCCCAGGTCCTGTCTTGGCAGGGGGTCCTGCTGGGGCATGCCCGGTGGATGGTCGGTAAAGACGGGAACCCTGGAGACAGTGGGAATGGAAGCTGGAATTCTGTGCTGACCCACCAGAGGTGTCAGTCCTGTTGCCTGCTGGCCTTTGTGCAGTAGCCAAGCAGCTTAGGAGGACCTTGCACCTCCTTCAGTGCCACTGAGAAAACGTCCTGGACAAAATCCTCCGGATTGATTATAAACCACATTTTTATCTAGGAAGTTAATTTTCCTCAGTTTAAATGCAGTAGATGTATTTGAAATTTGGAGGAAACAAAATTAGGGTCTTTTTTTTTTTAAAGATTTATTTATTGTTATATGTAACTACACTGTAGCTTTCTCCAAACACACCAGAAGAGGTCATCAGATTTCATTACAAATGGTTGTGAGCCACCATACGGTTGCTGGGATTTGAACTCAGGACTTTTGGAAGAGCAGTCAGTGCTCTTAACTGCTGAGCCATCTCTCCAGCTCTTCTTTTTTTTTTCCTTTTTAAGATTTATGTATTTATTTCATATGTGGGTACACTGTCACTGTCTTCAGACACACCAGAAGAGGGCATTGCATCCCCATTACAGATGGTTGTGAGCCACCATGCGGTTGTTGGAAATTGAACTCAGGACCTCTGGAAGAGTAGTCAGTTTTTTTAAAGCAATTTTTATTCTTTCTATAGTCTGCTTATCTATTTTTAAAAAAGAGTCTTTGGGATTTTTTTTTAAAAGTGCGTTTGTCCTGGCACTAGGAGACTGATCCCAAGGCCTTGATCATACCAGGAAACAAATCTGCTATGGAGATGTGTCCCCAGTCTCAGTAGATTTCTATGTATTCAAATTGTGTAACTTGAGCTCTCGAAGCTAATTAAAAAAAATCAACATGCTATATATTGCCTCTATATAACTGTGCACCCTGCCTCCCGCCCTGTGGGCCAGTCTTTAATCTTAAGAGATCCTTGGAGAGTCCCAAACCACAGCATCTCTGAGATGCCAGAGATGGTCTTTGATTGTCATCTCCTCCTGGCCTTTGAGATGTGCCACTGGCTTTTCCTTTCACGTGTTGTCTTGATAACAGACCGGTCTTGCATTTTCTCTGTGGCCAAAGCTAGCCTTGAACTTGGGACCTTTCTCATTTGGTTTCCAGAGAGCTGTGATTACAGGTGTTTGCCCCTCTTTTACTCCCTTCATGAGAAATCACTTTTTGGTTCACCTAGCATTATGATAAAGAACCATTAAAACTTCCTCCTTCCTGTTCTTCCAGAGCACATTGCTGATGCATCCTTGTAATCCCAGCACTCAGGAAGCTGAGGCAGGAGGATCATGACTTTCAGCCAAGCCTGGGCAGCATAGTTAGTTCAAGTCTAGCCTGATCTACATTCCAAAATCCTGTCTCACATGGCACCCGTCACCACCACCACACAACAGGACTACATCACGGCAGAAAGGAGCTAAATGGGATGCTGCCTTTCTTCCCCTGTGTTTCCACCTTGGACAGCCAAAGCAAGAGTGCATCTTTGGGATGTACAAAGACAGACGAAGTCTTTGTATCAAATGCCTCATGTTCCTGAATTTGAATGCGTGCTTCCTTTCAGGCAATGCATGAATGCCCTTACCCTTATCTGGGAGCTCTCAGAATTTGTCCCACCCATATTTTGGGGAGGTTCTCAAAATTGATCTTGTCCTGTGAGGCATGATATGGCCTGTCAAAACTGAAGCAGGTGATTTTCCACATGTCCCCACGTATAGGGAAGTTTTTGGAATAACCCTTTTTGTAGGAGAGAGTTTTGTGAAAATCTTCAGTGAGGTTGATGTCGAGAGGGGTTCCTTCTAAAACCAGTTGTTGTTCTGTCTAAAGGGATACACACTACCCGGGGTCTATTGAAACAAAGTACATAATTGAAATACAAAATTTTGTTGTTGAATTAACAATTCCAATGTGACGTTTAAGAGCAAATATTTACATATAGAAAGCAAAAAACTCTAACCACTCCCTAGCTGAGACTTAGATAAGGAACTTATCCAAAAAGTCTTGACAGGGATGGCAGCATCCCTGGAGTAGTCAGGCGTCAGTGAGATACACAGAATCATTGAGATAATGGCAGTTTGTAGTTTGGGGAAACCTTCCTGTTAAAAACTAAAGGATGTTTTCTGTGCCTTTGAGACTTTATTAGTTTGCATCCTGTTGAACTACTGAGGGGCAGTGGAGAGAGTATCAGCCTACAGAGAAGATGGGAAAGCTAAAGCTATTATTCTTTATATTGTAAAGTGAGTTGAGAGTGATTGCATGTAGTATCTATAGGAAATTGTATCTGAAGCTTCAGAAGAGTGTTGGCATTTTCGTGTGCCAGCATCCCTGCCTCCCAATCTCCCCCTCCTCCTTCTTGCCTTAATGCTTTGGTCTGAAAGTTTATGCTATGCCCACCTCCACCAAGGTCTTATGTTGAAATCCTGATCCCCAAGATAAAGGTTCAGAGTGACGCCCCTGCGACTCTTTGCTACATAATGACCCAGCCCAGGGCCCCTGCAGAAGGCTGGGCCCACAACTGTATGCCAGCCACCCAGTCCACAGTGCTTTGTTACTGAAGACCACACAGACGAGACACTTTTGCTTACTGTTTTGTTCCATCCATCATGGCTTTCAGGAGTTCTGCTTGATCTGCAGGAGACGTGAGTTGTAAGCTACTGGGGCCGTATGGCTTTAGGAATATGTCTACAGAGTAAGGAGGGGGTCACTGCATTTGTAACTGCAGTTGTCCACAGACAGCGCTCTGCAAGGGAGCACTGCAGTATCTTAGTTATTGTATGAGTCCTACACAGCACACCCGCCCCATGTCATCTGATGGATCTCAGAGTCGCTGTAGACACAAGTGGGACCTAGTTAGTGGAATTTCTCACTGAATCCCACAGGACACTTGGCTTCCTCTGCTTCTCTGTATATCTACAGTTTCCCTGGGGATCCCTGGGCCTAGGTTTAAAATGCAGCTGGGGATGCAATAAGCTAGGTTCCTACAAATCATGTTAACTCATTCTCAACCGAAATAGCCAGCCCAGCATGGCCAAAGCGTTTAACAAATTCTATCATGAGAAAACAATTTTTCCAGCTCTTAGTAGCTGTAATTGACATTTATTTCATCTGAAATTCACCCAGTTTTGCAACTTTTATCACCCTTGGGAATCTAGAGTACAGAAATAATGGCATTCCTAGAGAATACTGGAAGATACGCCGGGGCCATTTGCAGTTTGCTTTACAGTGGTTCACAATGAGGGACTCCACAGCGGTGCTGCAATTACAATTGATCAGGATGCAGAGTCCGCCATCGTGTGATCCCAGGACAGCTCTCTCCTTGTCCTGGTATGGAAGCAGCCCTCCTGTCCTCCCCACTCTAAACAGTGTATTTGAGTCCCAAGTTCCTGCGTTTTAAAGCTGTGGGGAAAGTGACTGTAGTTTTATTAAGGCACCATTTGCTAACTTAGGGTCCTACTCTGCTTTCAGTTAAAACAAACGTGGGGAAAGGCCACACTGCTGCCTTCACTCTTGCTCTCACAGTGAAGGTGTGGGCGGGATACCCAGTCTGCACTCTAAACTACAGGTGTAGAATTGGGAAAGCATTGGTCAGTCAAGTGTTTGCCTTGCAGGGATTGTATTGCTTGGAGCCCGGTTATCAAAGACTAACAGCTGACATGTAAGCAAATACTTAACAATATTTGTCTTTTGGGGTCAGAGTTACTTCAGGGTGATTTTTTTTTTTCCTAGCTCCATCCATTTACCTGTGACTTTCATGATTTCAGTTTAAAAACTGAGTAATGTTTTGTTGTGTAAATGTACCACACTTTGTTTATCCATTCATCTGTAGAAGGACATCTAGGCTAATTTCAGTTTCTGGCTGTTATGAACAAGGCAGCAATAAACACAGTTGAGGAAGTGTCTTCTGTAGTAGTATGTAGAGTCATTTGGGTCCCAAGAGTAGTGTGTAGCTGGGTCTTGAGAGAGATTTAGTCCCAGCTTCTGTGGAACCAGCACACTGATTTCCATAATTAGGTGTACAAGCCTTCAATCCCACCAACCCAGACCACAGAGGTTAGGTATAGAGTAAGGGTAACAGGAAGGGAAGAATCTCTCTAGGAAGGAGAAGTACAAAAGATAGTTATTGGTGGATGGGAAAGAGATGTAGGGGGCGGAGGGAGGGAGAAAGAAGTGTGGGGTAAGGGAGGAAGTATGCGGAGGGATCATTTGAGGGGTCATATGGAAACCTAATAAGGTAAATATCATTGTTGGCTGCTGCTGCTGCTCCTGCTCCTCCTCCTCCTCCTCCTCTTCCTCTTCTTCAGTTTTGTTGTTTTCTATTTTTTTTTCAAGACAGGGTTTCTCTGTGTAGCCCTGGCTGTCCTAAAACTCACTTTGTAGACCAGGTTGGCCCTGAACTCATGGAGATTTACCTGCCTCTGCTTCCTGAATGCTGGGAATTGAAGGTGTGTGCCCCCAGGGTCCATCAAGTAAAAGCTTCTTGAAATACATATATGAAAGAAATCTAAATGGGATCATCAAATAAAGCCCCAACTAGACATCTCTCTTCACCAAACCCCCAGTGCAGGGAAATGGGTTACATCTCCTCAAGTCGTTGGCCCAAGGGGCCCCATGGAAACCCCTAAATGACCCAGGGTATTGGTGGCTCTCCACACACTGATGGTGACTCTATTGCTGAAGACAACACCTTCACAACTCACTGAAGAAAGAGAAGTTGAGTTGGTGCCTACCTAGACCCTTCACCCTTACTGACTAGTGTTCACAGTACTCTGCACACTGCCAAAGGAGAAAGGGAAACACCAACCCAGCTACAAACCCTTCTGATGACCTGCCTACAAGATATACTGGTTTGGTAGTGGCATAAAATTTGTGGTAATAACCAGCCAATGCCTGATTGTACTTAAGGCCCACTCCATAAGATGGAACCCTTACCTGACACTGCCCTGGTAGCTAAGAACATGACAGTAGGGGTAGGCCAAGGACCTAGGGCAAAACCAAATGCACTGCTCTGCTAAAGAAATACAGCAACAAAATGACTCCTAACAACATTTGCCTTACTCATAGACCAGTGCCTTGTTCAGCCATCATCAGAGAGTTTCCTGCAGTGTACACCTGTAGATAAGCACTCTTCAGTGCTGGGCACCAATCATTGAGTTATGTCTCCAGCCCCATCTTCTTTTGTTTTGTTTTAATAAAGGTCAGCAATTAAAACTCCTATAGTAACCAAGAAGCCAAGAAAAGAAAATCTATACTTACAAGTTGAAAGCTACCCTTGGCTACATAGTAAATTCAAGCCAGCCAAAATAAGAGTCTGTACATTATAGTTTTTTTTTTTAAGAAAGTTCTGAGGCTGGTGTTGAGTCTCAGTGGCGGGTGCACAGACTGCTCTTGCAAGTTCAGGTCCTATAGCGCCCTTGCTGGTTGGCTCACAACCACCTGTAACTCCAGTTTTAGGGACTCTGATTCTGACCTTCATGGGCACCCATACATAGTGTACACATACCCCTACATATACATATAATTAAGGATAATAAATTTACAAAACCAGGGTCAACCTAATTAGTAGTTGGTTTTTTGTAACAACATGCCTTGGAGAGTTCCCTGCTTGTGCACATGTGTATATGCCTACTCCATTTTACAGCTCCATGTTCTTGTATATTACAGCTCTGTTCTTATCATCTGCTGGTTGGTGTGCCGTAGCTATCCTTGTTCAAATATATTTGAGCTTATGAATGAGTTTCTTTCTATGGGCTATATTGGTTATCAGTTAGAATCAATATTTATATTTGGAAAGAACATTTTTTTTCTTTAAGATATTTTGTTTTCTTGAAAATTTTGATGACTTTTTCTGCAAATGAGTTTGGTGACACCTTATGTAGGGAATTTTTATGTAGCCACCGTAGACATGCCTCTTTATTAAAAACTATAGCTGAAGAGTGTCAGAGACCAGCCTTCCCAGCACAGAGACAGAAAGTAGCTCTTGAGTCTTTTGCTTCTTTACCTAGCCTGGCATAAGACATGAGGATCTACACCCTAGCCCATCCTACTCATTAACAAAACATATTCACACTATAAAAGTTACACAACAGTCTGGCCTGGTGGTGCAGGCCTTTGATCCCAGCACTCAAGAGGCAGAGGCAGGTAGACCTCTGGGAGTTCAAGGCCAGTCTTGTCTCTAAAGAGTTTCAGGATGACCAAGGCTACATAGAGAAACCATGTCTCAAAACACCCTCCGTATATTACCTAGCAGTTCATACATGTGATCTCACCCCAGTCAATCTGGTTTACCTAGTAGTTTTGATGAGCCCCTGGCCAGCAAATGACCTGTCTTTTGAGACCATGTTAAACCCTGGAAAGAAGACCCATCTGTGTTCGGAGGTTCAAGGCTACTGGTATCTGAGGGAATGAAACTTCCAGAAGTATTTTCTCATAACCTGCCTGTGCATGGAGGAACCTCCTACCTCACTGGTTTTCCTATTTTGTACTTCTCTGTTTCTCCTCCTCTCTCTGCTTAAATCACAGCATTTTCCTAAGACCTTGCCTGGGTTGAAGCCATGGTTGAAGCGTGTGACTGTGTATAGCCACTGCTTGGTAATACTGGCACAAGAAAGAAGGAGAAAGGAATGGGGGTCCACTTGAACACCACATCTCTTCTCTTCTCCAGCATTCCCCCAATGAGTGATTGTACCTGTGCACACTGATAGGCCTTCTCAGGGTTTAATATCCTCTCAGAAGGTAGAAATAGAAAGACCATGCTTGTTTGCTTCCCAGATTGGCCTTGAACTTATGACCCTTCTGTCTCATGAGTGTTAATGTAAGAAACCTGGATCACTATGCCTGATTTGTCTTTTTATATTAAAAACCAGAAGATACCAGAATCATTTAGAGCCATCAGACTAACAGAATGTCCTAATAAGGGCATCTAAAGAATAAAATGTAATGAAAGGTCTAAATGTTTGCAATAAGGAAAGTGGTTGGATGGATTAAATGCTGGCATGTTCGTGGGGTAGGAAGCTCTCTGTCTAAGATGGGAAGATTGTCAGTGTGCTGGCATTAGTGAAACATGGAGGTCCAGTCAGTGCGGAGAGCATGCAGGTGTATTTGTAAGAGACGAAAGCTTGTATTTACATAGAACTGGAGGATACGCAGAAACAAGTGTTGACTTCTGTGAGGATCGGGAGGTGAGAGATTTTTTTATGTTTTAGTATTGAATTATGAAAAATTACCTACCAGAAATAAAATTTTAAATGAAAATTGAAACAAAGTCTGGTTTTGTTTAAGCCCATAGCATTTGTGACTTTACCAATTGTGTTTGAGCCTAGGATAGGATCAGATGCAAGCATATTGATTTTGAGAGAATGATCATAGAAATAATATATGATGGTTTTAGCTTCTGACTACTTTGGTAAGAAATTGGAAATGTGAGGCTGTATTTAAATTGTAGTTTCTTTAACTTGTTATTCTTTCTGGTTTTTTTTTTTTTTTGGTGCCTACTGTTTACAGCAGGAATGTCTGTGTATGGTCTGGTAGATACAGCTGGACAGTGAACCTTAATTATGATCTCACGTCTGGGTTTGAGTGTGCGGAGAAAAAGTTCTAGACTGGTCTTGTCTTTACAGGAGCAGAAAGATCCAGATTCGAAACATCCCGCCTCACCTGCAGTGGGAGGTAAGCCTGGCGCTTATATGCCTTCCTTTCACTTTAGGAAGTAAAGGCCTTCAACTTTCCCCAAAACCTCCAGGTCACAGGATACATGAAGCAAGTTAGAGGTTCTATCTGTCCCTCTCTGGCCCAGTGCACTCTGACCCCTCACAGTTGGCTCCCTCAGTTACCTGGCCACCAAGTACCAGCACACCGTCCAGGAGACAACATGTACCCTCTTGTGATTCTCACCATGCGGTTTGACGAATAGGTTTTTATCTTTTCCCATTCTGATTGGTTGAGGCACCAGAAAGCCTGTGGAAACAAAGTTAAGAGTACATTTTTTTGTTTTGTTTTGTTTGAGTTAGTTGCTATGACTAAGAGTTAAGATATATTTTCAGAGCACTAAAAGTTCTGAGATTGCTATCTTAATATAAAATACAGTAGAATTTAAGGAGTGACCTCACTATTAAGAACAAACTTCCCTGGCCCACAGGAAACTAAAACAGCCAGAAAGGGGGGGGGGGAGGAGAAGAAGAAAAAAGAAGGACCAAGCCAGAGAGCTAGCTCAGTGGTTAAGAGCCTGAGCTGTCTTTTCAGAGACCCAAGTTCAATTCCCAGTGGTCATATTAGGTGGCTTACAATTACCTATAACCCCAGATCCAATACTTCTGGCCTTTGCAGATAGCTGTACTTGTCCTCATGTAAACATACGTATACACACACACACACACACACACACACACGTGCGCACACACAGACACACCCCACTCTAAAATACAAAATAGCCAAGCACAGTGCTGTATGACTTTGATTCTAGTACTTAGGAGACTGAGGAAGGTAGAGTTCTTGAGTCAGAGGCTAGCCTGGTCTACATAGGGATTTCCAGGGCAGCCAGAGCTACTCACAGCCAGACCCTGCCTCAAAAATAAATCTTAAAAAGAACAAACTTTTAAAAAGATGTATCATTTTTTATGTGTACATATGTGTACCAGTGTGGGTCTCTGTACACCACATTAGTGCAGGAGCACAGGAGGCCAGAAGAGGCCATTTGATCCCTCGGAACTCTAGTTACAGGTCATGAGCTGCCATGTGGGTGCTAGGAGGGAACTTGGGACCTCTGCAAGAGCAGTGTGTCCTTCTTATCCATCCTCAAAATGATACTTGGAAACATAAGGAGACCCCTGGGGGGAAAGCTGAAGGGATGACTGTTAACCCCTAAGGAAGGAGGAACTTTGTCCTTTCCTCTGCTTCTCATTTCAGTAGCTTGGTTCTGGTCATCATAGGATTATGACTGTTCATTTACCAAGGCTCCAACATTGTGGGGTCACCTTAGTGAATAGAGACAGTCAGGAACCAGCCAGCAAAAAAAAAAAAAAAAGAAGAAGAAGAAGAAAGTGCCCTTCGTCCTCAGATTTGTTGAGTTCCATTTTTTTTATGGAGGACCTGAGGTGCTGGCTTAGTTACATTACTCCTGCGCCCTTGTATAAGCATGCTTCTCTTGCAAAGGGAAACTGATATTGTTTTTATGACCCTTTCTTCCTGTATCTTTACAGGTGTTGGATGGACTGTTGGCCGAGTATGGGACAGTGGAGAACGTGGAGCAAGGTAAGAAGTGAAGATGTTAAACCCCGACTGAAGAGATTAGCCTCCTGAACCTTAAGGATCTTGCCTGCTGTTTCTTACAGGTTGGGGTCATGAGGAGAAGTACTAAGTCCCAGCACCTCTTAAGTGTGCATCCTCTAGTGTATTTATCCACCTGTCTGTTGGCCATTCACTCCGTATATCTGTACAGTTTACTTATTCAAGGAATATTATTTCAGGGTCTCTTTGTGTAGCCCCTGTTGACCTGAACTCTATATAGACCAGGCTGGCCTCCAACTCACAGACACCCATCTGCCTCTTGACTCCAAAACCTGGGGTTAAAGGTGTGGCCACCATGCCCAGGCTTGTTAAACCTGCAGTGCTGGACAAACACAGTTGCAATGGGGCAAGCTTACTGCGTCTGAGAATAGTTGAGTTTACACTGCTGCCCCTTAACTAGCTGCAGCTCACCAGGAGGTGAGAATACAACATAGCATCTGTTTACTGTGAGTATGACTTCCACACCAAGATTCCTGTTGCATTTAATGAAAGTGCAGGTTCCTAGGGTTCACCACATACTCTGGAAACTGGGGGTTGGGGGGTGGAGTGACTCATTCTTCATAGATGAAGAATCTAAGTGGTTCTGTGTGCACTCAGATCTGAGACCCACCATTATAGGAATATCACTGCATATGCCAGGAAACACGTCCTTTTCCGGTAAAGCCCAAAGCACTGATGTTTTAAGGGGGGACAAAAGGCACTTGAAACTGCTGTCTTATTTAGCTCTTTAGGCATCCTAGAGAGGCTGGACCTTAAGATCCTAACAATGAAAACAGCGAAGTATGCTAAAGATTATTTTTGCATTGGCCTTGACCACCTCTTTAAGACGTTGTTCCTGTGAGCTCGGCTTCACCGGTAAACCTCTGACTCAGTTTCCACTTGTGTAAAATGACCCGAGTTTCTCCCCTTCTTGTATCATCAAATGTTTACATCATTCAATGCAAACCCGTTTGTGTATTTTGTACACAATTGTAAGGGATCATAAAGTCCCCAGGAAAAGATCAGAGAGAATCCTGTGTCTTACAGTGGTCCAATCTGTCCAGGTAGTTAGCATAGTTGTTTTGAGGCAGCACTTATTTGGGTGTTCTCCCCTCTGCAATTGGTCAGAACTTTACTCTGATTCTTAATGCTGCTTGCCCATACTCACGGAGCCCTTTAGTGCCTGTGCACTGGAGACAGCCTGACTGCCTGCGCCTCAAGCCTCAGAGCAAGCTATTGAGTGGTTCTTTTCCCCAACTTTGAGGGTGATTGCTGACCCTGCAGAACCAATCAGTGGAGTCTTAGGAACATGAATGAGCAGTGAAATAAGTTACTTAAATGGAGCTCAGCTTGCTCTACAATCAAAGGACTATGTGACTTTCAGAAGACAAACTTTTTTGAAGAACAAAAAATATTAGTAAGAAGTGATGGCAAAGTTAAGAATCTGGGATTCCTAGAGGATGTCTTTTCAGGGACTCCCGAGTCTACAGCCTTCTCTGTGAGGCCAGAAGTATTGGATCTGGGGTTATAGGTAATTGTAAGCCACCTAATATGACCACTAATTGAACTTGGGTCTCTGTAAGTCTAGAAGCTACAGATAGTCAACCCCTGAGATCGGTCTGATGCTGAGTGAGGACAGTTATGTACCACAAGGCCCCCTTTTTCACTGTGTGGACATCCCTGAATAAGCATCTTTAGAAAGCAGCCAGAGTGCTCCTGGGCAGAGGCCAGGGCTGGGATCAGTGCCGCTTACTGCTGATGACAGTGTATGTCCTACCTGTCCCCCAGTGCCCCCTTCCCCCCAAGTCTGTAGCTGCCTTGAAGGTCTAGAAAAACAGTTTCTTTGTTTATTTTCATAGTGTCATGTTCTTCCACCCATTTTTCCCTCTGTAGTTTTAGCCTAAAGAAGTAAATTCAGAAGAATACAAGGTCAAATCGTGTTTACAAGAGAGGTGACTCGGCAGCACTTCAGATCTGGACACAGCACATTCCCAAGGGACTAATCGGCGAGGCAGTGCATGCCTGTTTACTTCCTGCAGCTCTGTGCAAATATTAAAAGTGAAAATACATAAACACACAGGGATAGCCCACATGCACATGCTTCCTCAGTACTTACAGAAGGCATGAAGTAGAGGGCAGCATGTCATATATGCAGCTGATGACAGAGTGTTCCGTGCATTTGATTTATAAATCCTACAGGTACACACTAATAGACACAGAGACACGTATAACTACAGTTAAGATGATAACAGTGTTTAGCCATTTCCCTCTGAAGTTCCCATCCTTCCTTGGCCCCGGGGATGAGAGCTACTTTTAAATGATATAGTTTTTACTTTTCTCCTAGTCAACACAGATACAGAAACTGCTGTTGTCAATGTCACCTATATGACCAGAGAAGAGGCAAAGATGTAAGTGTGCTTGGTTTTATTTCCTTGTACGTTTATTTGGGTTTGTCTTTGGTTTTCTTTGAATGTTGCATCTGGAAACCTTTGCAGAGAAGAAAGGTACCAGCCAGTCCGCATCCTCTTGGACATGCCTGTACAACCCCGGGAGTTCACACCAGGCTGCTGGTGATTTACAGAGACTGTCTTGAACAGTGTTGAGCCTTGGCATCAACAAAGACAGGAACCGTGTCAGGAAGGGAGAGCCAGCCGTATGCTGCCGCACCTATAGGCTCTGGTCTGACAAACTCTCTGGGACCCTTTTACCTGGAGCATGCCCTGTTCTCCATGAGGAACGTGCACAACTTCTCGTCCACACTCACTGATGGAGACTAAAACAGCCGTTTCCCTATGTGTGATATTAAAACAAGGAGCAGCCTCCGTGACAACTGCGGGCTTAGTTATGTGGGAGTGTTCCACCCACGTGCCTGGCTTGGACTCCCTACTCTCTCATTCATGACTGATGCTCCAATAATGATCAATTTTGAGTTTACTATTAGTAAACTGGGATTAAGTTTTTTAAATAATAGCAAAAGCCTAGTTTCTTTTTTTTTTTTTTAATCTTTTGGGCATTTATGTATGTTTGTTTGTTTGTTTATTTATTTATTTATTTTGGGGGGATTGCAGCCATGTACCACCATGCCTAGCTAAGAAGGTTCTTATGGTAGGAGGTCACTGACATTGAAACTTAGAAGTATAACAGATATCCATACTTCAGGGTTAGGGGTTAGGGTTAGGGAAGGATTAGCAATAATATATTCATTTTTAATATAAGCAAATAGTGTATAATAAAGGTAGGGAAGTTATCGAATAAGTAGCTTCCTTAATTCATGCATAGCTATTTCTGAATGTCTCAGATATATTTAAATTTTGTGATTAAAATAATCTTGAAGATTTGCTAAGATTAAAAAGAAAGTAGTAATTTTGGTACAGATTTTGGTGAGGGGAAAAGAGAAGCAAGGTGCAGAATTGTATCTAAGAGCTTGTTTTGTTTTGTTACCTGAGACTTCAGGGGCTGAGGTAGTGTCTGGCTTGCTCACCTCTGTATCCTTAATGCTTGGCACAGGCACCACATGAATGAGCAGGATGAGTCAGCCTTCTGGAGAATCTTCCCTATACTCTCTGATAGGCTTTCCTACCCTGCTGTGTTTCAGAGCTATTGAGAAACTAAGTGGGCATCAGTTTGAGGACTATTCCTTCAAGATTTCCTACATCCCCGATGAAGAGGTGAGCTCCCCCTCACCCCCTCATCGAGCCCGGGAACAAGGCCATGGCCCCGGGAGCTCTTCTCAGGCCAGACAGATTGATTTCCCGCTGCGGATCCTGGTCCCCACCCAGTTTGTTGGTGCCATCATCGGAAAGGAGGGCTTGACCATAAAGAACATCACTAAACAGACCCAGTCCCGGTAGGTGCTCCAGAGCTCCCTCTGCCTCCTCCTGAGGGGTCACCTGCATCCCATCTAAGCCTTGTTCAGGCCCTTTGTTGCTGTAGTGGGAGGCTATGCTGTGTGGAACTGCTTCTTCCAGTGCACTGCTAACAGACTCACCTCAGGCTGGGGCTGTGATGAATGTTCATGCTCATGACATAACCATCATCCCTGGAGAGAGCGCTGAGGACCTCTAGGAAGGATGCCCCTTTATGCTAGCATCCTACGAGTACATCTAGTTTCACAGGAGCTGAGATGTGCTCTGTGGGGTCATAGGATGCTCCGGTCTGGGCTTTTTCCTCCAAGGCAGCGTTGGTGTGGCCATCTAGGTTGCCTCATATAGAAGCTGTGTGTCACGGCTACATGAAGCAAGAAAGTCTGGCTTTATGTCTGATTTTCTGTTTAAGGAGACTAAACAGGAGGCAACAGTCTCTGGGGAAAATGATTTGTACAGTTGTTGATTTTTATATGTTGTAAGAGCACAGCACACTGAAGATACAGTGACTTATGTTCAAGTTTTTATAAAATATTTCACCTCTTTGAGTATCAATTGCTTCTGAGAAAAAGGAAGCCACAATGGTCTACCTAGATCGGGCAGATCAAATGAGCTCACGCTGCAAGTCATCAAATTACCAGCAAATACTCTTAGCTGAGCTGGTGCGTCTTATTACAGTCATTGAGAGATTGCCCTGTACCCTGAAAGGGAAAGTTTCCTCCAGAGTCTGGGGCACCCCAGCTGCAGACACTGATGTTGTGTGACCCAATGTGCAGACCCCTTGGAAGAATGCTGAAATAAGTTGTGGTCTGATTTTCCTTTTATTCCAAAAACTAGTTCCTCCTGTCCCAAGTTTGTACCACTGTAAAGTAATTTTTATTTATCTGTGCTCTGATTCCAAAAGTTGTGTATGGTAGCTTCAAAGGAAACAAGTTTCAGTGAAGTGAAATTAGTTCTTAAAGTATGTGCCAGTTTGAGCAGGCTGAAAGCTGGGTTCCTTCTAACAGGCTGCGATCCATTCTGTGACTCTGAAAGTCTAAAACAAGCAAGACCCAGAGAGGTCTGATAAAGTCATCAGACATTTAGGTCATTAGTTTTAAGAGCCTGGAAGATGGCAGACAGTGACAGAAAGAAAACCAAAAGCTTAGGAAGGCAGAGAAAGGCGCGCCTCTGTCCCTCTGTAGACACCCAGATTCATAAAGCGTGCTGGACTTTGGTGCTGGAATTTGGGTTCGCATGTGGCTTCTAAGCTGTGATCGGTGCAGATGTCTGCACTGCTCCTTCATGCAGCTCCCTTCTTACTTTACCCTCTACTTCTATGGCATTTGAAAGGCTACAAAAAATACCCCATTAACCAAACCGGCTCTTACCAAGCTGGCTGGGTGCCTTGGTCTAACAGCACACTCCTGTCAGAAAGGCATGAGCCAAGCCCCTTTGCACTGAGCATCGGGTGTGCTAACGGCATTTCCTGTCCTCACTGTGTCGGCTGGGACTGTGCTTTCTTGTGCCTAGGCCCTATCCCATACAGCTGCATTATGGCTCCCAATTCTTTCCCTATAGGGTAGACATCCACAGGAAGGAGAACTCTGGGGCTGCAGAGAAGCCTGTCACAATCCACGCCACCCCAGAAGGGACCTCTGAAGCATGCCGCATGATTCTTGAGATTATGCAGAAAGAGGCTGATGAGACCAAACTGTAAGTCTGTACGATGCCCGGACCAGTCAGTGCTGTAAGATTAAGAGATGCATTTAAAAGATCTAAGCGTGTTACTCAATACAGGCAGAGGGATCGTGTTTGTGCTACTCAGAATTCTTTGGAGGAACAGAAGTGATAGAATGAATATGAATGTGTACAGAGGTAGATATAGTTATTAACATATATGTAATATATATTATATATAGCAAGATTTTTATTTTTTGATATATACCCAGAAGTTGGGTATGCTGGATTATATGGAATTATTTTTTCATTTCTTTCCAGCCAGGCCTGACACATGGACCTGCTGCCATTTAGCTCCTAGCAAGTAGGGAATGGAAACAGAGTTACCACTATATGGCTCATTTTAGTCAGAAAGTTGGGAAAGAACTTGAAAATATTGGGTTTCCATTCATACAAAGTGAGCGTGATGAGTCTTGGGAGCTAAGACAGCAGCTGTCCTACCACTGGGTCCTCTCTCTCTGTCTTTTCAGGGCTGAGGAAGTTCCTCTGAAAATCTTGGCCCACAATGGCTTTGTTGGAAGACTGATTGGCAAAGAAGGCAGAAATCTGAAGAAAATAGAACATGAGACAGGGACCAAGATAACCATTTCATCGTAAGCCTCCCCTTCTGATTATGTGCAGGAGAAGGTGATGTTGGTGTTCCTGTCCCCGCTTTTCTTCAGAGGGGCGTACACTCAGCTGTGCTGAGGTTACCTGGGGAGTACCCGGAGCATCATGGGAAGCAGATCCATAGTACAACCACATAGCCCACCGAGCACTCAACTGGCACTGGGAGGTCCTGGGCTCTGTCCCCAGCACCATGAAGTTTTTAAAATCAAAATTAGTCAGGTCTGTAATCTAGGCCCTCGGGAAGAGACAGCTGAACCAAAAGTTGAAGGCCAGAGTTAGCTGCATACTAAACTGAAGGGAAGACTTAGTGAGACTTTTCTCAAAATACAAAGACTTGGGGCTGGGAATACAGCTCACAGGTAGAAGGCTTTTCCTAGCATGAGTGAGGCCTTAGGTTCAAGCCACAGAACCCCCTTTCCCCATATATACATACATATGAACAATGTCACTAGTAAGGCTTAAGTAGCAGGGATTCTTTCTGTGCAGTAGTGTTAGGAGGAATCCAGTCTTTATCTTTACCAGAACATGTGTGTGGTCTGGAATTTTATTCTGTCTTTTCCCCACTGGCCAGCTTGCAGGATTTGAGCATCTATAACCCCGAGAGAACCATTACGGTGAAAGGTACCATCGAGGCCTGTGCCAGTGCTGAGATAGAGATTATGAAGAAGCTTCGAGAGGCCTTTGAAAACGACATGTTGGCCGTTAATGTAAGTGCCCAGTGCTTCCATCTCTGCTCTGTAAGGATGGCTGTCCTTCCGCTGATGGGGAAGTGCCTTGGGAGATGGGAGGAACTCCTGGCTTCCTAGGATAAAGGCACCAAAACAAGAAAACAGTCAGTAAAACTGGTAAATACAAGTCGGTGTGAGCCAATGAAATCGTACCATCCAGACCATAAAGGGGGGTGGGTGGGGGTGATGCTCATGACCTCTGTATTAGAAAAGGAAGCAGTCAGAGCTGGGCGGCATGTGTGTGCAGAACATGCAGGTGAACAGGACTGGGTGCTGGACATGAGAATAAAATAGGCAGCAAAGCAGGTTCCCCTGGTTTCTTGTTGTGGGGAAATATTTAAAAACGATCCCACCATCTCACCTACCCCGCCATTCTGCAACAACTTGGCCTGGTGGGGTCCCACTTGGGCTATTCTCTCCCAGCTAGCTCCCACAGCGTCCCAGCTATGTTTTCTCTCCGCCATAATAAACCCCTATAATCGGCGGACCCACATTCCAGTAACCAAGTAAATCAAAACTCTTAAAGCTTAATTAACCAGTCAGATTTATGTATAAATAATATCACAATTTACAAGATGCCAACACAATGATTTCAGAGCCAAATGATAATGATAAAAGCTAACCTCATGAAATCATCACATCAGCCTCCATTCTTCTCTCCCCATCTCTTCTGTGACCTCTCTGACTCTCCAACTCCTAGCTCCGCCTCCCCTTTCCTGTCCAATCGCAGGCCTTCCGCTGCCCTAATATGATTGACATGGAAAATCCTTCAACAGTTTCTAAGCTCATATAATGTTGTTATGTCTTCTCTCTTTAAAAGCTCAAGTATATTGTTTAGCCAGTCCTGGTGGCACACACCTTTAATCTTAGAACTTGAGGGACAGAAGCAGGTAGATGTCTATGAATTTGAGGCCAGCCTGGTCTATACAATGAGTTCCAGACCATTAGGGGCTACATAGTGAAACCTGTTTGTTTCTGTCTGTCTGTCTGTCTGTCTGTCTGTCTATCTATTTATCTATCTATCTATCTCCACTGAACTGAAGGTGCTCTTCTGTGGTAATATGTGTGTAGCATATGTAAGGCCTAGAGTTCATTATGCAGGGTCAAAAACAATTGTTTCCACAGGGCACAGAGATTTGTCTAGCCTGGGCTGTTTGGGGACTAGAGCTGGGGGCTGTTGGAAGCAGGCATTTCAGGTTGCCTGTGGGAAAAAAAGAAGGGGCTCACTTGTGACTGACATCTTTTGCTTGCTGGTTGGCACTTTTAGTTTACCTAATAAATGCTGTCACTTGTAGAAGACTACACATTCTTCCTGTTACTTAATTCTCATTCTGTAATTATCTAAAAATATTTATCTGTCAGCAAAGCTCAGCTTGGAAGAGTGAAAATCTTTCATGCTTCACTATAATTTTCTGAGAATGGAAAGGGTCAGTCAATATTAACTCATTGACCTTCATTTGGATCTTCATCTATTACTTCATCCCCACATCTCAGTGAATATTGACAGAGTGATCTGGTGCAGCCCTAGGTCTCTGACAGCAGAGACTTTGTACGGGGACATCAGTCTATCCCCACACCTCTCCAGCCCCACCTGATCACCCCATACTGCATAGTAATTGTGAGGGAGAGAGAGGAACATCCTTTTGTGCAGATACCGTCTAGTTCTTGTGGACTTTGCTGAGCATCTCTTTCCATGTAATCTGGATGTTCTCAGAAGAGGTGTAAGCATGCCTCACATAACCGTATCAGAACACGACACAGATATCCGTACCAAATCCATGCTCTGTGAGTGAAATCACAAAATCGCCAGGTTCTAACATACAACTCCAAGTGATGGTGAAGGGTCCAAGTTTGCTATTCTGCATGCTTACAAAAGGGGCGCTTTCCAGGGTGATGTTACCCACAGAGAAACAAAGTCTTAGATGATTGCTTCATGTTCAGGAACTATGGGTTGGGGCTGGGCACCGGCCAGCATAGGGACATTTCTCTGCCTCCAGCCCTAGGTTAAGAGGTGAAGTAACATGATCTTGAAGCTGCAGCTAATGACAAAAGGCGCTATTGTCCAATCAGATGGTGAAATTTGCCTGTGTGCCAGTGCTAGCACAGGCTCTGACTCACCTGTGGGTAATTAGAAAAGATTGGTATTTGTGTTTCAGTCAACAAATATTTATTGAGTACTAGCATAATAGACACTGAATACTGAATACAGCTCTAAACAGTCGTTGATCTCAAGGAAGTGAGGCAGGAGCGAGGCTCTGAGCCCCTTGACTCCATCTTGTATCTTTGAGGAAGTGGGAGTGTTAGAAGTTGTAGTGGGGAGAAACAGCAAGGCACAAGAGTCCAGAATTGAGAGGGCACAGGGTATTTAGGGAGAAGGATTAGTGGGGTGGGGACCAGGGCTTAGTAGGAAAGCACCTAGTGATAATATCATTACAGCAGTAAGATGTAGTTATACCCAAGGTTGGTCAGGGAGCTTTGAAGAAATGCAACAGTCGGCCTAAGGTTTGTTGCATTCTCATTCTTTCTCTCTCTCTCTCTCTCTCTCTCTCTCTCTCTCTCTGCCTTTCTACTGACTTAGCATTTTTAATTAGATATTTGCTTTATTTACATTTCAAATGGTATTCCCTTTCCTCATTACCCCCTGAAAACCCCTTATCCCATCCCCCCTCCCCCTGCTTACCACCACCCCACCTTCTTGACCTGGCATTCCCCTACACTGGGCCATCGAGCCTTCACAGGACCAATGGCCTCTCCTCTCATTGATGTCTGAAATGGCCATCCTCTGCTACATGTGTAGCTGAGGCCATGGGTCCCTCCATGTGTACTCTTTGGTTGGTGGTTTAGTCCCTGGGAGCTCTGGGGGTACTGGTTGGTATATATTATTGTTCCTCCTATGGGCCTGCAAACCTCTTCAGCTCCTTGGATCCTCTCTCTAGCTTCTCCATTGGGGACCCTGTGCTCAGTCTATTGGTTGGCTGTGAGCCATGGGTATTTTGATCTACCTTCCAAGAAGGATCAAAGTATCCACACTTTGGTCTTCCTTCTTCTTGAGCTTCATGTGGTCTGTGAGTTGTATCTTGGGTATTCTGAGCTTTTGGGCTAATATCCACTTATCAGTGACTGCATACCCTGTGTGTTCTTTTGTGATTGGGTTACCTCACTCAGGATATTTTCTAGTTCCATCCATTTGCCTAAGAATTTCATGAATTCATTGTTTTTAATAGCTGAGGTGAGGAAGTCCATGTACCAGGGTGTAACTGACTGGGAAATGCTGGCGCTATGTGGGGGGGTGGGGGATAGAGGCTGGCCACAGCAAGTCTGGCCTCTCTGGTTTCTCTCCCTCATCTTATTTTTTTTTCTTCTTTTCTATTCCTAGCAACAAGCCAATCTGATCCCAGGGCTGAACCTCAGTGCACTTGGCATCTTTTCGACAGGACTGTCTGTACTTCCTCCACCAGCAGGGCCCCGTGGGGTTCCCCCCAGCTCCCCCTACCACCCCTTTGCTGTAAGTAACGGTGCCCCATGCACGGGCCACTGAGCTAGCACCCCCAGGCAGCTCAGCTACTCCCCTATGTTGAGGAAGGACAAACACTTTTGTATGCAGTTTGTCTTGATGAGTGGTTGTAATTTGAATAAGAGCTTTTCCGGTGGGGAAAATACTGAACCAAACTCTGAGCGTGTGCTCTCAAGCATGGTGTCATGCCACATAGGAAGGAACAGGTTCATTAATTTGAGATGTGTTTTATAAAAATGAGTTGTTAGTTCAAGCAACATTCATGAGTGTTAGCCATTTAATTCAAATGTTAGGTAGGAATCCTGGGTTATCCTTGAGTAGATACACATTTCCACCTTTGTCCCTAACTCAAATGTACTTTTATTGAAAGGAAGTTTTTAAAAAGAAGACACTGCAGTGTTTGTGTCTAAACAGCACACCACCTGATACTTGAGTCTTAATTCTCAGCAGAATGTGAATGGTGTGTTTTCCACTTGTCAGTCTTAGTCACAAACATCATTACCAAATGGAGACTGAGCCACGGAACACGTGACCGCTACCCTTCCCCACCTTATTCCTCTCTAAGCACGAGGACTTACTTTGTGGGCAGATTTTGTTACTCCTGTGTATAAGCCATTTCAGTGGGGAGAACTGGGTGAGTGGGTGAGCTCTTTGCCGATTGGTGCTGTTTGGTGTAGACATTGCTGGCGGCTCTGTGGGGCCCCCTGTGCTCACTCTCTGAAAACAGATGAGAGTTGGCACCACGTCCCAGACTCAGCGCATTCTGCCTTGCTCCCAGAACCTCGTCTGAGCTGTTTGGGAGTACAGCATGCTATACTTAACATCCTTAACCTGAAGGTGGGGCTGCCACTGAACTGTATGTGCGTCTGTAACGGAGGGGTCAGCGAAAGCACCTGGATGTGGAGGTCGCGTCCTTTACCTTTGCTTGAGGTGTAATAACCACCTTAGCACCATTAAAAGACACTGAAAGATAAATCATTCCTGGCCCAGAGGCTGCATAGGGAGCCCTGTAGAGTCTATCTGAAAGTTAGAGTCCTTGATAACTGAAATTACAGTTTAAAATGATGCATGTAATTTAAATATCATGGCTTTCTCTTAGACCAAATTGGTGCAGGAATGGTTAAACACAATCACTGAATGGTAGCTCATAGCACTGGGGAGTCTGAGATGGGAAGATTCCAAAAGTTTTGGGCCACCCTGGGTTACATGGTTAGACCCTGTCTTAAAAAATGTAATAGGTAAATAAAAATTAAAGATGTGATAGTTTCTTTTGGTGTTTTGGCAATGTCATGCTAAGGAAAAAGCCCCTTCTTCATCCAAGATTATAGAAATGTTTTCCTTATACTAATTTTCGATTGTTGATTTTGCGAGGGAGTGTTTATACTATATTTTACAGGGAATTTATCTTGATCTAACCTTATCACTTTCTCCAAGTGTGTAGCCGGTTTCCCAAAGTCAGTTATTGAGCAGTCTGCTGTTTTATCAATCAACTTGAAATCCAACTCTGCCCTTTGTTTTAGCTTTGATTCTCTGAGACAGGGTCTCTTGTAGCCCAGGCTGGTCTTCAGGTGTCTCTGAGAATGGCTTTGTGCTGCTGATCCTCCACACCCACCCACCCCCCACCCCCGAGGGTGAGTGAACCATCTTGCCCAGTTCCACGTCTCACAGCCTCTTTCTGGGCTTCCTCAGTCTAGTCAACTATGTCTTCATGGAAGTCACTGCAGACTCCCACTTTCTGGCAGCTTCAACAGAAAGCGTGCTTTTTTTGTGGTGGTTTTCCTCAAAGAATGAATTGGAAAAATGACAGCTTTTACTATTGACAAATATATTTTTTATTCCTTTTAGATATGATCAATCCTACTCATAAAACACCTTGGCCTGCCAACTTTTGTTTGGAAAAAATTTAGTTGTACTTCCATGTGTTTAAGTTGACTTGAGAGGATATGTTAATGAGTCTATTGGGGAGTTTACTGCTCGCCTTCTCCAGAGGCCCCGCCCCACTGAGACTGCTGCAGTCATGTGCAGAGATAAAGAAGCTGGCAGGGTTAAGCTCTCAGCTGCAGAGTCCGATATAGATCCAGGTTCTTCTGGATCTACACCTTCTGGCTCTTGCTTCTCAGTGCCCAGCCCCCTCACCCTGTCCCCTGTTGTCCTAAGAGAACCCAGAGTGGATACATTGCTGTGGACAGAGGCATTTTGACAGCCTGGGATAGAACAGTGAACCTTCCTAACCTTGGAAAACTGCCCAAGTTCTTGCTTTTCCTGGTTCCCAGAGAGAACACCTACTCTCTTTTCAGCCAGGGATGAGTCTGTCATCACGTCAAAGCTGTTGAGACCTTTGAGTATAATGCGTAGGCCTGGTCCCGGCCTTCAATACTCCTTTCTCACTGTTCATACCTCTGGTCTCTTGTTTCTCCTGCGTGAAGATAGATGCCTCCTAACTCAAGTGTCAGCCAGTCTCTTGCCTCTACCTTGCACCCTGCAGTTCTTCCTGAAAAGTAAGCGAGCTGGTGGTGACTCCTGTGAATTTTCACAAATGGGTATCTGCTGTAGATCTGTCTGCCCACTGGCAGAGTCAAACTGGAAGTTTTTAATGGGTCAGGGTCTGAAAAAGGCCTCCTACTCTCTCCCTTGTCAGTACTGAGGCACACCTAGCTGTCACCTTCGTAAAAACACTACCTCACACACTGATAAAGCTTATATATATATATATATATATATATATATACACACACACACACACACACATATATACATACATACAGCCTTGACCTTTTTGGCAGGTGATTGCACCCTGCCTTCCTTAGGTCTTTGATAGATTCCTGTCTGGTCACCAGAGGAAATACTAATTTGAAAATCCCTTTCCGTTAGATGCTGTCAACTCCACCTTAGTGTGGGGAGATGAGAAACAGAAAGGACACTGGTTAGACACGTCATTGTAAATAAATACTCATCTATGACCGAGGAGCCAATTCCAGTGTGAGCACGTAAGGGTCTGTTATTGCAAGCTTGTGAGCAAGGATTCCCATCGTCCCATTGCAGCAGGTCAGAGTGAGAGCCCAAGCCTTGGGGCACAGGGTATTTATTGTGGTTACAGCAAGTTTGGGGGATTTCTATACGGGTCAGCAAGTTAATATTTTAAAAACTGCTTCCCTGGTGTGAGCTGCAGGAACCAGACACAGGGACAAAACCACCTGACAAACAGGATGGCCAAGTTCTCTGTTCTCTGCAGGATGTCTGAAGTTATCTATATGTACCTTGGCCCTGCTATTGGGATGTTTGCTCAAGTGGACTTTATAGTTTTCTTCCTGGAATTGGAGTTTAGCCCCTGGTCTCACACAAAATGGAGTTTCTTCAAAAATGGAGTCAGTTGGGCTTTACAATTTACTCTCCTAAAAACAGCTCATACCTTTTGGCTCATAGATGTACATGAGGTCAAGTCTACATCTGGACTAGGTCTATAAGGCCCTGGGGTGCTCACTCTTTTCCAACTTGGTCACCCTGGCTTAAGACTTCTCGAAGTTATTTTTTATATTTGTCTCCCAAGTAAACCATAAGTCCCCTTGTGTCCCTCTCTCCTAGAGTAAGGCCTTCCACATGGTGGTGCTCAACAGCTTTTGAGTGAATGGATAACATACAATCAGATATAGGCATCTGAGTCTGAATAGACCTGGGGAAAATGGTCACATTTGTAGGGCTAAAGATTCAGGCCGAGGCATAGACCTGAGCCTCAGCAGGAAATGACCTCCTGGTTGCTAAATTCAAAATTAATTCTTTCTAACAATCCTTCAGCTCTAACTTAGGGATAAAGGGAATCTGACCTCATTATTGTTTTGCAAGCTAAAGATTAAAAATCTCTGTCCCGTGATAGGACTGATTTTGGCAGTGTTCCTGTTAGGACTCCTGAGGCCTCGGAATGCCATCTGTGCTGTGGGTCTGTTCTTGGCTTTACATGAGTGTTAGGCTCACAGTTCACAGTGACACTTTTGCTGTGAGAGCCGAGTTGCTTCGGCCAGAGGCAGGCAGAGGCCTCGTCTCCCTGGCTAGGATTTGAACGAAGAAGCTGCAGGGACCCTCCCCCTGTGCTCACCCTCGGAACCCAGACACGCACAGGGAAAGGGCAGAGTCTGTGCTTCCCATCATCTGCCAGGAGAGGTAGGCCAATGGGTCTGTGCTTCCCAGAATCTGCAAGGAGAGGTAGGCCAAGAGAGCCTTTTGTCCACATTCCTTCAAATGTGAGGCTTCCCTGAGGCCCCTGGTCAGGTAAAACCCTCTTGTGGACTGAGACACCTCTTCTGTCTTTCAGTCCAACCAAGGCATGAGCCAGGATGCCCCAGGTGAGGGGCCCCTCCCTAGAACCTGAGAAGCACCCAGGGTGCTCAGAACTCTTTTCTCTCTGGGCTCAAAAGAGCAGTTGGTTTTGTTACTAAGGGGCCATAATGTGAAGCTCGATCTGGAGCTGAGTCTAGCTGGAGAGGCGGATGGTGGAAGGCACTCTGAAATGTGTTCAGGGCCCTCAGCTCTCCTCAAACTTGAGCCACACCTCCCTGTGTCGGGCTAGGCTGTGTACCTTGAGCATGTCACTGCCTCCCTGGTGGTGACAGTGAATACAGGATTTACTTGACTTTATGTAAAACATACTTAATTAACAGAGTTTGGCTGTTTCAGTAGGAATATGGGCTCAGATATGTCTTACAGGACCACTGTGAGAGTAAAGAATTTATAAATAGATTATATCAGTCTTTTGTTGTACTATAGGTATTCAATTTAAAAAAACAGCTGTTTCAACTTTGATTTTCTTAATAGCTAGCTCTGCTCCATGAGTCCATGTCTGCCTTCCTGCTCCACTTCTCCCTGTCCACATCTGTACATGATGCCTTCATCCATCTGCACCATTTCCCTTACTGTTGCTTTCAGTTTTTCCACTGAGTTTCTGTTCCTTCTGGACATCTCTGATGCAGCTAACTGGTCTGTCTTCCTAGGATCATATTTGTTTGTTCTGAATAACTCTTGCATTTTATTCCAGTGTTCTCTGTTGCTTGTAATGCACAACTTGTAATTCCTCTATAAAATAGGAGCCGCTACCCTGTCTCCACCAAAGCAGGTCAGAGCAGTGAGGGTGTGGGCGCTGAGTTCCTAGGGACCGAGGGTGATCTTAGAAGCCAGGAGATACCTTGCCGTGGCTTCCATGGTCTCATGGTAAAGGGAGTTAAGCAGAGATTAGGGACACAAAGGCACACGTTTGAAGATGTGATGGTGCCGTGCCGTTGGCTCATAGACACGATGCGTGGACTCACTGAATGTCTTGTTAATGTGCAGACCCACTCCGGATACTTCTCCAGTCTCTACCCTCATCACCATTTCGGCCCATTCCCGCATCATCACTCCGTAAGTGCCCCTCATGTCTGCCCCAGCCACCGTTCCTCCCCACTTCTTCCTACTCTGTGGTTAGCTCCACGTATCCCCTGACGACTGCACCTGTGAATGTTCATAGTGTGAATGTTCTTTGCCATGGCTCGAGGCTGCCCAAGGAGTAATGCAGCTCAGAGTGTAAGCTCCAAGCCACCCTGGGAGCCCCTTTACCTCTGTGGCTACTCGGGTGATACTAACAGTTCTAGTTAAGCCTGGGCTGTGTATTGAGTTTCAAGCCAGCCCAAGCTGCACAGAGTTAAATCCTTCCTTAAAGAACAAAAAGACTAGAGTTATGGCTCAGTCATTAAGAGTGCATGCTGCCCTTCAGAAGGCTGGAGTTCCCAGCACCCACATCAGGTGGCTCAGTCACTTGTAACCCCAGGTTCAGGGGATCCAGTGTCTCTAGTTTTTGCAGGCATCTGCACTCATGTGTACACACACACACACACACACACACACACACACACACATTTTAAAACACACTAAAATCACAAAGGAAAACCCAATTAGAAAATGTTAATAAACTAAAGAAAAGTCTCCAGTAGGCAGGGAACGTGGCTCAGTTGGTAAAGTGCTTGCCATACAAGCACAGGCCTGAGTTCAATCCTAAGCACCCACATAAAAGTTAGGTGTGCCGGGTGTTCCTGGCACTGAGGGACTGGTGAAGACAATCTTGGATCTCACTGGTCAGGTATTCTAATGAGGTCAGTGAGTTCTAGGTTCCGTAGGGTGCGTCACATCAACACTAAGGTAGAGAGAGAGTGATTGAGGGAGATACCAGCATCATCAGCCTCTGGCCTCTAACATGTATACACACATATGAACATATACACAGGCATATACTACACCTCACATTTTTTGCTGGTGTTGTTTAATCAAAGTCTAGTAACCAAAGATACATCATTCCCACAGACCTCTATAGCATCAACCATTGGCAGCCCGGCATAAGAGCCTCAGGGCTTTCTTCAGGGGTTTCCAGGAATAGGTGACTTGCCCGCCTGAGTACTCACCATGGGGCCTGGTCACAGCACGGTGAGTCACCTTGTGCCATGGTGTTCCTAGTTATAGGATGGGTTGCACAGCTTTCCCTCTGTCCTTGGGCCAGGCGTGTTTAATAACTTTTTTATTATTTTATGTATTATTTATTGTATATGTGCAGGCTCACACCCACCACATCACCATGTGGGGGTCAGGACAACTTTCAGGAATTGTCTCCTTCTACCAGGGATTGAACTCACGTCATCAAGTTTGCATGACAAGCATTCTTTTTTTTTTTTTTTTAATCCACTGTGTCATCACAAAATGATCCATCTTGGTTCTTGGAGGAAGACCTAGGAAGCATATATATCAAATCTGTGTCAGAGAACCCAGGGACAGATGCTACATGTGCCCCAAAAACACAGGTGCTCAGGACCTTGCAATCTTGCTTAGGTTCAACTTTGCTCCTCAGATTCACCTATAGAGCACCGGACCACACGCTGCCATGCCATTGGCCATCTCCCCAGATAGTGAGGTCTTCCCGCGTTGGGACTCTTAACAGCCCTTGGCTGGGCTGTGATGTGCCAGGTCAGAGTGACAGCTGTGTGCGTGTTCTTTTCTAGTACCCAGAGCAGGAGACTGTGAGTCTCTTCATCCCGACCCAGGCTGTGGGTGCTATCATCGGGAAAAAGGGGGCACACATCAAACAGCTGGCTCGATTTGCTGGTGCCTCCATCAAGGTAAGATTGTTGCTTCCTGTCCTCATGGGCCTCCTCTTGTCGGTGCCAGAGACTTCTCCCAGCACCCGGAGACAGGGTCCGCAGTGCATTTCCACGACCTTTCCTGTTGGCTTCCATTCTTCATCTTAGTCCTTTCTTGTTCCACCAAACAACAAAGTTAGAAAGACACTAGTAATGACCAAACCTGGTCCTCCAAGGGTTGGCACTGTCCCCTCTTCCTGAGAAGATAAAGAGGGTCAAAGTTCTTCCCAAGCTAAGCACTTGAGCAGAATGAGCATCTGTGCCTAGCACTCAGCACATTGATGCTTCTTTTAGCCCAGGCTTCAAGGACTTACAGACTATGGGAAAGCAAATTGAAGAACTTTCTGGAAAGTGCTGATAAAGTCACAGTCAGACAAAGCTGATAAAAGGCCAGGACTGAGCTGAAGGCTGGGAGAGGGAAGTTCCTCTGGTTTGTAACTGATGTGTGCAGATGTGGCTGCAATTAGCCCATGTTCTGTCCCCTCAGTTGTCAGGGATTGTTTGCCACAGACCTGCCTTAACCCCAGCCGTTGCTCTGACTCAGCGTAAGGCCATGACTCCAAAAGCCCCATGAAGCGCTTCTGGAAATGCTTTCCCTTGTTAAAGAATTTGCTACCATGAGACAACCCAGAGTTAAGCCACGTCTCATGACTTAGAGAGAAAGAATGCCTACCCTTTCTCCCTGAGAACTGGAGTTGTCCCACAGCAAGTGTGACAGGGAAGAGAACCAAAAGCAAAGCTTTCTGAGCTGTGCATTGTGGGGACTGTGCACTCCTGTGGAAGCTGCCATCCTGCTGTGCTCTCAGGCTGCGTCGGCTGTGCTTGCAGTCAGAGGCTCACATTCAAACTGGGGGTTAGCCCATCGAGGGCTGAGCATGACGAGGGTGTGGGGGTGCTCTGTGCCCGATGGCTTGGCATAGGTAATACCCGGGCCTAGATGATGCAGAAAGCCAGGATGACCACAGCCTGGAGCGCCCAGGAGATCTCTGTTAGTACACAATGCTGTATTCTGAGATGGTAAACAAAACAAAACAAAAACAAAAATAACTACAGTGAGACAGCTTGGACCAAAGGGCTTTGGGGACTTTCTTTATCCAAACCTCACTTTATAGGAGGGGTTGGGGGAGCAAGACACAGGGAATAAGGTTCATTGAGACACCTAAGTAGTCAGCCTCAATCTTAGACAGAAAGTCCATTGGCCACTAGGATCCTGCGTATCTGCCAAGGCAGACCACAATTCCTTCTTAGCCTCCTCAGTGGGTAGAACTACTCTGGAACTACCAGCTCAACTCTGTTGTCGACTTCTCCTCCTCTTCCTGTAAAGACTTTTTAAGTCAGGGTGTGCTGGGGGAACAATGTAGCAAGAACCTGACACAGGCTTGTCCTCTGTGGCTTTCCCTGGCTACAGAGGGATCCACAACCCCTTTCTTGACTCTACAGCCAGAACCACGTGACTGAAGCTGCCAAGTTCCCATGCTTTACCAGGACTGGAACTTGGCCCCTCAAATCACTTTCATTAACTTTCTGTGTTTGATGATTTTCTTCACTGCTTAAGCCTTTGTTTAATTCCTTTCCACAAGTCAGAAGCTCAGCTGAGTGGGGTCTTGCTCTGAGGTCACTATCTTCTTTATTCCATTTAGTATAAGGCTTTTCTTTAAACTTTTATCTCCTTGAGCATAATACTTAGCTCCATTACACTTCCTGGTGCTCCTTTTCTCCCCAAACTGTATGTTTTATATTTTTCCTTGGTCAACTTATAAGAGTGGCCACTGATAACCACATAAGAGTCCGCACTAGGCTGTCTTGAAATTTCTGCCAATGCCATTAATCCAAAATTCTCTAATTTAGCCTCAGATAGTTTTTTTTTCCAAAAATACCACAAGAGTGGTCTCCAGCCATTTACTGTATTCTTCCCTCTGAGATGTCTTCACCTGGGCCTCCACAGTTCAAATCGCCCTTAGCACTGTCTTAATGCTCCTATTAGTAATGGCCCTGTAAGCCCTGCTTAAAGCATTCAACTCCTTTCCTAATCCAAAGTCCCACTGTTCACATTCCACCACCAAACAGCATTGTCAGGCCTGTCTCAGCCACACTGCACTCCCTGTACCAACTTCTATCTTAGTGCTGTGCTCTGAAGAGACATCGTGACCATGGCAACTCATAAAGCATTCAGTTGGGGCTGACTTACAGGTTCAGAGATTTGGTCCATTTCCATTATGGCAAGAAACACAGTAGCACAGCCAGATGTGTGGTGTTCTGGAGTTCTACATTAGGTCCACGGGTAGCAGGGGGAGAGAGACTCTGGGTCTGACCTAGGCTCCTAAAACCCAAAGCCCACCCCAAGTGACACACTTCCTGCAACAAAGCCACACCTAATCCTTCCAAACTAATGCCACTCCCTAAGCATTCAAATATATGAACTTATTGGGGGGGGGCATTCTTATTCAAACCACCAGACACCTAACCAGACTATTGGTGAGGCCTTTGTATTCTCACGGGATTGAAAAGCTTGCTGGCTGGCTCAGTCTTCCCGAATAGGGGAGGAAGTGAACGAGAAGGGTTTGCAGAGCTGTGACCAGAACCAAGGCAGCCTCGTCGTCGTTTAATGACAGACATCCCTTCTCTGCCTCCCTTTACAGCTGGCTCATGCGTGCTGTGAGTTAGAACCAGGGTGACCTTTCCGGCAGCTACATAGGGATTGGACAATGCTGCTGGCTGACCCCTTCTTCCTCTAGGCCCTGGGGGTTGGCAGAACCTGTATCTCATAGGACTTAGCTGGGGAAAGGCAAGTAGCTAGAAGAGTATCCACTGACCTACTCAGACCTGCTCTGGTCAGCCAATGGCTCAACTTTGATACTGAGAATTAAGGTCATGACTTCCTAAGACCCAGGGCCAAGGCAGCACAATGTCAGACAGGGCATGGGGCTTGAAGGTAGAAGCTTCGTCACCAACTGGTGTCAGCAGGGGGCCTGGGCATCAACACATTTTTCTTTCCTTGAACCACAGATCGCTCCAGCGGAAGGTCCAGATGTCAGTGAGAGGATGGTCATCATCACGGGGCCCCCTGAAGCCCAGTTTAAGGTCAGTGCCAAGGACTGTGGTCCAGGCAGACAGCCCAGAGGTGTTGAAGTTCTGGGGATCCTAGTATCCATCTCTCCTGCTGCTCATGGCTGTCAGACTCTGGCCTGGTTCCTCATTTCTCTGTGCTCTGCTTTCTCTCCTCAGAAAGGTGGGTCGTTAGTGACTGTCTTCAGCCTCTCCAGCTGTGGGCATTAACGTGGGTGCAGAAGAGAAGCCTTATGTAGAGGAAGTTCTGACAGCCCCTGAGGGCATTCTAGCAACATGGGGGAGAGTCCCTTGTTTCTGGTGTCCTTCCTCTCGGAAAATTAAAACTTGAATTTCAAGAAGTCAGAAATATGTATTAATTTGTAATAGACAAAATGTGGTATACTACGTGAAAGAATATTATTTTGCCATGAAAGAATGAAGTGTCGGTGCATGCCCAGGGTTGAGCCTAGACACAGAGTGTGTAGGCTGTGGTTCCATGGACATGCGGTGTCGTGTAGCAACCTGTAGAGAAAGAAGGGGAGCTGCGGGTGGCTGGAGAATGGAGCCAGCTGCTGACTGCTGTGGTGGTTGGGGTGCAGGGTCAGTCCTAGGGCCTAATACATAGGGGGTAGCAAACTCTTGACCCCTGAGCCACACCCCTAGCCCACTTCCAAGTGTTTTTTTTTTTTAAGTTTAATACAGGGTCTCACTAGGTTGCTCAGGTTGGCCTTGCAATTTTTTATTTATGTTTTTTATTATTTTTTTCGACCTTGCAATTATTTTCCTCAGCTTCCTGAGAAACTGGGATTACGGGCTGGTGCCACTAATGGGTAATGGGATAGAGCCAGAGTATTATAGATAGTGGTGATGGTCCCACAGCACTGACTGCTGCCAACGTGCATGCCAAAATGATGACTTTACTAGCACATGCAGGGCCATGTGTTTGATTCCCAGCACCACAGAAGGAAAATAGACCAGCAGTAGCAGGTTCAGACTCGCCACATCTGTCACCACTGCTCTCATGGCCTTCAGAGAACTGAACACACAGTGGAGAGGGAGTTACGAAAGTCTTAAACCAATGCAACAAGACAAACACTTAGGAGCACTGGGAATATGGAGATAAGAATGTAGTCGTGGTGGCTCAGCAGTTGGCCCAACCTAGACACACGTGTTCCCTGGAGGAGGCAGCCCGTGTGCAGGCTGCAGAGCGAGGCAGTGTGTGGGCACCCCCGGCCCCGAGGAGACCGAGGCAGGCGTGCTTGGAGGGAGGACAGTGTGCCATCACTGAGGCTCCTAGCTCCCTCCCAGCACTGGCAAAGTGGCGTGGCCAGCCACTGTCCCAGTTACCAGTTTCTTCTCAGGGATGGATCTTCTTCTCAGGCTCAGGGACGGATCTTTGGGAAACTGAAAGAAGAAAACTTCTTTAATCCCAAAGAAGAGGTGAAGCTGGAGGCCCACATCCGAGTTCCCTCGTCGACAGCTGGCCGGGTGATCGGCAAAGGTGGTAAAACCGTAAGTAGACTCCTGACTCCTTCCCTGCATGCCTGCCCTGCCCTGGCCAGGCCTGATCTCCCTCATCCTCACTGCCTCTTCTGCTCACTCTCGACACATGCGAGGGCATTAGGCTGACAGATTTGGGTTCTCCTGACACGTGCTCATGGGTGAAGCGTGAGGATTCCAAGGACAGAAAGGTCATCAGCACTGCTCCGGCACTAAGGGCTCAGAACAGAAACCACCCTGTTCCTGAATACTGTACCATCCAGCCATGTTTCATATCCCAAAGACAAGAAGGCCATCTTCACACCACACACACAAACACACACACACACACAAAATCACAAATATGTTCATATACATATACTCACATACACACTCACATAGATACATACTCTCATATATACTGTACACACACTCAACATACACAATCACATATACACTTGTATACATAGACTCATATACTCACATAGATACACACTCATATATATACCACAATACACACACTCTCATACATACACTAACTCATGCACACATATTTGCTCATATACACACACTCACATACATACTCACATAGATACACACGCTCAACACACACATTCATACATACTCTCATACATACCATTCACATATACACCATACAACACATGTGCACGCACGCACACTCATACACATATATATCCCCTCCCTCCCTCCCTCCCTCCCCCTCTCTCTCTCTCACACACACACACACACACACACACACACACACACACACAGAGGTAGAACCCAAAGTATCTGCTGGCCATTTGACATCACTCTACCTGGTTTCCAAGTCCAGAGGCTGCAACTCTGGCCTATGGTCTCGTGATGGCAATCTCAAGGCCCCCCTTACTCTCCCTACCGTACATCCCATTCTCTGGTTCTTTCACAAGTCTGGATGTCTGCTATAGGGGAGTTGGCTCAACAAAGGGTGAGAAAAATTTACTCGTAAAGTAATTTAGATTTTTGGTCTGAATGTGTAATATGTGTCACCTGAATTCCAGAAATGGAGGTATAAGTATAATTCAGTGATAGAATAGGTACTTAACAAGTACGGCACACTGGTTCAACGGCCAGACCCTCAGAGAAACATATTAATCCCAGACATGAATAGGGTATCTGTTGGGCGCCAGTGTGTTCTGGAAGATGGCTTTCTCACTCAGCAAGTGGGTGACTGGACAAGTTTCTCTAGAGCTTGGTGCATTATGGTGAAGTGACATTGTTGGGTGACAGGAACTGCAGTACCCTGGGGAGCTCAGATCTAGGTGTAGTGAGTCACATGCAAACAAATACATTTGGCCTGGACTTCAGGCAGTCTCTGGATGTACACGTGCAGGCCAAATCCAGAGTACGCACAACTGAGTGCCTGGCGTAGTTGAAGCCTGAGCCTCTGTTAGAACCAGTCGCTGAATTCGCTGAGTCCCCAGCTGTGCTTGGCTGCCCCCGTCATGCCAAGAGTCAGGGGCAGACAGGAAGGACCTCTGTGTGTTTATAACCCCAGCCCTCTGGAAATGGAGAATGGAGTCCTCACCAGTGTAGCAAGTTCAAGACCAGCCTTGTCTCAGAAGAAAGGGAGGAGGAAGGAAGTTGGTGGTTTATGCTGTGTCAGACAACAGGCCAACACAGCTCATGGCTAGCAACCAGGAAGCAGGTTCAGAAGCAGGCTTCTAACGTGGGCTGTTGCTTGGGGTCCTCTCGAGTGTCTACAGAATTAGAGCATTAGGCTTAGAAGTGGCCCATGGAGTCAGGGCTACACTCCATTTTTCTGTCAATCAGTCTTTTGGAGCCCAAACCCACACTTGGCCTAGGCAGGACAAAGGAAAATAGGATTGAGCCTCCCTGCCTCCTTTACTCCCCGTATGCTAAACCCCTCCCATCCCTAGTCCCTCCCTCCACTGCCCAAGTTTTGTCTTTGGGGTGGGGTTCGCCTCAGCTCACTGCCTTCTCCACCTTCCCAGGTGAACGAGCTGCAGAATCTGACAAGCGCAGAAGTTATCGTGCCTCGTGACCAAACGCCAGACGAGAATGAGGAAGTGATCGTCAGGATTATCGGGCATTTTTTTGCTAGCCAGGTACTACTATATTGCAAGGGCCCCGCCTCCTGCCCAACTCTTCCCACTTGTTCAGATTTTGTATTTGTGTCTTGTGGCCATGTGCTCAAGCTCCTCCCCGCCTCCACACACACTGTGGAACCCCTCCCAGGCCCCCTGACCTCAGGGACAGGAAACTGTTGGTGCAAGGCCCTTGGCATGCTTAGCTTGGGAACGTAGCATCCCTAGCCCTCCCAGGATTCCTCTGGGAGCCACAGTCTGTCAGGCAAGACCCCCAGCAGAGCAGCCAGGTCCCAGGTTTCACTGTGGAAGGTTAATACTCAGAAAACCCTAGTTTTCTGTTGCTCTCTCCCTGTCTCCCAGAACACCCACATCGCTGTGCCTTTGCCAGAGAGGCCAGCACTGCAAGTGTCTTGATGGGTTTGCTGAGTGGGTTTTGGAAGAGAGCAACTGTGACCCTCAAAGAGCTCTTCTCATGCTTGTAGGCAACTTGCCCAGCTGCTTTCTGACCCAACCCCTGCAGTTGCTGCCTGGGTCAATCTCAGGGTTCAGCCTGAGGGGAGCTGGGGCTCACAGCCGATGGCCTCTAGTCTCTCCCTCCTCTCCTGATGGTTCTAGTGCTTTGGAAAGGCGAGTGGGGACATAACAGAGCTCAGCTGTGGGGGCAGGGCCTTCAGCCTCTACCCTACAGACAGGCCTGGGGTGAGGTGGAGAGGAATTCTGCCCTTGATTGCCAGGCCTGGGGGAGGTGAAATTGGCCTGAGCATCTAACCTTTCCTTTTCTGAGCCCCAGACCCTCTGTTTCCTATGGGGCCTCAGAACTGGGATCGTTTCTTCCCTGTGCCCTCCCTCCCCTGCCTTCTCTCCACTGCAGACTGCACAACGCAAGATCAGGGAAATTGTACATCAGGTGAAGCAACAGGAGCAGAAATACCCTCAGGGAGTCGCCCCGCAGCGCAGCAAGTGACGCTCCCACAGGCACCAGCAAACACCAGATGAATGTAGCCCTCCCAACACCTGACAGATGAGACCGGACAGCCAGCAGATCGGGAGCAAACCAAAGACCATCCGAGGAGCGAGCAGTGGGCAGAGCAGCCAGGGCCTGCAGACCCTGCACATCCTGGGACCCAGGAGGGCACAGGGAAGGCCAGGTGCTCCAGAAACACTGCTCGGCCTGGCCCAGCCCGCCCTGGCTTCCGCAGGCATAACAGCCATCCACTGCCCATCCAACTCAGATTTCTCCTCAGCTCCCAGGACGCTATCCCTTTCCCTTGAGCTAACACAGGTGAACGCGCTCAAAGCAAAGCAAACTTCCTAGCCGTTTCTTTGTTGTGGAAAGTCGTCTCTGTACATGTATGTACATATCAGAAGGGGAAGGATGTTAAGAAATGTGGCCTGTGGGTTACACAGGGTGCCTGCAGCATTAATATATTTTAGAAATAATATATCAAATAACTCAACTAACTCCAATTCTTACTCAGTGATTAATTTTGTTTTCTTTTTGAAGAGAAAGCAGGCTTTTCTAGACTTCAAAGAATAAAAGTCTTGGGAGGTCCATTGATATAGAAAGGAACTTTGAGCCACCCACACACAAATTTCACTTGGAGGGAAATCTTGTCAAGGACACTTAATGGCAGTTGTGGGTCACCTGTGTCTGTCAACAGAAGGGATACTGTCCCCGAGGAGGGGCCCTAGGCCCTCGTCACCTGTTTATTCCATACGCCCATTTCTCAGCTTCACAGGTTTTAAACTGGCTTTTTTGCATACTGCTATCTATATGTTTCTCTGTCTCTCTATCTCCCTCCCCGCTTTCCTCCTCCCTCTTTACCCAAAGTTCTTTTGACTCCCTTCATCCTTTCTCTGCTCCCCATATCTATGCACCCCCTGCCCCCACCCCAGGCAAAGCAGTGCTCTGGATACCATACCACACCAAGGAACAAATGCGAACCACACAGAGCAGCCTCAGCTTACACTTGGTTACTCGAGCGAAGAAGAGGCGGCGGCGGTACTTGTCCTAGCGTTTGGAAGACGGAGCAGGACCACCAAACGAACCAGCCAACCAAACAAAGAGAAACCCCACGGAGAAAGAATGTACTTTCTTTTTACATCTTGGTATATAAGCCATCAACATTTAGTGAAATTATTTCTTTAAAAATTTAAAGCGCAGGAAAATAGCAATTTATACGAGGTTGTTGGCCCAGGGCGTTAAATTTACCGATTTTTTTTTAAATGAGAAAAACACACAAATAAAGCTACCTCAGGTGTTTTTTACCTCAGCACCTTGCTCTTGTGTTTCCCTTAGAGATTTTGTAAAACTGATAGTTGGAGCATTTTTTATTTTTTTAATAAAAATGAGTTGAAAAAAAAAAAAGATGACCTGCCAGCCCCGAGCAGGCGGCAGCCATTCTGTCTAACGCTAGCCAAGAGCCTGTGTGGCCTTCTTGTGGACAAACCTAAAAATGTTTATTTTTAAAAAAATGACAAAGAAAAACAGAGAATATTGGAGCCGTCCTGAATTTCAATAGGGTACGTGCCGTGAGGGCTTTTGCGCTGAAGGATGACCACGTCCTGGTTATGTGAAGAAACCATGACACTACCAGACTGCAATGCCGGTTTCCTCTACTGCAAACAGTGTTCTGTGACAAAAAAAAAAAAAAAAAAAGAAAAGAAAAAAATATATCCAAGCTAACAAGATCCTGGTGTCGTGGTGTCTTATTTCTGGGCGTTGGGTCTCCTGGAATGTCAGCTGAAGGTTTGGGGGAATAGCAGGAGGACAGCCAGGAGCGGACAGCTCCTCGGCCGCCCCGTGCCAGAGGAAGCAGAGAGGGAGAGCCAGTGTGCAGGGAGGAGAGTCCAGTACCAGGCTGTCTGCCTTGCTAAGATGGCTAGTTGCTTGGGGGGGGGGGCTCACCAATCCCACCCCCCCACCGGCGGATATAGAGGTGGGTACTGACGTGGAGCTGGCATAGCCAGCAGGAACACAAACTAGAAGAAACTGGATTTGCTTTACTTTGTTTTACAAGCTCCTAGTGTGCAGTCCTGGCTGGTGTGGTGGTACTGAGTGTGCAGTATGCTGCCCGGGAACTCCCCGCAATCTGAGCTCAGCCTCGTAGGGCGGGGACTTCACCACTATGCCTAGTAGGGACAGGTGTTAAAGGACAACACTGGACACCATGAAGCTACTACCTCAGTGGTGGACTGCCTAGGGGCAGATGGTCCTAGAGAGAATATTCTCTTAAGCCACCATTATTGAGGCCTTTAGCATGCATCTCACACACAGTATACAATATGTGCATATATACATATATGTACACACGCATATGTGTATTTGTGTGTGTGCATGCCAGTTGATGTGTTTATAAAAAGATAAGAGTATGTTGAGGGGGTGAGGTGTTGGGGAAGGGCGTGTCTCAGCGGGCCCATGCCAAGGCATCCATTCCCCCTGAGGGACCAGCCACACGATGACGGTATAGTATAGAGTTTATTCAGGGCATGAGGAGGGGAGTTAGGAGGGTAGTAGAGGCAGAGAGAGGGAGAGAGTAGAGAAGTAGAGGCTGGCCATGAGCATGGGGAGAGAGGGAGGGGGAAGAGGAGAGCAGGAGCAAGACCCCTTTTCTAGTGGGTCGGGCCTACCTGGCTGTTGCCAGGTAACTGTGGGGTGGAGCTTAGAATGCTAACACCCGTATCATAACCATTCAAAGAAAATACAGATTTAGCCAGGTCTAGTGAAACAGGCCTGTAATTCCAGACCCTTAAAAACTGAGGCAGGAGGATCTCATATTCAAGACCTGCCTGGGTCATCTAGTGAGACTCTTACCTCAAATTGAAAAATAAAGCCAATGATCACCTGTATCTATAGGCCCCAGGGTTAACTCACTTCTGAAAAATAAAGTAGAAAAATAAACAGGTTCATATGTAGATTTTGATTTTTTTTCTGATAAAATTTATAATGGGTTATGATGCTCCCTCAAAAAAATTATGAAACAAAAATTCAGAAGCAAAATCAATTCAGTTTCAGGTGTCTTTATTCCACTTGGTTCCAGAAGGAAATCAAGTTTGCTCCTGGTTGCAATGGTCATGTTGTGCCAAGAGGACTGTGTGTAGCAATGTATCCACATTCACTGCCACTATTCACAGTAATAAGAAATGGAAGCACTGTAGATGTCATGGATAATGAAATGTACATAGGGCTGGGAGGATGACTCAGATTAAAGCACTTACTGCTTGTAGTGCCTATTCCTGTTTGTCAGAATTGGAAGGCTCACCTGTCTGGGATCCTAATCTGGAGGCTGAGAGATGCAAGTTTCTTGGTTTGGAGATCTTGAGGCACAGTGGCTATGAATCCCAGATTAAGACAGGGAATCTCTGAGTTCAAGGTCATCTGGGACAAAGCAAGTCCCAGAACCAGGCGTGGTGGCACACACCTTTAATCTGGGCCACACCCTCTGCTGGAGACCTATATAAGGACATTGGAAGAAGGAAGATTCGCTCTCCTCTTTGCCTGCTTGCCTTGTGGGACTGAGCAACTGCTAGATCCTTGGACTTCCATCCATAGCTGCTGCTGACCATTTGGGGAGTTGGACTACAGACTGTAAGCCATCAACAATTTCCCTTACTATATAGGGACTACCCATACATTCTGTGACTCTAGAGAACCCTGACTAATACACTGCTCTTTCAGAGGATCTGGGTTTGTTTCTCAGTACCCCCAAGGGCTAGTTCAAAACTGCCTATAACTCCAGCTCCAGAGGATTTGACACCCACTTCTGACTTCCTAAGGCAACCCCATGCATGAGGCATACACTTACACATAAATAAAAGATAAAGATTTTTAAAAGATTAAAATACACTGAATTTTATACAGCTGTTAAGAAAAACAAAACTATAAAACCTGCAGCTGAATGAATGGAACTGGCAAAAAGTTGTATTGAGTGAGGTCCTATAGCCTGAGAGATACACATCCTGTGGTCTCTCTCACATGCATATCCCAGCTTTGACTCTTGTTTACTTGTAGAAGAAAGAAAAGTATGGAGTGGACCTTGGAAAGCAGAGGGGTGGTGCCTTGAGGGATAAGAAATGAGAGAACACAAGTGCCAGGAAAAGAAGGGAGTCTGGTGCTGAAAGGAATATGCTGGGGGGTCACAGGGAGACAGAAATGAGGGGTTAAGGAGTGAGTGATAAAACAAACCATGTGAAAACTTACTACCGTGTAATCCAATTACAAAATGTAGACAGTGTGAGCTAATGCCCTGTGTGGATAATACCACTGCTCCTAGCAGAGTCACTAAACAAACTCCCTAGTGCTCAGTGTGAGACACCATCCTGGGATTGTTAATCCTGCCCATAGAGAATAGGGACACAACCACAATTTTTGAGCCAAATTTGAAGCAGGATTTATTAAATACTGGCCAGGACCATGGACACTGGCAACGTCCATGCCTGGGAGTCCCAGAGTATGGTACTGAGTTCTATTAGTCAGAGGCTTATGAATGCAAAACCACAAGGCTAAGTATTGATCCAATCAGGGGAAGCATCCAACCTGATGTACTTTCTGCCTATGTACCCACTGTCTATGTGTGATCAAGCACATCCTGTGTAGTTAGGACAATCAAACCTCTTTACATAAGTGAACAACAGCCCCCAGAATTCTGGGTACTTATCTGTCCCTGGTGAAAGGAGAAAACCAACTTCACAAAGTTGTCCTCAGACCTACACACACACTCCACATGTATAGGATAATTTAAAAAATTAAAAACAGGAAAAAGATTGAATCTTTAAGAAAAGATTGCTGCAAAGTGCTACCTGTTTACCCAAAACTCATTTTTTTTTATTTATAGGCCCTCAATCTTACTGTATTTTAGAGACTCTTATTGAAAGAAGTGGCCATGTGACTGAGTTCTAGCCACAGAATGTACACAAATTATCTGTGCCTCTCCCATGCCTGCCACTCTCCCCACTTTCCACTGACTATTAAGAACTACAATGCCCTAGAGCAGAGAAGCTGACCAGCTTTTGTCAGAAACAGAACAAGTGTTTCAGGTTTCCCTGTGACAGCAGAGAGTGATACATGGGATTGGAGAGATGCTCAGTGGTAAAGAGCCCTGCTTTGCAGAAGACACAGGCTCAATTCTCAGCATCCACATGGCAGCTCACAACTATAACTCTAGGTTCTAGGGGATCTGGTGCTCTCTTCCAGCCGTGCAGGCCAAACCACGCACACACACACACACACACACACACACACACACACACACACACACACGTGCACACACGCCCACAAAAACAGCAGCAACAGCCAAACAGGTGATGGTAGAGCACACCTTTAATCCCAGTACTCAGGAGGCAGAGGCAGGCAGATATCTGTGAGTTCAAGGCTGGCTTGATCTATGGAGTGAGCTCCTGGACACCCAGGGCTACCCAGAAAAACCCTGCTTTGAAAAACCCAAAACCATTTTTTTGAGATTATATTTTAATTATTTTTCCTTTTGATTTCCTCCCTCCAAACCCTCTCATGCACCCCTCCCTACTCTTCTTCAAATTCTTATCTTTTTTTTTTTTTTTTTTTTTTTTTGGTTTTTCGAGACAGGGTTTCTCTGTGTAGCCTTGGCTGTCCTGGAACTCACTTTGTAGACCAGGCTGGCCTCGAACTCAGAAATCCTCCTGCCTCTGCCTCCCAAGTGCTGGGATTAAAGGTGTGCGCCACCACCGCCCGGCCTTATCTTTTTTTTTAACTAATTGTGATTTGCATACATATATGTATATGATATTCCTAAATACAACCAGTTTGGTCCATATAATTTGGCACTGAATAACCAATTGTTGTGTCCTTCTCTGGAGAAGGTGACCTCGATTTCCAGCCTTCCTTGGTTGTCTGTAGTTCTCTGTGTAGGGTTGAGGTTGTGGGCTCTCTATCCAGTTTGGCAAGGTCATTGGTACCCTCCTTGTTCAGCTCATGTTTGAGGACTTGTGCTGGTGAGACTCTGGGTATAGTTTTTGATATTACTAGGAGATACAAACCCCACAGAAAACTACCTGATTCTCTGGCTCTTACAATTTTCCCTGAGCTTTAGGTACAGGAGTGTTGTGGCTGTATCCAGTGAGACTGGGCTCTACAACTCTGCTTGTGGCTTTCTGTAAGAGCCTCTATATGATGAGGAGAAATCTCCTTGATGATGAGAAATACATTTATCTGTGGGTATAAAAATAAATAATTATAGATTTTTTATAGAGATTATGCTGGTTTAGTGAGTCAGTGTTTGTTGATTCTCTTCCAATAACCATGACTTCACTAGCACTGATTAGCTAACCATGTTTTCAGTGCCAAGCATGAACAATGTCTTGTTGAGCTTGCCTTAAGTCCAATTAGAGAGCTGTTGGTTACCACCAAGGTATGTGTGCCACTACTGCACCATAGGGCTATACCCTGAGGTCATCATCAATGCTCAGAGGTGTCATAGCTGGGCGGGGTTGTTGTTGTCTCCCTCCTTTGGAAACTTGCACGTAGGCTTCTGATACCATGAAAGCTAGTCCTCGGGGAGGGGAGTTTTCAGGTGTGTTTCAGCTCAGGATCTCTGGGCCCTAATTCTGAAGTGCATAGGACCTTCGGCAGTTAAGTACTTACCTTCTAGCCCTGGTGTGGAAGCAAGGGCAACAGCAATGGGCTGTGTGCTTTAGGAGTCTCTCAGCCCTGGACAACAACTCAAAAGAGGGCTTCTCCTGTATGGTTGTTGGGGCTTTTGTCTCTTGGAGGGAATACAGTTATAGTGTAGATGATAAAGCTTCATTAAAATGTCTGTGTATGTACACCAAATTTCTTTTGTTATTTTTTTTTTAAATAGTTAATAGTACGATTCCTTGTAGCTTTATTCAGATATCCTTATTGGTTTTTGTCTGTTTGTCTTGGGGGGTTGTTTTCTGTTGTTTTTGAGACAGGATTTCTCTGTGTCACTCTGCCTGTCCTGCAACTCGCTCTGTAAACAAGGCTGGCCTCAAACTCAGAGATCCATCTGCCTCTGCCTCTGCCTCCACCTCCGCCCCCGCCCCCGCCTCCGCCTCCTGAGTGCTGGGGTTAAGGATGTGCGCTGCTATCGCCACCCCCCCCACACACACCTAGCTAGATGACCTTATTGTTATGTTCCCCCCTCCCCCTCCTTCTGTATTTACCCCCATCATCAGACTCTAAAGAGCCCAGCCCTTCCCATTCCCATCAGAGCACTTGTATTCTGCTATCCCCTTTCCCCTCTTCCCACCCCCTCCCAAAGGAGGTCCCTTTTCTTTCTTCTTCTATCAGATCACCTGTATCATGTCACTCCCCGGTTCCCTCCTTCCATCTCTTTCTGTATTTATCCCCTACCCATTCCCTAAGAACGCCCCTCCCTCTGCCTACCCATTTCCCTGATCAAATCACTGGTATTTTGTTAATTCCCTCCCTATCTTGGCAATGATTCTGCTCTGTTTTCCTATAGACTCTATCCTCACATCTGAAGATTTGGAGCTAGGAGCCTCCAATAAGAGAGACCACATGGTGTTTGTCATTCTGGGTCTGGTTTCCCTCACTCACTATGATCTTTTCTACTTCTATCCAGTTGCCTGCAAAGTTCATGATGTCATTTGTCCTTACAGCTGATTAGTATTCCTAGTGTATATATACATTTCCATTGTTTATTTATGTTGGAGGACTTGCTTCCAAACAATAAAAAGCAGAAGTCTTTTAGTTTCATGAAGTCCCCCTTTGTCAATTGTTGACCTTAATTCTTGGACAAATGGAGTCCTGTTCAGGAAGTCCTTGCACCTGTATCCTGTAGAATACTGCTTGTGTTTTCTTCTAGCAGTTCAACTGTTTCAGGTTAAGGTCTTTGATTCATTTGAAGTTAGTTTTTCTGCAAGGAGATGATATGGGTCTGATTTCATTCTTCTGCATGTGGACGTCCAGTTTCCTGTGACCATTTGTTGAAGATGCTGTCTTTCCTCCAGGTTGTTGCCCGAGTCCTAATCAAATATCAAGTGGCTGAAGTTACATGTGCTCATGTCTGGGTCTTCATGTCATTGTTGTGCCAACACCATATTGTTTTTGTTACTCTGTCTCTGCAATGTCTCTTACGATCTGGAATTGTAATCCCTCCAGCATCATTCTCTTTGCTCGGGATTGTTCTGTCTGGGGTCTTTTGTGGGTCTATATGAGGACAGCTTTTTTCTATTTCTGTGAAGAATGTGATGGGGATTTTATCTGGGTTTGCACTGAATCTGTAAATGGCTTTTGGTAAAATGATCATTTTCACAATGTTAACTCTACGAATCCATGAACATGGGGCATCTTTCCATTTTCTAGTGCCTCCGTGTCTTTCTTCAGAGGCTTAGAGCTTTTATGTAGAGATCTTTGCTTTCCATGGTGTCTTAGTTAGGGTTTCCATTGGTATGAAGAGACACCATGGCCATGGGCAACTTTTATAACAACATTTCATTGGGACTGGCTTACAGTCCATTATCTCTCATGGTGGGAAGCACAACAGCATGCAGGCAGATATGGTGCTGGAGCAGCTAAGAGTTCATCTTGAGCTGCAGGCAGCAAGGAGATTGTGTTACTTGGAGTGGCAGGAGCATATATGAGACCTCAAAGCCCACTCCTGCAATGACACATTTCCTCTAACAAGGCCCCACCTACTCCAGCAAGGCCATTCTTCTTAACTGTGCCACTAATACGGACCAAGCATTCAAATACGAGTCTATGGGGACCATATCTATTCAAATCACCACACTTGGTTAAATTTATTCCTAGGTACTGTATTTTCTTTTAGGGTATTGTGGATGCCTCTGTATGCTTGATGTTGGTATAGAAAATATCAATAGAAAAGCTATTGATTTGTGATTCTGTATACTGTCATAGAGCTGCATTTATTTATTGTTCCCAGAAAGTTTTCTGGTAGGATTTTTGGAATCTCTAATACAGAATCGTCTGCAAATACAGATAGTTTAACTTCTTTCCCTATTTTTAGTCCTTTAATTTCCTTCTCTTGACTTATTGCTCCAGCTAGTGCTTCCAGCACAGTGTTGAAAAGGAGTGGGGATGGTAGATGTCCTGTTTCATTCCTGACTGTGGTGGGACTGCTTCAAGGTTTTCTCCATTTAGGATGTTGGCCATGGATTACTTGTATATGACTTTTCTCCCCCTTCCCTTTCTCTCTCTTGCTCAGGACCTGATTGCTCCAGCCCCCTCGCTCCGCACTCCCATTTACTTCAGCCCTTGTATATGTCTTTTTTTATATTGAGGTTTGTTCTCTCTAGCCTTATATTCTCTAGTAATTTTATCATCAATGTTGGATTTTGTCAAAGGCTTTCTCTGCATTTGTTTTGATTTTTGTCTTTAAGTCCATTTATGTGATTTATTGCATTCATTGACTTATGTTGAGCCATTGCTGTTTTTAGCGATAATTCCAACTTGATGGATAATCTTTTTGATAAATGTATTATGCTTGAGAGTATTATTCTTGAGTCCACATTCATAAGGGATATTGGCCTATAGTTTTGTCTTTACCTGGTTTAGGATCACTCCTCTCCCCCACCCCACCCCCTTTGAATAGTTTAAGACAGATCTTTGAATGTCTAGAATTCTGCTGTGAATCTATCTGGTTCTGGTTTCTGCTGCTTCTCCTCCTCCTTCTCTTTTTTAAATAGCTGCTAGGTCTTTTATTACTATTTCAACCTCCTAATTTCTTACGAGTTTGTCAACAGGTTTGTGTATCTGAGATTTGGATGCTATCAATTTTAAGTTTTATTGCATGTGGTCAGGATACAAGAAGTTATGTCAATCTTTTTGAATTTGTGTCTCTAGAATGAATGAGTTGATGTGGGAAGTTGGGGTATAGAGTAGGGTGGTGCAGGCAATGCAAAGGGTCTTGTGGATGGATATAGGTAGTATGAGTCTTGGTAGAAGTCTAGAGGTTGACTTCAGAAGAATCGAAGAGGTAGGACCTTGACTAGACCTGGCAGGTTTCAAAAAACAAAAAAACATAAAAATAAATTTAAGTGCTAGGATGTACTTACCAGGTGAGACCCTGGAAAAGTGTAAGGTCTGGATGTGGAGTGGGAGGAAGAGGTCTGGGAGTGGAGTGGGTATTAGAGTTCAACAGAATATTTATCTTCTATCAACATTTTATTTTCCTATCGTATGTACGTATTGATATTATTAAAGGAAATTATAAAAGGTATCAGGTACTTGGGAATCACACTTTATGAATCATGTGTTTGACATGTGACATGTACATAGTCTGGGTTTGGGGTGATAGAGCTTTTCTTTATATACTTGAAGCACATGCTCCTAAAAATTCTGTTGTTCTGGCAGTTTCCTATTTCCTATAAACAGTTCCACAGGAGTTTGAGATAAAGACTCAATATCTACACTTAAAAAATGCTAGGCCAAGACATTATTTAGCTAGGCATAGTTGTGCATGCCTGCAATCCCAGCACTCAGGAAGCCGAGGCAGGAGGATTGTTGTAGGCTTTATTTTACACTGAGTTGCAGGCCAGCCTGGATTATTATAGAGACCTTTCTCAATACAAAATAAAAAGACATCATTTATTAACATAAAACCTTCATGTTGGCTATGCATCTCCAGGCAGAAAAGACACTTCACATATTCACTGAGCCAGATTCTGTTTTCTAAATCTGAATTTGTGTGTGTGCATGTGCATGTGTGCGTGTGTGCCTGGGTACATATAGAGGTCAGAGAACAACTTTTAGAAGTTGGTGCTCTCCATCCCCCAGTTCTGGAGAGTGAACCCGGCTTCCTGTTGGGCCATCTTGTCAATCTCAGACTTCCTGTCTTATCACCTATATAGACAAGTAACAGGACTTCTACTGAACACATTTAGGAAAGGCCAATGTATAAATCCACAGATTTCCATCAAGAATGTGGAAGCTTCTCACCTATTTGCCTAGGTTAAGATGGATCATCTCCAAACTGCTTGTGCCTCTTTCTCCCTCATTCCGTCTTTAAAAACCCTTTCATTTTGCTTTCAGGTCATTAAGACCAGTGTTTTCAACTACGGTGGATGGTTTAGTTCAGTGATGGCACACTTGCCCAGAATACCAAAGTCCCTGGATTAGAACCTCCACACTGAGAAATGAAACAGAAAATTTAGAGCTAGACAGACTGCTATTGACTCCAGGCCAATCTCATTTACATATCATAAGACAAGCAGGGCCCTGTCTCAACTTTTTTTTAATTACATATATATGTGGTTTTGTGCATATGAATGCAGGTGCCCCAAGAAGGCCAGAAGAGAGAACATGGCATCCCCTGGGGCTAGGAGCAAGTGCTCTTAACCACTGAGTCATCTCTCCAGCTGACCCTACCCTTGTGTATTTGTACCGAGTGTATACCATGTGAGCATGTCCAGAGTCCAGAAGAGGGTGGTGGGTTCCCTGTGAACTGCAGCGTGGATGCTGGGATTCAAACTTATGGTCTTCAATAAAAACAGAAAGTGCTCTTCAAATGCTGAGCCATCTCTCCAGCCCCAAAAAGCAAATGTTTATTTCACACACACACACAGACACACACAATATATATATATATATATACACATCTGTATTGGACATAGGATAAAATATATTAATGAGTTTCAATTAAAAATATCTAAAAACTCCTTAAGAGATTAATTTATTAGTAAGTAGATAAAATTAGTATTCCAACACACCCCAAATAATTTGTGTATATTAAATAGTTAAAAAACAGTAAATCAGCAAGCCAGCTGTATCTAAAAACTTACTTGACATAGAGGTTTTCTCAAGTTCACAAAGCCATTTAAATTATGTCGGTTGACTATGGCACTTTAAATTGTGTATTTGGGGTTTATTGTATCCCGGGAGGATTCTCTCTATGCCCACACAAGGTCCCAGCATCACGTACATCTTCCTGGTGAAGGTGAACACCCAGATCCCCCCAGCAGTCCCCAAGTTGTACTCAGGACTTCAAAGAAAAGGAGCAGGGGTTCTAACAGCCTTAATTGGCACAGGTATAATACATCATCTACAGGGATAGCCATCTCCCTACCTTTCTCCCTACCCAGCTCCAACACAAGGTAAAGCAGAAGCATAAAGCACTAGCCTACAGAAAGAGATGTCACCAGCAGTGTGTATTTCTTAAAATTTTACTCATTTTTAGAGAGACTATGGGCTAAACAGAAAAACGCAACATTTCTTTCAGGTTCCAAAATTGAAATTTCACAAAAACAGTACTGGCTTTAATTTTGCTGACTCACTAGTTACACGAAGAGCTGTTTATCACTTATTATTCTTCTCCTGGGCTGAATGTAACAATTCTGTTCCCCCACACACTTGTTTGTACAAAGAGCGACATGAGTGCCCAGAGAGCCAGAGTCACTCAGGGAGAGCAGCACCATCACAGCTTAACGTGTGTTTTTGTAGTTTCTATCTTCTAGAAGAATTTACGGCCTATCTACAGGAGTGTGGGGTATGCACTTTCAAGCAGATATGTACATGAGAAGGCCGGCAGAGATCCAAGTTATCCTCCATTGCTCTTCCTGTTCCTCCCAGGAAGGGTCTAATGATCCTGCCTCTCTTCACTGGGAACTGGGATTACAGATGTGAGCAGGTGGCCAGCTTGAGGATGCCTGTGACCACCACAGAAGCTACAGCAACACTCGCCTGGGCGGATAACAAATCACCATCTAAGCAGGACTGAGTCAACAGAAACAACCTTATCCAAAGTCCTTTAAATTGCTTTAAAACTTATTTACTTATTACTATTTAGGTTCATTTGTTGGTGTGTGCAAGTATAGAGGTTTGAGGACAATTTAGGAGTCAGTTTTTGCCTTCCAGTGTGGGCACTGGGGATCAAATTCTGGTTAGGTAGCTATCTATCTAGCATCCAGTTTTTAGTAGTAGAGACACAATCAACTTCTGGGCTCTTTTGGTTATACCAGCTGCCTGATCCCGGCCTCACCGGCACAGTTCTTAGGGGGTCTAGGCTTAAGGTTGGGGTCCCTGTGTGGTCTACTTGGAAGAGGATACGACACGGTTTACCCCTGAGTTGTTAGACCACATGCTCTCAGGTCTGGCTAGGCCACCTGGTCTCGTAGGGGTAGGCTCAGCCATTTCAGTCCATACCACAGGCCCAGCTTCCATAACCAAGGTCACTTCAAGTCTCAGAGAAAACAGGTTAAAACAGGTTTCAACAGCTACAACCTCTGATCAGCTGCCCAGTGTACTATACGTCTGTATCTAACATATGTGCAGCTTTTCTAATTCATTCTCTCTCTCCTTCCTCCCTCCCTCTCTCTCTCTCCCTCCCTCTCTCTCCCTCCCTCCCTCCCTCTCTCTGTACCAGACCAAGTTTGGAAGGTTGAAGCACAGAAAAAAAGGAAAAATTATCAGCATATACTTCTAGGTTCTGCCAGACAGTCTTTTATTACATCATAAAAGCAACACTAGGCACTAGATCTTGCAAAATATGCTCTGACCAACTTTCTGAAATTAAAAATGCATAACCACATCTGTAAGATTTTTAATGAACAAAAAAGTTAAATACAAACTTTCATATGCAAAATAGATGACTGTAAACCCGGCAACCTCAGAGCCAAGTACTAAATCTCTCTCCAAAGGCTCAGTGGGGCTGGAGTAGGGCATGCTGATGAGCCAGGAACTTAATTTCAGCTATATATATATATATATATATATATATATATATATATGTATTTAAAAAAAACTCTTGAGGAAAAATAGGCTTAAATTGAGGAGCATCTTCTGAAATAGATAACTCAGGCCAGCCCTTACCATTGTGAGATTTATACTCACCAGACCTACAATTTAACATTTATGGTCACAGTTACTTTGAATCCAGTTTCAAGAGGAAGCCAAGCTACTTCAGTTCTACATAAGAAAGTCTCTTAAGATGAGCACGCCCTGTTCTGAGGACGCACGGACCGAGTTCCTTGGCCACATTTCCACGAACTGTGCCCGTGTCATAGCATTAGACTCTCTAAAAGGCAGCCAGATGCCTACAATAGAGCATCGTCATTTCTTCTGGCTTTCTCAAGTCTTGAGAGAACCCTAACTGTATGTTGGCAGTTCCCACTCCAGCATTAGAGAAGCTAGCGAACACCTCCTTCCTCCTCCTGCTGACATCTCTCTGCAGCAGGAAGTGGCAGTTTGATTAACATTCTTTTCAGAAATAAATAGTCCAAACAAATTATTTATAGCTAATTATAAAAGAGCAGTGGGAAAAGGGCACTGCCCAGTGTTTGCAAATGAGTGAGTGAATACGTGTGAACACACAGACAAATATAACAAATCCTGCATTTCCCACATTCATATGGAAATAACGCTTTAAAACAAAACACATTAATTAGCATTTGTTCTTGTATGGGGTGAACAGTCCAGGGCTCTGAGCAGGCACAGCCTTACAAACAGGGTTGCAAGCAGCCCCTCCACACCTCTAGTCAGGGCCACTGTGGAGAGGCCTTCATGCACTCTTGAGAGCTTAGTACCTGTTAGAGAAGAGAAATGATCAGGGACTTTTTAACCCACAATGCATGAGGTATATGGAAACATCCATGAAAGAACCACCAGCAGCTAGAAGACCAGGCAGGGCATTGTCACAGCAACTGCTGGTGAAGGATTTCCCACACCATCTTCTTCCGGAAGAGAGGCATCTGGTGCTGAAAAGAACCACAACAGTGTTATACACGTCTGTGTGCAGCTTGGCAGCCTTTAGGTGTCATAAATAAAACAATGCACATGTCCTCTACATGAGCTTCACATGTTACATCATGCACACATTTCTAAAGCACAGTGGGACTGAGTTCTAGTCAAGGAGGCCTTCTTCAATTCCTATCTTCTTGACTCCATCTCCAGGGCTGGGATTACAGGCATGTGTCACCATGTTTGACAAAGGTTTTTTGTTTATTTTGTTTGCTTGAGAAGGATCTTGCTAAATAGCTTACGCTGGATGTGGCCACAAGCTTCTAGATCCCCGGCCTCTGTAGTTCTGGGATGACAAGTGATGACACCCAGTCTATATGCATACATTAGGACATTAATTACTCTATATGTGCAGATGCACTTACATGCTAAGAAAAACCAAAGCTGGATACAGAATCATATACTGCAGGACAAGAGAATATACTACATATATACAAGAGTAAAATCATGCACCAAAATAGAAATGTCCACACAGTGGCACAACAGGAAACGTTTCTACATTCTAAATGAACATCATTTAAAAAAACAATTTGTTTTTATATTAAAAAGTGACCTTAGAGCAGGAAGGTATGGCTCAGTGGTAGAGATCTTGCCTAGTATTTATTAGGCCCTGTTTTCAATTTAAGTGACTTTTATTTAAAAGGTGAAAACCAAACAAATCTACAATCTTATTTCTGTTCTATCACAATCAATTTTGTTCCAAAAGCTGCTTATCCCCATGAAATCTCATGTCACACAGAAAAATCACCTCCTTGCTATTTATATTAGCTGGCCACGGTGGAATACACCTATAACCCCAACACTTTAGAAAGCAGCTAAGATAAGAAGATCAGGAGTCTGAGGCCAGTCTGGCTCCTCAGTATCCCCATATCAGTAAATGGGAAAGGGAGAAAGACTCGGTGCTTTCACGAAGAATCACTGCTATGTTTTCAGAGCAACGAAACCCAAAGCACCCAAAACTCTTTGTAACTCAGACATCCACCCCCACATTTGATACAATTTAAGTTCCAGCCGGGAGGTGGGGGTCTGGACCTTTAATCCCAGCACTGGGAAGGCAGAGGCAGGTAGATCTCTGAGTTTGAGGACAGCCTTGGCTACACAGAGAAACCTTGTCTCAAAAAAATCAAAATTGAAGTTCACATCTTTGCCCTGTTCATAATGCATTGCTATAAACATGTAGATCTATCTCCATATAATAAATTACTAAGTTTTCAGAGGATATGTGTGGCAAAAATCTTAAATAAAAAAAAAAATCAGAGTTACTTTTTTTGGGGGAGGGAGGGGGAAGACAGTATCACTATGTAGTGTTGGTTGGAGAAACCTTGTCTCAAAATCAAAACTGAAGTTCACATCTTTGCCCTGTTCATAGTGCATTGCTATAAACATGTAGATCTATCTCCATATAATAAATTACTAAGTTTTCAGAGGATATGTATGGCAAAAATCTTAAATAAAAAAAATCATAGAGTTATTACTTTTTTTGTGGGGGAGACAGTATCACTATGTAGTGTTGGCTGGCCCAGCACTCACTATGCAAACCAGGCTGGTCTGAAACTCACAGACCCTCCTCCAGTCTCTGCCTCTCTAATGCCGGGATTAGAGATATGCACCACCATGCCCAGTAAAACACGACATTTATTCCTAGTAAAACAACGGACTAATCAGTAGTGAGTACTTTCTTTGAGAGTGGAAAGATACAAATTCAGCAAGGGAGTCCTCATGTTCCTCCAAAGCATTTAGTTCTACTATTCAATAGGCAGTTCGTTTGGCAGTTAGGAACTATCAAATAAAGGTCTATGAGTGAGAAATAATTTTAATTGGGGTCAACTCTGGCTGTACATAGATTGGGTCCACTATCAAACAGAAATGTAAGTTTCTGATGTACCTGCGTTTCCTCTCAAGTACACCATATCGTGCAGAAGGAAAGACCATTCATTCTGCTTCCAACCTAGACTCAGGTAAGTCCTCCCAGGCCCAGCTTCCCCCTGCTGTCACCTATTCTCACATGCCTCTCTCTAGCTAAAAGTGACAGTAACACACATGAACCAATCAAAACTGGGAGTTGAAGGACAAGCAAGTTATCCCCCTGGTCATCAGAGAGCAGGACAGGCCCAAGAATGCACGCTAGAGCAGAGCATGTAGGACACTGCTTCTGGCAAGAGGGGGCCTTACCCAAGGTTCTTAGCAATAGTACTGTTCACTTCAAGAGCCTGAAGTGTGCCAGGCACCACCAAAGCGTAGTACAACTAAGTGCACAAGAAGCACCTGGACTCACCTGAGTAAATGTGATAGGTTTGTCCCTAGAAATATAATCTGCATATTTACAAGTAAACATTCCACAATCACTCCCATTCAACTGTTGAGGAATCTCCTAAAACCAAACAAACAGAAAAGAGAAAGAAGTAAAATATCATTACACAGAGCTTCTTAGTCTCTTTCTAAACAGACTGTGGAAAGCAGTATGATAAATCTGCTGTGGTACAAGCAGACACACACAAGCACGACCCCTCTGATTCTTTGTGGTATAAAGCCCTAACCACAGTACAGTGCAGGAGACCCCACAGAAACATTTCATCGAAGAAAGAGGAAGTGAGAGCTCTACTAAAAAGCAAAACAAAGCCCACCACACATGGCGAGAGCTGAGAAAAAGAGGACTCACATTTGGCTTATTACAAGAATACTAGTGACTCCTCGTGTGGGACTCCTAACAGTGGGAGCAGGGCTGTGTCTCTGACTCTGTTCCCTGCCTTTGGAACCCTTTCCCACTACTGGGCTTCTTCAGTAGGAGGAAATGCTCTTACTGAAACTTGATGTGCCAAGACTGGTTGATATCCATGAGAGGCACCCCCTTTCTAAAGAGAAAGGGAAGACAGGAGGATGGAGTGGGTTGGGTGAGGGGAGGTAGGAGGGAAGGACTGGAGGAGAGAAGGGAGGGGAAACTGCAGTCTGGATGTAAAATAAACTAATTAAAAAATACTGTTGACATTTCAAAAGTATTATCAACTTTAAAAAGGGATTAAGAAAGGGTCAATCAGATAGATATGAAACACAGGAATCTACTTCAATACTGCAAAGGTCACATACTCTTAACATCCAGGACAAGTGCCCGCTGCTAAAGATCCCTACAGGTTCACGTGAGATGAGAAAACCATCTCAGAGGTTGTAATCAACTAAGGTCATGCCGTGAGGGTTAGTCCTAAGGCAGAAACACAGCTAGGAACAAGCAGTTCTAAGAACATTAGAAGACAAACCTATATGGAATAAGCTGTGTGCCCAGGCCTGTACCATCCCAGTCTTTGTTATTAGACATAAGGGATACAGGAGAACAAGAATAGAGGAGGGCTTACTCCACTGCTGAATCTCACACTGGATGACAAGAGCTTCCCTTTGATTCCCAAATGCAGGTGCAATTGGGAAAGGAAAGGGAGCATGCCCAGCACACACACATATATTGGGGTCTCATACACACACCACACAGCATACTTTAGGAAAATGTGTGACGTAAGGAAGAAGAAGGAAGGTGTCCAGGCCTGAGTCTCACTTACATGTGGCTTCACGCTGCAGTGCGTCCACTCTAAGAGATTGAGATCTGTATTCCTTTTGGTCTTGCTTTCATCCTGTAAATACTGACTAAAGAAAACAAGAACAAAGAATGAATATATCAATGAAGGCCCAAGAGACCAGCCACTGTGATTAAAAAGGACTTTGTGATATTTAGCAGGGATGTCATTCTCAAATCTGGATCTGTTTTCTTTTTAGAAATGTAACTTTTATTTTTTAGGTTTCCTCTCCTGCTAGTAAAAAATATACATGTTAAAAGATATCATACTTACTTAAAAAAAAAAAGCAAAACCCTTACAACAGACACTGGAAGTTTCTAGTTCTCTATACTGTTTCTATACATTCAATTAAAGAATTCACCACTAATACCAGGCTTTTCAAGTCACTCCATAAGAAGAAAGAAAAGGAAGAACTACTTCCAAGTCAAAGGCAGATAGACACAGGGTGGGGATGGGGGAGATTAACTAACTTCCCTGATAAATTAAACACAAGACAAAATACTTGCAAACTGAAGTCAAGAACACATGGAAAAGACCATTCCTGGTGACTAAATTGTCAGTGCCACTTGATCAGAGGTGCAGGAAAGGTTCAACATGTGTAACTCAATTACTGTTCTAAAATATATGAATGAACTCAAGGACAGAAATCCCATGGACATCCTTATAGATGTAGAAAAAACACTGACAAAACACAACATTACTTCATGTTAAAGGTTCTGAAGAAGCTTGGATTAGGGGGAAAATTATTTGTTTGCTTGTTTTTTGAGAAAAATTTAATTCTCCATTATAAGAACAAGTAAACTCTTAGTAAAGAATTTAGCATCTTCTGACTATTAAATATTTCTTCTCTTATACTTTTTGTCTGAGATAACCATAAAAGAGCTATACTAAAATACTGAAGAAAAAGAAAAATGAATTGTTAGCTTCTTTTTTTATTAGTTGAGAATTTTGTACATGTATTTTGATCATATTCATGTCTGTCCCAACTCCCCTCTTCTCCCTACCCTCCCAAGCTTGTATCCTTTTATTAAAATAAACAAAACCAGCATGTGCATTTTGCTGCCAATAAACTTTTGGATAGGTGACCTTCTTCTGGAAAATTGTCCAGCTGGGGGAGAGGGAACCACATCTTCAAGAAAACTGAATTCTCAGTAACAGCTCTTTGTAAGATGAATGTAGCACATCTGTTCATTCTTACTAAAGTTAAAAGCAGAAGCTGCATTTGCTGCATTTGCCAAAGGATTATCATTGATGTGATGACCAAAAACAACCTAGGGAGGAAAGCGTTTATCTGGCTTAAACTTCCATATCACAGTCCATCAAATGAAAGAAGTCAAGACAGGAAATCAAGCAAGGCAGGAACCTGGAGGCAGGAGCTGATGTAGAGGCCATGAAGGGTGCTTACTAATTATTGGCTTGCTTCCCATGACTTGCTTAGCCTGCTTCTTCCTTATAGACCACAGCACCATGACACCAGAGATGGAACCACTAAAAATGAGCTGGGCCCTCTCCCACTAATCACTAAATAAGAAAATGACCTATAGCCTTGCCTACAGCCCAAACTTATGGAAGCATTTTCTTAGTTATGGCTCCTTCTTTTTAGAGGACTTCAGCCTGTGTCAAGTTAACACACAACTATCCAGCACACTGGCCTTACTGATGTGCTTTAATTATACAGCCAATCAGCACAAGGAAGACATGGCTATGCTCTAAAGGGAGGTTTCTAGCAATTAGAGTCCCCTTTCTCTAAGGTTTTACTGTCTGTGGTTCCATCCAATTATCTCAGTATAAATATGAAATGGAAAGTTCTAGGAATAAGCATTTCATAATTTTTAAACTGCATACTGTTCTAAGAAGCATGATGGCCAGGCAACGGTGGCGCACGCCTTTAATCCCAGCACTTGGGAGGCAGAGGCAGGCGGATTTGAATTTTCTCAAAAATCAAAAAAAAAAAAAAAAGGCATGAGGAAAATCTAATTCTGCCTGCTTTATGCAGAACATTCACAATACACACCTATGAGCTTCTTTGGAAAATGTGAGTCACAACATGACATGAGGCCGGGTGGCTAAAGATGACAGCCACAAAGCTATGGCAGCAGCAGAAGGTTTTTAATGTTCAAATGTATGATGACAGGTGAATGAATGAGGTGCCTGTGCAGCAGTGGATACTTCACTGTAGTCTTGCTTCTCAATACACAGCACGTGTACTCTGCACCATGAGTGCGGATACCCACCCACCACCACCACCCACCAATGCTGACAGAATCACCTCTCCTCAGACTGGAGACTGCTGTATATTATAAACCACAGAGTTTTTTACTATACACAGTTTTCTGCTCAATAGAAACAAATTTGTCTAATTAGAGAAAACAAATTCTTACTATTTTCCTACCATCATTCCTTAGCATGAAAGTATCAAATGAATATATCCCTAGAATATACCTTTAGATTATATCTCTAGATTGTATTATTGTAAAATGTTTGATTCTAATAATTGTTGTTTGGAGCTGGGTGTGGTGTTGCACATCTTTGATCCCAGTATTAAGGAGGGCAGACGGGAGGTGGATCTCTGTGAGTTTGAGGTCAGCCTTGTCTACACAGCAAGTCCAGGACAGCCAGGGCTTGGGCTTTTACACAAAGAAACCCTGCCTCAAACAAAACAAAACAAAAAGAAACAACAGCAAAACTGCTGTTTGGGGTCAGCAAGACGGCTTGGCTGGCAGAGGAGCTTCTGCCAGTCCTGACCACCTAAGTTCAGTTCCCAGGACCACTTTTCATTAGACAATGTTGCACACTATTTTATGTGCCTATGTGCGTAGGGACATGTAGAAGTTTCTCAGGCGAAAAGGGAAGAAGGTCTGCTGTACATCACCCATCTATACTTGCCTGCCCTCCTGAGTGTCAGACCCACTACCATGACAGAGAAATACTATGTCCAAATAACAATTATCTTACTAATAGTGGACCCAAACTTAGGAAACACCTAAGAAGACAGATTACCTCCATACTTTGGATGAGCACAGTCCACACGGGTTGGTGCTATAATGCCTGTGGTTGCAGACACTACTAACCTGGAATATATACTTCACAACAATGAGGACTATTATATTTGGAATATTTGCCTGAACAAACCACACACTTTAATAAAAAATGTCCTTGAGTTCTATGAAATGAGCCCCATCTAGGAAAACACAGGCATGCGTTGGCATCAGGATTACAGGCCAAGACTCCTTGACTAATAATTTTTCAGGACACCCAGAATACCAATTCCAAGAAAATCTAATTTCAACCAGGTTTCTAGAGGATGTGTCTTATCCTGAAAGACCTGACAACTTGCTTTCCATGATCTATAAACACAATTCCATAAATACAAGAGATTATCCAATAGAGGAATAACAGAACACAGTGAGATTTTCAGACTTTACTTACAGAAGAATCTCACAGATCCTGTGGCCTTTTTGTCCCATAGAATCCAGATATTTAAGACACTTTTTTCTTAGGTCCATCACCTATAATGGGAAAAGGCAAATCCTTAGACAGACATACATCTGTTTTTGCTGTTTGATTTTACTGAGACAGTTCTCATTATGTAGCCCAGCCTGGCCTTGAATTCCAGATCTTCCTCTCTGCCTCCTAAGTACTGGGACCAGAGGCGTGTACTACTATACTGTGCCAGAAACACTGTAAACATTGATAGCAGCAAGATTTTATTTCTAAAAAATAAAAGTGTCTTTAAATGTTTAATACATGTAGCAATACATGAAACAGACCTAGAAACTTTATCTGTGATAAAATATCACAGATGGTGTGAGATTAATAGAACACTTTCTAATTTCTATACAAAGGCCTAGAAATTTCTCAACAAATATTAATGATCCTTCTAGTATTGGATCCACCTCCCCCTGCACTTTTCCAGATAGAAATGAAAGCTCCTCCTCAAAGCATGTCTTTTAGCTTCTGAAGCTGAGCACAGCATCACTTGGAGAAAGGACCCTGCAGAGCAGCCTTCGTTGTGGAGGAAAACCATCTACACTAGGTACAATTAGCAGTAGAATCTCTTCTTAGCATGTATAAAAGTCAGGGATTGATGCCCAAGATAAGGAGAGAAAGGAAAGAGCTGGAATAGAGGGAAAGGGGAACAGAAGGGGGAAGGAGAAAGGAAGAGAAGAAGGAGTCTACATCCAAACTCCAACGATGAATCCTCTCAACTCACCACCAGGCTCCAATGTACCTTCCGATGAATTGGTACCAGAACAAGTTCTTGTTCGAAGAGATTCACCCCTTTGGTCCATCTTTTCACTGCTTGGTAACCTCCAGACTTTAACTTAGGATAGAAGAATGTACTGAATGCGTGAAGTGCTGGATAGCCTTGCTTTTTACTCCTTTCCACTAAAAGATTCATATAAAAATTAATGACCTGTAAAATATCAAAAGATTATAATGTGGTACATGGCAAGTACATTACAAAATTAAATTCCTATATGAGTCAGAGCGAGATGCTTAAGGAAAGAGCAGTCCATGCGAGAGGTCACAAACAACTGTCCAGTACAAATGAGCAAGGCAGAGGAGGATGCAGGGCACAGGCTGAGGTCCTCGGCAACAGCTTGTCTAGTACATGCAAGGCTCTGGATTCAATTCCGGTCCCGGACCACCCCCTAAATAAAGCCCAGCAAGTCATGTGACTGAAACTTTGAAGCACATGAATAACATTTCTATGCAATAATGAAAGGGCAACGCAAGCATTATACAGAAAAACGAACTGTTAACTACAGGACTACATCCAAAATATACCTCAATTTGGACATACCTCCCAAAAGGAGAAATGCCAAAATATTTATAGAACTCTTGAAAAATAATTTCTTCAAAAATTTTCAAATATAAAGTATTTTTCAAAAGCTTTAAAATAGGCATATTTACACTTACATTTACAAATAACAGTATTTTCATGTAACTAGACTTGTGACATAGGGAGATAGAGCAAATGGGAGAAAATTCAAGGACAGAGCAGTTGGTTAAAGAGTCAACTGAAAAAGTAGTAGTAACTAAGCCAGCTTTTGCAGAATATGTATGATTCAGATAACAAATGGAGTGACTGTTTATAGTTATCACTTGCTATGGCTTAAACACACATATCAACCAAAAACTCTAAGATTTAATTTTAATTATGTGGGTACATGCATATGAGCACAGGTCAGCGTGGAGGCGTAGGATCCTCTGGAGCTGGAGTCCCAGGCTGGGAAGCAGGCGAGCGTCCTGTGGAGAGCAAGCGCTCTTACCTGCTGCAGCCTCCTCTGCCCTTGCTCTAAGGCCTTATAAAGGATCTGCTACTCAGCCGACAGCAGTAGGCAATGACCCTCATGAGCACCCCACCCCCCACGGATGAGGCTAGCACTAAGAGAAGCTGAAGGAGAGACCACCGTGGTCCCTTTCCCCTTATAAAGGATCTACTACTCAGCCGACAGCAGTAGGCAATGACCCTCATGAGCACCCCACCCCCCACGGATGAGGCTAGCACTAAGAGAAGCTGAAGGAGAGACCACCGTGGTCCCTTTCCCCTTCCCATCACCGTACCAACAGGAGACAGGGAAACTATAGGCACTGATATTTGGGCTCCGTAGTCATCACAACTGCACGCAATGCCTTTTGAGGGTTGGTGGGAGGTGTCTCACAACGTCACCCTGGCTGGCCTGAATTCAGTATGTACTATGAACAGACAGAGGCCTGCCTGCCTTTGCCTCCTGAGTTCTGGTATTTTTAAAACATGTGCCACCACACCCACCACAATGAATTTTTAATGATATGCTTTTGCTTTAAAAATGACTAATCAGGGGATGTACAGCCCACAGGGACAGTGCTTGCACAAGGTCTTCCATTCTGGTATGGAAGAACAACAAAACAAACAAACAAACACTTGGGGTGGTGGGAAAACCTATGACCTGTTACTCAGGAGGATGAGGTGAGTGAGGCAGGAGGATCACAACAGGGGTCAAAGCCCATCTGAGCTATGTAAGATAGGCCAGCCTGGACAAGTTAGGGGAAACTTGTCTCAAAATAAAAAGCTAAAAGAAAAAAGAAAAAAAAAGAGGGTGAGGATATAGCTCAGAGCAGAGAATACACCTGCTTGTTGAATGTGGGAGACCCTTGGTCCAATCCCCAGCACCAAAAGAAAAGGCAGCAAAACAGAAATTGAAGTTGTTTTCCCAACCCCTTCCCAGCAGGCAGAGGTCAGTGATTACAGACAGAGACATGGAGCAGAGTGACAGGCAGAGCAGAAAAGAAAGAGGACTGACCTCATCATTGAGCCAGTGGTAGTTCTTTAAGGTCTGGATATCTCCTCGGGTGATTCTTAACTTGAAAGCGCTGCTCAAAATCTCATCTGGTGGGCCGTGGCCCAGGGCATTACTGATTTCCTTTTCCATGTCCTGAATTAGACGATGCTACATTAGCACAGAACCACTATCAGGTATCGAAAGACTCAGACTGACAAAAGCCTTTCATCTCAGCAACACCTGATCATCTTTGAGAAAAACCACTATTCAAACTGCAGTGTAAAAACATTCAAATTTACAACAGTCTTAATAAGTTGGATAGTGGTAGCGCATGCCTTTAATCCCAGCACTCAGGAGCCGGAGGCAGGCTCCCTTGAGCTTTTGTGTTCAAGGCCAGCCTGGTCTATAGAGTGAGTTCCAGAACAGCCAGGGCTATACAAGAAACCCTGTCTCAAAAAACAAAAATGAGAACAAAAACAAAAACCAAACCAAACCAGTCTTAATAATGGCTATCTCCTTGAATTATTTTAATGATTTATGCAGCTAAATGTGTATTTAGCTTATAAACCCAATCAAAATGATTTCCATTATTGTTTTTCTCCTTTGCAGTAACAATTTTGTTATCTATGGCTTGATCTCTCTACCTCTGACATGGTTAGCTTTTATGTTCATCTTGACAGGACCTAGAATCACAAGAGAAAAGAATTACAACTCGGGATTATCTACATCTGGTTGCCCTGTGGGTCCACGTGTAGAGTTTGTCTTAATTAAGTTAACAGACCCTGAGTGTGAGCAAGTGAATGGTCATGGGTCCATGCATGGATGTCATGTGCCCAGGTAGGACATACCAACTCACACTTGGGAGTGTGAACTGCAGTAAGCTCTTTCCCCTAAGACACTTTGCGTCAGGTCATATTATCATGGCAGTAAAAAATGAAGCTACAAGAACTTCATGTGCAGTGCACTGTAAGCATCAGAGACATTTATGCAGTGAGACCCCTGCACAAACCAGGATAACAGGGTTCTTGATTCAGTATGAAGAATCCCTTTTAAAGTAAGAATTTTAACTGCTATGAGGCTCGTGGCAAGAGGATTGTCATGAATGCCAGACCAACCTGGGCTAAGTAACCACCTAGACCCAGTTTCAGAAACAGAAAAAAAAAAAAAAACCCAAAAAACACAATCAACCAACCAACCAACCAACCAACCAACCAACCAACCAACCAACAACCAAAACAACCCACCCACACCAATTATACTTGATCCATTAAGGCCACCCTCACACAGACCATGAATGATCAATACAGACAATAGAAGCAGACCTGGAGGCTTTGTTTTGTGTTTCATATATTCCTTATCTGGAAAGATTTCTCAAAACAAATCTGCACTTAAGTTTAGAGGAGCTATGGCTAGTCTGAAATAGTCATCTAACTCTAACCACACAAAGATTATACCTCTGTAAGTTCAAAGAGATCTTCTGTTCTTCTGTCCTTCTCTTTGCTTGGGAAGCTCTTTTCCTTTGCCTCGAGCACTGACATTTTCCTTCTGAGTAAGCCATTGCTTCCACTCCCCAGGCGGAGCCGGGCAGACACTTCTTCCGACAGATCAGGCTCCATTTGGTGTCCTCTTGTCTGACCAAAAAAGTTCCAACATTGGCAATGCTTGATTTTGTACATATAACACAACAGTGCATACAGAATATAAAACACTGCACAAGTTATGGAAGAAGCTAACTGTTTTCTAGTTTTAACTCCACCATGGAACTCCACATGGGTAGTGAATATGTGCATAAAGATACACAGTATAGTGAAAGGTAAGACTCTACGTGACGCCCCATGGCTTCCATTCCAAGTACCTTCTCTACTGCTCAGCCCACTGACATACAGACTTTGGGTCTAGTCAGTTTTGGTGTGTGATTTTTTTTATAAGGTTTATAAATTTTTTTAAAAAATGTAAAAGTCTGGCATTAACTTGAAGAGAGAGAATGACTACAAGCTGTCCTGATGGTGAAACAGACTCAGCCTGCCTGCCTGCCTGCCCTGGTAAAGATGGAAATAAGCTTCAGAGTTTAACACAGGTCCACAGGGCATATCAGTTACAAACAGAAATACCATTACTCCAGAACTAGGAAGGAAAACATTTTCAGTACCTATCCCATTCTAAAATATAGTTAAAACATGTTCGTAAAGTTTAGAAAGGTACAAGGTATGGCCTACAGAGCATCACACAGAAGAAATCTACTTCTTATTCAAAGTTATCCTGTGTTAGTTAAAGCTGCTTTTATTTATTTATTTCTTTTTCTGTGTAAGGGTTGGAGCCTAAGACCTTTAACACGCTAGACAAACACTCTACCACTGAACTAGAGTCTACTTCTCTATTTCATGTTTATACTGAAGAAAATAAAGTACTGTAGGAAATGCACTGAACAGGAAGTTTCACCAATAGCCACTGATTAAATGTGCATACATAGTGAAAGTCTTTATGAGGACTGGAGAACTATGGAGCTCAGTGTTAAAGCACTTGCCTGCAGATACAAAGCTGACACCTTACAAGTTTGTTAAGAAATGTATTTAGAAACAGAACTTTGGGGTAGAGCTACAGTCTCAAGACACCAGTGAGCTTTCCTCATTCTTTCTGACTGCCTGGTAGTTCCCATCCGCTCTTTCCTCATTTGATAAAAAGACTAGCTCTCACTTTGCTGTCTAGTCTGGCTTAACTGTCTAGATTTGGTCCTCCCTGAGTGTTAAGATTATGAGCATTCTGTTTTGACTAAATAGATGATAAATGATAATTAAGCACAAAAGAGTCCATCTGGAATCACTGGAAACAAGAAAACATTAGATAAAGCGATGTTTTAAGACCACTTTTATAATTCTATGAAAATAAAATGTAAGTAACAAAGTTTCAGTTGCATTTAATTAAGAAATATTTTTCTGTGTGGGGTGTAGTAGTTCTCACCTGTAATCCCAGCAGAGGGTTAATTAATTAATCAGGAGGCAGAGGCAGGTTGATCTCTACAAGTCTGAGGCCAGTCTGGTCTATATAGCAAGGCTGCACAGTAAGATCAAGGGAGGTGGGGACTGAGATGGATTGAGACTGATTTCTGCCAGATAGTGTTTAACAAAGTAACTTTGTTATTAAAAACCTGAACATGCCTACAGAGACTGAAACACTGATTCTAATACTTACATTAAAAGTAGACTGGGTAGTAGTACACCTTTAGTTTCAGTACTTGGGAGGTAGATGTCTATGAATTTGAGGTCAGCCTGGTCTACAGAGCTAGTTCTAGGGCAGTCAGGGCTACTTCCTTGTTTCCTGTGGCATCAAAATGTCAGTCCAGAATAAGGCAAATCTAACATTTACCAAGGGATTCTACTTACACCTTCTTTTTCAAATCGGAGTCCCACCACCTTCTCTGTATCAGCTTTTCCTTTTGAATACCTGGGGAGGAAACCGTTACAGATTTACAGAGTTCTGCTGTTTAACATGGTACATATTAGTGCCACAAGTAACATTTATTAAACTAGTGATAGTGGGGCACATCTGTAATCTCAGAACCCAGGGAAGTGGAGGCAGGAAGACCAGTAGTAGTTCATGGCTACATAATGAGGTTGAGGCTAGCCTGGGATAAATGAGACTGCCTCAAACCTTTTTTTTTTTTTTTTAAATTTTAAAATTAGAATTTATTAGTCTCTAAACAAAAATGGCCTTGGGAGTGCTGGCACTGCCCTGGCTCTGCCCTGGCCTGCCATAAACAGACTGTGTCATTTTAATGCTCTCCTCACCACGGCAGACTGACTTCTCTAAAATCCTGAGCTAAGATAAACCCTTCCTCCCTTAGTCGTGTCAGGCATTTTAGCAGCAATGGAAGGAAACTAACATGAAAAACAGATGCTAGAAAAGTTGGGTTGCTGTGTGAACAACCTCTCTGTAGCTTTTACAAATGCTGGAACTAGTCTGAGGAAGAATATGGAAAAAAAATTGCAGCTTTAAGTTAAAGAGAGATACTCTAGACTGCTGTAATGGGAGATTCTGACAGGCACTGTGAAGACCAGAATGTGAGAAGAAATGCAGACACTAGACAGCACTTGATAGGTTCAGAAAGGGCAAGGATGCTACTAGGTAAAATGGTTCCATTTTCTGTGCAACCAGAAACCTTACTGAGGGCAATTTAAAAGAGGATGGCATTTAGGAAGAGAAGGTCTCTGCCTGTAAACTCTGTACTCAGTGGGCAGAGGTGGAGGATCATGAGTCTCGAGGTCAGCTTTACTTACATATAGTAAGACTCTGTCTCAGTTATGGTTTTACTGCTGTGAACAGGCACCATGACCAAGGCAAGTCTTATAAGGACAACATTTAACTGTGGCTGGCTTACAGGTTCAGATGTTCAGTCATCATCATTAAGGCAGGAGCATGGCAGCATCCAGGCAGGCATGGTGCAGGCAGAGCTGAGAGCTCTACATCTTCATCTGAAGCTGCTAGTGGAAGACTGACTTCCAGGCAGCTAAGGTGGGGGTCTTAAGCCCATGCCCACAATGATCCACCTAATCCAACAAGGCCACACCTCCAAATAGTGCCGCTCCCTGGGCCAAGCATATACAAACCACCACATTCCACTCCCTGGCTCCTCATAGGTTTGTTCAAATACATGAGTCTGTGGGGGCCACACTTAGACATAACATAATAAAAAAGTACATTTAGTCTAACTTCCAAAGTCCCCATAGTCTATAGCAGTCTCAACAAAGTTAAAAGTTCAAAATTCAAAGTCTCTTCTGAGATTCAAACAATCACTTAACTGTAATCCCCAAGATAAGACAGGAAACCAGCTGGGCAAACTCCAAAAATCTCCATGTCTGATGTCAAAATGGTTTTCAGATCTCCACTCCTTTTTCACCTTTGTTGACTGCAACAAACTTTTCTCCTGGGCTCATTTCACTCCCTGTTAGCAGCTTTCCTCAGCAGGTATCCCACGGCTCTGACATCTTTAACATCTTTGGGTCTCCAAGGCAACTTTAATGTTACAGCTTATTCTTTCAATGTCTGGGATCCACACATGATCTTCGGGGCTCCTCCAAAGGGCTGGCGTCACTTCTCCAGCTCTGCCCTCTGTAGCACTCTAAGTTCAGGTTGATCCACTCCACTGCCACTGCTGTTCTTGGTAATCATCCCACGGTACTGGCATCTCCAATATACTGGTATCTTCTGTTGCAACTATGCTTCACCAATAGCCTCTCATAGGTTCTCTTTCAACTGCAACTGAGGCTGCACTTTCATCAATGGCCTTTCATGGCCTTCCAAAGTGCCAATCCTCAGCTGTTCTTCATGACCCCTTCATGCTTTCAAAACCAGTACCACCTGGGTGACTCTTACACATTACAAGTACAGCTGCAGCATGGGATACAACCTTGATTATCTCTGGAACACAGCTTCTTTGTGCTCTCAGAAAACACTTCCCAGAAGACTTCACCTCAGTGATGCCAGTCTCCTCTTAATCACTGCTAATTTCTTAGCTCCAGCAAACCAGCATCGATTGTCCCATCATAGTCCCTTCTATTTTTCACTCTAAAGCCAGAGCCAAATGGCCAAAGTTGCTGAGTTCTTCTGCTTGCAGGAGCTGGAACATGGCCCCTTTGTTCTATTACATTATCACTAGCTTTCTGTTTTCCAACTCCTTCACTGCCTAAACTTGGCTGTTCTGGATCTTGCTCTGTAGATTGACCTTGAACTCAAGAGTTCTGCATGCCTGATTTCCAAGGGCCTGGAGAATAGGCAATGTGTAACAGGATCAGCCTCCCTGTGGGGAGGTTCGGGAGGGCAACAGTAAAGTCTCAGTGTCAATGCAGACTCTGGTGAGTTGGAGGAAAGCCATGTGTAACGCACACACTCATGAGTGTCCTTGGAACCTCAAATGCAAGGCCAAGGGTAGTCAAAGCTCACAACCTGCCACCTCATATCTTAAGATTGTACACACGTGTTGTCTCTATTGAGCTGTGGTCTTGCTTTGGTCTCATTGCTCCTTTCTCATTGCCCCATTAGTCATTTTGGGGATGAACTATTTACCCTGTGTCACAGTATAAACAGAAGTACATCATTTGCATGTATATGGGGTCTCAGCTAACTGTTGCCTGAAGTCTTTGACAGTCTTTTTGAAGAGTACTTGCTACTCTGCAAAGTTCCCAGCATCCACATGGTAGTTCCCAACCTTCTGTAGCTCTAGTTCCAGCTCTAGGGATCTGAAGCCCTCTCTGGACTCTGTGGACACCGAGCACACGGTGCTTGTAGCTTCCTTCACAACGTCTTTACCCACCAGGTTCCCTTGACAAACACAATCAGATGGACCAGATCTGGACTCTTGGCCACAGCTGGCAAGTCTGCTATAAAGCAATAACCACCCGAAACCCCAAGGAAAGCAGAACGGCCTTCACCATTCCTATCTTCAAGACAGCGGCCACTGGAGACCAAGCATACTCTTAAGAAGCACCTACTTGCCCAAGCCCTGATGACTGAGGGATGAAGGGCAGCTCGGAAGGGTCTGACTTAAGAACTATTCACTCACTCCTGAGTGCTGACTAGCTACCAGACTGAGGAGATTCACAGTTCCTCATGGTTATTCATAAATGTAATTTGCAAAGTGAGAAAACTTAATTCTAAATGAAATCTTAGAATTAAATGAGCCATGTACCTCTTTTCACTTCTCACTGAACAGAGAGGTCCTCTTGTTTCAACAACTCTATCTGTGGGGATGGAAAGAAAAGATCCTTTACTAACCAATAAGAAGTTGGAATTTCAACCCACAGATTGCAAGTACCAGCACATTTGTTTGCATCGATGCTAATGTGAGTTAAAAAGCCACTGGCTGCCTCACATACAAGCACCTAAAATACATATAACTTTCTCTTCCTTAAATCCTGAGCACAACTGATACAAGTTCATTCAATAAGCTAAAGTCAATGAACAGTTATTGGAGAAATACCAGGAAGTTATTATAAGGAAGTAAATTAATTTTAGTTTCTCAAAATATACTACTATACAGGCATTTCAGCAATCAACTTAATCTTAAAACAATTTTCCTTTTTAAAATAAAACTTCAGGTACTAGATAAGTGCTAGCCAATGTCTTGAAGCATGACAATATTTTATGGCCTGGTATCGTATTTCAGTAGCGTGCTCTCACATGAACTACGGGCAGTGTCTTAAGAAAGAGCTCAATGTGGAACTCACACTGTTTTGGAACAAAATGGGTTGTTCTGACGCCATGATCCTGCTCTTCCACCCAGCCTTTGGTCTTTAATGTGTCCATCTGAGCTCTCGGAGAACTTAGAAAGACAACAACGGGGAAGATCAGATACAAAGGGAGAAAGACAGAGCGGCACCATCCCAGCCCACAGCAGGAGGACAACAAAACATGCAATGGCTAAAGTTAAAAGTCCCAAACAATAATTCATTCTTTATGTATTCAATAATCTGGACAATGCTGTGATTCAACTTGCTAGTTTCATACTTTATGGGACTCTACGTATTTGCAATCACTTGCTAAGTTACCAGATGAGCTGACACTCTGGGCCTGCACATTCCTGCCCACCTCTCCAGATAAGACATCACTTTCTTTCCACCCTCACTTATCTGCTCAAATCACTAGTACTTAATTAACAAACAATGTCAGAAGCAAGCCCTTATGACTAGTTGACTTTAATCTTGTTTCTAAGTAGAGGATGCCAAAGTGCCCCAGATACCCCAGAGAGAGAGAGAGAGAGAGAGAGAGAGAGAGAGAGAGAGAGATTGATTGTGTAAGGAAAGGAAAATGGAATACAAAGAGACTGACAGGATAAAGAAGGAAGAGAGAGAGAAAGGGAAGGAAAAGGAACGGAGGAGCCAGGACAAAGGACCGAAGGGAGGACAAAGGCTGACAGACAGATATTGTGGGAAATATTTGTGTTGATGAGACTGGGAGGGGATTTTTTTTCTACATGAGTAAGAGTTCATGTGAGTTGGATGTGGTATCAAATGAATATAATTCCAGCAAGTGGGAAGTGGAGGCAGGATAATTATAAATTCCAAGCTAGCCTATGCTAGACAGTGAGATCCTGTCTTGAAAAACAACAAAACAAAACAAAAAATCAAAACAAACAAACCTAGCCAGGCAGGGGTGGTGAACACCTTCAATTCCAGCAGAATTCAGGAGGCAGAGGCAGACAGATCTCTGTGAGCTTGAGGCCAGCCTGGTCTACAGAGTGAGTTCCAGGACAGTCAAGACTACACAGAGAAACTCTGTCTCAAAATACAAAACACAAACAAACAAAACAAAAAAAAAAACAAAATAAAAGAAAGAAAAGAAGAATTCATATGGGCAAAGAACTCTGAAGCAGAAAATTCCATGATGTAAGCCACGGTGTAGTGTCAGAAGTTCTGAAAGCACTGAGTACAGTGTCAGACAAACTACACAGCATTTCTCTTCACACCACCACCTCCCTAAAACCAAGAAAAATGGATCTGTACTAAGGAAAAAGTCGAACAAAGCAATTTCTCATCAGCTCCTCTTACCCGTGGTGTGAAACTGCAGGAGGGAAAGTACTTCCATGAGCACCTTCTTTAAGACGCTCCAATAACTTTCGATATTTTTCTCTTTCATCCTTTTGGACACCCTGAATAAAAAAGTGTGAGTGGTGAGTAGTAGCACATGAAACCTAGCCTCAGATCTAACTAGACACCGGCCGGGGAGAAGCAGCCAACAGATGTACTTTACTTGGAGTACACTGTTCTTAGAGTTGCTTTGATCAAATACTAGCTTTACACTTTAAAAAAAAAAACAAACCCAAACCCTGACCTCTTTAGAGAGATGAGTCAACAACCTGGAGTTCTCCCCGTTAGGGAGGCCGCTTGCTTTCCACCCTGCTTCACTCTTTACGTTATCTGTTAGACCCGCAGTACTCAATATGTAGGTCGAGAACAGCTATGGGTGTCGAATGACCCTTTCACAGGGGTCCCCCTAAGACCACTAGAGAACACAGATATTTATATTACGATTCATTACAACAGCAAAATTACAGTTGTGAAGTAGCAGCAATGAAAATAATTTTATAGTTGGGGTCACCACAGCACGAGGAACTGTATTAAAGGGTTGCAGCATTGGGAAGGTTGAGAACCACTGTGCTAGATCATGGAGGCATTTGCATCTTTCTTCTGAAGAAAACTGAGCTGACCAGAAAACATCAGCAGAAATAATTCACTTTATAGCAAGAAACTTGCAGCTTCCTGACTTTCTAATTGTAACTGGTCTCCCCACATCCCCAGTGACCTTGTAGCCACATTATTCTGCACTACTTCAGCCCTGTGCTCTATGATCGCCCTTCAGCATCTCATCCAGCTCACCTCGCCTGGCCCTTCCTGACCAAGAAATTCTTGTGATTCCCCTCCTCCTCCTCCTCCTCCCCCTCCTCGTCCTCCTCAGTCTGCACTGCTGATTACTTTCTTCTGCCTGCCATAAATGCCCAGAGATCCTCTCACACTATAGTCTTCCCCTTAATCATCTTTTCAGCTCACTTGAATTAAATTACATCAAAATGTAGAAAATCCAGAAATGTGTCTCTAGCCCTGCCTTTTTCTCAAAATTGCTATCATATATATCCAGAGTCTACAGTAGAGGTCTTCTTGCATGTTTCATGGGCTAAGTCCAAAACTGATGTGAGCATCTCCCCCCTAATTTAACAAAGGGCATCTTGGTCAGTGACATATTTATTCAGAACTGAAGGCTGGGCCTCAGGTTCTCCCTATATGTTCAGTGCTATTATTCTCAATTGACAAATGTGTTTGTAAGACTGACAACCCATTGTTCTAGTATCTACCTACACAGTCATTGCAGATCTCTTAAAACACTCAAGTTTTTCTTCTTAAAACCCCCAGATGGTCTCTGGTCCACTATTTCCTTGGCCCTTCTGATGAATTATAAGTTATTTATGTAAAACTCATAAAGGTAGGATTCAGATACTAAATTACTAAAAACTAGAACAAATATTTCCTTGATGAGTCACAAGTAGCTCACAAAACCATCTACCAAATTAAAACAGCTGATGGTATTGGGGAATGCCAGAGACAGAAATAATTCTCTAAGAGCTTCTCCTAGACAGAAATACCCCTGGAATAAATGAAGATCTCAAGAGAGAATGAAGCCCTGTCTCCTCACCACACTAAGTGCTCTGAAAAGTGAAGGAAAAAGCAGAGGGGCACATTACTTACCACCTTTACTTAATCACACGTATTAAGGTTTACATAAATAAGTTAGGCAAAGAGTGTGGTGCTATATGTAATCCTAAGACTCAGGAGGCAAAGGTAGGCAAATTTCTGTGAGTTCAAGGCTAGCCTGGTCTACATACTAAGTTCCAGGACAGCCAGGGCTATATAAAGAGACCCTGTCTTCAAAACATAATTAAAAAGTAATCTCTTCCTAGAAGGATTCCTTCTGTCTTTTTCAGTGGACCTAGCATCTGACACTCAGCATCTAGAGTAGCTATGACTGCGCCAGCAACATAGGTACCATAGTAGGGAAGGGATGCTGGGACACTTATAATTGCTATACTCCTTTGGTAAGTTTTGAATTTTATGTCATAGTACATAAATTATTACTAAAAAAAAAATCATTAAAAACATTTAAGATATCAGGCTAAAAGGGTTTACCTCCTCCACGGTGCAATGGGGACGCCTCACACCCTTGCCACCCTCTTCAGAAATCATCTCTGTTACACCTTGCTCCTGAGGTCTCCATGTCAAGGAACTCTCTGCATTGCTTTTGCTATGGCGACGACCACTTGGCCTTCTATTATAGCCTTCCGATTTCAGCGTAAAACTGGAGAATAAAAGAAAAGACTGGATCATGGAATTGATATTCAAACTCCTAGATCATCCAAATATTCTGCTGCTTTAGTTTAAGACCACTCATTTCTAAACAATCACCATTTGCAAAGTTAGATATACCAGCATTTCATTATGGAATGTCTGTACAGACCACTAGAGCTGCCATAGGAAAGCTGTCCTCATAGCCAGGGATCCAACCCCAGTCCCAGATTTAGACCCAATGCACATTCCTCTCTCTTGAACTGTATATTTGTCCTTTACTCACTGGGCACCATGGAAATAACAGCTACATGCTAGCAATTCCTATGCTGGGACAGTGCAGTCTGCCTATAGTCCTAGTTACTCAGATTTCACACTGCGTCTTGTTGCATCTTTAACTTAAAAAGAGAGTACAGGCCTGTGGTTTTGTAGAATGCATTTCCAGTTTATAAACTACTTTCACAGGTAAGTTTAAATACCCTGTTTCTGCAAGAACACTACCGTGAGTAATGATATCCACCTCAGTGCAATATGCTTAGAGGCTGCTATCATTCTGTGCTGCTGCCGACAATTATCTATTTAGGTAGCATCAAGTGTCAGGCAGGTTTCTCTGTAACAAGTCACTTCTCTCTCCTTTATAATTAATAAGGAACTTTTGGGGGGGTATTGTAATGTTAATATAAGTATTCTAGGCCTCATCAAACCCCCGCTTTAGCTCCACTAAGTCTTATCCATGCCATCATTACTGTGACAGTCATGCTTTCTCAAGCCTTCTGCACTCTCTTGGCATTTTCCTATGGAGATCTACCTTCCCACAGGAGACACCCACCCACTGGTATTGGTGTTACAAGCTTTATTCATTTTGATGTTTAAATTGTTCCCTATTTGGCCACTAAATACCAATCAAGTTTTTCCCCAAGTTGGGCAGGAGTTTCACTAGTCTTTGGGCCCTCCTTCAGGTTCTAATACAAGATACTCTCTGTGTCAATTACTATTTTCCCTTCTACCTCTACAGTTTGTCTTTCACCCAAATTCAGAACATCTCATTTTTAATTAGTCAGTCAGCCTCCCCTCTCCCTTTTTTTGAGGCAGGGTCTCTCTATACAACCCTAGTTGGCCTGGAACTGGCTATAAAGACCAGGTTGTCCTTGAACTTGACATTACCAGCCTATGCCTCCCAAGTTCTGGAATTAAAGGTGTGTACTACCACAGCAGGCTTTCATTTTAAATGTTTTAAATACTTATTTTATGTATGAGTGCTTTTGTCTGCATGTGCATCTGTGCAAGGTGTGCATGCAGTACCCACAGAGGCCATGAGAGGGCATCAGAACTGTAGAACTCAAGTTACAGGTGGTTGAAGCTATCATCTGAGTGCTGGGAACTGAACATGCCTCTACAAGAGCAACAAGTGCTCTCAACCCCTGAATCAACTCTAAGGCCACCCAGGTTTCTGTTTTAACTATAAGTAATTAGCCAAGGATCACTGGATTTGCATTTGTATGTGTTCATGTTTGCATGAGTGTGCTTGTGCGTGTGAAAGCAAGAGGCTGACATGTGTGCCTACCTCCAATGCTCTTCACCTGTTTTTGGAGGCAGGGTCTCACTGAGCCTGGGAACTCATCAATTCAACTAGATTGGTTGGCCAATGAGCTCAGGCATTGAGGTCTCAGGTCGGTTTCTCCCATCACCAGCACTGTGCGTTTCAGAAGTGTGTAGCTGTGGTATAGCTTTTATATGAGTGCTACGAATCCAAATTTATCCTGTACAGAAAGCACTTTATTGATTTAACTATCTCTTCAGACCCAGAATTTTTAATAAAGACTCTAACTTGAAGGATAAGACTAAAATAAACCAAGGCAGTAGACAGACTGAAAGAAAGTCATGGGTGCTGGGGAAACAGAAAAAGCAAGGTCAAAGAAATGTAAAAATAATAAACAGCTTTTGAGATAAGAAAAGGCACTGTGCACTTATAATTGGAACAAAATACTTATGGAATAAATTCATGCAGACTGGAGTGGATTCTTACAATTTAAAAACCATGAGAGAGCTTAAAATAAAAGATCAGGAGGTGAAAACAGAACACTTGAGAGTTCAAAGCCAACTTGGACTACATAGTGAGTTCAGGACAATCTGAGTTACATAATAAATTCTAGTCTGGTGTGAACTATGTGGTTGAGACCCTAGGCAAAACTAAACAAAACAACAAAATAAAAAACAAACAATAACAACTAAAACATATCTTTTTGGGAGGGTGTTTTTGTTTTTTGAGTCAGGGTCTCTTTATGTAGCCCTAGTTGTCTTAGAACTCAGTATGTAGACCAGGCTAGCCCTGAACTCAGATCTGCCTACCTTTGCCTCCCATTGCTGGCATTAAAGATCTCCACCACATGGTTTTAAAAGGAACAAGGCAAGAGAAGAGACAAGACACTATCAAGTTAGATTTCCAAGCAATAGGAATTCTAGAAGGTAACAATATACAGAGGACAACTGACAAGGGAGCTCATAGGGCATAGGAGCTTGGTGCCACGCCTCATGACCTGGATTTGATCCCTGGAGTCTGCATGATGTAGAAAGAACCGATTCTCGCAAACTGTCTTCAACTTTTATACACATATTTACTAAATGCATAAAAACTTTGAGAGGAAAGAAAATTATTGAAAAAAATAATATTTAAAAGACCTGACATGTTCCATGTATAAAATTTATCATGCTATATTTAAGGTTTATGTACTAGTCTGTATTCATACACACAGTTTGAAAGAAATGAGTGTGGATTCTTTTTAAAATGGTTTTCAAGGAGGCTAAAGAGATTGCTCAATGGGTAAATGCACTTGCTATTCTTGCAAAGAACCAGGATTCAGTTCCTAGCACCCACAAAGTGTCTAATAACTATCTGTAATTCCTGGAGTTCTAACACCCTCTTCTGGCCTCAGTGGGCAAAACACTCATACACATAAACACAGATAAGATATTATGTTTTCATTTTTACCTAATTCTAGGAAGGTTATTATTTCACTTTTGACTTTTCCCTTAATCCAATTGTCATTTAATAGTGTGTTGTTTAAGTTTCCACGAGTCTCAGTACTTCCTGCTGTTTTTACTGTTGTTGATATCTAGTTTTATTCCTTTGTGGTCACATGGGATGCAGGATGTTATTTTATCTTCCTACATTTGTATTGAGACTTGCTTTGTGTTCAAAAATGTGGTCAATTTTGAAGAAAATTATAAAAGCTGCTGAGAAGAAAGTGTATTCCCTAATTGGACACCACACACTAACAAAGAAAAGAGACAGTACCAGGAATGGGCTATCTCTTTTTTGAGTTGGTGTCTAATGGAATCCTATAGACCAACCCCCTAAACATTATAGGCTATTGCCAGTGCTATTGGTCACCCTCCAGAACTTGACAGTGATACCCTATTCCTGAAAAACACCAAATAACTGAGTCACAGAACAGAGAAATCTATCTGGTATTCAACTGAAAGCTTAAACCACATTGGCTAGCTTTAACAGTGCTGGAAGGTGCCATGCATACCACCAGAAGAAAAAGTAGTCACCAAACTCCCCAGCCATGAGCCCAGCAAGCTATAATGATGGTACAACAATGGCACACATTTTATGGGAGCAACCAGCCAATTTTAATTAGATTTAAGGCCTGCTCCATGAGATGAAACCCACATGGACACTGTCAATAAGGCCAAGAACCTTATTAAGGCAAGATAAGTCACTAGACGTGGGGGAAGGATTCACTAGTACTAGTCTGTTAAATGGACAAAGCAATAAAAATGACTCTTAATGAATCATGGGTATAACCACAGACCAGTGCATCTCTCAACTCTCATTAGATAAGCTTCTTGTGGTGATGGTTATTAATACAGAAACTCACAACAGGTCAATGTACAGAGAATAAATGACTTTGGAATGCTCTTCCCTAAATGGGCTGTCTGTATCGCACCTCTCCCCTCAAGGCTCAGGGATCTATGCAAGGCAGGATGGAAAGAACGAGAGGCAGTAGATAAGAGTGGTAAGGAAACATTCTTTTCCAGATACAACAGGCAGATGTACCTATGAACTCAAAATGAGACTGTGACAGCATGCACAAAAGCTGTGTAAGTTAAAGCCGAACAAAAGCCTAGCACGGCAGTGGGTACAAAGTCCCATCCCTGGCTGAGGAGCTATTAATATCTGACTACTTGTAGAAAAGAGAAAGTCAGTTTTCTTCAGTGGAGTGACACTGGGAATATCTATCATATCTATCAAGACAGATCCCATACTCAGGAGTAGCTAGCAACACAAACTGAACTCGATGGGGGATGAGAAGGAGAGACAGGGAGAAGGGGAGAGAGACAGAGGGAGGAGGAGAGGAAGAGGGATGGAGGGAGGGAGGGAACAAGAAGTTCAGTGGGCAGGGAGGTCGGGGAGGATCTGGGAGGATTTGGAGATAGACATGATCAAAATACATTGTGTGAAATTCTCAAAGATAAATAAAAACATAGGACGGAGGGGGTTGCAGAGATAGCTCAGTGATTAAGAATACTGGCTTTTCCAGAAGACCAGGGTTGGAGGTTCAGTGCCCTCTTGTGGCCTCCTCAGGCACCAGCTATAAAAGTGCTACCCTGGTATCTAGGCAAAATACTCATACAATTATTAAAAATAAAAATATTAAAATGGTTTTCAAAACCAAGTCATACTATGAACATGTAATATAGTTTGAAAAGAAGCAAACTCAAGTCTAACTAGTCACATGATACCTAGTTGTTACCCTCAGATTAGGTAATAGAACACAGTGAAAAAGCCTAACAACATGGAGCTTCGCTTACACAAGAGTACAATTTAACTTACCCAAAGGAGGGCAGGACTCTCCGTGGCTGATCTCGGGTCACTGTCACTCTGATCTTTGGATAGTCACTTATTCCATTAGGAGATTTATTACCTTTAACAACATATTTGTAATGAGAAGAAAAAAAATACCAATCAACAGCCTGAATTGGAACAGAAAGCTTATTTACATGGTAGAACTAAATCTCTATTTTTTAAAAGTATAATAATCCAGCATGGATGTTACAAACAAATTAAAGGAAAGCAATGGCAGGCCTAGGAATACAGTTCTGGGGTACAGTACTGCCTAACGTGTATGAGATCCCAAGTTCAATTTCATTACCACAAAACCACAACAGTAATCAAGTAACTGATATTAAAACAACACGTATAAGCCAAATTCAATTTACATAAACCTTAAAAAGACTTAAAAATCCAAACCTATCACCATTTTTCAAGTCCTTTGGAGTTACTTTTTTTGTAATACATTTTTTGAAAGATCTATTTATTTATTAATTATATGCGAGTACATTATAGCTGTCTTCAGACACTACAGAAGAGGGCATCAGATATCATTACGGATGGTTGTAAGCCACCATGTGGTTGCTGGGTTTTGAACTCAGGACCTTTGGAAGAGCAGTCAGTGCTCTTAACCGCTGAGCCATCTCTCCAGCTCCTGGAATTACTTTTTAATCACAGAGTACAATGGTCTAAAGTGATGTGTCTGGGCATCCCATGGAGATGGCATAGCCTTTGATGGCCAATCTTCTGTGCCAACTTGACTGAAGAGACTGTTGATCTAAGTCTGTGTATCTGGGAGGTTTCCACAGCAGACTAAATGAGGGATAAAGGCCACCCTGACTGTGGACTGCAGTCTTGCACTACATAAGAAGAGGGAAGGAGACACACTATTCTTTCTTCACTTTGCTTGTCAGTCTGCAATGAAGTAAAGCTCAAGAACCCACTGCTCTGATATTCCTCCCAAGAAACCACAGTCCAAGTGCTTTAAAACCATGAGCTAAAGCAAACCTTTCTCCCCAACTTGTCATCTCCATTGTTTGTCAGAGCAACGGCAAAGAACTAATACACAGGGTACACGTTTACTCATCTTTGTACTTCTGGGCTACATGAGGAGCCTTAATTAATAAGTTTGAGGAGTATAACTATAAGCATCGTTTCTTAGCTCCTCCTACTTCAGATTTCTGAACCTCAGCTTCTCTAACACTGACCTTCACTACCCTCCTCCTCTTCCTCCTCTCCTTTCAATTACAAGTCAATCCATAGGGCAGTCACTAAAACTACTTCTCAGAACTCTGGCTTCTGAGCTTTCCTCACAATAGCATTTTATGCAGTACATACAATTACAAGTCCACTTTAGGGTCTAATGACAATCTTGAAGTTTATACAGCTGCAGGAATTAGAAACTTAATATTGCTCAACAAATACATAGTGAACTCTGAGAGCAAGACAAGGTCTTCTGTTATTCCTGATCATTTAGATGCAGTGCTGGGCACACAGTAAGCTCTCAGAAATATTTTTTTTTAAGATTTATCTTTATTATTTTAAAATTATATGTGTATGTATATATGAGTCTATATGTGGATATGTGCATGTGAATACGGTATGCATAAAGTCCAGAAGAGGGGATCATATCCCCTGGAGCAGGAGTTAGAGGGAGTTGTGCACTGCCTCATGTGGGTGCTGGAATCCAAACAGATCTCAGGAAGAGCAATAGACACTCTTAAACACCTAGCCATATACCAGCCCTTGCTTGTTTTTTAATCAATAAGCCATGATCTGAAGTCACATTAAGAATCATGCTTATAAACAGGAAACACAGCAGTCAACTCAGACAAAAATTATAAAGGAGAGCTCTAGGTTAAACATCCTTCCTGTAAAAACCTGATGCTGATGCAGATGTTTCCAGCTTCAGATTTCAGAGTTTACCTCAGGGATGTTCAACTGCTGGGCTCCATGCAGACATCCCAAAAAAATCTGAAAAACTCTAAAAACAAAGACATTTCTAGTCCTTAGAAATTTAAGATAAAACTCATATTTGTTTTTATGGATAGTAAAGATTATGCCTTTATTTAATCCTATCCAAACCGGTGTTTTCCTCTCATATTCTTAACATTTAGGGGCCGAGGCTGCAAGAATGCCTGGCCAGCTCACCCAGTTTCAGCATGCTGCCGCAGGATCCAGAACTCATCAGCTCACAAGATGAAGAGTTCGAAAAGACCTAAAATAAAGCAGTCACTTCTAAAGTTGCAATTTAAAAACATTTCTAATACAAAAGCTCACTCAACTCATGATTATTTCAAGTTAGCACACAGAAATAATGCCATTAAGATTTTAAAAAGGTGACAAAACAATGCTAAAAGGTAATTACAGATTTCCCACAAATACTTAAATAAGCAAAGTAAGAAACAAATTTCCTTTTTCAAGGGAGAAGTTACCCGAGCAGTCTGACCACACCCTCACTTCACTGTTGAGGTTTGGTCTTGCTGTCTATTGTAATGCTAAGTGTGGCCCCATAGACCTGGAGTCTGTAGGGAGACCTGTGACCCAGCCCCCAAGTTATTTCTGATTGGTAAATAAGATGCCAACAGCTAATAGCTGGCAAGAAGAGACATAGGTAGAGTTTAGGTTTCTTGGAGAAGAAGGTGGAGGAAGAGAAGCCACCAAGGTTAGGTGAGCTATACAAACGTGGCCCTTGAGGGCTGGCCAATTAGAGTTAAGAGCAGCCCAGATGAAACATAGTAAGTAATAACTAGGGGTTATCAATAGGAAAGTAGATTCTAATAGCATAGAGTGTAGGTATCCACCCAGCTCTTGTACTGTTTAAGGCTTATTGTAAATATAAAGGTTGTGTGTGTCATTTATTTGGGAATTAAATGGTCAAAGGCAGGGTAGAAACCCTGGGTTAGGATTAAATAATTTCTACAACACTCCATTCTGTTCTTTTGTTTTTAAGACAGTGTTTGATTGTAGCCCGGGCTGGCCTGGAACTCACTATGGAGCCAGGCTAGTCTCAATTTCATAATGGTTCTTCTGCCTCTACCTGCTAAGGATTACAGGTATTAGCACTGCACCTGGCTTTGCTTTCCCTTCTTTTTAAGTGAAGGTGTCACTAGGCTGTCACAGTGGTCTTGAATTTCTACGGTCATCTACCTTAGCTCTCCTGCAGCTGCCTTCTGAACACTAGAATAATCACAAGAGCGTGCCACCAAGCCGAGTGAGCTAACACTGTTTAAAACAACCACTGCATTCCCCTCCCCCTTCTTTCTGTCTATCTATGTGTGTTTGTGTGCAAACACTTGTGCGTGTGTTGGTGCACGTCTGGAGGTCAGAGGACATCGAGCAGGAATTTGTTCTCTCTTTCTACAATGTGGGTCCTGGGGATTGAACTCAGTTTATCAGGCTTAGTAGCAAGGGTCTTTACTCACTGAGCCGTCTTGCTGGCTCCCAAATATTCTTTATAAATATTTTTAAAGTATTTAAGTTATAAACCTTTAATTTCTTGATCTTCATATCAAAGTTTCTTATTATTTCTGGAAATAAATCAATCTATATGTTAATTCCCCAAAAGACTATGAGAATTTTTTAAAATTTTATTTTACTAATGTTTAGTTTTTAAAAACTAAGAATAAACATCACAGTGTGTAGAGCTGGAAAGAAAACTCAGTAGTAGGCTCATGCTTAAGACACACAAGACTCATGCCAAGTATCCCAGCACTCAGAAGTTAGAGGAAGATGTATCTCTGTGAGTTCAAGGCCAGCCTAGTTTACAAAGTTGAGTTCCAGGACAGGCAGGACTATGTAAAGAGACAATGTCTCAAAAAATGAACAAACAAAAGACAAAACAAACAAACAACAACAATAACCCAAGCCACCAAAGCCATAAAAAAAAAGATATATAAGTCCTGGGGTTCCGTCTCCATAATAAATTAATTAATTAATCAATTTAAACAACAGCAACAACAAAACCACAAACAAATGAAAAACCCAAAAAAAATCAAAAAGGGAAAGAAAAAAGATCAGTACCCAAGTCCCAGCCCCACTGACCTCTCCAGAAGGGGCCACATTCCGTGTTCCATTACAAGCAGAAGACACCATGGGTTTTGTGGTCAGCTGGAATGGGAATCCAAATAAACTCGCAGCATTGTAGAGACTGTTCTTCACTTGGTGAATGAAGCAATCTAGAAAGTATCAACCAACTATAAACACAGAGCACTAAACTTTCAGAAAAATATATTGTGAAAAGAATCTTAATCCTTAATAAAGTCTTACTTCTGAACACCAAGATTAAAATGTTTGTGGGCCACTGAGATGTTAGTGCACGACAGCCTTGCTGCTCAGGCCTGGCTGCACTAGTCTCATCTCCAGAACCATATAAAGACGAGAGAACCCACTCCACAGACTTCTCCGCTGACCTCCACAGAACCCATATAAAGACAAGAGAACCCACTCCACAGACTTCTCCGCTGACCTCCACAGACAAGTCACAGTTCAACTCCACTCACACATGTGCACCATACACACACTAATAATAAATACTTTTTCTGACTGATAAAAGGAATTCTAGTGTGTGAACTTGTGTTAGTCAACTACCTGAGCTGCTACAAAAGGACTCAACTATTATTGTGGTAAACCACAAACTGGTTCCCCAAGAAGAGATGTGAACTAGCAGCTTTTGAGGAGTGAGTTTTGTAGAGTCCATATAGTGAGCCCTCACAGACGCACTGGCATAGTGAGCACACACACTAGGCATGGCGACCCACAGGAAGCACTGACACTCACTAGTTTGCCCATCCATCCCCAGCTGGTAACAATTATTGCCTTAAACAACCATCCTCAAAGCCCCTGATAAATCTTGACTGACTGGAGGATAAAACACACAGCTCTTGAGCGTCTGTGACAAGAAACTATCCCTCTACTGAACCAGATACATCAGACCATCTCCAGCTCACTTCCTCCTGGTACCAAGGATTGCAAAACAGAGAAATAAATGTGGCAGGTTGGGGGGGGGGGGAGTGCCTCAGTGTTCCTCCGCTTCCTTCTTCTCACTTCCTGAACATCTATGTTGCCTACGGTTTCTTCTGTAGTCACTAATTGAGGATATTATAAAAAGCTAGTGTCTGCTTCAGAGAAAAATAGTCTGTGGCTTTAAGCAAAAAGAGTTCCAATATAGATAAAATATGAAATAAATATTCTCTAGATAGGGGAGTGGCTCAAATCAGTGAGAAAATGTGTTGTTTACTCCACAGATCCAAGACGACAAGAGGCAGTAACAGCAGCTACTAAAGTATTGGAATGTTTTATTTTCCTACAAAGCTTGTAAAAAAAATGGATGTGTCCTAACACTGTGCTAAATTATCTCATACACTCTTTTTCGGGGGTAGGGGGGTGTTAATCCTGCCTCATTTCTCTAAGAGGCTAACACTACCTTGTATCCCTGAGACTGGCTCTCGCCTAGAGAGTCATGGGTCTGCTATGAGGAGGCCTCCTTCTTTCCTTTACCTCTGCTTTTCCTTCTCCCCCAGAGCTGCCTAGAGTTTATCTACGGTAGAAGCCAGCAGTCAGGTGTGCTTCCCTACAGATTCCCTTTAAATTAGTGAGAATTCAAGTCCAGCTCTTTACTGAGGTGAGATGGCTCCAACCTGTACTCTGAGAATTCGGAGGCTAAGGAAAAAGGATTGAGGCCAATTTGGATGGCCTAGCCTCACACACAAATAAATCACATTGAAAAAGTTTGAATTCTCTGAGTTAAACTAGGTACTCAAATGACATCACTACAGGAGGACCTACTGGTCAGCAATCTGCAGACATTACAACAGTCCTGTCTCTCATACCCAGCTTCATCTACAGTTTAGATTCCTTTATGTTGTCTGCACTAAGGAAATCTAACTGTATTCAACAGAAATGACAGATTGGGTGGGGGTGATCCTTAGGACAGATGTAGAAGATTACCATACACAACCAGCTCAGGAACCTTCTCTAATATCACCAAAGTTTTTTGGGGGGGTGCTGGGAACTGAACTTTGGGTGTTCAGTATATTAGACAATCACTAAGATATATTCCTATCCTCTTTTTATTTTACTTTGCAACAGGGTCTCATTAAATTGTTTAAACAGGCTTTGAACTTGTGACTCACCTGCCTCAAAAGCCTCAGTAGCTAAGCCAAAGGCTGTGTTAACCAGGCCCTGGGTATCACCAGCTGGTTTTAGTCATGTCGTTTTATGTATCTTACTACATTCACATATAAACCATTATTTATTTATATTTATTTTTAAAACTAGCTTGCTTTTTTTCCTTTGATAGTTAAAAGATACTTGTAGACAGGCTTAGTAATCATTTTTTATTTTCTGTAATTGTGTAAAAATCAAGACATGCTCAATAAGTATTTATTGGATTTAAATGAAATATCAACAAGTTCCACAGTTAACCATCAGATCTGGAATAGACCCAAATTCATGACCACTGTTGAAAAAAGGGGCATACTATAGTATTCTACTGTGCCTTGCCCTTTAATCTACTTTTATTCTCATCTAGCAGTCAGATAAAAGAAAGTAGATTTGTGATGAAAAATTATATTGGTTCACTCAGTCAGATGAATCAGATTTGTCAGTTTGAACTGGCTTTCTCCAAAAAAAAATTACCTTTATTATAGATGACTTTAGAACTTTAAACACACATTCAACCCACACATATCTGAAAACAGTCACCTCTAGGAAAGACAGTAGTGTAGAGAAAGGGCAGGAAAGAGGAAACTTCTCACTGTCTGGACTTTTTACCTTCTGAGTTTTGTTCCATGCATGTATTTTTCCTACTAAAAGAAGTTAATTTTAAAAAATGTAGTACCTAATTTTGGTCTTTTAGCTGGGATTTCATCAGTGTCCACTGCAGTAGAAAACAGAGTGCTGCAAAGAGAGGAAAAGATGTATGTATATAGGTAATACATGCATTTCTATAAATAAACTTACTCAGAGCTGGAGGTGTGACTCAGTTATAGGGCATGTGTTTAGCATGTAAAAGACCGTGGTTTCCTCACCTAGCACAAAAACAAAAACATTCCTTCTCTCATGTCCCATGCAGTCATAAAATGAGAACAAGGTGTAAGCAGAATGCTATTTCTAAACCTTAAGAAAGACTCAACACTCCCTACTACATAATGATGTATAATCTGGTCAAATTAAACCAACACATCATTTGTCTTGGGATATTGACCCTAAAGACAGACTTCTTTTTTTATTTCAAGTGACAATATAAAAAGCCTTAAGAGATAAGGTATTAATTAGCTGGGAGTGTGTATGTGAGGGGGTGCTGCTTAACTATCCCCAACCCCTATACCCCAGTGCTGGGGACTGAAGGCAGGACAGGCATGACAGACACTCTACCACTAAAGCACAGCACTAGTTCCTAAAAGGAATTGTCTTTTAAGACATGAGCCCCTAAATGTAGTAAAGAACAGTAGGCAGCTAGAATTCAAGGCTGGCCCAGACACATCCACACACAGGTGCGGGGCAGCACACTGCATGACTCTGAGAGACTATGAATGAGAATGTGAGGCTATCACCGGTCCCTGTTGGACAAATATGCAGTTTCATTGTGCACCAGACCCAGCATAAAACACTGGGGGAGAACAAACTGTCTGTTCTTATGTAAGCATCACTTTGAGAACTTTATAACATCATATTTTATGATTCTAATCTGAACCCCATGGACGTGTAGAAGTCATATATCTCTGGAATACATGCTACAGTTTAGCTAACAAACAGTTTCATCAGTGACCTACATTCCTGAAATCACCTATGATTCATTTTGATGTACTTCCCCTAAACCAATTTTTTGTCCACTTCTCTTGACCTGGAATCAAAAATAATCACCATCATCATAATAATAAGTGAAGCAGACATAGCAAAGGAAGGTAAGGGAGGGAGGGAGGGACGGAGACACTTCAGGGGAGTAAGTTGCAGAGTATTTTGTTTTCTAGATAAATCCTTAAAGGGGAAGACACTGTAAAGTAAATAAAGGAGTAGATGCTAAGTACTAATATTTGTCATTTTCTTTTAATTTTAACCGAGTCTTAAAAGAGTGCGGTACGTACTTTTCTTTCTGCCTCTTACACGGATGTTAAAGAACAGGACCATTCTCTTCCCCCGCAGCCCAACATACACACACCCCGACAGCTGCTGTCAAACAAGACAACTGCTGTTCCTCGGTCCGAAGACAACAGTACTCGCAGTCAAACGACTATGGGCAAACTCATAACCTAGTGACTCGTTCCTGCGCTGTCCGCCTGCGACGACACCGGGCGACAGGAGCTGTATCCGGCGAGCAGCACATCGCCGGCCTCCCGTTCCCCTTCTGCTCACAGCTAGAGGGACGGACTCTCCCCAGGCCTTCGCAGTCCCGTAGTCGCCGGTTCCCAAAGGCCCGCGGCGCCCAACGCCAGCGCGGGGGAGGGGACCCGCCGGCGCGCGGCCACCTTACCTGCTGGAGCGCCGCCTCTTAAGCAGGGCGCGGGCCCCGGGCGCGGGCCGCTCGCACAAGCGAAGAATGGTGCCGAGAACCTTAGCCAGCCATCTGTACATTCCAGGCCTGAGCAGCAGCGGCGGCCGACACACCCCGAGACGCGAACCCCAGAGCTGTCGCCGCCGCTGCCGCCTTCGCCGCTTCGGCCGTAGCCAGGATCAGGCGCGGGTTTGTGACGCCATCAGAGAGCCCACAGATTCAACGTTCCCCGGGCTATGGGAGGGCTCTCTATAAGCCGCTGACGTCACTTTCTTCCGCCAACAGGAAAGCGGCCTCCGGAGTCTGCGCATGCGCAACCTGGGCCTGCTCCTTGCAAGCCTAGCAACAGGAAGCGGACGGCGAGAGCAGGCTCTTGAGCGAGTCTGATTGGCAGGCTGAAGGGCGGGGCTTTCTCTTTGGCAGAGCCAGTCAGGTATCGGTCTCGGGACAAGGCCCACAGACCCAAACCACGTGTATCGCTGCTGGGCTGTGAGAGCTACCCAAGCAACCCGACAGTGGGGGGCTCTGTAAAAGACTGCGCAGGGTGAAAATAGGTCAGGTTAGTTAATGAGTATTTAACGTTTTGTGCTTTATTTTGCATATACATTGGTCTCATACTTTACACAGATTGCCGTCACGTTCACAGCAATCAGACACAATGAATCTTATGAATGTCATAAAAACCAAAGGTATATAGCAATTAAATCATGTGCCTAAGAAAATGGAGCTAACCACTGGCATTTGAACCAGTCTAAGTACTAGGGCTCATTCCGCACTCTTAAGGTAAAGTCTACCGGGAGAGACATTTTCATGGATAATTATAAATTAGAATACAAGGTCATCCGCTGTTGTGATGAATGATTGCAATGTGCAATGGAGCTAGAGAAAGGAAAACCAGATGCTGGGAAGTGGGTAGGGCAGAAGGACACGACTCCTTAGGAAAAACTTCAGAGAAACAAGGACTGAATGATTCTTGTGGCCTTCTAATCAGCTTGTTTACTCCTCTCAGCTGTCAGGTAGCAATCAATTCTCACTGTCCTCTCTGTGGATGTATATACTTTTCTTATCAGAAGGAAAACCATTAGAAATAATTGTCTAAATAATATCTCCTATGGATTTAAGTATAATGTCTGGGAGTGCAGTCCCTTGAACTATTAAAAGGTAGTCTCTGCTGGGCATAGTGGCACATGCCTTTACTGCCAGCACTTGGGAGGTAGAGATAGGTGCATCTCTGTGAGTTAGAGGCCAGCTTGCTTCCAGGATAGCCAGAACTATGTAGAAAGACCTTCTCTTAAAACAAGAAACAAACACAGTGAGTTCCAGGATAGCCAGAACTGCGTAACTTCTCTTAAAACAAACAAAACAACAAAAAACTGGCTCTATCTTTCCTGCTGGGTGTGTAAGACCATGTGACTAGCCAAAATTACCTGCCTAACGCACACATCAAGGCCAGTTGAGGATCTTTCTGTTCCTCAGATGTGAGCTCTCAACTACTGGTCCAGGACTACACCTGCCTGCTGACATGCTCCCTGCTATGATGATCCCCAGAATAGACAAGGAGAGGCAAGTGGTTAGAGCAGGTGAAGCAGAAGTGGCTGAAGAGATGGACTGGGTGGTAGCTGAGCTGGTCAGCACGCTGGCTCTCCCTTATCACATCACAGGGTAAACTCTCCAGCACTGCTCCAACTAGCCCACCCAAGGCTGCTATCTGCAGGAGGCAGGGTCATTTCTCCTCCTCTCCCTCAGGACAGCTCACCCAGACCCACACCTCCCATGTGCCCAGTCAAGGTTTGGAGCCCACTCTCCCAAGTAATGCAGCCTGTGAGGATCTGGGCTGGCTCCCCACTCACACAGGGTGCCTTTCCAACAGGGCCAGCTCCATTGTCTTACCCCGGCAAGGTACAGGGCCCATTCTCCAAGGTGCTATAGTAGGGAGGGACAGGACCAGCTCACCCTCATGACCTCAGGGCCAGTTCTCCAGACTGCCACAGGTTTAGGGGGTGAGGGATGGGACGGCATCACCCCCATACCTAGGAATCTATAGTAAAGTTCTCTCCAAACTCACCTTTTGTGGTTCATGAACTTCACACTTTGAATTTATGAGACAAGAACCTGAAAGTCGAGTCTTCCCTTCCAACTGCCATCTGCAGCAGGGAACCAGGCAGCTCCAAAGCCTTCTGTGGTTAGCCCACCAGGAGAGAATGATCTCCCAGCAGCGATTTCACTTCTGAATGCAGAGGTGAGATCTCCACCTTCTCTCTGGAGGGGTACATCTGGGAGCACACTGGGCATACGATCAGTGGAGCAGCTGGGACAGGAGTCTTCCCTTCTAGCCGCCATTTGCAGTGGAGAACCAGGCAGCTCCATAGCCTTCTGTGCTTTGCCCACCAGAAGAGAGTGATCTCCCAGCAGCGATTTCACTTCTGAATGCAGAGGTGAGATCTCTACCTTCTCTCTGGAGGGGTACAGCTAGGAGCGCACAGGGCATAAGATCTGGAGCAGCTGGGACCGGAGTCTTCCCTTCCAGCCGCCATTTTCAGCAGGGAACCAGGCAGCTCCATAGCCTTCTGTGCTTAGTCCGCCAGGAGACAATGATCTCCCAGCAGCGATTTCATTTCTCAGTGTGGAGGTGAGATCTCCACCTTCTCTCTGGAGGGGTACAGCTAGGAGCGCACAAGGCATATGATCATTGGAGTAGCTGGGACAGGAGTCTTCCCTTCCGGCCACCATTTACATCAGGGAACCAGACAGCTCCACAGCCTTCTGTGCACAGACCTTTCCAGAAGAGGGTTGGTCTCCCAAGAGTACAGACACAGGTTTACAGGCCCATAGGAGGGGCAAGCTCCAGCCAGAGACAACAAGACCAACCAACACCAGAGATACCAGATGGCAAAAGGTAAGCGCAAGAACCCTACCAACAGAAACCAAGGCTACTTGGCAACATTAGAGCCCAGTTCTCCCACCACAGCAAGTCCTGGATGCCCCAGCACACCGGAAAAGCAAGAGTTGGATTTAAAGTCTCTTCTCACGATGCTGTTAGAGGACATCAAGAAGGACATAAATAACTGCCTTAAAGAAATACAGGAGAACATGGGTCAAATGGTAAAGGCCCTTAAAGAGGAAACACAAAATCCCCAAAAGAATTACAGGAGAACACAAACAAACAAGTGAAGGAACTGAACAAAACCATCCAGGATCTAAAAATGGAAGTAGAAACAATAAAGAAATCACAAAGTGAGACATCTCTGGAGATAGAAAATCTTGGAAAGAATTCAGGAGTCATAGATGCAAGCGTCAACAACAGAATACAAGACATAGCAGAAAGAATCTCAGGGGCTGAAGATACCATAGAAAACATTGACTCAACAGTTAAAGAATATGCAAAATGCAAAAAGCTCCTAAGCCAAAACATCCAGGAAATCCAGGACACAATGAGAAGACCAAACCTAAGGATTATAGGTATAGAAGTGTGAAGATTTCCAACTTAAAGGGCCAGTAAATATCTTCAACAAAATTATACAAGAAAACTTCCCTAACCTAAAGAAAGAGATGTCCATGAACATACAAGAAGCCCACAGAACTCCAAACAGACTGGACCAGACCAGAAAGTCCTCCCGGCACATAATAATCAAAACACCAAATGCACTAAACAAAGAATATTAAAAGCAGTAAGAGAAAAAAGGTCAAGTAACCTATAAAGGCAGGCCTATCAGAATTACACCAGACTTCTCACCTGAGACGATGAAAGCCAGAAGATCCTGGGCAGATCTCATACAGACCCTAAGAGAACACAAATGCCAGCCCAAACTACTATACCCAGCAAAACTCTCAATTACCATAGATGGAGAAAACAAGATATTCCATGATAAAACCAAATTTATACAATATCTTTCCCCAAATCCAGCCCTACAAAGGATAATAGATGGAAAACGCCAACATGAGGAGGGGAAACTGCACCCTAGAAAAAGCAAGAAAGTAATCTTTTTCCAACAAACCCAAAAGAAAGCAACCACACAAACATAAAAAGAATATCAAAAATAACAGGAAGCAACAATCACTATTCCTTAATATCTTATAATGTCAATAGACTCAATTCCCCAACAAAAAACATAGTATAACAGAGATGTTTTTCATGTGGATCTTCAATTTTATCAGAAAATGTTTGTGACTCCTCTTTCAATTCAGTAATGCTTTTTGTGTCTACCATTTTGACTGTATTATTTTCCATGATAATCTTTAATTTTAACATTTTTTCTTTTTCTTTTTTTTTTCAACATCTTTTCTGTGTATTTCTTCAATTTTGTTGGAGGTGTTTTTCATGTAGATCTTTGGTTTCATCAGGGGGGAGGTGTTTGTAGTTCCACTTTCAATCAATTTAGGAATGTTTTTGTGCCTACCATTTTGTCAATATAATTGTCCATGATAATCTTCAGTTTAATGTTTCTCTGTATTTTTCTTCAATTTTGTCAGAAGTATTTTCCATGTGGATCTTCAGTTTTATCAGACAATGTCTATAATTTTACTTTCAATCAACTTAGGAACATTTTTATACCTTGCATTTTATCTGTATAATTTTCCATGTAATAGTCAGTTTTAACATGTTTCTCTATATATTTCTTGAATTTTTTTCAGGAATATTTTCCTTGTAGATCTTCAATTTCTTCAGAAAGTATTTATAATTCCACTTTCAAAAAACATAGGAATATTTTTATTCCTACCATTTTATCTGTATAATTTTTCCATGAAATACACAATCTTAACGTGTGTTTTATATATTTCTTCAATTTTATCAGAGATATTTTCCAGGTAAATCTTCAATTTTATCAGAAAATGTTTATAATTTCACTTTCAATCAACTTTGAAATATTTTTATGCCTACCATTTTATCTGTATAATTTTCCAAGATAATCTTCAATTTTAATGTTTTTCCATATATTTTTTCCAATTTTATCAGAAATATTTTCCATTTAAATCTTCAATTTTATTAGAAAATGTTTATAATTCTACTTTCAATCAACTTAGGAATATTTTAATTCCTACCAATTTATCTGTATAAATTTCTTAAATTTATCAGAGATATTTTCCATGTAAATCTTCAATTTTATCAGAAAATGTTTTTACTTCTTTCAATCAATTTAGGAATATTTTTATGCCTACTATCTTATCTGTATAATTTTTCATGAAATAGTCAGTTTTAACGTGTTTTTCTATATATTTCTTGAGTTTTATCATAAATATTTTCCTTGTAGATTTTCATTTTTATCAGAAAATGTTTATAATTCCACTTTCAATCAACTTAGGAATATTTTTATGCCTACCATTTTATCTATATAATTTTTCCATGAAATAGTCAATCTTAACGTGTTTTCTATATATTTCTTCAATTTTATCAGAGATATTTTCCATGTATATTTACACAATGGAATACTACTCAACAATTAAAAACAATGAATTCATGAAATTCTTAGGTAAATGGGGAACAGGGGGAGGGAAGAGGGCTTATGGGACTTTCAGGGAGAGGGAAACTGGGAAAGGGGAAATCATTTGGAATGTAAATAAAGAATATAGAAAATAAAATTTAAAAAAAAAGAAAAAAAAAAAAGAACCTGGAAGTCACTAGCCCATAGTGGTTGTGGTGATAATCAAGTTTTAGGACCCAACTTCCCCAAGAAAGACCATGTTATTTTCCAAGATACCCCAGTATCACTGCATCAATTCCACAATAGCTAGGAAATAGAAACAACCTAGATGTCCATTACCTGACAAATAGATTAGGAAAATGTGATACATATTCACAATGGAATATTGCTCATCTGTAAAGAAAAACAAAATGATGACATTTTCAGGCATGGAAAAAATTATACTGAGTGAGGTCACCTAGGCACATAAAGACAAATGCCATATTTCTCTCATGTGGACCCTTGCTTCTAATCCTGTTTTGTTTGTTTAACCTGAAGTACAATGGAAGACAAAAAACTAGAATGAGCTACTGGGGAGTGGAGAATTAAGGGGGAGAATAGTCAAATGTAGGTAAAAGAGGGGGCCCTGGGGGCAGACTCAAGCATGAGGGAGTGGGAGGTGGGTAAATGGGGGGGCAGAAGCCTTAACCAAAATGCAACCTAGGGTCCTCCAAGTCTAGAAAAACATTTCAACAAGGGGACAACAAGGGGATATGAAAGGAGAGAGGAACTACACCAGGGGTTAAAGGTTTAAGTTCGGCTAATGGGACTGGGGAGAGGAGAGGGTAGGGGGTGGTTAGCCTAAACTTAGTCTACACGAAAAACCCTGTAGAAATCCATTAGTTTACAAGCTATTAAAAACATAATTTTAGAAAGGAAGTTTGAAAGCCGGGCGGTGGTGGCGCACGCCTTTAATCCCAGCACTTGGGAGGCAGAGGCAGGTGGATTTCTGAGTTCGAGGCCAGCCTGGTCTACAAAGTGAGTTCCAGGACAGCCAGGGCTACACAGAGAAACCCTGTCTCGAAAAACCAAAAAAAAAAAAAAAAAAAAAAAAAATTACAGAAAGGAAGTTTGAACAACAACATGATCCTCCCTCCTAATATCCCCCTATAGTCCCCTCCCCTTTCTCACCCTCCCCTTATCCTCTGAGAGGGTGGCGGTCCCCTGGATATCCCTTGCAACCCTGGCACATCATGTCTCTACAGGCCTAGGTGCTTCTCCCACTGAGCTCAGACAGGACAACTGAGTTACAAGAATGGATGCCACAGACAGGTAACAGCTTTAGGGATAGCCCCCACTCCAGTTATTCAGGACCCACATAAAAACCAAACTGCACATCCACTTCATATATGTAGGAGGGGGGAGGGGTTAGTTTCAGCCAGTGTATGCTCTTTGGTTGGTGGTTCGTTCTTTGAGAGCCCCTAAGGTCCAAGTTAGTTGACTCTGTTGGTCTTCCAGTGGAGTTCCTGTCCCCTATGGGAACCTCAATCCTTCCCCCAACTCTTCCATAAGAGTCTCCAAGCTCCATCCAATGTTTGGCTGTGGGTCTCTACATCTGTCTGAGTCAACTGCTGGGTGGAGCCTCTCAGAGAACAGCCATGCTAGACTCCTGTCTGCAAGCATAGCAGAGTATCATTAATGGTGCCAGGGATTGGTGCTTGCACATGGGGTATATGTCTAATTGGGCTGGTTATGGCTTGGCCATTCCCTCAGACTCTGCTCCATTCCCTGTCTCTGTATTTTTTGTAGGCAGGATTCATTTTGGGTTGAAAGTTTTGTGGGAGGGTCTACTGGGATTCCTGCCTGGCTACAGGAGGTGGCCTCTTGAGGTTCCATATCCTCACTGCTGTGAGTCACAGCTATTGTCTCCCCTATTGATTCTTGGGAGCCTTCCTTATCCCAGGTCTCTGTCACATCATGATGATGCAAACCACTTCCCCACCCGTCAGCTGCAGATTTCCATTCTTTCTCATGGCCGTCTGCCCATCTCTCCTGTCCCTCCCCACATTTGATCCTGAAATCCCCCATTCTCCACCCCCTCACCGCTCCCCCCACCCAGTTCCCTCCCTCTGTCTCCATCCTATTTTATTCCCCCTTCTAAGAGAGATTCAAGCATCCTTGATGGGCTTTCTTTCTTGTTTAGCTTCTTTGGGTCTGTGGAGTGTAGCATGAGTATCCAGTATTTTATGGCTGATATCCACTTATAAGTGAATACATACCATACATATCCTCTTGGGACTGGGTTACCTCCCTCAGGATGATATTCTCAAGTTCCATCCATTTGCCTGAAAAATTCATGATGTCTTTGTTTTTAATAGCTGAATAGTATTCTATTGTGTAAATTTTCTTTATCCATTCTTCAGTTGAGGGACATCTAGGTTGTTTCCAGTTTCTGGGTATTACAAATAAAGCTGCTTTGAACATAGTTGAGCAAGTGTCCCTATGGTATAGTGGGGTATCCTTTTGGGTATACGCCCTGGAGTGGTATAGCTGGGTCTTCCAATCGTCTGAGAAACTGCCAAATTGGTTCCAAAGTGGTTGCACTCCCACCAGCGATGGAAGAGTGTCATTCTGACCAGTGTAAGATGAACTTTCAGAGTTATTTTGATTTGCATTTCCCTGATGACTAATGATGTTGAACATTTCTTTAAGTGCTTCTTGGTCATTTCGATTCCTCTGTTGAGAATTCTGTTTAGTTCTGTCCCAATTTTTTTTTCTGTCCCAATATTTTAATTGGGTTATTTGGGTTGTTGGTGTCTAACTTCTTGAGTTCTTTATAAATTTTGCTATTCGTCCTCTGTCAGATGTAGGGTTGGTGAAGATCCTTTCCCAATCTGTAAGCTGCTGATTGTACTATTGACAGTGTCCTTTGCCTTACAGAAGCTTTGCAGTTACATGAAGACCCATTTATCCGTTGTTAATCTTAGTGCCTGAGCCACTGGTGTTCTATTCAGGAAGTTATCTCCTGTACTAATAAGTTTAAGGCTATTCACCACTTTCCCTTCTATTAGATTTAGTGTGTCCGGTTTTATGTTGATGTTTTGATCCACTTGGACTTGTGTATTATGCAGGGTGATAAATATGGATTTATTTGTATTCATCTACATGCAGGCATCCAGTTAGACCAGCACCATTTGTTGAAGATGCTTTCTTTTTTCCATTGTATGGATTTGGCTTCTTTGTCAAAAATCAAGCATTCATAGTTGTGTAGGTTTATTTTAGGGTTTTCAATTCAATTCAATTTTATTGAACAATCTGGCTGTTCCTATACCAATACCATACAGTTTTTATTACTATTGTTCTGTAGTATACTAGAGGTCAGGGATTGCTCCAGAAGTTCTTTTATTGTTCAGGAATGTTTTAGTTATCGTGGGGTTTTTTTTGTTTTGTTTTTCCATATGAAGTTGAGAATTGCTCTGTCAAGGTCTGTAAAGACTTGTGTTGGAATTTTGATGGGAATTGCATTGAATCTGTAAATTGTTTTTGGTAAGATGACCATTTCCACTATGTCAATCCTACAGATCCATCAACATGGGAGATATTTCTGTCTTCTGATATCTTCCTCAATTTCTTTTTTCAGCAACTTGAAGTTCTTGTCATAGAGGTCTTTCACTTGCTTGGTTAGTCCCAGCTCCAAGAACCAGAAAAAAAATTTCAACAAAATCATAGAAGAAAACTTTCCCAACCTCAATAAAGAGATGCTTAGAAAAATACAAGAAGCTTATAGAACAGTAAAGGACTCTTCACCTTCTTCTATTCCTCTTGTTCTTAGGTTTGGTTTTTTCATGGTATCCCTGATTTCCTGGATGTTTTGTGTCAGGAATATTTTAGATTTAACATTTTCTTTGACTGATGCATTGATTTCTTCTATTGTCTCCTCTATGCTTGAGTCTCTCCTCCATCTCTTGTATTCTGTTGGTGACACTTGCATCTGATGTTCCTGTTCTCCAGCATTCCCATTGTTTGTGTTTTCTTTATTGCTTCTATTTCCACTTTCAGTTCCTGCACAGTTTTATTTATTTCCTTCACCTGTTTATTTGTATTTTCTTGTATGTCTTTAAGGGATTTATTTGTTCCTTTTTAAAAGCCTTTTTGATTGTATTTTCCTATATTTACTTAAGGGGTTTATTAATTTCCTCTTTAAAGGCCTCTATCATCTTTATAAGATTGGATTTAAGGTCATTTTCTTATTTTTTGGTTGTGTTAGGATATCTAAGGTTTATTGTACTGGGGTATCTGTGCTTTGGAGGTGTCATGTTGCCCTGGCTTTTGTTGATTTGTTCTTTTGAGGGCCTTTAGCCTTCCAGATGGTTTTAGTTCCTGAATGTTCCTGTTGTAGTAGGTATTGGGAGGGGGCTTAACCTTGATGATCTTGGTGTGGCAGGCCTCTGATGGGCATCCTTGGGATTTATGGTTCTGATTCAGTAGGTCTGATGAAGGTGGGCTGAGAGGTAGCAGAATGGGAGTCCAGCAAGGAGAGCAGGCTGCTGAGGGCAGCTGGGGGTGCCCCAGGGAACTCGGCAGGCAGGGCAGGTGGGTAAGGAAGTTTGGATGCACATATGTCTGTACATTCTGTGCATACAGTGCCTGTAGCACCCAGAAGAGGGCATTGGATTCTCTGAATCTGGAGTCAGAGATGGCTGTGAGCCACCACATAAGCACTAGTAACTGAACCGGGCCCTCTGGAAGAGCGGTCAGTGCTCCTAACCAGTGAGCTCTCTCCAGCCCGCATATTCTTAAGGTTTATTTTAATTATGAAATTATATGCATTTCTCTGCTTCTGTGTTGTGTTTGTGCATAGGGTATCAGCTCCTCCAGAGCTACAGTTATAGATTGTAAGCCACATGATGGGTACTGGGGCTTGACCCTCTCTCCTCTGGAAGGCCAACAAGTGCCTATATCCTATGAACCATCTCTCTAGCCCCAAACATTTCCAAATTTCTAAAAATGTTTAGATGGGTGTCTTATGCTGCAATGCCCCCCCCCCCCAGGCATGAGAAATGTATCCGTTGAGGCAGCGAATGTCTCTGGGCCCTGGCATGTTTGGGTGCTCATGTACTAAATCATCACCTGAATATAGAATCTCATTCAGGTTTAGCACACAGTAATCATACAAAACAAATGCCAGAGGTCACACAGAGACCCAGGTCATAATTCTGGACATAGAATATTGTTCCAGAATCATTGCTAAAGCAGTGTCTGTTGTCATCAGGAAATCAGCATAAACTCATGTATACCACAATAATAAAATATAAAACAAATTAAAGTGGTTGGCTTTTCCACAAAATTTAGATTTTTCTCAGAGTGGTTTGATTTAAAATATAGATCTGAAGGTAGATATCAAAAGCATGTGCTTGTGATTCCAATACTCAGAAGCCTAAGACAGAATATTTGGTTCTCAAGTCAGTCTGGGCTAGATCAGATGTTTCAAGCCAGTCTGGGCTACATAGCAACTCTATATCAAGAGTATACACACACACACACACACACACACACACACACACACACACACGAGAAAGACAGAGACATAAAGAGAAACAGAGACAGACAGGACAGAGAGACAGAGAGAGATGCACACACATACAGACACACATACACACTTTGGTAGCGAGACAATAAGAAAATATCCTGTGGATCAAGGCTACGTGAGCCCACATTGGTTCTTAACCATTCCAAGTGATAACCTAGTTAGTAGGTCACAGGGCTGACTCTCCAGACTGTGGAACTTTTCCATGGAGCTGCTTCTCACATAGACAGCCCTCTGCACCTACCTCAGGTATCCCTTGGAGATTCTTGAATGACGACTCTTAGATTCTCATGATCAGTTCTGGGGAAGCCAGGTTCAAAACAAAAACAAATCTGGCTCTAATAAAAACATTTAGGTCTAAAGGAAACTCCATTCCTCCAAATTCTGAAAGGCATTCCTGGACTATAGTCATATTGTATTTCTGGGTTAAAATCCAGCTGACCTCAGAAACTTGTGAAACTGGTTCCCAGTAGCCTAAAGGAGTCATTCCCCTATCTCCAGCAAAAGGGACATAAGGTTCCACCATTACTAACACATGCCTGTGGTGCCTCTCAGCAAACCAAGCTCCATGCTGGCTCCAGGCTCCCTCAGCACCTACCCACAGGAACCTGTATACACTTCAAAGCCTCCACACCCCAGCTAGCACACTCCCATTTTCCTTATGACCCTGGAATTTTGCCCCCCTTGCTTCTCTCTGTTTTCCTGAGAAGACAGCCTTGGCAATTTGGAATAAACTTTTCCCTTTTCCATACACAGAGCAGCCATTTTGGTTTCTTCTTGCATTCAATTTTGACATAACAATTCAAGATCCAAATGACTCTAAAGTGCAGATAAAGTCCAGATAAAGAAGATAATTCATCAGATGCTGGGCGCTCCTCAGACAGTATTAAATTGTGTTTGTTTTAGAACTTTTAACAGGACGAAGCAGTTTGCTGTTGCCCTGTTTGTTTTCACACCTGAGTTTCTGTGTTAACCCTCCGTGATGAGTCAAGTCTAGGTATACCCTGCTTCTGTGTATTTGTTTTGTTTTTGAGGCTGTGTCTCTCTGTATAGCCTTGGCTGACTTCAAACTCTGGATCCTCATGCCTCAGGGGTTAAAGGTATGCACCCTGACACTCAGCCAGTTTTAATTACTACACTGTCATGCTTTCTGTTTGTTTGGTTGACTGGTTGGTTGGGTTGGTGTGGTTTTGGTTTTTTGTTTGTTTCTTTGTTTTTTGAGACAGGGTTTCTCTGTGTAGCCCTAGCTGTCCTGGAACTCACTATGTAGACCAGGCTAGCCCCAAACTCAGAGATCTGCCTGTCTCTGCCTCCCAAGTGCTGGAACTAAAGATTCCAACCATTACCTGGTTGGAATCTATGCTTTCTAAACATATAATTTGATTACATGAAAAAAACCATTAGTCCCCCTGGACCCCAATGAAGTAAGATTCTTCACTCCCTATGTTGTCTGGACTGGGGATTCAGAGTGATCTTGACCTCAAATTATCCTCCTGTTGTAACCAGCATGCCTGGAAACAATGATTAGCTTTCTTTGTGGTTGATATTATGAGGCCTGCCGTGTGTGTGTGTGTGTGTGTGTGTGTGTGTGTGTGTATGTGTGTGTGTGTCTAATTGTGTGATTGTGTTGTATGTGGGCACAAATGTCAGTCAGGGGAGGACATGGTCCTTGCCTTATTCCTTCAAGACAAAGTCTCTCATGGAATCTGGGACTTGCTCAGAAGTCTGCTGCCTTTTCCAGTTCATTTGTCTCTGTCCACAACTCTGGGATTACAGGTGTGTGGCTCTATGCCTAGCTTTTCACATGGGGACTGGAGACTTGAACTCAGGTCCTCATGTCTACAGAACAAGTGCTCTTACCCACTAAGTCATTTTCCAGCCCAGAAAAACACTTTTTAAGCATTTTATTATTACTTTATTATTGTGATTATTATTGCAATTATTATTTACACATATGCATGTGAAGGTCAAAGGATAACTTTTAGGAGTTCTCTTCCCCCACTGTGGGTTTCAGTCAGATCATCTGCTTGTTAGGGGATGTGGGGGGGGGAGTGGAAGAAGAGGAGGAGAAAAGAGAAGAAAGGAAGGAAGAGAGGAACAGAGGGAGAGAGAAGAGAAACCAAATATATTATCATACATATATAATCAAGTCTACCTACTGAGGGGGCTGAGGTGGGAAGATGGCAAGTTTAAACCATACTGTGCAACTCCGTGTGTGTGTGTATGTGTGTGTGTGTGTGTGTGTGTGTTTGTTTTCATGCCCACATGTGTGTGCACCTGTGTATGTAGAGGTCAGAGGTCAGTATTGGTTGTCTTTCTCAATAACTTTCCACCTTTTATAAAGTTATTTTTGAGATAATATTTAACATTAACATTATAATATCATATAACATCATTTCCTTCTTCCCCTTCTCCCCATATACCCCTCCTTATTTCTTTTCAAATTCATGGCCTCTTTTTTCATTCATTTTTGTTGTGTACACATATGTACTTTTATGAGACAAGGTCTTAGGGAACCTAGGACTAGACTGGCTGGCAAGCCCAGGGATCCTCCTGTCTCCCCATTTCTAGTGCTAGGATCATAGGTCCCACCACACCCAGCTTCTTGTGTGGGTTGTGGGATTTTTACATGGGTGCTAGGTATCTAACCTCAGGCCTTCGTGCTCACGGACATCAGTTCTCCAAAGGAGCTGTCTCCCCGCCCTCCAGCAAGTGCAGCTTAGCTAGACTGTGTCTCAAAACAAAATTTGAAAAGGCTGGAGAGTCCAACTCATTAGTTCAGCAGTGTCCTGGAATCTCTGGGCCAAGGTTCAGTTCCCAGTGCAGAAGGAGAGAAGGCAGAGGATGTGCTCAGTGGTGGGATGCCTGCTGAGCGTGCTCAAGGCCCTGGGTTCAGCCTGCAGCACTGCAAAAACAAACGATAAAAAAGAAACTAAATTAGAAGGGAAAACTATCGAGGGGCGGGGCTTAGTGGTAGCAACCATAGCAGGGAATCCAAGAACTGAAAACTATTTAAGGGAAGGAAGGAAGCGAGGGAGGGAGAAAGGGAGGGAGGGAGGGAGGGAAAGAGAGAGGGTGAGAGGGGAGAAAGGCATAGTTGGGGAGTATAAATCTAACCTCTCTGTTGGATGAGTCGAGGAAACTCACTCACCTTTGTGTTCCTAGTGAGAGACAGCAGGCTGGTAAAGCAGTGAGTCAGTCATACATCTGCTTGACTGACAAGGTGGGACACAGGTCACCTTTCCTGGTTATCAAATAGAGACTGATCAAACTACCTCTCCCTGGTTCCAAGACACCTGCATACCTGCCCGTCTAGTCCATACAATAGAAGCCGGACTACCCCTTTCTACCCTGCTGTCTGTGGTGAGTGGGGAGAAGAGGAAAAAGAAGTAAGTACCTAACACATACACCTGTAGGCTAGAGAGGCAGATGTGGTGATTCACACAGAGTCCCAGCACTTGGGAGCCTGAGACAGGAGTGTAGGGCGTTCATTGCCTGTGAGTTCGAAGCCAGGTAGGGCTACACATGAGACTCTGTATCAGAAAAGTACACTGGGGGCTGGAGAGATGGCTCAGCGGTTAAGAGCATTGACTGCTCTTCCAAAGGTTCTGAGTTCAAATCCCAGCAACCACATGGTGGTTCACAATCATCTGTAATGAGATCTGATGCCCTTTTCTGGAGTGTCTGAAGATAGCTATAGTGTACTCGCACATGATAATAAATACATCTTTGGACTGGAGCAAGCAGAGGTTCTGAGTTCAATTCCCAGCAACCACATGATGGCTCACAACCATCTGTACAGCTACAGTGTACTCATATACGTAAAATAAATAAATAAATATTAAAAGAAGAGAAAAGTACACTAAATAAAGATGGTGATGATAAAAGGCTGGACTGAGGACAATAGTGACATTTGTGAATTATCCCTTCCTAGGGCCATAGGAATTGAGAGATTCTTAGCTAGCTGATGGAAATAAAGACAGGGCTTCCTCAGAATGCCTTCACATTAATGCTCTTTCAGTCACTGTAAGAGTTGACCCATTTTTGTAAGCTTTAAAAACATTTTTACTTTGAAATTGGTTGACAAGAAGTTGCAAAAACAATAGAAGGTTCTTGTGTACACACCCAGTTACCCTTCAGCGAAACATCTTATGTAAGTAGTAACATTCTATTAAAACCAGAAAATAATAGACATTGGTACAACCCAGAGACTCTGTTAGCCCCACATGCACGTGTGTCCTTGTATGTGTGTGTGTGTGTGTGTGTGTTTGTAATCTCATTGGATGGATTTTTATGGACACCACCACAATTAAAGTACAGAAGTCTTCCTCTGCTAAAGGATCCCTCGCAGGGCTAGGGAGACAGCCCAGTGGTAGAGCACCTGCTTAGCACCAGGGCCTGGATCTCATCTCCACCCTCTGAACAGATACGAGTCCTTGTGCTGCTGACTCACATCTACGCTCTCCTCTTCTCCGCCACCTTTGGAGTGTTTTGTTGTCCTATTGCACAGTTGGCATTTGTTATTTTCAGTGTCAATATATCTTACTCCTCTAAAAGAGAAAGAATGGGGCCCACCATTGCTTCTCTGCTGCATCTAATGCTGGAATGAAAACTGAGCACCCAGCCATGAAGTTAGGGGAATTCTGTGTCCTAACCATTAATAACACATAGAAGACCACTCTGCAGAGTGACCCTGATTCCTATAACTGAGGATTGGCTAGTTTCGCCCCTACAGTGCATTGGCTAGGTCCAGAGAAGCACTTAAAACTGATAGGAACTCAACAAATACTTATCAGATAGGTACACTGACCCAGCAGGGAGCGGCACATTCCAGGGCAGGTTCCTTAAAGAGACAGAACAACTCTCTATTCCTCAGAGCCCTTGTTTGCAAAGGAGAAAGGATTAGAGCAAGTGCGACCGGGTTGATTTAAGTTTCCTATTTGCAATTCTTTAATTCATTTCCAGACAGGACAGAAAAGCAAAACACACTACAGTGTGCTCCTGCAGTGTTCACAGAAGGTCTAGAAGGAGGTCCTGTTCCTCAGGTTCCTCTTGAAGCCTCCTTCTCAGTTCTATAGTAAGTCTTCAGAGGGGCGGGGACAGCGTCAACTCGTGACCTAGAGGATAGGACCTGGAGGCAGGAGCAATTACCTTGGCAGCAGGCCCAGTGTTGAAGACTCCAGCTTCCATACCTCATTTAATCTGCATAACCTGGTGAGTCAAGAGATCTTATCTTCATTTCATGATTGAGAAAGTTGAGACAGAACATAAATGTTTTATTTATTGAGGCCACATACCTATGTCAACAAGCACTTCACACAGACGCATAGACAATGCTAAATGACTAATGTTAAATGCTAAATGCCTGATGTTTGAGTGAAAAATGTGGGTTTTATTGTTGTTAGTTTTTTTGTCCTTACTATTTTTAAGGTTATAAAATACCCAGAAACTGATTGCTAGGGGAATTTTCACTAGAAAAATTTCACTAGAAAATGGTGTATCCTGCCATTAGTGACTTGCCTTCCTGTCTTGGCTACACTCTCTACTGCTGAAGTACCCACAGTTGCTTCCTAGAGCAGGATTGGTTACTTCTAGCATGGGCCTTAGAAAGGTTGGAAAGATGTAGATGTGTTCTTCTCCTTTAAGAAGACAACTGGATAGGTGAGATTGCACAGTCCTCAGGCCTGACCCCAAGATCATGCACAGAAGGACAGGGACTTTAACCCACACTTTAACCCCCAATAAATAAAATTCAAAAATAAAAATTCAGCTATGAGGGAGACAAGGACTCTGGATGAGAAGTAAGAAGTTAAGTACAAATCTGAAGCATATGTTTGTAAATACAGCTGTATAACTGAACTTAATGAAATGTTCTTAATAAAAGGCTAAAGACTGCTCTGTGGAGAATGTGCATGTGAGTTAACATGAAAGTGGTTTTGCATACGCAGTGGTAATAAGGGAATACTGACCCGGATTTGTCATCCGGGATTCATTCATGAAGGAAAAGGATCCCAAATGAGGTTGATTGCAACACACCAAGCCAAACAGCTAGTAAACCGCCCATGAAGAAGGAAACTTTTCACGCCATCCTTCAAATGCAAATGACACATTAACATACGCACTAATTGTGCAAGCAGAAAGTCCCAGACCTTTTACTGCAAAGAGGAGGAGCCAAAGATCCTGACAGGACTAACAGGGCCACAGAACCTCCCTCTGGGACTTCCTGTTGTCACGGACTTGGGATTAGTTCTGTGTGAGCTCGCTTGGAGAAAGCCAGACTCCCCGGGGTGGGAACTCGGGAACTCGGGAACGCCCGACTCTGCGGAGTGCGACCCGTCCTTGTGTTTGGGACACATGATCTCTTGAGGTTCCCAATGCTGAGATTGTACTTTCTCATCAGTTTCATGTGCTTGGTGACATCAGGTAGGTCATTTAGCCAACGTTTTTAAGAAGTACTAGTGGACTTTCAAAGTTATATATGTGAGCATATATGAGGTCAGGAGCTATGGGTAAAATGAGCTTTCTTATGGTGAATTTTTTTTCCCCTCAACCATAGATCAAACCCTTAACTCTTTGAATTAACTTGAAAAGGCTAAGGTAGTATTAATTTTTTCATAGTTAAATTGTGTCTTCCCACCTATATAAAATTAAATAACTTATTTTTTGAAACTGTAAAAATTTATTTTGTGATGCTTACATAGAGAAGTTTTTTTTATTTTTTGTTTTCATTTTTGTATAAAAATTCATGTAAACTTTTATACTTTTATGTATTTATTTAGGTGTATTTAAACCACTGTTACAAAAATCATACTTTCATATACATACATTTCTTATAATGGTGTAATATATTTATAATTTAAAAATTATTAATTGCCAGGCTGTGGATATAGTTCAGTCATAGAATATATGTCTAGTATGTATGACACTCTGGATTCAATTTCCAATATAAGGAAAGATAATAAAATCAAAATGCAAATATAAATCTCCATGGTGAAATACCGAACATGAAGTGAAATGTACTTCTCAGTTCTCCCTGAAATCCACTTCCATTTCACATAAAGCTTGTGACCGTGAATTCTGACATAACTTGTGTTTGTTTTTTTAAGACAGGGTTTCTCTGTGTAGCCCTGGCTCACCTGGAACTTTACACTGTAAACCAGGCCAGTCTTGAACTCACTGGGATAAAGGTGTTCACCACCACACCCAGCCTTGAAATAACTTTCTAAAGGGCAGGGGCAGGTATCAGACCTGAGACCACTAATGCTCCATGGCTCCTAAAAGTGGCACACGCTATTTGTTCTAAGGAAATAACCTTTGGTGGAGACAGCAGCAGAACTAGGTCCTTTTAAACCTAGGGCCTTAACACACACTGGGCAAACTACTGAGTCATGGTCCCAACTGCAAGAATAATGTTAAAAACCAACCAACCAAACAAACCAACCATCAGGAAACCTCAAATGCAGACGAGATATGGCAGAAATGTCTCTACTCCAGGATTGGATAAGGTTTCAAATATTAAACTATTTTCCATTACATTTGTTTACTTACTTAATATGTGTGGGCACACAAGCCACAGTGCACATGTGGAGGTCAGAGAACAGCTTGTAGGAGCTGTTCTCCTCCCACTGTGTGGTACTGGATACAACTCAGGCTGTCGGGCTGCTATCAGCCTTGACCCACTGAGCCATCTTGCTGGTTCCAGTATTAAACTGGTTGTTAAAGAAAGTGATCTTTGGGGCTGAGAAGATGTCCCAGTGGATAAAGCACTTGCCAGACAAGTATGAACCTACACAAATGCCTAAGGGGTGTGAAGTCCCACTACTCAGAGCTCTGTGGGCAGGGACAGGATCGCTAAGCTAGCTGGACCAGCGGAATCAGAGAGCTCTGGGCTCCAGTGAGAGACCCTGCCTCAGTTCATAAACTGAGAAGCGATTGAAGATAACACCTGCCAAACTCAGAGTCTCCACATGTGAAGCACACTCATACATGTGCACGCCACACATGTGAGCATGTGTACACACAAACACACACACCACACACATATAGGAGTGCCAGAACGAGGGAAAGGAAAAAATAACCAGTTGGAGAGATGGCTGAGTGGGTAAAAGTGCCAACCTCGTCGTAAGCCTGGTGAGCTGAGTTGGATCCCCCAAACCTCAGGAGAGGTGGAAGGGGGAACACTAGCTCCTCATGTGTGAGCTGTGACATGCAAGGGCATGTGCACACACACACACACAATACTAAAGAAAATGTAAAAAATTTAAAAATAAAATAATGCAAAGGATAAGATGGTAGAAGTCAATTTTGTAAACTGATTAAAAAGTCATATGAGTATGCTAATAGATGAAGCTTAGCATCAAACTAGAAAATGTATAATAACCATGTTAGGATTTACTTCCAGCCTACCTTGAATGCACTGTTTCAAGTCTTTGTACAATCCTATGGGTAAATAGTATTTTCCTAGTCCGTCATCAAATGAAAAGTTGCTAACTTTTTAACATCTATGTGTCAAGGCTCTGGAAACCTCACAGGCATCACTTATAATTCTTAGAGCAATCCTAACAGTCTGGGGCTTAGGGTGAAGTGGGTGAGAATAATGTTCCCCAGAAAAATATCCAAGGAGAAGAGGGACCAAAACTCAGATCAAGATAAGTGATTTTTAATTTTTTTTTTTAAGTTTTTCAAGACAGGGTTTTTCTGTGTAGCCCTGGCTGTCCTGGAACTCACTCTATAGACCAGGCTGGCCTCAAACTCAGAAATCCGCCTGTCTCTGCCTCCCAAGCGCTGGGATTAAAGGCATGCGCCACCACTGCCCGGCTTTAAATTTTCTTTGAGATTTCATTTTGAGTATTTTTCCTGAATGTAGTCTGTGTAGCATGTGCATGCAATGTCCATAGAGATCAGATGAGGGTGTCTGATCTAAGACTGGATTTACCCGTGAGCCACCACGTGGGTGCTGGGAGTCAAACCCAAGTCCTCAGGAAGAGTGGACCGTGAATTTAACCACTGAGCCATCTCTCCAGCGCCATTTTTTTAACCTTTAAAAAATTACATTTAATTAATTAGTTTATTTACTTTTGTTTGTTTGTGTGACTTATGCACACATAACTGCATGTGAATGCACAAACCACAGTGTGCTAGGGAGGTCAGAGAACAGCTTGCAGGCTTCAGTTCTCTCCTCCACCATGTGGGTTCTGACCTCAAGTCCTCAGACTTCTCGGCAGGTGCCTTCACTGGTGCATTGAACCCTCTACCCTTCCGAGAAGCAATACTCGAGTACAATATTTAAAAGAATTGCAGGTAAATGCACAGTGAACAAACACCAACTTTTTTCTTAAGGAAAGTCTACCTTTTTTTTTTTTTAAACTATCACCTATATTGTGTGGTGAAAGCCACTTATCAGCAAAAAGCCAGCATCAGTTCCTGGTGGCCCAGGCTGACTCCACTTCCTTGTGCAGCAGGTTATGAGGGTTGATGATGCTGTGTAAACAGACTGAATCACACAGAGCTCTACTCAGAGAGCCCGTCCCCTTCTTTTTTCTTTATGGTGGAGTATTGATGAACTGTTGTCACTTGGTTCAAAATACCAAAGTGGTGTGTGTGTGTGTGTGTGTGTGCGTGTGTGTGTGTGTGTACGCTGAATATTGAACCCATAATGAACATATCGAATTAGTTTCCCTCTTGCTGTGTCAGAATATCAGCAAAAGCAACTTAAAGGAGGAAGGGCTTCTTTGGCTGGAGGTGTAAGAGGATTCAGTCCATCACATGAGAAAGCAGGGTGACTCGGGACTCTGACAGTGGTGGGGCTGATAGTGCAGCTGCTACACTTAGCAGTCAGGAAACAGAGCCGGGGCTGGACACATGCCCAGCCCAGAATACTTAAGGCCTGGCCCTTAGGGACACGTCTTTAGCTAGGATCCACTTCCCAAGGATTCTATAGCCTCTTAAAACAAGTGCCAACATATGGGGACAAATGTTCAAACACATGAACCTGTGGAAGACATTTGGCAGTCAAATAATTACATATGTGTAGGGACACACGTTTTTGGCTTCAAATTCAACCTGCCTTTGTGTAGCGCTGCCTGAGATTATTGTTATTATGGTCATTTTATAAATGCGAGATTGAGGTTCAAGCAGTTGATTGTGCCAGCTGGGTACCTAGGGATAGAGCTAGTTCTCAAGCCTAGGCCTGACTCTCAAACGCCTATGGTTTTTCCAAAACTATACTTTGTTTTTACTTAAGACTTTCGCTTTATGGACTGAAATTCATGATGGTTTAACTCTGTCAGTACAGCAGGAGAGCATCCATGGTCAATACGTAAATAGACATGGCCAAGACTCTAAGAAAGTGTCTCTGTGAATCTGAGTTGTGGCTCAGTTAAGAGTGCTTTGCCTGGCATGCACGAAACCTGGCCTTGATCTGCAGCACTGTAGAAACTTGATGTGGTGTGCACACCCGCAACCCCAGCACATATGAAGTGGAGGCAGGAAGACCAGACGTTCAAGATCATCCTCAGCTACATAGTGAGTTCAAGACCAGATAAAAAGGTTATTGATGTCAACTTGATTCTGTTTCTTTTAATATTAGAAAGAAGGTCATAGTAAACAATTATGCCACCCTTGAATAAAATGCAGATTCTTCCTCAAAGGGTGCTGTATACTGAGTCCATTTCCTTGTTATTTTCCAGGTGTCAGTAAGAAATGTTATTTCAGGGTAAGCAGTCTAAAGAGGACAGGCATAGTTTCTCCTGTTTCAGTGAACTATGAGAGATGAGGTTAAACTTGAAAAACCAGTTTAATATACCGGTGGTCCTCTGAGTAACCTTGACTTTGTAAAATATCATTTAAAAAGCCCAAAACTTGTCTGCCTTTGAGAAGCATAAAATAGTTCGTAACTTTAAATTCACCAGCATAAAATAAAATATGGAAATCTATGTGGGAGGCCATTGAACACAGTTATTTCTCACACTGTCTAGTGTTTGTGTGCTCTCCAAAGTGCTGAGAATTCTGACACCAAGGAGAAGCTCCAATACTAGGAACACATTTGATACAAGCAGCACAGTACCTGGCCCCAGGTAGCTTAAGCTGATTGGCAACATGGTCCAGATTCATTGCTGTCTTTTACAGCTGTTGAGCTCTGGGAACCAAAGATGAAGCTGAGTGGTAGAGTGCTTGCCTCCTATGCAAAGGGGCCTTTTAAAAGTCAAAATTAATAAAAGGGGCTGGAGAGATGACTCAGTGGCTAAGAGCACTTGTTGCTCTTCCAGAGGACAGAGATTTGATTCCCACCATCCATGTGGCAGCTCATTTTCCTTGGTAACTCCAGTTCCAGAGAATCCGATGCCCTCTTTGGGCATCTGTGGGTACCAGACATGTACATGATACCCTCATAAAATGTTTTTCAAGTAGGAAAAAATTAATACACAGTAAGTTTAGTTTTGAACTAGGCATGGTGTTACATGCCTCTAATTCCAGGACTAGGGAGGCTGAGGCAGAAGTATCCCCCGCTTGAAGCCAGCCTGAGTTGTGTAATGCTACCTTGTCTCAAAAATCCAAACCAAGGGAACTAATGAGATGGCTCAGTGGTTAAAGGCACTTGCTGCCAAGCCTGCCAGCCAGAGTTCCATCATGGTGGGAGGAAAGAACCAACCACTGTACTTTCTGACCTCCACACTATGGCATACATGTGCTGGGTGCCTCATTGGTGTAATTAAAACAGAATCAAACCAAACCAAACAAACGAACAAAGAAACCAACAAACCCAGGAGCTCTATTGGCAGGAGTACAGTTGATGGACAGGAGTACAGGGAAGGAGGGAAAAGTGGACAGGAAGACTTCCCAGCATGCTTTGGGGCTGGCATCTGAGAAAGGAAGGGTTAGAAAGACTGGGTAGAGCAAACGTTAGTCCCAGCACAGTTCAGGGACTATTTCAGAGGGATTGATGGTTAACCCCTAAGACAAAGTTACTTGTAAGCAGACAGCCTCCATGGCATAGAGGTGTGTCTTACTCACTGTTCTATTACTGTGAAGAGAGACTCCACAGCCAAAGCAAGTCTTATAAAAGAAAGCGTTGAAATGGGAGCTTGCTTACAGTTTCAGAGCTTAGTTCATTATCATGGCAAGAAGCATACAGGCATAGTGTTGGAGCAATAGCTAAGAGCTTTATATCCTGATCCACAGGCAGCAGGCACAGAAAGGGGGGAGGGGGAGGGAGAAAGGGAGGAAGAAAGAGATTGGACCTGGCATAAACTTTTGAAACCTTAAAACCCACCTCCAGTGACATATCTCCTCCAACAAGGTCACACTTCCTAAACCTTCCCAAACAGTTCATCAATTGGGGACTAAGCATGCAAATAGCCAATTGGGGCCATTTTCATCCTAAAACAATGGGATGAGAGGAAATGTTATTTCAGTGTAACTGAATTCCAAAATAATCCAGAAAGGACAGGTATAATTTCTTCTGTTTCAGATAAGGCATGATAGATGGGGTTAAAGGGCAGGTGACCTGCCAGGTGGTGAAGTTGACTGTGCTTTCTGCAGATTCCCCACCCCCACCCCTGTAACAAGTTCTCATTATAGCCCAGGCTGACCTTCAGCTTACTAGCCTCCTGTCTCTCAAGGACCCAAGTGAATATGTGGCTTCTAACCCATAGGCCTACAGTTCATGTGTCCTAAGGTGAACAGACCTTGTAGTTAAGTAAAGAAACATCTGTCTTCCCGAGGATGAGCTCATTCAGGATTAATCCCAGCTACATTCCTCTCTTGCACACATGGGTAGCATTTGAAAAACAACATGACTTTCCAGGCCATCTGGAGAGTAGTTTGCACAAACTGGAACAAAAGTTAGCTTTAGCTAGGAGGTGGTGGTGAACTCCTTTAATTGCAGCATTCGGGAGGCAGAGGCAGGCAATCTCCGAGTTTGAGGCCGGCCTGGTCTACAGAGTGAGTTCTAGGACAGCTAGGACTACACACAGAGAAACTCTTCTCTTGAAAAACCAAACAAACAAAATACCAGCAACAAAACCCCCTAGTAAGACTCACAGAGCCCCATTCCACAACACCTCCGGTACTCTGAGATGACAAATTAAATAGTGGGTTATTGTTCTGGGATTGGCTCTCCAAGCCGACGACACTTCTTCAGGAAGAGGAAGTGAAGGGTGACATGGAAGTGTTGACCAGTAGTGATGACAAGATCATGCCTGACTATACCAGCGTCAATGTAGGGTCCAGAGCATTGTGTATGACTTTAGTTACTGTTACTGTGATTGACACCATGACCAAAAGTACCCACATGTCTCTAGATAGTTAGGTTCTTAAATCTCCATTGAGAGAAGTCAGAATAGATGTGTCCCAAGATTCCCTACCTTTTGGGGGCCCGTCCTTCCCCTTCTGTTCCATCGCTGGTCTCTCAGCTTCTCTCTAGCACTAATGTCACCCAAGGGGGGGGTGCTCCCCAGCTTGGTGTTGGGCTGTGCTTCACTTCCTACAGAGCTGATCTCCATACGTGAGGCAGAGTGTGGGTTGGTGTTGTACAGAGTGCTTTTCAAATATTTCTATTTAAAATAATGCAGTTCCTGTTCATTATGTTGTGTCTGGAAACTAGAATTTTCACCTGCATTTGCCTTTTTTCCTTTTCTCTCTTGGTGGCTGGAGTTGGATGCAGGGCCCTGTGCATTTGAGTTCCATCTCTGAGGAACTCAGTAAGGCCTGTCATAGCAGCTCCTCATCAAAGCATTGTGCAATATTGCAAAGGTCCAATTCTGACACATTCCAAAACCAAGGTCCTCAAAACTCTTCATTTAACTCTTCATCTTAATATACATCCATATATATTTTCCTTTTCTTTAAATTTGATTTTATATTTCTGTTGTATTCCTCAGTGTATGTATGTTCACCATATGCATGCAGGAGCCGATAAAGGTGAGGGGAGGGCTTCAAATCTTCTGGAGCTAGTTATAGGTGGTTATATACATATGTGGGTGCTGGGAACGGAACCTGTGTCCTCTGCGAGAGTCTGCGAGTGCTTTTCAGCATTGAGCATCTCTCCAGCCTCCACATTTTTTTAATGTGCATGAATGTTGTTGTGTGTATGAATGTATGTATGTGTACTCTTCGTGTGTGTGTGTGAGTGTGTGTGTGTGTGTGTGTGTGTGTGCGCGCGCGCGCGCGTCCTGCCTATGGAGACCATAAGAAGGTGGCAGAACTTTAGAACAGGAGTGGGAGTTCCAGGCAATTGTGAGCTGCCACTTGGGTGCTGAGCCCCAAAACCAGGTTCTGTGCGACAGCTGTCAGTGCCCTTAACCACGGAGCCATCCATCGTTCCACCATCTTAAACTTAAAAGGACAGAACAAGGCCCACCAGTGATAGACAGCCATCTATGAGATAGTTGTCACCTTGCAACTTGAGCTTTCGTTTGTCTCCAGCTCTCTTCCATTGCCCTTTGAACAGAAGCCTCAAGCATCTGCCTCCTTTTGCTCCTTACTCCTGTCTTCCCTTCCCTGTCCCTGTTCCTCCCCCTCTTCCTCTCCCCTCCTCTCCCCTTCCCATTCATTTCTTCCTCTTTTTTTTTTCTACAAGGGATTGAACTTGGGATCATACACACTAGGGATACAGCTTTACCACTAAGCTGCATCCCAGCCAGCCTTGCTTTCCTTGCTTTTGCTGCTGATATAGTTGTCTTCTCCTCTTCCTCCTCCTCTTCCCCCTCCTCCTCTTCCCCCTCCTCCTCTTCCTCTTCTTCTTCCTCCTCCTCTTCTTCCCCCTTTTCTTCCTCTTTTTTTTTTTTTGAGACATGGTTTTACTTTGCAGCCCAGACTGACCTTGAACTCACAGAGATCCACCTGCCTCTGCAGGGTGAAGGCTTGAAAGGAGAGCTTGAGGAGCCTAGAAGAAAAGGGCTCGGCACCAGCTAATATGGTCTGCATTTTCAGATGCTCAGGGTAGGGCAGATCACCCTCTGACCATCCTCCCAGAAGAGGGATCCACACAAGAGACCATGGAGACTCAGTTGCTGACTCTCTGGCTGTGTTCTGTCTCTCCAAGGATACACAGCCTAGAAATTACCATTCAAGGATTTCACAGGGCAGACACACTCATACCCAGAACCCAGATTAGACTCCTGAAGGATGATTTCATTGTGCCGTAAGTGAGGCACTCACAGTTTCTGAGGGAGCTGGGGAATGAGGATATGCTTAAGGCTGAGAGATTGTAGGAGCTCCATTGAACTAACTTCTGTTTTCGACCTGGAAGAAGTCTAGAGAAAGATGTATGGAGAAACCAGGAATCACCACTTAGAAATACTGGATTAAGTATGACGTTTTCAGCTTCATTCTGCTAGATCCAGGCTCTGGGGAGGTGCTGTGAGGACTGTAAGAGCCTCAAGGAGCAGATCACAGCACTGTCTTGCTTAGGAGGCACTGTATGATGGATGTCATCTAATTCTTATTTCCAGACACGGATGAAGAATGCCCATCCTTCACCAGACTGAGCTTCCACAGTGCGGTGGTTGGTACAGGACTATCTGTGAGACTGATGCTCTACACACAGAGAGACCAGACCTGTGCACAGGTCATCAACTCCACAGCTCTGGGGAGCTTAAATGTGACCAAGAAAACCACTTTTATAATCCACGGTTTCCGGCCAACAGGCTCCCCTCCAGTTTGGATGAAGGAGCTGGTACAGAGTTTGATCAGTGTACAAGAGATGAATGTGGTGGTTGTTGATTGGAATCGGGGAGCTACGACTGTGATATACCCCCATGCTTCTAGCAAGACCAGAAAAGTAGCTCTTATTTTGAAGGAATTTATCGACCAGATGTTGGTAAGAAAGACTTGTCTTAGATGACCTTGGTGGCTTGTTTGGAAGCTTAAAGCCAAGAGGCATCACTTGGTTGGATGGTGGGGGCTATTTTGTAACATTTTGTAACATTGTGCGAATCTGAATAAACCCAAGGAGGAGGGTGTGGCCCTGCAGGTGGTCCATCCCACAGCAAAGGGGTATGGAGCAATGTTTTCGTTTTTTAAATGTTGTAGATCTTAATCTTCTGTAGTTAATGGCAAAACGCCTGTGAAAGAAGCATCATTTTGTGACTACTATGAGAGTGTCTTTGAGTAGGAGAGGCTCTGTCTAGAATTGTTAGTTTAAACACCTTTTAGCTGTTCAGCTAAAAGACCAAGCTACTACTGTCCACATTATTCCCAATCACAGTGAAAACACATGATTCAGCAGGACAGTCAGTGTTTTTAGAAAGCCTCACAAGGCAGGACCTTAGCTTTTATTTAGAGAGGGTTCTCATGAGCTGCGCACCCCCTCCTTTAACATAACAAAGATGTGGCATGAGCCAGGTTGTGGTGGCACATGCCTTTAATCCCAGACCTTGGGAGGCAGAAGCAGGCAGATCTCTGAGTTCGATACCAGTCTGGTCTACAGAGCGAGTTCCAGAATAATCAAGTCTATAACAAGAGGCCGTGTCTTGAAAAACAAAACAAAACAATAACACATGAAGTCAGAGCGATTTCAAAGAGACTCCCACAGGGTGACCACTGTGGCTGGTGGTCACGTGAATTTTACGTGCACTCCTCAGTGAGCAGGTTAACATTTGGGTGGCTCAGAGAAAGCTGCCCGCAGCCTGTGATCAGCAATGTCTAGCTTCCCTCACCTTTTCTTCCCTGGACAGTGACTCCATTAGGAGTTCATCTTAGTGCTTTGTCATCTCTTTCCCTCTCTGGAAGCCCTAAATACGCCTCTGCTTGACATCCTGCAGAGTCAGGAGTGGAGACACTAAAGACACAGATTTGGGACTAGCAGGTTGGTTTGAACCCTGCTCTGTGCCCTCCCCACGGGGTCAGAAGACCTCAACTCTGGGCTTCACTTTCCTTATCTGTGTGTTAAAGGAGTCATATTGACAATGCAGGATGCTGTGACTTCCCCTCTGCTCCTGCCATGCTGGAGATTGATCCTAAGGCTTATAACATACGAGGCAAGTGCTGTACCACTGAGTTACCTCTCCAGCCCTCTTACGACATTCAAATGAGACAATAGGGGCTTAGGAGTTGGCTCAGTTGATAAACATTTGGTGGACAAGCAAGAAGACCTGATTTCAACCCCCAGAAGCTAATGAAAAATGTGGGCACAGCAGTGAACAGTGCATTCCTGTAGTCCCTGACCCAGGGAAGCAGAGACAGCAGACTCCCTAGGGCTTGCTGGCTAGTCTAACCAAATCAGCTGGCTCCAGGCTTGGTGAGAGACCCTGTCTCGAAAAATGAGGTGAGGAGCAATTGAGAGAGAGATCTAACTTAGAAAGATTTCTTTCTACTTCTTCTTCTTCTTCTTCTTCTTCTTCTTCTTCTTCTTCTTCTTCTTCTTCTTCTTTTTTTATGTATGTGAGTGTTCTGCCTGCATGTATATGTGTGCACCATGCATATGTTAGTGTCTATAGAAGTCAGAAGCCATTGGAGCCCCTGGAACTGAATTACATACAGTTCTGAGCTGCTGTGTGGGTGCGGAGAATTGAACTTGGCTCCTCTGCAAGAGCAACAAGTAACAAGTGTGCCTAACCACTGAGCTATCCCTCCAGCCTGACACCTGACTCTTTGACCTCTGACCTCTACAAATAAGTGTATAGATGTGGATGCATATCTACCCACACCACAAAGTAGCCCAAGTGAGAATAGATATATTAGGAATACATATATTCCTAATATATTTATTAGAATAGATATATTAGGAATATTCCTCCAAAGTAAACAGGAAATCTCTGCAAGTGTGGCTAATTTTTTGAACTCTTACAATTTATTAATGAAATTCTAGGCCAAAGGAGCTTCTTTGGACAACATTTACATGATTGGAGTAAGTCTAGGAGCCCACATATCTGGATTTGTTGGAGAAATGTATGCTGGGAAGCTGGGGAGAATCACAGGTAAGGTTCCTGTTGGTTATCAGGGGTCTCACCTGGGCAGGTGTTCTCTGGGAGAGCGCCACCACACAGGTAATATTGACTTCAGCCCACGTAGAACATTTTACAAATTGTGTATGTAACAGAAAAGGTTGGTGGTGGCTTTATTTTTCTTATGATAACCCCCCACCAATATCTCATGGGGATCTGATCTATGCCCAGAGAGCAAGCAACTCACCAGGCGTGGCTGTAGACTCATGGGCAGAAAAGGAGATGGGAAATTCGTGGCTAAATACCAGCTTTCTAGCAAATGCAAATGAAAATACCAGAATTGCAGGTCAAACCCTAAAGAACAAAGTCGCTCTAGATCTCTTGCCTAGAGCTTAGGAATTTTCCACAGCTACTCATAGGGCTGAGGGTTGGCTCCAGCTTTCCCGGGATTCATCCTCAGGCACAGGGTTTTAAATTTAGGGAGACTGTAAAACAGAAGTGTGTGGAAGGAGAGGAAATGTAAATGACTATAAACACATACCTCTCAGCCCCAAATCCCCCTCCCTGCACCGAGCTTGCTGGCATGGCTTCCTGGTGTTTGTCTTGGATTTTTTTCCCCTCACTTTCCCCAAAAGTCAAGACTACCTTAATTATCTAATTTCCCTACCTTCCTAGGGAACCAAAGTAGTTTTAAAAGTTCAGAATGTATTATTAACACTATATTTTAAAAAGCAGTGTATCTATACTTGGGGGGGGAAGGGTTGGGGTGGAATCCTCACACTTAGAAGGACAGAGGCTTGGGTTTGCCCCACCTTGGAAATCCCGTTTTTGAGAGGGGACTGTTTCTTTCCCATGGTGGGGTTCAGTGGCAGGTGTTGACTTATGCAGTTGCTGGTTTCTACGCTGATTTCCTTGGTAATGACTAATGATGTAACTGCCAACTCGAGGTTATTGAAGAAATGGAAGAAATGGACCAGATGCACCTTTAAGCCAAGAGTTTCATTCTATCCAAGCGCCACGTTCTCCCTGTGCCCTCCTGACCACGTGAGCTGCAGAGTCCCTAGCCTCTAATTATGGAAATTCCCTAAGCCAGGCTTTTTGCTACTCTAGGCCATGTGACCTACCCTGAGACCTGGACCCAACTTCCGGTTCACAAATCAATTGTCTACCTCCATGGATGCCCCCCAGTTCTCTCCTCACCATCTCTGAGCCTCAAATTTAGTCCCAGCTGTGACAGGAGAATTCCGAGTCCCAGTGTCCTTGCTTGGGTGTGCTCACTGGGTCACGGGGGTGGAATGTGATCTGTCACATTCACTATTCTCCCTTTTTTCTTCTTTCTGAACGTTCATCTTCAAAAGCCAGTGTTTCTTTTGCACCTATAGCCCATCTCAGTTCGCACTGGCTTCATTTCAAGTGTCCAGTGGCTACAGGTACAGGTATTGTCTGTGATCGGACACAAGTCACCGTCATTTCCTGAGACCGGAGTAGGTCAGGCCACATCACCCTGGTGTCTCTGTCAGTTTCCTCTCTTCTGCTTCTCTTCTCCAGGTATATCTCTTGGTTTGACTTCTCATTAGCTTCCTCCCTCACCCTCTTCCCTCCCTCCCTCCTTTTCTCCCTCCCTCCCTCCCTCCCTTCCTTCCTTTCTTCCTTGGTGCTGGGACGAATCCAGAATCTTATGTATGCCAGACCTACACTCTGCCATGAGTTGCTTCCAAGATAAGGAGCCTAAATTTTTGACCAGAAGATGCAGGTAGTCAGACTCCAGCCCTTTGAGAAACAGTACAGTAGCTGTTAGGTATCTGTAGCCACTGGACACTTGAAGCCAGTGCGAACTGAGATGGGCTGTTAAATGCAAAATAAGCACTGGCTTTGAACATGAAGGTCCAGAAAGAAGAAAAAGTCAAATCTCACATTTATTATTGAGTATACTGGTATGACAATTTTTAGATATTCTGGTTAAGCAAGATGAATTATTTTGTTTGTTTTGTTGAGTTGAAGCAGGGTTTCACTCTGTAGCCCAGGTTGGCCTGTTTTGTTGTGTTGAAGCAGGGTTTCACTCTGTAGCCCAGGTTGGCCTAGAAACTCACTAAGCTCAGACTGGCCTTAAGCTTATGCCAATCCTCCTGCCTCAGACTCCTAAGTGCTGGGATCGCCAGGTATGGTGATCTACCATACCTGGCTGGTTTTGTTTTGTTTATTTTTAATTTTTGAGTACTATTTTATCTTTTTATAATTAGATATTAAATAATTTTAATTAAAATATAAAATATTTTTATTTTTTAAATTTTTGTTCTATATATTTTGTATGTGCATATTGTGGGGTGTGGCACATCAAGCATATAAAAGTTAGAGGACAATTTACGGGAGTCGTGTCTCTCTTTACACCCTATAAGTCCTGGGATTGAACTCAGGTTGTCAGGCTTGGTGGCAAGGGCCTTTACCCACTGAACCATCAATGGCCCAGTTTTGTCTTGTTTTGTCTTTTTGAGACAAGATGTAGCTCTGAAGCCCAGATTAGTTTTGAATTCATTTGTACCTCAAGCTGGCCTTGAATCTGAGATGTTCCTTTCTTACTTAGCCTCTTAAATTCTCCCATGTCTGGTTTAAGTATATATTTTTTTAAAACTGAATTATTTATTTTTTCTTTTTTGGTTTCTATGTGTAACAGCCCTGACTGTCCTAGAACACATTTTGTAAACCAGGCTGGCCTCAAACTCACAGAGATTCACCTTTCTCTGCTTCCCAAGTGCTGGGATTAAAGGTATGCACCACCATACCTGGCTAAAATGTAAATTTTTTAATTTAATACTATTTTGTGTGCTGGGAACTGAATGCAAGACATCACTGCATGCAAGCAAGGCAAGCACTCTATGATCTGAGCTATATCCCCAGCCTTATATTCTTTAAAAAAATAGATTTAGTTTTTAGTGTGTGTGTGTGTGCGCGCGCACACGTACGCCATGAATGTGCAGGTGCCTGCAGAGGCCAGAAGACAGCAGCAGATCTCCAGGTTGGGTGCTGGGAACTAAATTGGATCCTCTGAAAGAGCAGCATCTCGCTAGGTATCTGTCCAGTCCATAGTCCTCATTCTTAAAATCAATTCCCATTTGTTTTAAAAAACATTTTAGGCTGGGAAACGGCTCAGCAGATAAAAGCACTTGTCATGCAAGTATGAGGACCAGAGTTTGGATCCCCAGAGCCTAGATGAATACTGGTTGTGACTCACCTGTAATCCCAGCATTGGGGTGGCAGAGACAGAGAGGGTCCTTAGAGCAAACTGACACCCAGTGTCAACTCTGGACTCCATATGCACACACACATGTGCCCATATACTTGTAAATATGCATATGCACATGCACGCAACACACACACACACACACACACACATACACACACACACACGTTAGGTGACTGCTAGAAACTTTTAACTACCAATACGGATTCAGGTTCTGGAGCCTACTTTTCCCTCCATTTTATAGGTACTGGTATGTGGTTAGCTCCCAGCACTCTCAGCGCCTTCCCTGGTATAAATGTTTTAACTAGATCTACAGAAGGCTCTAAGCCAGAGCACCTACTATTTATATTTTTTGACCTGAAAGTAGTTGGTGTTGTCTGAGGTGAAGAGGGGGAGGTTTCTGGGTAAATTATTTCCAAGGCTGTGGAGTTTTTTCCTACTGTGTTGGGGCCTGTTGTATTGAGGCCACCTGTTGGTCTTGAGTGACTGGGAGTTACCTCACACCCTCCCACACCAGTTTCAGTTGGAGAAGACAGAAGAAGAAAGTTGGGGGTGGAGGGATAAGGAAAGGAGGGATGTTTCAAGGAATTGCAAGGACACTGGGAGAGAAGGAAACAGGAAATAGAACCACGGACGCTGCCTCTGGATTGTGCATGGAACATGGGAAGGGGAGATGTCCTCAGAAAAGCATTCAGAGGGCCTAGGAAAGCAGTTGTGTGGTAGGTAGCACATGATTAGCATGCACCAGGTCTTGGGTTTAACCTCCAGCACCTAAAACAAGAACAAAAAAGAATTTAAACATACGATGATACTCATAGGTTAAACTTCCAAGGAAGATATCTTTAAAACCCTCTTTGCACAGGGCTCTAGTAAGTGGGGGTTTTGTCAGAGTTCATGTTGTGGTTCTAGAATCTCACATGTGATTTTCCAGGTGTTTCACTGCTGTGGTAATGAAGCATGAAGTCCAGTTCACCCTGGCCAAGACCAAGAATCAGTTCAGGCATTGTGGGATGCATTTGATTTAGTGTGATACATGATGATAGTGTGACACAGTGCTCTTCCAAACCTAGCCTCTCCAGATAGTCTCACAGCTTCCTGCTGAGTTGGCTCAGTTAGGGACTGAGAGACCAAGAGCAGATGGAGGACCAGGGGAAAAAAAATTTTTTTCCCCAACCCGGTCTCCTCATGGAGCTGTTCTCAGAGCTACTGTCAGAGTAACCGTCCACACTGTGGGAAAAAGCTACAGGCTGTGGACAGGAGTCCTGACTGCAAGATGGGATGATTACTCACCCAGGCATGCCCTGCAGCCTGTGAGCCACCCTCTCCAGGAGGGCTGCAGAACAGTGACTCATGGCGTGGGGCTGCCAAGAGGCTCTGCTTTTCTTTCAGGTCTTGACCCTGCAGGCCCTTTATTCAACGGGAAACCTCCTGAGGATAGATTAGATCCCAGCGATGCACAGTTCGTGGACGTCATCCACTCCGACACTGACGGTAATACTCTTGTCTTTGTGCATTAGTGGCCCCAAGGCATTCAGTTGCTGCCACCCCACCCCACCCCCACCCTGCCACGGCTGTGGGTGTGGTTTGTGACACTTAGCTTCCAGGGTGGCCCATCTCTTTCTCTCATTTCCCTGGACTGAGAATCTCTGTATCTCCTGACCCAGAGAATCTCTGGCCTACTCCTGGCTTTTGGTGGATCTCCCAGACATGTCTCTCAAGGTGGTGGGTTCCTGTCTGTCATTTGGTACATGTAGGGGGATTGGGGTGATGTTCATAGTTGGGTATCAAGGCTATATAGCAAGACTATGGCTGAGAAAATAAAAAGGATAAATACCTGCTGTATCCAAATGACTCAGGGATGAGCCAACTGGGAACTTGGGGAGGAGGGGTGCAGCAGCAGAATGCTCATTTAATTATGCTCCCTCTCTGTGGACCAACTAGCTAACAAATCGAGGACCCAGGGTGGAGGATACAACTCAATGGTAGTGTTTGTGTGGCATGCCCCGCACAGGGAAACAGAGACCAACAAGTCAGCCTGAGGTCTGTGAGGTGGCTCAGCTAGGAAGGGCGCTGGCTGCCACTGAACCTGAGGTCCTGAGTTTAGTCATCTGATACAAGGAGGTTGTCCTCAGACCACCAAGTTCGTGCTGATAGATGTGAACAAAAAAACACACAGACACTACACATTGTTGTTTTGTCTTTTTAAAATTACCCTTGACCTGTATCATGGGCATGCCTGTGTGACAAGAAGTGACTGTTTATCTTTGGGGGAAGTGGCTTTTTGTGGACAGCTGTATCATTACCATGACATTTGAAAAAATAGTTCCTTGCTTAAGTGCTGTTTTAAGATGGACAGAATAAAACAATTTGTTTTTTATTTTTGAAAAGTGAATTTTGAAGGAAAGAATGCAAGTGTCACAGTGAGGCAGATCCTAGGCTTCGTTCGTTCTAGGGATGCCAAGTCAAACCTGAAGTCTACCGTGCCCCACCCTTCCTTTCCGTTACTTCCACTAATCTCCCTATGGCTGTGTGGCAGCCTTATGAAAATGAAGAGCATGTGAGACACCCAGCTGACACACAGAATCTCAAAATAGGAAAACTACTATGATTGCTACAGTACACTGCACATAACGTATACACACATATGTGGACATTGACTTACTTTTTCTGAGACTCTTGCTGTGTATCCCAGGTTGGCCCACCACGATGCCGCTGAGGCTGACTATAAGCTGTCAACCTTCTGGTCCTACACCACAGCCAGTTCTATGTTAACCTTTTAATAGAGCATGTTCTAATTATTTGGGGTTTATATGGCTAGAGAAAATAAAGTTATTGCATTTCTAGGCTCCCACCTTTAAAAAATATTTCCCTTTTAAATTGTATCTTCCTAGATCCCACTCTGTTTGAGACAAGGTCTCCCTCTTTAGCCCAAGGTGGCTTCAAGCTTGTGGCAATCCCCCTGCCTAAGCCTCCTAAGTGCTGGTAGTTCAGGTGTGAGTCACCACACCTGTCTTAAGTTCAACATTTTTTGTTTTTATTCTTTTAACTTTATGACTGTGGGTGTTCTGCCTGCGTGTATGTCTGTGTACCATGTGTGTGCCCAGTGCCCTGAGACTGGAGTTATAGGTGGTTGTGAGCCACCCCGTGGGTGCTGGGAACCTAACTGAGCTCTCAGCAAGAATAGACAGGATTCTTAACCACAGAGCCATTTCTCCAGATCAGATCCAAACATTTTAAGATTTTACCTGCTAAGTAAAAAATCATTTCATAATTCACGGGGTGAAGATTATCCAATGCAAGAAGAATGTCCTGGCATTTAGAGAGCTCTGACTAAATGTGAAGAAGAAGCAGGTCGTCTGGTCAGCCCTGCAGTGGCCCCGTGCCCAGAGTCGCTTGTCTGAGCACAGTGGGATTCAGTCTGTCACCATCTCTGTGCTCAGTCAGCCCTGGTATACATGTGAATGCAATTTGCGACAGCCTTGGGCAAGACATTTAAATAGAGTAAGGGCCATGATAACAACCACAACCTAGCCGTTGGCTAACCCTGCAGGCAGGTGACATCAGGATGCGCACAGTTCCAAGCCCCAAGCGAGCCTTGTGTATTCTCTTTTAGCACTAGGCTACAAGGAAGCCCTAGGACACATAGACTTCTACCCGAATGGAGGACTGGATCAACCTGGGTGCCCCAAGACAATATTTGGAGGTAAGTGTTACCCTTTGTAAGACAGTAGTTTGGAAAGGAATATTAAAATATCTGATAGCAGGGAGGGGGTTGGAGGCAGGAGAATCAGGAGTTCAATCCCAGCTAAGAGGATCTGTCTCAAAAAACAAAACAAAAAACAAACAAGCAAGCAAACAAAAAACAACCAAAAAAATTACCTGATATCAATGGGGCACTGTAAATAGAAAACAGACAGCCTGAAAAAGTACACAATATTTTATAATAGAAATATATAATATATTATATATCTTTATAGCAAATTTATATAAATTTGTATTATTATTATATTATTACATATTACTATTATATACATTTCTTTATATTTAAAATAAATTATATTATTGCATTATAATTATTATTAGATTATATGTTGTTATGCAAATTTAATTATATTTAAAGAAATTTTGTATAAAATATATTTATATTATATATTTATATATAATATATAATAAAATATAAATAATTTTATGATTTTATATTTTAAAATATATTTTAAATGTTTTAAAATACATTTCAATTTTTTTCAATTTTTTTCTTTTTCTTTCTTTTCTTTTTTTTCTTTTTCAAAATTTTTTTTTTTGAGACATGGTTTCTCTGTATAGCCCTGGCTGTCCTGGAACTCACTCTGTAGACCAGGCTGGCCTCGAACAGAAATCTGTCTGCCTCTGCCTCCCAAGTGCTGGGATTAAAGGTGTGTACCATCACTGCCCGGCTTCAAATTAATATTTTAATATTTTAAAATAATATTTTATAGAGCTGGAGCAATCTCTCAGAGGTTAAGATCACTGGCTGCTTTTCCAGAGGTCTTGAGTTCAATTCCCAGCAATCACATGGTGGCTCATAACCATCTATAATGTGATCTAATGCCCTCTTCTAGTGTGCAGGCGTACATGCAGACAGAACATTGTATACATAATAAATAAATAAATAAATTTTTATTGTATGTACATTGGTGTTTTGCCTGCACACATTGCTGTGTGAGGGTGTCAGATCCCTGGAACTGAAGTTACAGGCAGGTATAACCTGCCTTGTGGGCTCTGGGGATCCACGTCAGGTCCTCTTGCAGGCAGGCACTTTGCCATCTGAGTCATCTCCCTGGCCCCTCTCTCTCCAGTGAGTGGATTGTCACCTTTCCCTTCCCCCAAAGACACACGTACCATGGGGCTTCTCTGTTTCCACCTCCCGTGCTTCTCATTAACCCACATCCTCAGTTTCTCTACACATGGTTTTGCCGGTGGGGAGGTTGAGTTCGAGGACTTTTCCTCAGCTCAGTCTTTCCCAAAGTCTTTCCCAGTGCTAGGTCCCACTAAGCCTGGCTTCTGCGAAATTCTTCCCTTCTGTGTTCTGAGACACCAGCTGAGACCCTAACCTTTCAATGGTCTCTGATCCCAGGATTTTCTGAGTGTAACTGCCCCCAGGCTGTCACAAGCATCTAGTTTTCTTCTCCCTTTAATATTTAATCTGCTTTTCTGGCTTCAGATTTCCCTTAGGAAATGGGAAGAATTGCTGGAAACCAGCTAAGCACATCTGCCCTGGATGCCATCTGCCAGGCCGCGTGCTTCTGAGGCCTTCAATCTTAGAATGCCTTTCTTCTTGCAGCTGCTGCCTATTGGTGCCCACTTGAGACCAATTCCAGAGAGGCAGTGTTCACAGGACTTAAAACCCAGGCTCATCCCTTTCCTAAACAAAACAACAACAAGAACAAACCACAACAGTTATCTTTATGTGTATGAGTGGGTGTCTGTGTGTGTATGTAGGAGCAGGTGCCTGAGGAGATCAGAGGAGTCACATTGCCTGGAACTGCACTGCAGGCAGTCCTGAGCTTCCCGGTGTGGGTGCTGGGAACTGAACTTGGGTCCTCTTGAAGAGCAACAGTCGTGTTATCACTGAGCCAGCTCTTCAGTCTCTTACTTCTGCTTCTTTTTTCCCCTTCTTTTGTTTCTGTTTTAGCCAGGGACTTGGCTCTGAGTCCCTCACTGCCCTGGTCGCCCTGGTATTTATGACATACCTCAGGCTGGCCTCAAACTCATGGCAGTCCTTGTCAGTGAATAACTGAGCTCTCACTCAGAGAGAGCAAGAGATAGGGTCTTTTTGTGTGTTATTTTATATTTTTCAAGACAGGGATTCTGCGTGTAGACCAGGCTGGTCTGGAACTCAGAGATCAGTCTGCCTCTTACCTCCTGACTGCTGGGATTAAAGGCTTTAGTATGTGAACACCACCATGCAAGATAGTTTATTTTGAAGTCAAATACAACGATCAAGGCCTAGCAATGTAATTACATGTTACCTCAAATCCGACAGTCATAGATTCATCAAGTTTACCTTTAATTTTTTATATTGTTTATTTGATGTCTTTGTCCAGTTACACAATTAAAAAATTCCCTCTCACCCTATTCCCCTTTCTCACCCCCTCCCATTCCTGCAAGAATTGTTCTCAACAGTTCCTACTTTCCTAGGGGTTTTCTCATTGAACATGGAGACAGCTTAGCATCATTCTTTTTGTTGTTTGTTTGGTTGGTTGGTTGGTTGGTTTTGTTTTTCGAGACAAGGTTTCTCTGTGTAGCTCTGGCTGTCCTAGAACTAGCTCTGTAGACCAGGCTGGTCTTGAACTCAGAGATCCATTGGCCTCTGCCTCCTGATTGCTGGAATTAAAGGTAAGTGCTACCATTGCCTGGCCAGCTTGGCACTCTTTCAGAGAGGCCTTCACCTTGTGTCCACATTTCTGAGTTTCTGACACACTTTCTCTCTTTGAAATAGTCTATTTTTCCTGTGTCTTTTGTCCGCTTGCAGCTCAGATTGAGCTCATTACGTAGCTGAGGATGACCTTGAATTCCTGATCCTCCTGCCTCCACCTCCCAAGTGTTAGGATGACAGGCGTGCACCACTGTGCCTGAGCCTAGGGGCTGTTTTTCTTGTCCTCTGTCTCCTTCTTCAGTGAGCCACACAGAGGCTTCTCTAATCTGCCATCTTACCCAGAAGTCCCTTTTTACCTTTGACAGTGAATGAGTACTGTGACCATGATAAGAACCACTCTTTGGCCCTTGACCTGTGGAGTCGCTGGTGTTATCAGTGCTGGCTAAAGACAGATTTCAGAAGCTCCTCACATAACTTCCATTTTAATCCTGAGAATCTACAACAGTGAACAAAATAGACACAGTTCTCATTTACAAAGGAACTATAGTTATTCTATAAAGGAGAGAAAAATATTTTTTAGAAAATTATTAAAAATTTATTTTACTTTTTTAAAACTGCATGTATTATTTAAAGATTATTTATTTATTTTATGTATATGAGTACACTGTAGCTGTCTTCAGACACACCAGAAGAGGGCATCAGATCCCATTACAGATGGTTGTGAGCCACCATGTGGTTGCTGGGATTTGAACTCAGGACCTCTGGTAGAGCAGTCAGTGCTCTTTACCGCTGAGCCATCTCTCCAGTCCTTAAAAATTTATTTGTGTGTGTGTGTGTGTGTGTGTGTGTGTGGAACCCTCAGAAGCCAGAGGAGGAGGTCAGATCCCCCAGAGCTGGAGTTACAGGTAGTTGTGAGTTGCCTGCCATGGGTATTAGGAACTAAACTCAGGTCCTTGGCAAGAGCAGCAAGAACAGTTAAGTGCTCTTAATCACTGAGACAATTCTCCAGACCAGAAAGTAGTTCTTGATAAAAACTAATGTAGGTATTTAGTGGTGAGTGGTGAGTTTTCTGAGAGCTCATAAGCTGGCCAGATATGTTGGTGCAGTCCTGGGATTCTAGCACTCAAGAGGCAGAGGCAGAAGGATGATGGGTTTGGGGCTAGTTTGGATAACACATTGTGATCCTCTCTCAAACAACCCAGGAATCTGTATGGGGGTGGGGGCGTTAGATAACAGAATAGGTTTATCAGAGTGGCTATGTTCATGACGGCTCTTAAATTGACCTTTCAAGTTTTGTTTCTATTAACAATTTCCCAAATAATAAGGTAAATTCATGACCAAGGCCAGTTTTGTGTCACTCTCCCTCTAAATAATAGGTAAGGAAAAAGTTAATAATGACTAATTTAGATTTCTATTACATTTTAAAAAATGTATGTGTGTGGTCACGTGTGCCCAGACGTTAGAAAATAGCTTGTGGAACTCAATTATCTCTTTCCACCATGTGGGACCCAGGGTTGGAATTCAGGCCATCAGCCTCGATGACAAGTGTCTTTGCCTGTTCAGCCATCCTGCCAGCCCTGAGTTGCTCTTTGGACAATGATTTTGATGGAAAAATCACTTTTCGGTGACCTTTTGATTAGCACTGTCCATGAGTTGTCACCTCGAGTGATGGACACAGTAGTTACTTAGTCTGTGACGCAACCTTGACAATTAGATCAGGGTTTTGAAGTTCTTCAGATTTGCAGGTGTGTTGGGGGCAAGGAGTGGTCCCAATTCTTGAGCCTCCTCTAAGTCAGCAGTATTCTGGAGTGGCCCTGAATCCTGCATTTCATTAAGTATAAATACAGTGAGGATATCCTGTTGCTCAAACATTAGATGGTAGTATGTGCATCTATGTGCATGGGTGAGGATGATTTCCTCACGGGTCCATGTGCCCATGCGTGCATGTGTGGAGGCTGGAGGATGGTTTCCTTGATCATTCCCCATGTTGTTTTTTGAGGCAGAATCTCTCATTGAACACAGAGCTCCCTATCTAAGCTAGACTGGCTGCCCAGCAAACCCTGGGGGCCCCGTGTCTCTACAAGTGTCACAGACATGTGTGGTGATGATCCAAACCCAGGGGTTCATGCTTGTATGGAGCCATCTCTTCAAACCTCCCTTTTAGTAATGCTGGAGATTGAATTTAGAGTGTAGTGCATACTAAGCAAGCACTGTCAGCTTTCCACACCCCCTTCTTTTTAAAGTAAATGTGCATGAACATTTGTGCATGAGTGTCTATAGAGGCCAAAAGAGGGCATTGGATCCCCTGGAGCTAGAGTTCCAGGTAGTTGTGAGCTGGCAGCATGTGTGCTGAAACAGAACTGGGGTCCTCTGGAGGAGCAGCACACACCCTGAAGCACCGAGCATCCCAGGTTTGCCTTTGTCCTGACAACCCCCTCTATATGATTTACTCTCCACCTTGCACTGGCCACAATGAATTCCTGTTTGCGGTTCTCATAGGACTAAGTGGAGTTGAGTACATGGAAGCTGTGCAGTGAATTCTGTGCAGTGCATGGCACTCAGGAGCTGTGGTCAAACATGGCGGTGTTTGTATAAAATGTGAAATGTGCTTTTCTGGTAAACGCTGCAACTGCTTTTGGTCCCTTTATAATCAAGGTATAAAGTACTTCAAGTGTGACCACCAGATGTCTGTCTTCCTGTACCTTGCATCCCTGCAAAATGAGTGCTCCATCACGGCCTATCCCTGCGACTCCTATCGGGATTATAGGAATGGCAAGTGTGTCAGCTGTGGCGCTGGACAAACTGTGTCCTGTCCCCTCCTGGGTAAGGCCGTGAAGTTCCCAGCTCTAATGTATAGTTAATTGTTTTCAGTTCCCAGAGTCATTTGCTCTCTGAAAACTTGTCTCAAATTGTATTTACTAAAGTTTTCACAGTCAGCTTTATATAGTCACTATTTGACATAAGGTCTTGCTATTTAGCTTAAGCTGGGTTGAGTTTTCTTTGTAACCCAGGCTAGCCATGACCTTGAGACCTCCACATGACCATAGCTTCCAGAATAGCAGGTATTACAAGAGTATATCACATGCTAAACATTATAACCAACTTTTCCTAGCCAATTTGTTCTCTGATCTCCTCTAGTCTTGAGTTATAGAGTTTATTAGGTTAGGGCATGACAGCTTAGCAGGGATGATAAGTCTGTGGCTAGTTTGGGCCAAAGAGAGGTACCCTCTTTTTCAAAAACAACATTAAAATACCACACACACACACACACACACACACACACACACACCAAAGCCAAAGCCAAAATAAACAACAGTTACCATCTACCTAGTGTTAGAACAATCTACATGGGTTTCCACTTGGAGGTTATTGCAGCCCTCCTGTTCTGTCATGAAGAAGAGGAAGAAGAGGAGGAGGAGGAGGAAGAGGAGGAGGAAGAGGAGGAGGAGGAGGAAGAGGAGGAGGAGGAGGAGGAGGAGGAAGAAGAAGAAGAAGAAGAAGAAGAAGAAGAAGAAGAAGAAGAAGAAGAAGAAGAAGAAGAAGAAGAAGAAGAAACTAGAGGGTTTGCAAGTCTACTTAGGCTTTGTACCACCTGTTCCTGTTAGGACAGGAGCGCCCACTCCGTGGATACGGCTCTCTGCTAGGGGAAGTCCACAGTGAGCCAGAGACCAGGCCCAGGGCTGAGCCTTTCAACAGGCTGTGGCTATGACTGCTTTCCCTCTACACACTGGCTCCTGCATCCACTCACAGGGCACTGTAGAGACCACTGAGGTGTTTTCCATAGAAATAGAGGAAATGTTATAGGTGGTCAGGACTTCAGGACTGGTGGCAATGGAGAGCAGTTTTACTGACAGACAGAGGCTTCACTAGGCAGCCTTGTCTCCTTCAGGCATTGGCCTGGTGGGAGACGTTCATGTGCTCAGTGACACGATTGCACATCGAGCCTATGTACACTTTATTTGCTTCATTTTAGTTCTTTAAGAAAGCCTTTAGTCACTGTGGTGGGGAATGGTGACAGAGTGGGAGGGAGTTGTTGCAAATGTAAGAAACTGTTCTCGCTTCCTCTGTGGCTTCCATGTTTATATAATACAGGTTGGTGTTTCTGGCTTGTTTTGTAGGCTACTATGCTGACAACTGGAAAGAGTACTTATGGGACAGAGATCCTCCAATGACGAAGGCTTTCTTTGACACGGCCGAGACAAAACCATACTGCAGTGAGTGGTAACTGTGTTGGGTGTGCTGTCTGACCCTGGCATTCTGGAGAGGACAGTGTCTCAGCTTTCTGGGTCCTTCCTGGAAAATGAGGATTGTGCTAGATAGAGCTATGGAGCTAAAAGGGCCCGAGAGCAACACAGCTTCTGTCCATAACAGTTGTAACATTGGTCAAGTTTCTTCTCCCTTCTGAGTGTCACGGCCCAGTTTGGTAAATGGAGCCAATTGTCTAGGTTATTAGGACTGAAGTAAGGCTAAGCCAAAGTGCCAGCATCCCAGGACAGTCACTGTCATCACTGGGCTCCTCCAGGAAATTGTTTCTAAAGAGATACGAAGCTGGGGTCGGGGACAAATGGGTGAGTTCTGTACTTGGATCAGTTCTGACCTACATGGGCACCTGAGCCTGCAGTTCACAGGCCACTGCCTGGGAGCACGGCTTGCTCGCTCCCTTCCTCTCCTCTCCTCTCCTCTCCTCTCCTCTCCTCTCCTCTCCTCTCCTCTCCTCTCCTCTCCTCTCCTCTCCTCTCCTCTCCTCTCCTCCCCTCCCCTCTCCTCTCCTCTCCTCTCCTCTCCTCTCCTCTCCTCTCCTCCCCTCCCCTCCCCTCCCCTCTCCTCTCCTCTCCTCTCCTCTCCTCTCCTCTTCTCTCCCTTCCTTCCTTCCTTTCTTCCTTCTTTCCTTTCTTCTTTCTTCCTTTCTTTTGATAATGTTTAATTTATTTTAGCTGCCTTTTCCCGTATTCCCTCCTTCATCCCTCTCTCCCCTCCCCTTCTCCACTTGATGCTCCCATTCCAGCCCCACATCCATACCTACCTATTTTATTTCCCTTTCCTAATGAGATCTATCTGTTGCTTTAGTCTCTTACTCTATACATAACCTCTGTGGCTCTCTGGATTGAAGCTTGGTCATCATCACTTAACAACCAGTACCCACATACAAGTGAATATATACCATAGTTGTCACATACAAGTGAATACATATCATAGTTGTCTTTCTGGGTCTGGGATTTTGTTACTCAGGATGATTTCTTTCTAGTTCCATTTGTTTGCAAATTTCATGATGTTATTTTGTTTTATCAGCCGAGTAATACTCCTTTGTGCAAAATGCACCACATTTTCTTTACCCATTCTTGTGTTGAGAGACATCTAGATTGTTTCCCATTTCTGGATATTATGTATAGGGGAGCACTGAACACAGCTGAGCAAGTGCCCTTGAGGCAGGATGAGGCGTCCTTTGGGTATATGCCTTAGAGTGGTGGAGCTGGATCTTGAGGTAGATTGACTCTCATCTTCCTGAGGAAGATGGATTTCCATAGTGGTGTATTAATTTGGGCTTCCACAAGCAGTGAATGACTGTTCTAATTCCACATCCTCACCAGCATGAACTGTCACTTCTGATGGTGTAAGAAGGAAAATCTCAGAGTAGTTTTGATTTGCATTTCTCTGATAACCAAGGATGTTAAACATTTTTTAAGTGCTTCTCAGCCACTTTTGAGAATTCTGTTTAGATCTGTACCCCAACTTTTTAAGTCGATACCTAATTTCTTGAGTTCTCTATGTATTTTGAATATTAGCCCTCTATTGGATGTGGAGTTGGTAAAAAAAAAAAAATCTTTTCCCATTCTGTAGGCTGCTTTGTCCAGGTGACAGTGTCATTTGCTGTGCTGAAGCTTCTAGGTTCCACGAGATCACACTTATTGTTGATCTTAGTGGCTGTGCTAACAGTGTTCTGTTCAGAAAGTCCTCTCCTGTGTCTATAGCTGTACCCAGATACACTATTCAAATAGACCCCGGTGGTGTGTTCTGGGTTCCCGAATGAAAGACACACACACACACACACACACACACACACACACACACACACACAGAGAGAGAGAGAGAGAGAGAGAGAGAGAGAGAGAGAGAGAGAGAGAGAGAGAGAGAGGCAACCTTTGTATCTTAATATGCCTTAAACAGCTCAATGGTTGGGCCACTTCCAAACCTCCACGTGGCTAACACTCTCCTCTCTGATATTCCTGAATTATTACTTACTAAAACCTATATTCCATCTTGGCTGCCCTGGACCCTTCCGGCTGAGTTCCACAGCACCTACATGGCGGCCATGTCCTCTGCTTGGCACCTTTCGGGTGTGGCCTCTACTCCTTTCCCAGCATGGCAGCTATCTCTCTTCCTGCTCCTTCCTCCAGTAATCTTAAAGTCCTCCCTCTAGCTCCCTGCTCAACCATTGGCTGCTGGCGACCTTATTTACTAATCAAAACCAACTGGGGGCAGGGTCCCTCAGGATCTTACTTATGAACGTGCAGATTCTCCTGCAATTTTGGGGACCGATTAACATAATACAAGCAGCATTAGCCCTAATCCACAACGTGTCAATGAGTTCAAGGCTGTTCTCCATTTTATCTTATATAAGGTTCAGTGTTTTATGTTGAGGTCTTTGATACAATTGGAGTTGATTTTATGCAGGGTGATATATATGAATTTATTTGCATTTTTCTACATGCAGATATCTGGTTTGGCCAGCACCATTTGTTGAGGATACTGTCTTTTTTTTCCCCATCATCTATTTCTGGCCTCTTTATCAAAACTCAGGTCTCCATAGGAGTATGTACTTACATCCTGGTCTTCCGCTTGATTCCTCTGGTCAGTGTCTGTACACCATGCTGTATTGTTGCTATTAGAGGTGTTGATAGCTCCAGCAGTTCTTTTATTAACCAGATATCCGGATTTTAGGTATCCTGTTTTTTTTGTGTAGCCCTGGCTGTCCTGGAACTCACTCTGTAGACCAGGCTGACCTTAAACTCAGAGATCTGCCTGCCTCTGCCTCCCAAGTACTAGGATTAAAGGTGTGAACCACCATGTCTAGCTCTCATCCTGATCCTGGTGTGTGTGTGTGTGTGTGTGTGTGTGTGTGCCTGTGTGTGTTTCCATAGGAAGCTGAAAATTGTCCTATCAAGAACTTCAAAGAATTGTGTTGTAATTTTGATGAGGACTGCACTGAATCTGTAGATTATTTTTGGTAGGATGGACATTTTTACTATATTAATCCTACTGATTCCCAAGCATGGGAGATCTTTCCACCTTCTGTGACTTGACATTTTTGATCATACAGTTTTTCACTTGCTTGGTTAGTGGTTTCTGCTGCAGAGCTGGGGATGAGGTGGGTGGCAGGGAGTTGACTTGTAGGGATGGAGGGAGAGGTGAGGCTCTGCTGTTAGCCCACCTGCTTCCCTGGCAGCAATGGCCCGTGGGATCCTGGGACCTGCCTGCTGGAGGGGAGGGGAGGTCGGGAGGTCGGGAGGGGAAGATCTGTGCGGTCCCCAGGAGATGGGAGCAGGAGAGGCAGGGGAGCTCTCAGCAGCAGGTAGAGCCAGGGATGAGACTGGATGATTGGATTTGGAGCAGCTGAGGGAAAGGTGAAGAGCTGGTGTTAACCAACCTGAATTTCTGACCAGAGTGGCCCGTGGGCTCCCAGGCAGTCAGCCTGTGAATATTTCAAATGCCCCCAGATATATAGTTATATAAAACTAATATAGAAATAAAATACTAAAGAATAAATCATAAAGAAAATTGTTTTAAAATAATTATTTGGTATATATGTATAATCTTATCATTTATTAAGGACAAAAGCACATTTGTATTCTGATGAGATAGATGTGCCTGCTTATTTTACATAAGGAGCTAATGTTTGGCTAAACATCTGATACTGCTGGATACAGGGCATCACTGGTGTCTTGCAGAGCTGATCATCATTCTGAGTTTAGAATAATCAGTGAGTATGTTGCTTTGCTGAATAAGCAGACCAAACTGGTAGAAAGTATGTCAGAAATATTTGGAAATTCTGTTATCCGAAGATAGAACTCCTCTAATGGTTTCTTAAAAACTATTTTATTTTCTAGGCAGTGATGGTGCACTTCTTTAATCCCAGCACTCAGGAGGTAGAGGCAGGTGGATTTCTGTGAATTCAAGGCCAGCTTGGTCTACAGTGCAAGTTTCAGGACAGCTAGGGCTACACAGAGAAACCCTATCTAAAAAAACAAAACCAAAAACAAACAACAAACAAACAAAAAACAAAAAACAAATAAACAAAATGTGGATGGGTATTTTGCTTAAATGTGTGCCTGTGTGCCATGTACTCAGTGCCTGCAGATGCCAAAAGAGGGTTCTAGATCTCTTCAGCGACTGAGAAACAGCTCTCAGTCACCATGTGGATGCTAGAAATTGAATACTGGTGCTTCTTACAAATAAAACTCAAGTCAACAATTCAAATAGTTTTTTTTAAAAGTGTGTGTGTGTGCGCGCGCACGCGAGCGCGCGCGCGTGCGTGTATGCATGCATGCTTGCGTGTGTGTGTGTGTGTGTGTGTGTGTGTGTGTGTGTGTGTGTGAAGTTCAAGGTCATTCCTGCCTACATAATGAGTTTGAAAGACCGGGCCTGAGAAACAATGTTAAAGACAAAAAGGAATTCTTCCTTGGGTCCTTGCAGAGAAACTCTAGAGGGCGAGAAAGGGATCTTGGCTTTTCTAACCTGACCCTCCTGGGGAGCCCTGAGATGCCTCTCTTATGGCTTCTCTTCTTGTTTTACAGTGTATCATTATTTTGTGGACATTATATCTTGGAACAAGAGCATAAGAAGAGGGTTCATTACAATCAAACTCAGAGGCAAAGATGGCAATATCACAGAATCCAGAATTGATCAGTAAGTTGGGCTCTGAACTTGGCGTTTTCTGGCTCAGACACTTTTCTCCTTAGCAGCCAGCGATAGATGCCATTCTCTGTGCTACAGGAGGCAGAGGGGACTTGCTGCTGGGCTTGCCTCTGCATGCTGTAAGTGCAGTTGGGACCACGACTCTCTCCCCATCTTCCCTCCACCGTTCCCTTTCTCTTCTGCGTGTCCTCTCTCTGTGTCCCTCTTGCTTGTCACTTTTCTTCCTTCTCTTTTCATTTATAGCAATCAAACAGTTAATAATAAAAACCATCCACACCCTCTCTAAGTTGAAGCCATAAAGGGCTGTGCCAGTTTAGGGGTGCTGGTGGACTGCACTGTAATCACATCACTTGGGAGTCAGAGGCAGGAGTTTTGTGGCACATATGAGGCTAGCCTGGTCTATCAGGGAGTCTACATCCAGCTGGACTTTTATAGCAAGTCTTGTTTCAAAAATCAAAAGGGGTTCAGCAGTTAAGCTCACTGGATCAGAGGACCCAGGCTCAGGTCTCAGCACCCACGTAGTGGCTCACAACCATCCATAACTACAGTTCCAGAGCATGCAATGCCCTCTTCTGTCCTCCAAGGGCATCAGGCACATACATGTGGTATACAGACAGACATGCAGACAAACACCTAATACATACAAACATCTACAAGAGTGTACAGACTGTACACAGAGATCAGAACTTTAATCAACACTCCATAAATCCATATAATTATGACTTGTCAATACACAGAACATTAATTTTTAAACATAGAGGAGTATACAACATAAAAAAGCTGAGTCCATGCTTGCTAAGGAGAATCTTGACAGGTTCTGTTTTTCAAATGTCTTCTTTTTGGAAACAAAGGTTAAAAACCAAGGAGGAAATTTAGAAATATTCAGTCATTTTGTATTTTAAAAATTTATTCATTTATTTGTTGGCTCATTTATTCACTTATTTGGGGACAAGTTCTTGTTTGGTTGGTTTCAAATGCATGATCCTCCTGCCTCAGCTTCCTGAGTGCAGGAACTTCAGATGTGTGCCTCTATTGCTGGCCCTAATTTTCAGTTTTCTGTAAGTGCATACTCATATGTACAGTTTTTGTTGTATGTATATATATTAATATGTATGTATTAATACTTTATTCCATCACTTTTCTAATCAAGGGAAGTTGGAGAGAAGCTCTTTACTTAAGCAAAAGAATGTGAGGGTCATTTATTCAAATGTGCAGGGTCTCCCGTGTCTTTGAGGTGCTTGGGCCACATGCATTAAACACTGAACAGAAGGTCATGGGCAACTGGAAATTGCTTTGTGGTTCATTGTAGGTAACTAGTATGTGGACGGATGGCTTGAGTTGGTTTTATTTGTCTATTTTTGGTGCTGGGAACTGGACCCAGGGCCTTGATCTTGAAAGTAGCTATGCTCCCCATGATGCCACCAAGGTCCATGAGCCTTCATCATGGAGAGTACATGCTCTGTCACGGACCTGCACCCCAGCCTGAAGGTGCTCGTGCTGGTGATTTTTTGTCAACCTGACATAGGCCAGGGTCATTTGGGAAAAGGGAGCCTTAATTGAGAAAGCCCCTCCATCAGATTGCCTGTAGGTATGTCTCTGCAGTCATTTCTTCAGTAACGATTGACATGAGAGAACCCAGCCCAGTCTGGAGGGCACCACCCCTGACATGTGGTCCTGAGTTACATAAGAAGGCCGGCTGGGCAGGCAGAGAGAGCAATCAGGCAAGCAGTGTTCTTCCAAAGCCTCTGCCTCAGTTCCTGCTGTGCTTGGGTTCTTGACTCAGTAAGTTCTCAGCAAGTAAGAGTTCCCTCAGTAAGCCAAATAAACACTCTCCCTCCCAAGTTGTTTTTGGTTATTTCTACTACCCAATAGGAAGCAAACTACAGCATTATCTTTAAAAATGCATCTTGGATTTATAATAGTAGTTTTTGGTTATCTAATTGAGTGTGTGGCACACATTGCCTAAAGAATTTCTAGCCTACTCTAAGATACTAATACCACAAATTCTACACATGAAGAAACTGAGGCTAGAGGGCCGAGTAGTTTAGCCAGAAGCACATACCTAGTTGGTGTCAGTGTGGCCAGAGTGGCAGCTCTGTTCACCAAGCTCCTGCATCACTGTATGGCTGGGTCTACTCCTCCCACTGAGCTACTTCCCCACCCCACCCCCACCCCACCCCACCCCATCCCCACCCCACCCCCACCCCCATCCCCATCCCCACCCCCACCCCGCCCCACCCCACCCCACCCCCACCCCACCCCCATCCCCACCCCCACCCCGCCCCACCCCACCCCACCCCACCCCCACCCCCACCCCACCCCACCCCCACCCCCACCCCATCCTCACCCCCACCCCACCCCACCCCACCCCCACCCCCACCCCACCCCATCCCCACCCCACCCCCACCCCACCCCCATCCCCACCCCACCCCCATCCCACCCCCACCCCGCCCCACCCCACCCCCACCCCACCCCCACCCCCACCCCATCCTCACCCCCACCCCACCCCACCCCCACCCCCACCCCATCCTCACCCCACCCCCATCCCCACCCCACCCCCACCCCACCCCCACCCCCATCCCCATCCCCACCCCCACCCCACCCCCACCCCCACCCCCACCCCACCCCACCCCACCCCCACCCCACCCCATCCCCACCCCACCCCCACCCCCATCCCCATCCCCACCCCCACCCCGCCCCACCCCACCCCCACCCCACCCCCACCCCACCCCTGCACTTAAAGTTTGTGAGCAGTGGTGTTTTTTAGGGTTCCCCACAGATTTGTTCCTGATCTGATATCCCTCTGTCTGGAGTGAGCTTGTGTTTTCTGGAAGGGCAGCAATAGGGAGGATATCTTGAGGAACAAGCCTCAGATAGTCATGGGCTTTGGGCTGAAGTGAGAGGACCAGAATGGAGAGCTGACCTGAAATCCAGCCTTTCAGAACACACAGCACCAAGGAATCTCAAGGACACTGTGCAGCCACACACAGTGACTGCGGCAGGACAGGGCTCTGACCAGATTCGGGTATTCATACCAGCAACTGCTTTCATGTCTCCTTTACGTACATCTGAGAGCTTTTATTCTATACTAAGTGAATGTCGGCCAACTGCAAATCCCGAAATTGGAATTTTGAAAAATCTTCCTGTTTGTTTTGGGACAGGGCCTCATATAATCCAGGCTGGTCTTGAACTCACTAGCTTTATCTTCTTGCCTTCACATTTTGATCAGGATTAAGGCCTTGCTCCAGTGAGTTGGTTCAATGGGCAGCAACACTGACTGCTCAGCCTGATGACCTGTCTGGTGGAAAAGAGAACCTAGTCCCACAAGTTGTCCTCTGGCCTACATTGTGCCATGGCGTGCACACAGGAGGTAGGGTGGGAGAGAAAGAGAAATAATAAATGTAATTTAAAATAGTTGTATATTAAAAGCTAAACTTTAAGAAAGAGAATAAGAAAATTCAAGTTGGAGACCCTAGGTGGGCCGAATGGTAAGAACAATGGGTTTGTTCTCCATAGCTCCATTCGTGCAAGCCCTTTGCTGTTGATCCAGGTGATCTCTGTTTGATCCAGTACTGAGAAATGGGGGAAAGTTGGAGCCTTAACATCTTCAATGCACATCCTTTGGCATTTCATTTTTTTTTAATGGTGAAAACATGTATTTTGAATTTGCAGCTGGACTTAATTTAGATGATCTCAATTTTGTTGGGCAAATCCAATGCATCATAACCTGAAACCCCAGCAGGGCTCTCTCTGGGGAGCCTTTGCACTGTTTTTATTTCTCTACCAAGCTGGAAATGGAAGCCACGGATAACCGACAAGCACCGTGTTTGGGGCAGTGGGTTGGCTCCAGACCTAGACCTCGGATTGGGATTAGGGGGTTCCACGGGTGTTTGTTACCCCACTGGAACCTCATCTGAGGCTTCATGGGGAGTGGCAGGGCCCTAAGAACTCTGAGCTGGTTTCGTCTCTGAACTGCTGCATCTAAGCCCTACCACACAGAGAGCCTGGACCTCACTGCAGCTGTGGCTGTGCCCGTAGATACAGACGCCAGGACCTCACTGCAGCTGTGGCTGTGCCCGTAGATACGGACGCCAGGACCTCACTGCAGCTGTGGCTGTGCCCGTAGATACAGACGCCAGGACCTCACTGCAGCTGTGGCTGTGCCCGTAGATACGGACGCCAGGACCTCACTGCAGCTGTGGCTGTGCCCGTAGATACGGACGCCAGGACCTCACTGCAGCTGTGGCTGTGCCCGTAGATACGGACGCCAGGACCTCACTGCAGCTGTGGCTGTGCCCGTAGATACGGACGCCAGGACCTCACTGCAGCTGTGGCTGTGCCCGTAGATACGGACGCCAGGACCTCACTGCAGCTGTGGCTGTGCCCGTAGATACGGACGCCAGGACCTCACTGCAGCTGTGGCTGTGCCCGTAGATACGGACGCCAGGACCTCACTGCAGCTGTGGCTGTGCCCGTAGATACGGACGCCAGGACCTCACTGCAGCTGTGGCTGTGCCCATAGATACGGACGCCAGGACCTCACTGCAGCTGTGGCTGTGCCCGTAGATACAGACGCCACCATGCACACAGTAAACAGTCACAGCAGCACACGTCCCCAGAGCCACTTTATAGGTCAGTAACTTCATTTAGGCAGTCCTAAAGTCCTTTGCTCATGAAAGTCAGCTTGGGTACACAAAATCAGAGTGTACTGATTTACAATCTCAGCACTTGCAAAGAACAGACAGGAGGATGAGGACTGGAGCAGAGAACCCCCACACGGTGTCTTACAACCATCTAGAAACTCCAGCTGTGGAGGAACCTGATGCCCTCATTTGACCTGCACAGGTGCCGGGCACACACGTGGTCCACATTCACACAAGCAGGCACAACACCCATACACATAAAAGAAGATAAATCTTTAACAAAGGAGAGGTCCAGACTTGTAGGCTGGAAGCCACTTTCTCTCATTAGTGATTTATATTATATTCATTTTAAATGAATATATATTCATCTTAATTCTATATATTCATTTTAAAATGTCATTTCTTCCTTCCAGTGAGCCATCTGCATTCCAGAAATACCATCAAGTGAGTCTCCTCGCAAGATTTAATCGAGATCTGGATAAAGTGGCAGAAATTTCCTTGTTGTTCTCCACAAGGTCTGTAGTAGGCCCGAAGTATAAACTCAGGGTCCTGCGAATGAAGCTGAGGTCCCTGGCCCATCCAGACAGGTGAGCCACATGCAGGTCTGACAAGCTCCTGTTCCCTTCCTCCCTTCCTTCTCTAGTTCCTTTTTTTTCTTTCTGAGACAGTCTTAAAATGTAGCCCAGGCTTCCCTCAAACCTGTGACAATTCTCCTGTCTCGCTTCCAAAGTGATGAATTTCTTTTACTTAAAAATTTAGGGTACTGCAAAAATATTTAGTAATACAAGTTTCTTTAAGAAGGTATTCACTGTGTCTTAAAACAGAGACTTTTAATTAATTGATTATTTATTTATTTACTGTTGGGCCTAGTATAGACCTGTATTTCTAGCTGGTCTGGAGGCGGAGGGGGAGGATCAAAGGTTTAAGAACTCAAGAGGCTACTTGAGTTCAAGACAAACCTGGGAAACTTATCCACACCCATTTCAAAAACAAAATGGAAAGACCAGAGTGTACTGATTTACAATCTCAGCACTTGCAAAGAACAGACAGGAGGATGAGGACTGGAGCAGAGAACCTGTGTTAGAGTCGTAGCACCCACACAGCGGTGTCTTACAACCATCTAGAAACTCCAGCTGTAGAGGAACCTGATGCCCTCATTTGACCTGCACAGGTGCCGGGCACACACATGGTCCACATTCACACAAGCAGCACAACACTCATACACATAAAAGAAGATAAATCTTTAACAAAGGAGTGGAGTAGAGTTGAGTGGAATTTCACATCCTACTCTCCTGCTCATGAGTGCTTTCCCTAGCTGTGGTGGTTTGAATATGCTTGGTCCATGAGAAGTGGCACTATTAGGAGGTGTGGCCTTGTTGGAGGAAGTGAGTCATTGTGGGGGTGGGCTTTGAGGTCCTATGCTTAAGTTCCATTGAGTGCAGAAGAGAGCCTTCTCCTGGCTACCTGAGGAAGACAGAGTCTCCTCTTGGCTGCCTTAAGATCAAGATGTAGAACTCTCAGCTCCTCCAGCACCATGTCTACCTGCATGCTACCATGCTTCCTGTCATGATGATAATGGACTGAACCTCTGAAACTGTAATTAAATGTTGTCCTTTATAAGAGTTGCCTTGGTTATGGTGTCTCTTCACAGAAATGAAACCCTAACTAAGACCCAAGTTGGTACCAGGGACTGAGGTATTGCTGTGATAGGTCTGACCATGCTTTTGTGTGGAGGAATGTAGATTTTGGAACTTTGGATTTGGAAAATAGTGGAATGCTTTAGGTGGGGCTTGATGGGCCATCCTGATAGAACTATGGTGCTGAGAGTGATTTCAACTGGGTGGAACTTGAGCAAAAGATCTCAAAGCCCGCCTACACAGTGACACACTTCTCCAACAAGGCCACACCTACTCCAACAAGGCCACATCTCCTAATAGTGCCACCCCTTTGGGCTGAGCTTATTCAAACCACCACATTATCTGTTGCATTAGAAGCTGCTGCTCTACAAGTTCACACTGTGAGGAGGTGATGAGGCTTACCTGACTAGACTGGGAGGTTTGTGTGAGCTCACTGACGAGGGTCTTCGCTTTCCCCAGGCCTCACTTGTGTCGATATGATCTCGTCCTTATGGAGAATGTCGAGACATTCTTCCAACCTATTCCGTGCTCCAAGCAGCAGATGTAGCTGCTGTTAAGACCTGTGGGCAGTGGTGACGTCAGGATCTCCTCAGCCACAGGCTTTTAATGCCTCATCCTACTTCGTCATGAAGGCTCCCAAAGCATGGGGGAAGAAAACCAAGGTTATTTTCGGCTGTGTTCCAAGGATGTCACATCACAAAATGTCAAAGGACCTGGGATTATGAAACAGCATTGGGAGAGGAGCCCCTAACTAGGGCGAGACAGAAATAGCCTAGCTCCCTACAGCAGAGCACTTTGTCTGGCTGCATCCTGAGGCCTCGCTTGTTCCCAACTGTCAAATCTGCTGCCTGTCACACCACACCCTCAGGTCGTGGGGCAAGCATCTAAGGGTGAAGTGAAGCCTGGAGGCCTCACCAGAAATCTGTGCTCCCTGTACCCAATCCTCTGCCATCCTGGCGTGAACTGGACCAGACTACCTCAGAGAACTGTGGGTCGGGAGGGCCGCCTGTGAAGAGTTTGTGAAATCCCTTGGGTCCTTGGGTGGACTTCTGTGAACATGCTTTTATTTTGATAGGGTTTAGCTTTCACGTAAAGACACACAATCTCTCTTTCTCAACACCAGCTCTCCTCCTGGACTGTTTGCCTTGGGGCCACAAGAAGGCTCAGGCTTGTCAAGCCTTTTCTGAAGGGATGCTGATAGCCAGAGGTATTGGTATGAGCTCATATCCCCGAGACCTGTGCTGCTAAGTGGAAGAAAGAGAAAAAAGAAGGGTAGCATTGCAGCAGTGACCTGGGCAGAGGAAAGGCTGGAGGGAAACTGGCCTGCTTTCACTGAAGTTGCGAAAGTTACAGGGTTGTTTTTCTGCTCTGGGATTGACCGTGCTAAGTGCACAGAGCCCTGTCCTCAGCTTCAGACATTTTTTTTTAAAAGCAGTCCTTAAGACTGTTTTCTTAAAAAAAAAAAAAAAAAAAAGCTGGGCAGTGGTGGCGCACACCTTTAACCCCAGCACTCGAGAGGAGAGGCAGGCAGATCTCTGTGAGTTCGAGGACAGCCTGGTCTACAGAGTGAGTTCCAGGGCAACCAGGGCTACACAGAGAAATTCTGTCTCCAAAACAAAAACAGACAAACAAAATGTTTTCTTTCCTTCCGACTGGTGTAATCCATAATTATTCCAGGAAATTCTTTAAGATGTATAGATGCAAAATAAAAATAAACTGTGCACAGTCCTGCCTGTTAGGGGGATTAGTGCTAGTCTTTAGACTTGTTGCTCAAACTTGTGGGGCCCAGCAGATTCAGAGTATAGGCAAAGAACCCTTGAGAAGTCTTCCCAGGCCTCCCTGGAGGCAGATGTGACTCCAAACATTTCTGAATGACAGTGGCAAACAGATGAAGAGGTCACAGAGGGCCAGGGATGGAGAGGGTAAAGTGAAAGTAGAACAGTTAGAGGGTTCAGATGTCTGGTGTGAAGGTGAGTCCCACTCACCCCACACTTGTGACCACTTGGGGAAGGTGTCACAGGCCCAGAACCTTTCTATTCACTGAATTGCCCCAGCTGTTGTAAAGAAATGGACACCGTGAACAAATGGATTGAAATCCACACTGTCTTAGTTTCTTTTCCTGTTGCTATGATAAAACACTCTGACAAAAACAATCGGACGGAGAAAGGGCTTGTTTTAGCTCACAGTTCAGGGCATATAGTCCACCAAGGCAGGAGTCATATCACTGCAACAGTCAGGAAGCAGGGAGATGAATGCATGCTTGCAAGTATTCAGCTCAGTTTCCTGACACATTTAAAAAATTATTATACTTTATTAATTTATAGTGTGTGTTTTTATTTGTGCACACATGTACACATGTCATACACAGTAACATGTGGAGTTCAGAAGGGAACTTGTGGGCGTCAGTTCTCTCCTTCCAATGTGTGGGTCCCAGGTATCTATCTGGTCATTAGGTTTAGAGGTAAGTATGTTTGCCAGCTGAGTCATCTCACTGGACCAGTTTCCCAGCTCTTACACTGTGGGACCTTAATGAGACGTGTGGCCACGCCCCAGGTTCTAGCCTGACTCCGCCCCAGCAGTCACAAACCTGCAGCCACACTCTCCCCACCTCCTGGTTACCTGACCACCCAACTCACAGTAACAGCACCCCTCAGTGTGTTCTCTCTCTCTCTTTCTCTCTTTCTCTCTCTCTCTCTCTCTCTCTCTCTCTCCCCCCCCCCCGATTGTTCTCCCCCGGCCCTCTTCTTTTTCTATTTCTCTGTCTCTCCATTTTCTCCCCTTTCCACGTGGTCATAGCTTTTCTTATCTATTTTATCCTCTTTCTTTGTCTTTCTATCTCTTTTCTCTTTCTATTTTCTTAATAATAAAACATCAAAGCTATGGGCCGCCTCTTATTAAACTTGCCCTACGGAGCTAGCTGGTACGCGCCGTCATCTGGGATTCAGCCACACAGACAGTCTGTGAGCACAGGTAACAGGCAGGGAAATCTACATCAGAATGGCTCTGCCTTCTGTGTGGCATTTCTCTGCTTGCCCGTGCGAGCCCACGTGCGGAGACCGGCCGGCGGTGTGACTGCCCGCTTCCCGTTAGGCTGAGGCACGAGTGCATCTTGCCTGCTTCTCCAAAAACCCCACGCAAAACCTCCGTGTCCGCCTGTGTCCTCTGCATATTCAGGCTACCTTGGCCCGAGAGCGAGGCCCAGGCGCTGCTGGCCTGGCCTGGCGCGTGCCCCTTCCCCCCCCCCCCCCCCGCATCCGTGCGCGCCAGCCCCCCACCCCGGGCTTTTCTTTCCCACATTACACAATTCAGATCTCCTGACTAGGGAATGGTGCCACCTACAATGACCAGATCTCCATAAATGTAATCAAGATCATTCCTGGGGCTGGACACATGGCTCAGTGGTTAAGAGCACTGACTACTCTTCCAGAGGTCCCAAGTTCAATTCCCAGCAACTACATGATGGCTCACAACTATCTGTAATGGGATCTGATGCCCTCTTCTGGTGTGTCTGAAGACAGCAACAGTGGACTCATATATATAAAAATAAATAAATCTTAAAAAAGAAAGATAATTTCCCATAGACATGAAACCCATTACTCAGGTGACTCTAACTTCCGTCAAGCTAACAGTTAATACTATAATCATCGTGGTAGTTTATTAGTCAGGAATATATATATATAATAGACTATGTATGCATAAATGGGATTTATTAGAATAGCGTACAGGCTGTGGTTGAGCTATTCCAATGAAGGCTGTCTACCAACAGAGAGTCTTAGAATCCAGTAGTTGTTCATGAGACTGTCTCAGCTAGTCTTCTGTATACAACAGAATCCTGAAGCAGCAGACTGTAATACCAGTGAAGGTATCACTGTCATCCAGAGCAAGCATGGAAAGACAGCAAGCTGCCTTCTTCCACGTCTTTTATATAGACCGGGCAAGAAGGTATGGCCCAGTTTAAAGGTGGATCTTCTCACTTCAAAGATTCAGATTAAAAGTGGGAACACTTCAAAATATTTAATTGAGGAAACAATTCCTCACAAGTGTTTCCAACCATTTGGGTTTTAGTTAACTCCAGATGTAGTCAAGTTGACAACCAAGGCATCCTAGAACTACACATCTCTCTGGCTTTTCTGCATAGGAAGAGTCACTCTGGGTGGAGGCAGGCTCTGTGTCATGCCTACACCTAAGGAGCCCACTGCCGCACTCCTCAGCTTTCTTCAAGCCCTTTGCACAGTGATTGTGGTGAGGGCCTTTGATTTTTTGTTCGATTGTTTTCTGGTTTTTTTTTTGTTGTTTGTTTGTTTTTCAAGACAGGGTTTCTCTGTGTAGCCCTGGCTGTCCTGGAACTCACTCTGTAGACCAGACTGGCCTCGAACTCAGAAATCTGCCTGCCTCTGCCTCTCAAATGCTGGGATTAAAGGCATACGCACCACTGCCCGGCTGGGGCTTTGACTTTTATTGGTCTTATATTAGCATAGCCACTTTTTGTCTCCTTTCCCTTGTCCCCAGAGGATCAAAATAACAGTTTGCAAACGTCAAGAGTGAGTTTTGTCAAATCACAAATTCTTTGGGCTCCTGTGTTTTTAGTATAGTACTTTTATAGTACAGTACTTTAGCTTTTGTAGACCCTGGGTAACTACAATGGAATGAATAAGAAAGCAAGTCTGTTGTGCAGTGGGGACATGTTCCAATGACTTCCAGATAATGGTGATAGGCAAGTGAAGCCAGTCAGAGGGGTGACAACTCACTTCTCCAAACCTTTTCCTTCCTTGAAAACATTTGTTTACCTGAGTCAGGGTTTTGCTATGAAGCTCCAGCTAGGTTTGAACTCGGGATCTTTTTACCTCAGCCTCCCTGGACCTGGGATTATACAGGTGTGTTGTGAGGCAGTGGACCGTGGGAAGTAACCTGGTCCTCAGTTGACCTAAAGGCTCTGAAGGGATGGTAAGGAGCTTTGTCTGCTCCTGGGTACCATGCCCCTATCACATAGCCACACACCCCCATAGATTTGTGGTCACATAATGGAAATGCTCTAAGCCCTTCCACATGTAGATGGAGGCATCCCTAACTTCTCAGTCCAAGACAGGAAAAGAGACATGGCCTGTGGTCACATAGGCTCAAGACAGAGATCTCCATGCTAATGAGTTACCAAGAGGCCTGGAGAGCATTGCCAATAAGATTCCCTTCCTAGACATTCCTCCCTGCAGAAGGTATATATTCTCAGGCCCACTCTGAGAAGTGGGGTTTGGTTCTGCACATCCACTTTCCGCCATGACAATAAATGCTTTAAAACAATGGACTGTCTCTTTTCAGATCTGCTGTGGGTAGCCATGGGGAAGGCCTTCACCTACAGAACACTGTCTAGTCTCCGGTAGAAGGCCTCTCTCTCTGTGCTCCCAGCCACAACCACTGTCAAGCCTACTGCCCATCAAACCAAGGACTAGCTGGAGTTCCCTTTTCCTTCACCCCACCCCCGGCCCCTGGCTAGATTCAGCCCATGGGCCCCCCCCCCCACTCCATTCTCAGCTCTTCAGAGACTCCCAGCAGTGCCTGCGAACTCCACAGCCCCAGTCTCTTCGCAGTCCAGCAGACCCCAGTCAGTTCCAGCCTTCCCACACCTCAGACTGCACTTTCCTACCCCCAGTTGTGTCCAGGGCTTCCCTATGGCCCAACACCTGCAGGCAGCTGTGTGGGGTAAGCGCAGTCAAACTTCCCTTGTTCTGCTTTCCCAAGCGACCTTGCCCAGTGGCTGAGTGAATGCAGACCCACAACTCTACAGTGTGGGCCACCATGCCTGGCATCAAGGAACTTTGGGATCCATTGCTGTCTTTGCCTCTCCTCTGCAAAGCATCACATGCTCTTGCCTGATGAGCCATCTCTCCAGCCCTCACTCTCACTGACACGTGAGGCTCACCAGTGAGCAGGCTGCCCAGTGAGCTCTAATCATGCATGTCTGTGGTAGTGTGGTGTGTGTGTGTGTGTGTATGTGTACATGCATACACTAAATCAAATGTTCTAGAGGTACTCCTTTCAAGTGCTCTATGGAGATCTCATTACATCAGGAAAGGGGTGCTAATGACAAAGGATGAGGTCAATGCCTGACTGAATTACAACTCTCGGAACAACTTGCACTTCCTCTCTTCCCATTCTCTCCCTGTCTGACAGTTCAGTATGAAGCCTGGCCAGCTCTGCCAGACTGCATGAGCATGGGCTGTAAGCGAGGAGCCACAGGGAGGCTGATGTAGCTGGCCTGGCAGGCTGGGATGGCTCAGAAGGTACTGGGTAAGGGTTCTGAAGGGCTGGAGAGACAGAAATCAGGGAAAAGTGAGAATCACAGAGGGGTGTGTGTGTGTGTGTGTGTGTGTGTGTGTGTAGTAGTAGTAGTAGTAGTAGTAGTAGTAGTAGTAGTAGTAGGGCTAATGATGCAATGAAGGGGAGATAAATTCCCCCACTTTCTTAGTAGAAATATATACAGATATGTACAAAGAGAAAAGTGTGTAAAATTCACCTCTATGTGCTCATTACCCAACTTCACTAATAGCATGTGTAATCTTGCTGTGGAAACCCTGTCTTGTTATTTTCATATAAAGACATTGAATAATTTATCTCTCCCACCCCGCCCCGTTCTCTTCTATCCCTATTTTCTCTCCAGTGTCTCATATATCCTAGGCTGGTCTCAAACTCAGTATTTAACCAAGGGTGACCTTGGACTTCTGACCTTTTTGCTTCAACCTCCTAAGTGAGCGGATGGGTGTTTGCAACTATGCCCTGGGACAGAAACCAGGATTTTGTGCATGCAAGGTGAGCATTTTACCAGCTAATTTACCTTCTTAGCTCAGTGTAAATACTTGGTTTTATTTTTGTTTTGAGAAAGGGGGGTTATGATAGTTTGAATGGGAATGGTCCCCATAGGCTCATATATTTGAGTACTTGGTACCCAGTAGGTGAAACTGTTTAGGAAGGATTAGGAGGAGTGGCCTTGGAAGAGGTGTGCTGCTGGGCGTGGGCTTGGATGTTTCAAAAGCCTATGCAGGTCCAGTCTCTCTTCTCTGCCTCCGACTCATGGATAGATGTGAGTTCTCAGCTATTTCTCCCTCACCAAGCCTGTCTGTCTACTACTATGCTTCCCACTGTGATGACCATGAACTAATCCTCTGAAAATGTAAGCAAGCCCCCAGTTAAATGGTTTTTTAGGTTGCCTTGGTCATGGTGTCTTATCACAACAACAGACTGGTAACTAAGACAGAGTCCCATTGTGTTTTGTCTGAGGCTGACCTTGAATTTGTAAACTACCTGCCTCAGCTTTCAAGTTGTCACTATGCCTTGCTTTACTTTACCTCAGTATCTTAAAAAGATAAAGTAGACCCCCTCTCCTTCTAATAAACAATTCATAGTACATTCTGTTCTATTCTGTTTTTTTGAGACAGGTTTTCTCTTGTAGCCCTGACTGTCCTGGAACTCACTCTGTAGACCAGTCCGACATTGAAATCAGAGCTCTGCCTGCCTCTGCCTCCTGAGTGCTGGGATTGAAAGCGTGCGCTGCCCCCACCTTACCCCCACATCCTGGCTCACAGTATGTTCTTAATTCTGTCACTTGTTTGCCTGTTAGTCTCCCCACTCTGCTGCTGTAACTGAATCTTAGTTAATGTCTATTGGGGCCCTTCTCATTCACACCACCACACTATACCAGCTCGGGGTATGTAAAACTGCCCCTTTCTTTTAGGAAGCATCTTAATATCCCATTTTTGAATGCGCCTTAAGTAACCTCCTAGTCCTGAGATGACCGACGTTTGGGTTGTTCCCAGTCTCTTGATATCAGAACAAGGCCAAGCATATTTGTGGGTTCAATTCTTGGATGTCAAGTTGCTAGGATTTTGTACTCTCAAATTTTGATGCATGCGCCCCGTTTGATCCAAAGAAGTGCTCTGAAGTGCTTTTTACTTTTCGACTCTGAAGAACTCACCCAGGTGGTCAGTCTTGTGTTCTATCACTTCAAGTCTCCACTGTGCAGCTTGTCCCTCTTGCCCTGTCCCCACTGCTGTGGTCCTTCCTGCCCCCCACCCCCCTGAGGTATTTACTGTTAACTTGGAGCATACTCTAACCACCTGCTCTGACATGTCAACATTCTCAAACAAGAATGGACACGTTCCCTCCTTTTCTCCTCCTCCCTGTTTTTTGAAGACAGTTTCTCACTGTAACCCCAGGCTGTCCTCAGCCTCCATTCTGCCTCAGTGTCCCACGTGCTGGGACTGCAGACATGCACCTCGATGTCTGACTAACAGAATGGTTGTTCCTAAATGCTTCCAGGCTTATCTCCCCTCAGTTTACTGGAGCCCCCCCTCTCCCTCCCCCCCCCGCCCCCCGCCATCTTCTAGCACTCTCCAAGTGGTCGATTGCCAAACATTTCTCCCAAACTTTGGGCTACCCTGAAGGTCGGCTTACTTAGGGCCAGCTCACTTGCCCCTCTGCGTGCTCATCCTAGACAGTAAACTCAATGCTCACCTCTTTCAGATTTCACACAGTGCGAGGCCCACACTAGTTTTGGATATTTGAATCTGGGTTTTCTTTTGGGAGATGTCATTCTCACTACCTGCCTACCCTGCCCCTTTCTGAATTTTTGCTTAGTATTTAAAGATGACTGAACCCCGGGCCCTCCTTCTTCTCTTCAAGTGCTGGGGTCAGTAACATGAACACCATGTCCAGCACCACAGACTCTAAGATTCAGATGTGATGTGTGTGTTACAGGTTTGTACACGCTAGCTCCTAGACCAGAGTTATAGCAGTAAAGTTTTTCATCCGTTAAGGCATACTGAAATGTGTTTATGAGGATTGGGGATAATGAGCACACTTCAGATCCTGAATAGAAGGCACATCTGTTTATTTCTGTGGTGGTCTTTACCTTCTCTCCACACCATCGGTGCCAGTTCCACATTTGTTGGCTACATTTGTTTTGTGTGACAGACTGTGGACAAGACTGACCGCCATGCTGCAAGTCAGGTGTGGCAGGCTCACGACTCACCCCTAGATCTCCCAGCTCTGTCTCGGAGCAGCCGGGTAGCGTTGGAGGTGTTCGGTGCACATAGCTGGGAGCGCTTTGGACTAGTCAGCGATCAGTCCCTGGCGGAGGCGGGGCCTGCAGCGGGTCGAGGGCGGGGCTTTGCGACGGCCACGCCCTGCTCGTCCAAGAACGCGCTCCGCCCGCGCAGTCGGCGCACGGGGAGGGCTCTGCGTTGCCAAGCGGGGAGCGCGCTCTCCCGCCCGGCCGCGGCATGCGCGCGCTGCTCGGCTTGCTCCTGGTATTCGGAGGCTGCACCTTCGCGCTATACCTGCTCTCCGCGCGGCTACCCTTGGGGCGGAGATTGGGGTCAGCCGGGGAGCCCGAAGACCGGTAAGAGGGCGGCGGCCCGGGCGGAGGTCGGAGGGTTGGCAGTGATGCCTCGGGGCCCTGGCACTTCTCTGCACGCGTGGTCGCCTTTCAGCCCCCAGCCATCTCGGCCACCGTGGCCCTCCTTCCTCAACACACTTTACCACAGCAGCCAGTCTTCAGAGGTGCAGCCCGGACTTCGGGTGGGGTGACTAGGCTATGATCCAGTCTGCCCTCTTCCTGCCTGACTCTGCTTCCCATGACAGCTGAGCGAGTCAGGAGGCAGAAGACTTGCCGGTCGGGTTTCCGACTGCTGTTTATTACTAGCAAAGTGCATAGAGTGTGTCTGGCACGTTGCCGCATTACCAAGAGGCGTAACTAGCATTTGAGCTGTTTTCAGTTACCATTGTCTTCTAATGGAGCTGAAAAAGCTCTCATGTGGATGTCAGAGGTACTCATGAGAACTAGGAGGAGGTGCTCATAGTTTATCTCTGCCGGAGCAAAGAACTGTTGAGATGGCAGAGGCAGGGTAGTTTTTGTACTGTGACCTTTGGATTGGATTCTCAATGTACCAGGCCTAGAGCAGGGGGTGAAGAGGGAGGAGGCTCTTGGAAAGGGTTGGCCTCCAGCCATGTTATCAAAAAAGCTGTATTTATTATGATGGGAGGTATACTTCCACGGGGAATCTTTTAAAATGACGAAATGGTTGTTTTGCCTAGTACATCTGGGCAACATGCAGTCTAAATAGTTCTGGGTTTGCTTGGGAGAGGGTCTCCTAGAAAGGGAGGCAATTCACGATGATGTGCATTTGCCTGGAGATGAATAGACTTATGTCTTCGGACAAGATAAAAAAAAAAAGACTGAGGATGTAAATCAGTGCTAGAGCCCATGCTCAGCATGTTGGAGGCTGTGGGGTTCCATCTTAAAACCCCTAAATAAGTAAAGAGGGAATTTAGTGGTTATCCAGCACCAGACCCTTTTTAGGCAAGGAAAATGAGTCCCACAGTCACTCCAAGGTCATACTAGAGCAGGGTAGAGCGAGGGTAGCAGCCCAGGGCCCTCGCTCCCATGCTGGGCTCTCCTATCTGCCCCTGTGTGTTATATTGGGTCGGCTGTTATCTTGAGTTCTTTCTGGGTATGACAGCCATCTCATGTTTACAAACTTATTCTGCGAAGAAGATACACTTATGACTTTCTTAGGCACCTGGTGTCTCTGGACTCCACGCTTCCATCTGATTTTCCAACCCGTAGGTCCCTGTGGTTCCCCTCAGATCTGGCCGAGCTGCGGGAGCTCTCTGAGGTCCTTCGAGAGTACCGGAAAGAGCACCAGGCCTATGTGTTCCTGCTCTTCTGCAGTGCCTACCTCTACAAACAGGGCTTTGCCATCCCTGGCTCCAGCTTCCTGGTCAGTGTCCTGCCCTCTTTCCAGCTGGGTTTGCTTTCCTGTAAAATGTGGCTGCTCCCCCAGAAATCCCTTTAGCTGAGTGGCAGGATGAAGAAACGTGGGTGTGGAGAGGCAGGCTCGAGTGTGCACTGGGCACTTATTGATACTCCAAGCTTCCTACTGTCCTGTCTCTCTCTCCTCCCCAGTAGCTTATTCTATACCAGATTCTGCTTAGATCTATCTAAGCACAGGTGAGTTTTTAGGGCTGGCCCTGGATTGACTTGCCCAGAATTGGGGTGCATTTTAGTCGTGCCTAGTGAGAGCTTGGCTGTGAGGCTGTCTCTCACATGTAGGATGGAGGAGAGATAGCACAATACCCAGGGTATATATAGCAAGGACTGTGTAGGACTCATGGTTAGTGTGTGCCGAAGCCTCAGCCTCACTGCCGAGGCCCCCTCTTTCATCGGCTTACCTGTGCTTATTCGTTCATTCACTTGCTCATGTCTTTTAAAAGACTTGTTTTTTATTTATGTGCATGTCTGTATACATGTGTATGAATGACTGTGGAGTCAGAAGATGGCGCCAGATCCCCCTGAAACTGGAGTAACAGGCAGTTGTCAGCCACCCAGTGTGGGTGCTGGGAACCAGACACTGGTCCTCCACAACAACAGACAGCAACCTTAGTCCCATCTATCAAGTTTATGTTTTGAGATGAGGTCTCACTCTGTAGCACAGACTGGTCTGGAACTCATTTTCTAGCTCAGGCTGGCCTTTTATTCAAAGCAATCCTCCTGCCTCAGCCTTCCAATTGCTGAGGTTATGGGTGTGTGCCAGTACACTTGGCCTTTCCCATGTGCTTTCTCCAGGATACCATACTTTGAGGCAGGATGATAATTACTAGCCAAACTGCATGTGTGAAGTATTAACTTCTTCATCTTTGTGAAATTAAGGTCAGTTAGAACTGTGGCCAAAATGGAAGTTCAGTGTGATCTTATTAATCAGACGACAAAGAAAGCATTTCCCATGGATTCATGGTCTGTACAACAGTATTAGCTTGTGAGCTTCATTTCCTTTCATTTGGTGCCCCAGGGACTGCAGGGTACCTGTACCCCTTGCCACAGCCAGGTAATGTCTGCACATGGTCTCCTTTGTAGCCTGCCAATGCCCACCGAACTCTACGCCCTGACCTTGTAAAGCCGAGGAACCCCAGGCAAGACTTACAGTGCCCCGCTTTCATTCACCCCTTTAGAGTGGTCTTTGGGTTTGGGGCTGTGAAAACCACTGAAAGGGGAGGCGCTAAGTTCAGGCTCCAGGACAAGCCCCCTGGAAGCTGCTAGATGCTCCCCTAGCTGAGGCTGCTTTCTTTGCAGAATGTCTTGGCTGGTGCCTTGTTCGGGCCATGGCTGGGACTTTTGCTGTGCTGCGTGTTGACATCTGTGGGTGCCACAGGCTGCTACCTGCTTTCCAGTATTTTCGGCAAACAGCTGGTCATCTCCTACTTTCCTGATAAAGTGGCTCTGCTGCAGAGGAAGGTAAGGTGGGGGCACACCTGAGCACTGGGTCCCCGAGTATCAGCTCATGGGCTGAGAGGAGTGTAGCGCTGGAATTTCCCACAGTGCTCCTTCACCCCACCTGGGAGCTGGGAAGGGTTGGTTCTTTTGATGTCTTTAGGAAGCACAGACCTGTGACCAAACCTTAGTTCTTGTCATTACCTGCTCTGTGGCTTTGAGACTGCTCTGGTTCCTGGAGACAATGTTTTTATTTATTACTTTATTTAATTTTGTGTATGTGTGTGTGTAGGCTTGTGTATGTGTGAGCACACGTGGAAGCCAGAGGTTTACTTCTGATATTCTGCAATCACTGTCTACTTTGTTTTTGAAGACAGTCTTACTGAGCCTAGAGCTCACTGATTTGACTAGAGTAGCTGGCCAGCAGGCCTCATGGACCCTTCTGTCTCCCAGCACTGGGATTCCAGGCCTCTGCCTCTGCCCCAGGCTTTCTGTTTGTTTGTTTGACATGGGTACTGGTGACCAAAGGCAGATCCTTATGCTGACAGGGCAAACACCTTACTTCTGAGCTATGTCCCCAGCCAAGCTTTTGGTTTTTTTGGCCTCAAACTCATGTGAGTCCTCCTGTTTCAGCCCCTGAATTGGAGTGCTGGGGTTGTGGGAGCCACCGTCTGGCGGTGGTGGGGTACTTGTGCAGCTGGAGAGGAGTTGGAAGGAGCAGTCCAGCCTCAGGCAGGAGAGGAGTTGGAAGGAGCGGTCCAGCCTCAGGCCTTGCAGCAGAGCTGATTCTGTTCCTGACGCTGTCTCGCTCTCTCTGCAGGTGGAGGAGAACAGAAACAGCCTATTCTTTTTCCTGCTGTTTCTCAGACTCTTCCCCATGACACCAAACTGGTTCCTGAACCTCTCAGCCCCGATTCTGAACATCCCCATTGTGCAGTTTTTCTTCTCAGTGCTTATCGGTAAGATGGGGATGGGGGTAGGGTTGTCGTGATGGCACTGTCCTTGTCACCTGCCAGTGGGCCATGTGCTTGCCTTAGAACAGCATTTTCAAGCCTGAACTTGACACAGTTCTCTCTCTAATTTCAAACCTCCTCTGGCTTCAATAGGAAACCCATACAAATACTTTTGGAACAATTAAGGATTGTTCACCTTATGTCCATAGTGTTTCTTGTGTGCCCAGATGTGTTGGGCACTGGAATTGGACAGGATCATCTCCGTAAAGCACATGACTTGGTTCTAAAATGTGCTAGCAGGCTGAAAGGCTAGCTCAGAGCAAGGGACTTCCTTTCTGGCACCAGCCCTTTTGCTAAGAGAGGCCCAGCATCAGGGAAGCTCCTGTCTACCTTTGGAGAACTGCACAGCCATTAGCGAGTCGCTTTCCCTCAGGAAGCCACTAAACTGGATTAGAGCTGGGTTAGGAGCAGTGTTTCTTGACATGTGGGCTTCGGGCCTCCTTTACTGGCAAGTTAAAGTGATAACATCCCATCATGGGTGTTAATGTCTCACTGCAGTAAATTACCACCCTCCTTAAACCATGGGCAGAGGTGCCCAGACCTTTCTTAGAGTGTGGAAGGAATGATGCTCAGGGTTTAATGTCTAAGTTAACAAATGTGTGGCAGGGCAGGCGTTATTAATAGGGATGTCTGAGAGAAGCGGAAGGAGGCTGACCACAGTTCTAATCGATGCAGCTTGCTGAGTCCCTCAGCACCTCAGCTAATGGGGCTTAACAGCTTGCCATTATGGAAGCATCACCACGGTGGAAAGACTCTGGAGACAGAATTCCTTCCTGAGGGCCAAGCTGTGTGACCTTGAGTGCTCTGACCACTATTTCCCATACACCTCTTCGCTACAGTAGAGGAACGGGGTTAGCAGGCTTCCAGCCAACCAGAAGCTAGGGGTGGGGCAAGGAAGAGGCTTCTGATGCACTGCAGAAGCAAGGAACCAGGTCTCTGAGGTGGATGCCTAAGAATGTATCTTGACTTATTATTATTATTATTATTGTTGTTGTTGTTGTTTGCAATATAGCATAGTCTGGCTTCAAGCTTTCAGTCTTTTTGCCTCAGCCTTCCAGGTTCCAGGAGCATCGGCACCCACCACACTTAGCTTTAGATTTCTCTCTGAAACAGGGTCTCGCTGTGGAGCTCTGGCTGGCACTCACTTCACTCTAGACCTTGGAATTCCTGGAGCTCCACCTGCCTCCACCCCAAGTGCTGTGCTAAAGGCGTGCTCTGTTTTGCCTGACATACATCTTTTTGTGTCTTAAACATTACAGGGTTCTTGGTTGTTTTTATTTTTGAGCATGTTGTCCAGGCTGGCCTTGAATTTGTTGCTATTCTCCTGCCTCAGCATCTGTTTACTGAGATTATAAGCAAGTGTCAGCAAGCTTGACTCTAAGGAATGGTTATGCCGTACACTGTTTGGCCACCAGCCTCTGGAGTCCAGTGCTGTGCTGAATTCTCAGAGTGCAGAACGTACAAAGTTGTACTTGGAAGAAACTTGTTTTGTTTGCCTGGTATTGAAGCATTTTAATGCATGCTGAAAATTTCATGTTGCCAGGATCCTTCCTCCTGTTTGGCTCTTTGGTCCCACCTAACGCAGACGTGCAAACTTCAGCAGTTTGTCTATGTAAAAGCAAGGAACTTTATGTGAGAAATGACCTTGCCTTTCTTTTCTAAAACACGTATGGGAAAGGGCAGCTTACTGAGTTTTTCCCCCTGTGTGATAAGTACATTTTCCTTATTGTGATTGATATATATATATAAAATGCCTTTTGTCGGGTAAGGTAGGTATGTACAGGAAGTATGAGGAGAAAAGAGAGGGGTTAAGAGTTGGACAGACAGCTAGGTTCCCTGTTCTGAATTCCTGGCCACCTGCCCTGTTAATGACCGTCTCCACTTTCCAATTTCCAGGTTTGATCCCATACAATTTCATCTGTGTGCAGACAGGCTCCATCCTGTCCACCCTCACCTCTCTGGATGCCCTCTTCTCTTGGGAGACTGTCTTGAAGCTGTTGGCCATCGCCCTGGTCGCTTTGGTTCCTGGAACGCTCATCAAAAAATGTAGCCAGAAGCACCTGGCGCTGAGTGAAACAAGCAACATCGGCCGCCTGGACGGCAGGAAGGACGTGTGACGTGGGTTCTGTGTTTACAGGGCCCCGGACTGTGCCACTGGTCCTTTTGATGTCCTCATTGTGTTTTAATTACTCTCAAAAGATGAGGTGGACAGTGCTCTAGTGTGTACAGAGGTCTGTTAGAAGGGCATTCTGTCCTGTTCAGCAGGTTCTATGAAATGGACTGCTTTCTAGAAAACCTATCCAGTGTCTGTCGGGCTTGCCTCTTGCCAGTCCCTGAGATGTCTTGGGAGAAGATGCTGGTGGCCTTTTTGGACAGGCTGTGTGTCCTCTGTTACTCTGTTGAAGAATGTCCTCTCTACCTTTTTGCTGATGATCTACCTCTCCATAAGCCAAGGGAAACATGACGAGCTGCCTGGGTCTTACACGCGGTGTAAGTGCAGTGATTCCTGCCATACCCCTGTTCACAGATACTTCTATCCATGTTTATTCTCCTAGTAGTTATATGTCTTGTTAGGCTGATTCAAACATGATTAAAAATTAATGGAAGCCAGCCTTGCATATTCTGAATGTGTTCAGAGGAAATTCTTCCCATCTAAAGGTCCTGCTCTGTCTCATCAGAATCAAATGGCCATCTATATTTTCTTCCTGGAAATCCCTTCTACTTCCTCTTACTGGATGTATGGGGTCAGTAAACAAGGCTGTCAGACAGTGTGCCCTATGTGCATTTTTTATTTTGCCATTTGCTGAGAAGAGCTAAGGAATAGTTATACTTCAAAATTCAAAAAGGAGAAGGCAGTGTGATTGCCTATCTGTTTTGTGGTCACTTAGAGCTGTGATTGTGTCTTCCAGCTAGGGGCACTGGGCTGTGGACACCAGCACCTGAGCTGATAGCTCTGTGGCCTTGGGCCTTGTGGGAACAACTCACCACAAGGACTTAACAGAACTGCCCTCTAAGACATCACCTGTGGGCTGCTGTGTTTGTCTCAAGACTGGGCTCGGCTGAGAGTCTTGTCAAGGTTTTCTAAGCCTGCTGTGCCTGTATAAATTCTTGGGCATTCTCAGGTTCTACAATAAGAGTGGAGTTCCACATCGTGGCTTTTCTTTCATTTTTTTAAAAGAAGTGTTTCTTTTAAAAAGGCGGCTTTCTAATGAGGTGGTGGGGAGGTGGAGACTGTGCTTTGAAGACCGGTTCTGTAGCATGTTGGAATAGAGAGGGAAGGAGAGAAGAGGGAGTTTCTCCGTTTGCACCTGTGCCTTCTTTATCCCCTTTCAGGCTCCCCAGATTTGTGTCCCCAGGATCTTGCACAAGTGTGCCTTACCAGGTGTGAGCTCCCAGGGGATGAGCTTTCCCAAATCCAGAGACATAAATGTTCTGCATTGAAGACAGATTCCATAAGAGCATGTCTGCACATATTGCAGACTCACAACTGCCCTTACCAGAGGGAGCAGAACTGGCTGAAAAAATACAATCCAAAAGGCTAGCTTAGCTTTTCACTCTCAGCAGCTTCTGACGGAATTATGCCAGCTTCCCATTTCCCTCTCTTGGCTTCGGTAAGAGTGATGTCATTGGTATGAGGACAGCTGTGGGAAGGGCAGCAGGATTGCTCAGGAAGAAGTAGGGAGCCTGCCTAGACCTTTATGGGAACACTCAGGACGAAGTGGAAACCACAGCTTGAGTGGTTGTCACTGAAATGTAGGATCCTGCTGCAGAACGCAGCCTGACTTGCCCTGGCATCCTGGCAGGACAGCGTGTAGGGCAAGCATCCCCTTTAGGAAAAGACAGGACCAGAAAACATAAGGTATACTTTTTGTTTAATTTCATGCATTGGTTTGTTTTCATAATCATTCTTGTTCCCATTGCTGTTCAATACAAAGCCAGAGCCGGTAGGTATCTGAAAAGGACTGGAGTGGGGGCCTAGGAGCAGAGCTGAGACCACGGGAGAGAGACGCGGGAGTTCATTCTGAGACTTAGATATTAGAAACAAATTCTTTTGCTCTAAATCAATAGGAACTTACATTATTGGGAGGGAGGGAGAAAGGGAGGGAGGGAGGGAGGGAGGGAGGGAGGGAGAGAGAGAGAGAGAGAGAGAGAGAGAGAGAGAGAGAGAGAGAGAGAGAGAGAGAGAGAGAAAGAAGGCAGACATAAACATACATTAAAAAAGACTCAAAGGGTTTCCCTATCTTGTGGGAAGTGGAACTCTAGTGTGGATAGCCAATGGAGTGGGGTGATTATGATCCCCCCCCCCGCCCCACACATGTAGCTGGGTCCTCTAGCTCGTAGCCATGGTAGGACCATGATCACCGGACAGCAGCCCAGGGCCAGATGCTGCTGATCCACCCCCAGAGCAGTACAGTGGCCCTGGGAAGCAGGGCTGTGATTCGGCTGGAAACTTCCTTACAGTGGCCTTGCCATCTGCGGGTGTGGCACTGGCTGAAATCCTTCCATCACACTGTTGCCATGTGACATTGCCTCACCCAGTTCTGTCTCTGAGAGCTACCCTCTTGAGCCACCTGTCCCTGAGAAATGTTCTAGGTTCCACTGCATCCTCCACTTAGCAGCCTAGTTCAGCTCATTCTCGTTTAAATGGCTTTTGCAGTGCCAGTTGGTCCATGCAGATAAGCAAATTTACGGATCCAGTGGGCCAGTCTGAGGAAGGTGAGCGGATTGGGACATTTGATCTATGTATGGCATCAGCAAAGAAAAGCTTGCTGCCTGGAAAGGCACTGAATCCACACTGATGGTTAAAGAAAAGTCTTGATAAAAATATCACATTTTTCACATCATCTCGGGAGGAAATAAGTAATAGACTGCACACCTGAACCGTCTGTTCAGCAGGAAGATTGCGCTCACTCAGTACAGTTCAGTAAAGAGCTGTGATTGGTGGGTAGCCAACTGGACTGTGCTCAGAATGGGCAGAGCAAAGGCAGTGGCCCTTTGCCTGCCATGGCATACCCCTGCTGGCCTTGGGGATCCATAAGGAGACCCTGGGCATGGTCCTGTACTTCCCCATCAGGGAACGCAAGATCTCAAATGGGCAATGCATACTTTGCACACCAATTCCAGTAAGTTGTGAGTGATGCCCTGCTCTGAGGCTATAGTAAGGATTAGCCAGGAGCAATATGGTGCTCAGATGCCGGCCGTGGTGTCTAGGGTAGAGGTGGAGCACGGTGGAATATGGTATTTTGGTTTTGAGAAATAAACATAGTATATGTGGGTCAGGGCAGGAATTTCTTAGATTTATTATTATTATTATTATCATTATCATCATCATCATCATCGAGACAGGGTCTCACCAAGTCACTCTGCCTGGCTTGTATGTAGTCCAGGCTAGCCTCAAAGTCACAGAGTCTGCCTGTCCCTGCCTCTCCCAGAGCTTAGATTAAAGGTATGTTTCACCACACCCAGAGAGAAATGTTTTTTTTTTTTGGTTTTTCGAGACAGGGTTTCTCTGTGTAGCCCTGGCTGTCCTGGAACTCGCTCTGTAGACCAGGCTGGCCTCGAACTCAGAAATCCGCCTACCTCTGCCTCCCAAGTGCTAGGATTAAAGGCGTGCGCCACCACCGCCCGGCTGAAATGTTTTTTTTTAAAAAGAGAATTTGTTGTGGGAAGGAGATCTCTGGACCCTGTTCTTATTGAGGAGTTATTGGCAGTTGACAGCTATTGGGGGAGGGAGAATCATGCTTTTGTGGAAGTGGTCCACTGTTTGTGTCCCTTGCTCCAGCTGATGGCCATACGCATACCTGGGTGGCACTAACTGGGCTTAGTGAATTACCAAAACAACTACCCAAAAGCCCAAAGTTAGGAGGATGATGGTTTAGGTGGCGTATACAGGGGTATGGATTGAATATGATCATTGCTTATGTGTATGAAATTCTCAGAGAATTAAAAAGAATAGACAATTAAAAACATTTGAGACATACGATCATAAGAAAAAAACAGTAAACCACTGAATCAACAGGAACACATGCTCACAGAGAAGATGATGTCAGGGCTACCTCGTGGGAACACTGACAAGCCTGTGTCAGTAACAAGGAACTCCAGAGCCATTGTCTCCCTCCATCACGCAGCAGGTTAGGGGAATAACTTAGCACAATGGCCCTGAATAATCACTAGACAGTACTGACTCAAAATGACTTTAATTTCAGGATTAACTTGGTGGAACTAAAGGCTTAAAATACATAAAATACTCAGTATTCAAGCAGGCCACCCAAGTCACCTTAAAACATCATCTTCATTGTCATGAATCTACCCCAGTCTTGCAGCTAGCTCTGAACTTAGTGGTGGTAGGGTATGTTTTAAAGTGCACACAGGCTTCTCCATTACTGTGCTAGGCTATTATTTTAAGAGGGATTTTTACTTAGAGACATAATCTAGAAAAAGGGGGAAAATCCAGTGCTTGATAGCAATAGAAAATGAAACTCATCTTAGTAGTCAGTCAAAAACGCTGGCCAAAGAGTGTAGCTATTCATCTTGCAGTAAGTGCTGAAGCCTGAACTCGGTCTGGCAGGGATTCTCCAGGCACCAGAGCCAGGCGGTCTGCCTCTAACAGCACTGGAGAACTGACTCTTATGGTCCCTGATCTCTTCATTAGAGGGTCTTCTGATGACTATACTGTTTTTAAGGAAACACAGTCAGTTTGAGTTTCCTGGATCCTACAAGGCAGGTGGGGTAGGGACTGTTCTTCCCTTTTAACCTTGCTTAGAACCATTTTTCCCCCTGAAATCTCATTAATTCTACTACAGAAGTGTGGACTTTACTCCCATCACCACATCCCTAAAATATTGTGGCATCCCGTTAATGGTGAATTCAGTTAAGGTGGCCTTAGTGTACCACGCAGGCAGGGTGGGAATGCAGAATGGGAATTCTAAGGAACAAGGGACCTGAGGCGGTCACAGAAGCATATCCTGCTGGTGTTGGACATGTCTCTGTTAATCTCTCTGCTCTTCCCAATCTGCAGGACTCAGCAGGAAGGAGATGATGACCCGGTTTGCTGTCCACTCTTGAAACTACCTCGTGAGTCCTCACAGAAACACTCTGTCTTGCCATCTGACCATTCAATCTTTTTTTTTTTTTGCCTCTCTTACAGTCCCATGATTTTGTTCTAAGACACTTTAGAAAGTTTATAACTTTTGAAGCCTTTAAACAACTTGGTCATCTACTTGGTCATCGCATATTCACAAGCTTTTACAATCAAGTTAAAAAAAAAAATCACAGTGTACCCGTTGGGTGTCAGGGCAGAGCACACCTCCTCAGACCATTGCTGCAGTGTTCAGGCAACCAGAGAAAACACTGAGGAATGCTGGGAGTCCCAAAGGGCAGATCCATCCCCAGCCTTCACTTAGGACCACAGAAGTTCATAATAATTCACGGTTAGCAATAAACAGTCAATGTGCTACATCATAAGCCACACCTTCTGGTCAACAGAAAATTATGACGATATAAAATAAAAACAAGAATAATAATGCCATAACTTAAGCTCTTTTGCGTAGTCCTGCTACAGTTCATACAAAAGGGAATAATTTAACAAAACAATACTGCTTTCTTAGTACATATTCCTTCATCTTTCCTATGAGCTAAAAATTATACACTGAATTTTAAAATCAATGTCTCAACATAAAGTGTAAACAAAGGAGGGATCAAACGTAAGACTGGCTCTGAGTCCCTCCTGCACTTCATTTTGACTGACTTTTGAAGTCAGTGAGTGACACCCCACCCAGGGGCCCTGTTTCCACTAGGGTCGGAATGTTTTACTACCTAACATCCTTACAGGATGCAACATCAGAATCCAGTCAGTGCAGGGAAATGCTTGGCAGAAGCCTGCACTGGAGGCAGGAATTGGGCCAACGTGTGTGCACATAAATTCTAGATGAAACATCTTTAAGCCAGGCATGGGTGTGCCCACCTGTGGTCCAGCCCTGAGGGGACTAGGACACATTTCCTGCTTCAAGCCAAGGCTCCACAAAGCACCTCGGGGTACCTTTCATAGCCCAGGACTCTAGACACAGGAAGAATCACATTCTTTGGGGAAACTAAAGTAATTCTAATTCCTGCTTAGCATCAGCTGTTCCTTCTACAAAATTCCTAACCCAACTAAAACCACAGTGATTCAGAATGAAAACAAAAAACGAAAAACAAACAAACAAACAAACAAAACCTACCATATTTTACAGATAGCATTTAACAAAAATGTTGGGGGGGGTCACCTTCTACGAGCTGCTAACTTAGCCTTTTATGCTACAGTGATTGACAGACAGCCACCAAAGCTTCCAAGCTAGAATGAGAACATGAACAAAATAAAGCTGGTTTGGGATTAGACACTGGATACACACATCCTAGCTGCCTTCTGTGCGAATCAGTGTGATTCCGGGAGGTAGACAACCTGGTAAGAGCGGGGTCGCACCCACCGTCGTGCTTATATAGCTGAACAGAGCCATCTCGAGAAGGAATTTTTACAGACTTGTGCCACAGATGCTCTGTTCATCTTACCCCTTTATCCCATTCAGGACCCTTTCACCTTCCTAAACACTTCACTTTCCAACAGGTGGAAAGAAGGAAAGCTAGCTGGGAGAAATGGCACTGTGTCTACACTGGTCAGGGGTGTGAAAATGGCGTCACTGAACGGGAAGCACGTGTGAAGGCAGGACCTGATGCTGCTAAAGTTCTTACTGCCAGGTTCTGCCTAACGGTCAAGAAACAAAATGGCTTCCAGATGTGCAGTTATAGCCCTGTGCGGCTCCTCCTCCTAGAGGAAGCACATGCCCTCCAGGGCATCGGTGCTGAGATCACTCAACCTCCCGGTCATTCCCATTCTTCGCATGGACAAGCCAGTGGGCCTTAATGTGGCTGCGTTTCCTTTGGCTTGCGTTTTCAGTGTTCAACATGTCTCCTTACAACTCTTCAAGCATGCACAAAAGATCCGGTCCCATGTTCAAGTGACAGTGACATCTGGCCCCACAAATTCCAAATGTTTTCCTAAAGAGCAACATATCCTTATTTTTTTTTTTGTAAAGAAATTATTGTGTCTGAATCATATATAGTTCACTCTTTACAATACAAAGTGTTAAAATGTCGAACAAAAATAAATATCAATGTTACAGTAGCTGGAGTATTCAGTACAATAGATCCCTGCCATTCTTGATTGAAATGCTCAGTGAGACTAGTGTCATTTGGGTATTTCCCAGAGATTTGACAAGTCTCATGTTCCTGTCACTGTGGCTTGTTTCTGGGACTGGGCCACTCCTCCCAGACAGATGGCGGAGGGAGGAGTCTACTGCTGGAGAGGAGTCGAGAGCCCTTGTCACCAGGTGGCAGAGCTGTAGTTCTTGCTGGTCCTAACTGTGGCATCGGAACACTCTCCCTCTGAAGAGTCACAGTCCGAGTCTCCAAACTGCACAGGGTTCTGCAAAGTTCAGACAACAACTCTTAATACTCTTCTACCACCCTCAGTGGCAGCATGCCGAACACTTCCCATGTGGCAGCCTCACCCCTCTATGGCCCTCACTGAAGGTGAGAGTGACACTGCCCATGCTATAGGAGCTGACAAAGATAAATGAGGCCGGGCCCTGTTCTTGGGGTTGCTTATGGAGAACATAGCTATATAAAGTTGGTAATGCTGATGGTGGAGGTGGCACCTGTACCGGGTCGCCACATCCTCATCCCCATAGCATTCTAGTGTCCCAGATACCACTTATTATAAGTTCTTTACCTCCGTTAATCCAATCTACTCACCTGCTGAAATAGATCATTTCTCATAGATTTGATAGAAATCACACATCTTACAGGGAAGTAGACTGACCTTCAGAGAGGGTAAGCAGCTTGCTCAAGGTCACACAGTAGGTATGACTGGGGCTTGCATCTAGGTGGTCTGAGTTCAGGCTTTACAGCTAAGAGCACCATGTTCTCCCGACTCTCCAAAGGCTGTACTAGTCTATATAAGAGACAGTGTCTTCTGTTCTGTGACAATGTCCAGAGGACAGCGAGGGTGTGGATGGAAGAATACTCAGTCCCTCAATGGGAATGGAAGATGAGGTGAGGAGGTGAGGATTCCTGAACATTCCATGTCTCTGCCTCATTGGTGAGACATTGTCCTTATTCAGGGAGACCCATGACTACATGCTTTCATGTACTTTGTGAAGGCAGTGTATACTTTACCTACTGAATAAAAATTAAAAAAACCCTGAGGCATGAACATATTATGTTGGTTAGGTTCCCCCACCCCACACTTGACACAAGCATGAGTCAATTTGAGAAGAGAAGACTCAATTGAGAAAATGCTTTCAGCAGACTGGCTTGTAGGCAAGTCTGTGGATTGCTTTCTTGATTGGCAGTTGTTGTCCAGCCCACTGTGGGTGGTGCCACTCCCCTGGGCAGGTGGGCTTGGGCTGGCAAGGCCCGGGAACAAGCAGCCTTTCTCTATCTATGGCTGCTGCTTAGGTCCTGCCTCCAGGTTCCTGCCCTGGCTTCTCTCAGGGACGGACTGTGAGCTGTAAGTGAGATAAACCCTTTCTTCCCTAAGTTGCTTTTGGTCATAATGCATATCACAGCAACAGAGAGCAAACTAGGGTGGTGGTGCACGCCTTTAATCCCAGCACTTGGGAGGCAGAGGCAGGAGGATTTCTGAGTTCGAGGCCAGCCTGGTCTACAAAGTGAGTTCCAGGACAGCCAGGGCTACACAGAGAAACCCTGTCTCGAAAAGCCAAAAAAAAGGAAAATACTCTAAGCACAGAAGAACCAGAAAGGGCGGAGTGGAGAGAGGAGCGAATGGTGCCCACCTCGTAGCCACGCTCCTCCGCACACAGCTTGCCAAGGGACATCTGTGTCTTCACGCGCCGAACAGCACACTCCTTGTCAGACAGTCCATCTGAGTGGGAGGAGATCTCGATGGGGGCCTCAGGTGTCTGGGACAGCAGGTCGTCCAGTGTCTCTGCCAGGCGGTCCTGCCGCCTGTTGGCGGACTCTTCGGGACTGTTCGAGTGGTCACTAGTGTTGCCCTCCTCTCCATCAGACACAGAGAAGTTCTCGGAGCTAAAGGTTGAGTATGACTGGTAACTGCTAATGCAGCGGTGAGGCCTGCAAACGGAAAACACGTGGACGTAACCAGAGCATGAGCCTCTCCCCGCCTTGTCTGTTCCCCGGAGTGATGGGAATACTGGACCTTCTGCCCCAGAGAAAGACTAAAAGCCAAGTTTGGTAGGAAACATTTACAGAAGTAGAGAGGAGCTATGGACTGAATCGTGCACTCCCAAATTCTGTTTTTCATCCATCTTTCCCATGTGCGGACAAGGGAAGAAGGTGGCTGTCTGCAAGCTAGGAAGCGAGCTGTGCCTAGTGGAGTGGAATCACCCGCCATCGTGAGCTTGAATTGTCCTGTTTCCACAACTAGGAGAAATAAATGTTTCATAAACACCCCTGTGCGTGATATTTGACTCTAGCAGCATGAACAGCCTATCTCAAGGAGACCCACTGGAAGCCATCAGTGGCCGCACACAAGTACCACCCTCCCGAAGCCGACTTTGTGTTCTTCAGTGTGACAGTGGGTCTGTACTCTGCTTCATTTCTCTGGAAATAAATCTGATGACCTGTGACCTGCTGGGCAGAAGCAACTTTCAGACATGGTGACGGGAAATCATCAGTTGGTTCAATTTCCATGTACAGTGGCTGCAGATGGGTCTCTGGCTGAGCCAGGTGTGGCACATGCAGGGTCCTCCCCATTACACTGGACATAGTTACAGGCTTGTGCGGGCCTTACCTCTGTCTTCGAGGAAATTCTACTTCACTGTCCACTTCCCCTTCCTCTTCTGAGGAGTCATCTCCACTCTGAGGAGGACAAGGAGAAAAGGCTTTTATTGGTTTTAGAATCTTCCCTCTTTCCTAGCCTTGCCTCTCACAGATTTAACCTTCATCCACAGGGGTTTAGTGATACCCTGCTTATGGCCTCTTTAAACATGTCCATCCACATCTGGGTAGGGTAGTTCACAACTGGAATCCTACCATTCAAAAGGCTGAGGCAGGTGGATGCAGACAGCTCAGGCAAGGTGAGTTCCTGGCCTACTAATTAGGCACACACTGTCATAAAAACAACCAACAAAAACCACAAAGCCGTTCCCAGATAAAACAAACTCCCCAATACCAACACAGAGCAGCCCGAACCAACACATCCATATACACTTTCCATTCTGCAGCAGTATGCCGTTTCCATGACAATGGGCCCTTTGCCCTCAGGAGGTATAGGTCCCAGAGAGGAAGCCATGAGGTCATGGATTTGGGACACTGTCCTGTAAATGTTGCCACAAGTGGTTCTAGGGTCTTTCATAGAAATTCCACCTAGGTGATTTTAGTTCTGCAAAGCCCAGCAAGTGCTTTCCTGTTCCATAGCAATTGTTTCATCACTAATACTAAAGCTATGTCAAGACATAAGGTATTTCAACCTTGGATCGTACCTATATTCAACTCCAGTATAGCGGTTCACTGAAGGTACAACCACACAAATGTGTGTCATTACTTTCCAACTTAAAAAAAGGAAAAGAAAAATGGTCTCTAGGCATTTTTACTGAGTCCATATGTTTGTGGGGACATGGGTGCACTGGCTGAGACCCACTGAGAGGATTGCAGGGTTCTGTGGCTGATACGGAGAGCTGTCTAAGTGCTTGGCTGACAGCTGATCTTCCCCAAGGGAAGATCTCATCTGGCACCAAAGGCAGAAAATCAGCCACAGGTAAAATCATCTGCCCTTACTCCAGCACTACAGTACCCTGGATTACAGAGTTTCCTGGGAGTTTAGATGGTCCCACCCCTGAGCCAGAGGGAATGATCCAAAGGTTGAGGGTAATTTACATTTTTAAAAGCCCGTTCTAAAATATCACAATCATATTCATTGTATTTTGACATTTTGTTTTGTTTTGTTTTGAATAGGAAAGACAGGGATGGAGTTGTCCTAATTGTCAAGATGATCAGTTAGTTATATTAGGAACACCCACTGAAGTGCATCTTGGGAAAGAGAAGCTGAGCAGCTGTTGGGTGTGCAGTTCCAACAAAGCTGAATGTGTTGTGTGTTCTAGGGCCTGCAGAGCCATAGATGGCATCAAAATGGCAGTAAGGTCATTCAAAGGTATGTGTGTCGTGGAATGACTAAGAAAAGATATGGGTTTCTTTTGGGGTTGATGAAAATGTTTTAAAATTGGTCATTGAGATGGCTACAGAATAATGTAGATAGAAAGTGTTGAACTAGGTCAAGGCTGGCAAGATGGCTGGCAAACCAAGATGAGTATGGTGATGTACTGTAGTGACAAACATTTTGTAAGAATGTGCTTTTGTTTTTGATCTCAGGTACAGGATAATGGGGCTGCTTTGCTCGGTCTGCGGCAGCTGTGATTTGTCTCGTGTTCTAGCAGAAGCATGGTTTTGACAGCTACAGATAATTTCTGCAACTGTGTGACATCTGGAATTCTAGGAACTTTTCAGAGGGCATATTAATGCCCCAATAGGTGGGGTTGGTGGTTGTTGATCATTCAGTGAGGGGGTTGGTTGTGGTTTGTTAATAGTTGTGTTCAAAGAAGAAACAAGAGGAAAGAGATTCATTTTCCTAATTTTCCTAATTTCTCTCCCTTGTTTCTTCCTAAATAGTGTTAGGAGATGAAACTGGAGTGGGGACAAAAGGTGGGAAGAAGAACCCACAAAGTAGCAAAGACCAGCTACAGTGTATGTTATAGTCCTAGCGCATAGGAGGCTGAGACAGAATTCTGAGTGTGAGACCAGCTTGAGCAAGACTCTGTTGTCAAGACTCTGTCTTCCCAACACCCAGCCCCCCCACTAACCCAACCAAACCAGACCAAATCAATCAACTAACCAACCAACCATCCTGTGAAGTTTAAGTCTATGTCACTGGCTACAGGAGTTTGGGGGGCGAGGGTTCAGAATGAATTATCTCATATCAAGTGTACCACCTGACAACACACATGAACCTCTGCTCAGGCAGCAGCAGCGACACGTATGGACAGATCTGAGACAGTACACAGTCCTCAGCCTGGGCTCCTCTCCCATGAAGTGTCCAGTTGACCAAACACACTCAGCTTTCCGTTCCTGTTCTCAACAGTGACGATGAGCTAAAGCAATGCTCAGAATTACACGTTTACCATGTTCCAAACACTCCTCATAATAATCTTTGTTAGAAACCTTAGCAAGACAAGACAATATAACTTTTTAAGCAGGCTCTATTCCAGATGCTATTTTAGACACGACTTACTAATTCACATGGTCTTCAAATCAAGAAGCATACCTGAGTCCACTCTTGGCCCTTTGTATAGACAGAGGCAGATTCACAAGGTGCTAGGTAGACAACCCTCACTTTGACTCCCAAGCTTAGGATCTCTAGCACCACAGAGGACTGCCAGGCAGCCAGTGGAGGAGACAAGCAAGTTACAATTGAGAACTAGTGGAGTCAAGATGGTTGTTAATGTTTTCTAAAGACTATGGTAAAGAGCATTAGTGCCGAGGGGGATTAGAAGCACAAGTTTTAAAGGACTTCTCCAAGATCAGCAGGAACCTCCATTTCCTAAACTTCTTTGGAGTTCTAGGACAACAGTTTCAAACATGTTGGCTATATATCTTTAAAATATTATTATCCCAGTCTCCCAGTTCAGTAATCCCCTAATGAACTCTCTGGCCTACCACTGAAGTGTTGTGGAGGGAAAGTCTTTTCCCAATGCACACACTTTTTCCAAATGCACACTTTTTAATGTCCAGTTTCATAATGTGTACCACTAGACTGTCTCTGACATCAAATGATGTCAACTCTTGTTAAACCTTACCTTCTGAAGGGGCCGTGACTTTTGAGGTAGCATTGGGGATGTGAATTGATGAGAAATACCAGACTGACAGCCATTGAATCCATTTGCCTCCGTTCTCTCGGAGTCTTGGGCATTTCCTGAAAGAGGATTGTGTGCTGGTGAACTAGAATGGTCTGGGCTCCTCCCCACTGGCTCAATAGTGGGAACATCTAAAGACCCAGAATGTTCTGGCCTGCACTGGAAACAGGGATCATAGGGTTCAGCCTGACAACAGCCCCAGGGTCCAACTTGGTCTTGGTCAAGTTCAGAACTTCTCCAGCAATCTGCTGCCATGGCTGTGGAGATGAGGTCGGGGCTAGAGCCAGGCATCTGTCTTTGAGCATGGCTGCTGAGTGGACTTCGCAGGGCTGCTGCTGGGCCAAAGTACCTCAGGTTATTGGCACAGGTTGCAATGTCCTGCCCATGAGCATTGAGTCTGGGATGGCGGCTCTGAGGCAGGGCAGGAGGGGGTTGCTGGTATTGCTGCTGGAGAGGATTATGTTGATGGACAGAAGCGCAAGGAGCCTGAGTGTGGTGTAGGTAGGTGGGGTGGGCTGAATTTTCCTGGGCGGGCTGGGTTTTCAAGATTGCTGCGAAGTCGCTATGGCTGCCTCTGCTGTTCCCTCGGCGGTGACGAGGTTTGCTTCGGTACCGGCTCCTGCTGCTTGTGGTGGACATTTTGGGACTTCCAGACAGAGGGGATGCAGTAGGAACTGCTTCTGTACTAGGGATGCCTTCGGATCGCAACAGGTCTGGCCTGGGAAGAACAGATTTGTTTCAAATGCATCAAAACATGTTTAACACTGGCATAACTACGCCAAGCTTTACAATACTTTATACATTTGCAAAGCTGGAGATCAAGTGTCTTGGACTCTACAATCTTTGTTATTGTATGCATGTTTGTTTGAGATAGTGTCTTACTCCATAGCCCAGGTTAGTCTCAAACTTGTGGCAATTTCCCTGCTTCAGCCTCCTGAATCCTGGAGCTATCAAGCCAGCTTCCTGACTTCACAGACCCTTTCAGTCAGCACTCACAGACACAGGGATTTTATCCACTGGAGGCAACAGATGGACACAGGAAAGCCATTTAATGTTGGATGTTTAAAACAGCAAAAAACTGGGAAACAATCTGAATGTCCACTTACAATGAATTCTTATTTTTAATTTAATTTAATTTAATTATTATTGTAGGGAGTATATATGGTTGGTGTGTGTGTGTGTGTGTGTGTGTGTGTGTGTGTGTGTGTGTGTTGTATAAAGGCCAGAGAACAACATTGGGGGAGTTGGTTCTTCCATCATGGGATTTGGGGATTGAACTCAGGTCATTAGGTTTGTGTGTTCTTTTACCAGTTAAGCTGTCTTACTGGCAGCTTTTATTTCTCTGGATTCTGAGTCGCTAAATTATACACTCATTCCTTAGAATTCTGTCCCACAGTACTGGCATAGCAAGGTACGGGCATGGGAGTGTGCTCACATCAGACATCAGTCTAATGATGCACCAGGCATGCTGACCATCACAAAGAAAAGGTATGGTACCACAGACCAAACCTTAGGCTCAATAGGCAAAGTCTAAAATGTTCAAGAATTTGGCTGGACATGGTCATGGAAGGATGAGACTATGCTTTATCCATCCTTGTATATGACCAGTCCGAGCAGGGAGTCTTGTTTACTGCAGGTACTCAATAATCCTAAAGGCTGGCATGAAAGGAGGGGTCAGAGAGGGAAAGGGAGCCCCGGAAGTTAGGCAGAAGCAGCAAAAGAGGGCTGCTGAGAAGCGATGTGGATTTCTGCTTCTTCCTCCCTTCTGAGACTGGGCTCCTAGCCCAAGCTGGCTTTCAACTTTGCTGAGGATGACCTTGAGCGAATCATCCTCCCTCTACCTCTTGAATGCTGCAATTGCAGGCGTGTGTCACTGTGCCCTGTTTATACCGTGTTGGGAACCGAATCTAGGACTTGGTGAATGTTCTAAGAGCACTCTACCAACCGGGCCATGGCTCCAACCTACTTTTATCCTAGTGGGAGAAAACCTCGCTCAATGTGTTCCAGGACCAGTCATGAAGGTCACTTGCAGGGGGAAGCCAGAGCATGGAAGAAGACCTCAGCCCACAGGTAGGCAAGCGGCTCTCTATTTGGGACCAGACAAGATACAAAGCAAGAGAACTTTTAGAGATGGAAGGTCCACATGCTCCTTTTATAAACAGTGGAAATACTCTCTCAGCTAATTCTGCGGCACTGGATGTGGTGGCCCTGGTTGGAAGCAGGCAGGCGGCAGCCCCTCTGTCTGCTGCCCTAGTCCTTCCTAGTTCAGCTGAGGCATCTGAGACCCTATGCCAGCCTAGGAGCACGCCAGACAGTGTTGCTGGTCAGCTGTGCTGTAGATAGGACCTGGGTGAAGGAGCTTCAAGGGTTTCTACTGAGATAAGGGAGCCCTTCAGAGTTGGGTTAGCATGCATGTGAAGGTTTGTATATGCTTGTCCCAGGGAGTGGCACTATTAGAAGGTGTGGCATTGTTGGAGGAAGTGTGTCACTGTGGGGATGGGCTTGGAGATCTACCTTCTTGATGCCTGAGCATGCCCAGTCTGTTCCTGGATTCCTTCAGATGAAGATGTAGAACTCTTAGCTCCTCCTGTACCATGCCTGCCTGGATGCTGCCATGCTTCTACCTAGATGAAAATGGACTGAACCTCTGAACCTGTAAGCCAGTCCCAATTAAATGTTGTCATTTATAAGATTTGCCTTGGTCATGGTGTCTGTTCACAGCAGTAAAACCCTAACTAATACAATGCACTTGCATGATAACAGGCTGTGGGGTCATCCAAAGGAGAGTTGAAGAGAAAGTGTGCCAAGTTAGGAGACTGCAAACCCCATAGAGAGGGAGCCTGCAAAATTCCTCATGTATGTAAAGTGCTTGGTTCACAGGATTATATCGGTGACATCAGGACGTCAGATTGCCATTGGGTATCACAGTGGTGTGGCTTGTCATCACCAAGCAGAGCTGATTCTTTGACCTCACAGTTCTTTCTAACCTCAGGCTTCTCTTTTAGACAGACTTCTATACACTTACTGAAGTCTATGGGAAACAGGCTGGAAGGACCCTACCATGAAACTATGGCAGCCAATCTTGGCTGTCAGTTTGACACATCATCTCATGATGGACTTTTAAGTGAAGATTACCTCCATTAGATTTAGCTGAGGATATAAAACTGTATTCTATGTGAGGTATTTTCCTCACTGTTAATGTAGAAGAGCACAGCCTAGTGTGGGCTAGGCAAGTGAGTGGCCTGGGCCAAGCAAGGCAGCTGAGGGTGAGCCTGGGGACAAGCCAGTAAGCAGTATTCCTCCAGGGTCTCTTCTTGAGTTCCTGCCTCTAGGTTCCTTCTCCTGGTTCCTGCCGTGGCTTCCCTGGGCTGTAATCTGTAAACTGACCCCGCTTCCTCAAGTTGGTTTTGGGCAATGTTTGATCGTAGCAACAAAAAGCAAATGGAGCTCAACACTCTTCTAGTTCTTGACTAAATGGTAAGCTGGAATTTAGACTTCAGATGGTGACTGATGGGAAACAGCCTGGGATCACCTTTTCTTCTCTCTGACCTCTCTCCCAAGGTCTCTGAATCTCTGATTTGGAAATGACTGAACCGTCTAAATAATCTAACACTTCCACCTCTGAAGGTGACTCAGAGCAGTGCCTTGAAGGCTGCCTGCCCTGGGTTTGGCTCTTGGGCTCACTTAAGCAGCTACTAGTGATGGCAAACTCTGGAACAGTTTTCACAGCCAGTATTAAAGTGAACATCAACTGAGTTTTAAATCACATGGTCCCTTTTGCTTCCTGGGCACACTTGGTCTTAAAACCGTGGGCAGAGAAGAGTCAGTGGGTGGGCTGTCCGTGGGCAGAGAAGAAGAGTCAGTGGGTGGGCTGTCCGTGGGCAGAGAAGAGTCAGTGGGTAGGCTGTCCGTGGGCAGAGAAGAGTCAGTGGGTGGGCTGTCCGTGGGCAGAGAAGAAGAGTCAGTGGGTGGGCTGTCCGTGGGCAGAGAAGAAGAGTCAGTGGGTGGGCTGTCCGTGGGCAGAGAAGAAGAGTCAGTGGGTGGGCTGTCCGTGGGCAGAGAAGAGTCAGTGGGTGGGCTGTCCGTGGGCAGAGAAGAAGAGTCAGTGGGTGGGCTGTCCGTGGGCAGAGAAGAAGAGTCAGTGGGTGGGCTGTCCGTGGGCAGAGAAGAAGAGTCAGTGGGTGGGCTGTCCGTGGGCAGAGAAGAGTCAGTGGGTGGGCTGTCCGTGGGCAGAGAAGAGTCAGTGGGTGGGCTGTCCGTGGGCAGAGAAGAGTCAGTGGGTGGGCTGTCCGTGGGCAGAGAAGAGTCAGTGGGTGGGCTGTCCGTGGGCAGAGAAGAGTCAGTGGGTGGGCTGTCCGTGGGCAGAGAAGAGTCAGTGGGTGGGCTGTCCCTAATTAGCACCACAAAAGGCTAAAGCGAGGATGGTGCCTGCTGCCTCTGAAAGCAGCTTCTCGGCAAGTGAGCAGAAGATGGTCAGGACGGTAGGGAAATAGAAGCCTGGACTTAGTTCATGGTGTGGTCGTTAGACGGTAGGACTGCGGGGCTCTATGTTAGAATGTCCACTTTTCTACAGCCTTCTTAGCACTCAGGAAGTAAAGCAACAGCTGACAAGTGGGACCTCAGGAAATTAAGGCTTCTCCACAATGTCTTACACAAGGTAACTGAATGAAGCCTTTAGCATAGGGTAATGATCTCTGCCAGCTGTAGATCTCAGGGGTCAAGGTGGAGAAAAACAAAGAGCCCCAAACAAACAGGAAATGACCAAACTAAAAAAAAAAAATAGGCCAAGGAGCTGAACAGAATATCTTCAAAGGAAGAATTACAAATGTCCAGGGCTAGAGAAGTCTGCAAGGTGCTTGTCACAGATGCCTGAGGAAACGAGTTTGACACCCAGCATCTTGTTTAAAAAAAAAAAGGAACCTCAGCACCTCAGCTTGGAGTGGGGTTTGAGGGGGTGGGGGAAGAAGGAGGGTGACACAGGAAGATTCAGCTTAGCCTATTTAGTGAGCTCTAGGCCTGGGAGACCCTGTTTCAAAACAAACAAGCAAACACCAAAAACCTCAAAAACCAAAGGAGAACAACAGTCAAGAGTGACCTCTCGTCTCTGTAGGTGCATACATGTGCAGCTGAACATATGTGCACATCTGTACACACACATGCACACATGCACATACACACCCACACACATGAACACCCCCCCACACCCAAACACACACACACACACATACAACGCCCACACACACACATTAAAACTACTGTAAAGTTCCTTCTCACCTCAGGCAGTGACTCTCATCAAGAAAAACAAATGACAGCCAATGCTGGTGAGGATGTGAGGAGGAACTTATTTGCCGCTGGCAGGAGTGTAAACTGGTGCTGCTTCTGTGGAGATCAAGGGGATCCTCCAAGAGCTAGAGCTAGAGTCACCACATGATCAGTTTTACCACGCCTGTGGAAATACCTGACAGACTGCGTGCCCTACTACAGAGAATCATGTGCACACATGTTTGCTGTAGCCTTGCTACCCATCCACAGAACAGAGGGAATGGAAATGAGGTGCATGTGCATAACAGAACTTTATTCAGCTGTAAAGAAAAATTAAAGTACGGAAAATTCAGGAAACTAGATGAATCTGAAAACTATCAAGGTAACCCAGGCTCAAAGACAAATACCCCATGTTCTCTGTCAGATGTAGAGACAAGTCTTTATGTGCCAGTGAGCATGTGTGGAGGGCAGGAAACTAGGAAGGGGCCCTGGAGAGTCAGGGACAGGGCTTTCAGAGAGAGGAGGGGAGGAGACTGGGGTGCACGGTTTAAGCAGGGATGAGGAGCAGGAATATGGAAGGTGGGGAAGAAGAGAGAGAAGAGAGAGTGGCAGGGTCAATGAGATCTAAGTATGTATGAAAATGCCCAACCCCCGCTGCTTTCTTATTTGAATGTAAAAGTTAAAAACACACTCTTGGCCTGTGTTTACCTTCCTGTTTTCTTACTGCATTTGGTTCAAGTCTTACAAACTCAGGCTTGGGCCATTCTCTCCTTCTGTTAACCTGTCTGGGTTGGAGTCAGTTCTTTGGCATGTGAGAATTATAAGGCTTAATAGCATTCGGTAATTCCAAAAGGAGTGAAAAGTATTTTAAGATATTTTCAGGCCGGGTGGTGGTGGCGCACGCCTTTAATCCCAGCACTCGGGAGGCAGAGGCAGGAGGATTTCCGAGTTTGAGGCCAGCCTGGTCTACAAAGTGAGTTCCAGGACAGCCAGGGCTACACAGAGAAACCCTGTCTCGAAAAACCAAAAAAAAAAAAAAGCTATTTTCAAAGGTTTTTAAGCATCAAACTTGGGCTTCAAGCATCCTAGGCCTGCTCTTACAGAGACGTATCTCCACCCTTTAATACTGAGATTAAACCAATATAAAGCAAGTGTTATAAAAGAGGAAAGAAACCAGGTAGTGGTGGTGCATGCCTTTAATCCCAGCACTTGAAGCAGAGGCAGGTGGATTTCTGTGAGTTTGAGGCCAGCCTAGTGTTTGAGGCCTCACAGAGTGAGTTCCAGGAGAGTCAGGGCTACACAGAGAAACTATCTCGAAAAACCAACCAACTAACTGACAGACCAACCAACCAACCAATGAGCATGTAAATGGGGGGAAGGGTGATCTCCTAAAAGTTAAACTCTGATTTTGAACGCCAGTGCCTTAAAGGTGATTTCATGTTATTCAAACTTCATAGCTGGGTGTGATTGAACATATTTGTTACTACCCTAGCTACTTAAGAGTTTGAGGCAGGAGGACATTGAGTTTGAGGCCAGTCTGGGCAAACAGCAGAAGAGGATGGAGGAGGGGGAGGAGGAAGAAGATGAAGAAGAACAAATAACAACAACAAAGTTAACATACTGATAAAAATGCACAGATCACTGTAACAAAATCAAGAATTGGATTGCTCAGGTCCGTTTTACCCATGAGGATACTGGTATTGAAAGAGGCAGAGCAACATGACTGGATGCCAACCCAGGTCTGCCTGTCCTTGCTGTATGCTTCTCTTCCCTGTATGTGGTGCTAAGAACAAAGTGCCTCAGGTAGTAAAAGTGAGACTGAGAGGTCTGGGGTCTGTGCCATGCTCCTGCTCATCTTCCTGTGTGGTTTCATCTTTAACCCAGTATGTAGCTGGTGAGCTACAAAGCAGCCACCCCCTCTCAGACCACCTTTCCTGGGAGTCCTGATGGATGGACACAGTGGGCTCACCGTTTAGTCTGCAGCCCAGCCTTGTGAGGCACACCCTTCCTTTTCATGAGTTTCTCCATGGCATTCGGGTGGATGATTGGACGGACGGGGTGTCGCTTGTAGGTTCCAGGATACTTCTTTTCCACTGCTTGCTCTCGCCTGTGGGACAAAGGAAAAAAAGACACTCCTTGGTTTTGGTAGAAGGCAGGACAGAGATTGATCAAAGATGGTGGCTGTAGAACTAGATACCACCCTCCTAATCACAAACCTACAGAAGAGGAAGAATCAGAATCTAATAAGGAGTTGCTAACCAGAGCACTATATTAAGTAAGCATCCACCACAGGACAGGTGGGCACTGGGGATATGGTTCAGTGGTTAAGGGCAGTCGCTGCTCTTCCAGAGGACCTGAGTTCGATTCCCAGCACCCATGTCAGGCTCATGCAGTTTACAACTGTCTGTAACTCCAGATCCAATGGGCCATAGCACTAAACAGAGTTCTCAAATTGATGAGAAACATTTTTAAAGAATGTTCAATACCCTTAGACATCCGGAAAATGCAAATAAAAACCACTTGGAAATTTCATCTTACGCTAATTAGAGCAGCTAAGATTACCACTCCCCCAAACAAATGCCTGCAAATGCTGGCATCGATGTAGGGAAAGGGGGACACTTACTCACTGCTAGGTGAGTATCAATCACCATGGAAACCAGTATGCCATTTCCTCAAAAGCCAGAAATAGATCTATCACGTGACTCAGCTATGCTACTCTTGGTCGTATACACAAAGCACTCCATCTCCCGCTATAGAGATACTCACTCATCCTTGGACACTGCTGCACCAGTCACTATAGTCAGGAAATGGGAACAGCCTAGACATTCATGCAGTGATGAATGCATAATGAAAAGGTGATACATTCACACAATGAAATATTACTCAGCTATTAAGAGAAAAACAAAATGGAGCTGGAGAGATGACTGAGCAGTTAAGAGCAGTGGCTGCTCTAGAAATCTGGGTTTGATTCCCAAAGTCCACTGGCAGTTCACAGCCATGTGTAACTCCTGTCCAATGGATCTGATGTCCTCTTCTGTCCTCTGTGGGTACTGCATACACATGGTGCACAGACACAGATGTGGTCAAAATAACCATAATATATAAGCAAGTTTTAAAAAAGAAAATAAAATAGAAAAAACTCAAAACTGTCAGATAGATATGTTTATTATTTCTCTCTGCGCGCTCTCTCTCTCTCTCTCTCCCTCTCTCTCTTTCTCTGTCTTGCACGTGAGTGCATGCGTATGTGCGTGCGTGTGTTCGTGCGTGCGTGCGTGCGTGTGTGTGTGTGTGTGTGTGTGTGTGTGTGTGTGTGTGTGTGTGTGTTAGGTTTCCATTTCATTGTTTTGAGAAGTTTCTAGAGATTTCTCTAGAGAGAAAGCACTGAGGGGTCAGCCCAGTGGGGGGCTTTAAAGGGAGAGGTGATAGATATAAAGCAGTGCTATAAAAGCTTGGAGAGGACGAATGGAACAGGTGGGATTAAATCGGCATGGGGAATGGGAAAGCTGGGTAGAGGAGGGGATATGGAAAGAGATAAAGAATCCCTAGAAACTTCTCAAAGCAATGAAATGGAAACCTACCACACACACACACACACACATATGAGAGAGAGAGAGAGAGAGAGAGAGAGAGAGAGAGAGAGAGAGGGAGGGAGGGAGGGAGGGAGGGAGGGAGGGAGGGAGGGAGAGAGAGAGAGGGAGGGAGAGAGAGAGAGAGAGAGAGACAATATAGTTACCCTATGAAGGCTCACCAGTGCCCTTACTAGATGCCATGGGCTAACAAATAAAAAGACTACTTTTGTAGGCTGGAGCCAATGCTCTTGGCTGCCCTCCAGAACTTGACCATAAGACCCCATTGCTGAAGATCTTGTATTGAATTATATACATATAGCATGGAAACATGGAGCTGGTGCTGACCTGGAAGCCCCACCTCCACTGGCTAGTTTTCATAGTGCTGGATGGTTCTACACATGCTACTGGTGGAGGAAAGGCGCTATCTATCCATCTTACCTGCTGTGAACCCTGAAACCTACAATAATGACCATCCTGGAGAGGCACGCTCACGGGTGCAATCGTGGCACAAACAGCGTAGGGGTAATAACTGCTTCCTCATGTGGCCCACAGCTGGCATTGTTTCCAGGCTGAGCATCTCTGACTAAACTAGAACAGGCCTTAGAGGAGAACCTCCTACTGTCCTACTAAATGGACATAACATCATATCGACTCCTAACGACTTCTCTTTACACCTTTAGATGTATGCATCCCTCTACCTTCATCTGAGAAGCTTTTACTTGAAGTAGGTAGTGATCAATACAGAGACCTACAGTTGGCCAAGGTGCAGAGCATAAGAGGCTGTTGTGGAATGTTCAGCCCTATGGGGAACACAAACATGGTGCCCTCTCCTCCCAAAGGCTCCAAGCTCATGGCAGAAGGAGCAGAAAGACGGTAGGAGTCAGAGGTGCTGAACAAATAAGATAACAGCATCCTCTGGAGACAGCAGGACAGTCACACGCATGAATTTAAAGCGGATCTGACAGTATGTGCCAGCCCCATACAAGCTCAAACCAAATCCTAGCAAGGAGAGTCTGATAAGAAGTCCTATCCCTAAGCCAAGGAGCTGCTGCTGACTGATAGCTGCTGGTGGGGGAAGAGCTGGGTTTTGTTTTTTTAATATTGGCCATAAGGGGTATAAAGTTGGATGGGTAGGGAAGTGGGGGGGGGATCTGGGAAGAGATGGGTAGGGCTGAATATGGTCAAAACTCAGCTCGTTCTATGAAAATTCTCAAATAACTGATTTGAGAAATGCGTCAAGTAGAAAAGAGGTCTCATTCATATTAATACATATAAAGTTGTAAATATCTTTTAAACAGAGAGGGGTACGGTCAGTGCAGAGTGTCTTCATTTGCCCACAGGTTCTCGCCACGCTTAACAGATACCAGCTCGTTGCTGAACCAGGCTGCTACTCAAGTTTAGGCAAACAAACTGAAGGTTCTGAATTTAAATTCTCAACTTTATTCTGTTCTTAGTTCAAACTCATGCATTATCTTTCTCTTCCCCAATGCGACAAAGGACAGAAGCTTTGCTTATTTGGGGTCAAGACCCTCTGGTCATTTAGGTACCATCGGGATTCCTTAAACAGTTTCTAGCAGTACTTTACTCCTTAAAGGTCAGTAAGTCTTTGCTTATCTACACTAAGTAGATAAGCAAATGAAGCCCCTCTCTGTACCATGTGGCAGCGTGAAGTACACAAGCTAGCCCAGTGAGTGCGTCCCTATCAGAACTACAGCAGCTCTCCCTTGTATGCCTCACCCAAGTCCTTAAGGAATGTTGACTAAGTAACGAACATATCTGCATGTCCACTGTATTGGCCCCACACAAGAGCAACACATCCTGTTGACTGACAGATTCAAAGTAGCAAAAGCCAGCCTGGCGGAGTACGTACTTAAGGAGCTCCTTCTCTCGCATCTCCAGCTGTAGCATGATGGCGCTCAGTTCCATGTACAGATTGTTAGCCCGTTCCAGCTTTCTCTCATAGTGCTCTCGAATATCCAGAGCATGTCTGTCAATGAAAACACAGCATGAGCAAGACTGAGGAGAACCAGCGTCAGCTCTAATGACATGCGCAGTGGCTCAAGGGCCCCTCCGGCCATACAGAGAGCCAGGTAAAGTAAAAATGCAGTCTGTGTGCACGGTATAGTCTTCACTTGTGCCCAATCAATACAATATAGTATCCTCATACGTTAATGGAAAGAATTTAAAGCTAACACTAGGATCACATGATTATCCCTGCACAGGGCCTGTCTGGGCTGGTGTGGTCTCAGTGCTTCTCCTCAGATCCAAATGTAAACCTTCACCCATAAGGTGATGGTGGTGCTGGAGCTATTAGGGGGAACCCACTGTTTCTCTACCATGTGAGGACACATCCATGCTAATGAATATGATAACCTTCACCCTATACTGAGTTTCCTCATGCTTTGATGTTAAACTGCTCCACCTCCAGAACCACGAGCAGTATATTTCTTCTGTTTATAAATTGCTAAGTTTATGGCATTTTTGTTATAGAGGCCTAACTGCCTAATACGGTGGAGGCCAGGAACTAGAGCTTATAAACTCCCGGCTTCCAACAGCACTGAGAACAGTGGAAGTGCTCTAAGAATCTCTGTTGTAAAGGATCCTAAAGGAGGGGAACAGTAGAGAGAAGGTAAAGAGTTGTACATGAAGGTAGCTATGTGTATGGGTGCACACATACCACAGTGTCCGGGTGGAGGTCCAAGGTCAGCCTCAACTGCTGTTCTTACCTAATGCTGTGCTGGGGGCTCTGTTTGCCTCTGCCCTGCACATCCCAAGCTGGCTGGCCCACAAGCTCCTGGGAGGCTCCAGTCACTGCCTCCTATCTTGCCCCAGGAGCTCTTGGATCACAGACAGCTGCATGCCCTGCTTTGTATGGGCTTTGGGAATTCGAATTCAGTTCCTCCTGTGGCAAGACCTTGCCACTGAGCCATCTCTATCTACGGGGTGAGCTTTTATTGTTCATATGCTATTTTTTAACTGATACAAAAGTTGTACATATTTATGAGGTACCAAGCGATATTTTGATATATGTATTTGTTGTACAGTGTTTAAATCAGGGGCTGGAGAGATGGTTCAGCAGATAAATGCATGTACTGCTCTTCCAGAGGACTAGAGTTCAGTTCCTGGCACCCCATCAGGTAGCTTACAACCACCTGCATTCCAGGGCATCTGATACCCCTGGCCTCTGTGGGCATCCATACTCATGTGGTCTTACACAGACACAAATATAATTTAAAATAATAAAAGTGGAAAAAATCAGGGTAACCATGGCAATCTCCAGCAATGGTGGTTTCTTTATGGAAATATTCCAAATCCTTTCTTCTAGCTTCTTTAATTAAAAATTTAAAAAAATATCCCAATGTTAAGTGTGGTAGCTTAGGCCTACAATCCTTGTACCCGGGAGGTAGAGGAAGGCAGGTCCCTATAATTTCTAGCAGCATATTCTACATACTAAGATCCAAGCTAGAAGGACCACCTTGCCTCAAATAAACAAGCGAGTGACTCTGAGTGAGAGAGGAAGCAAGCTGAGAAATCAAGTTCATTATCTTACCTGTCATCGCCCTAGTGTGCACGAGAATTGAAGAACTTTCTTCTAATTATAACAGCGTCCATTAGTTAGCTTCTCCCACCCCATCCCTCCCTCCGCACACCCTCCCATCCTAGAACCATCCTAGTCTCTGCTTCTTTGAGATCAGCCTTTCCAGACTCCCCGGGAAGGCTAAATCTGAGCAACAGAAAAAGCTAGGGGAAAGATGAGGGAGAAGGAAGTGGCTTCGTCAGTGTTCCTGCTCATTTCTGAACTTTGGGGTGAGAAGAGGGGCGGAGTCAGCTGACCTGGGCACTGGGGTGAGAAGAGGGGCGGGGTCAGCTGACCTGAGCTCCTCCCTGCGCCGGCGAATCAGTTCTTCGTCTAATCGGTGTATACAGGTCCCTTCACTTTTGATTTTTTCAAAATGTTTTTTCACTTCTTCTCTCCATTCAGCCTGAGTGAGGAAAGGTTAATTTTGTGAATGCTGTAGTTTCCTTCCTGATGTGTCCATAGGACCGTGTACAAGGCAATTCCCTCTGTGCCTCTGCATGCTTTCCCCAAACTTCCTACAAGAGGCAGGGTAAGTGCCAAATCAAACACAAAACATCCCCACCCCGAGTAACTGCAAGCTCCACTCTCCGTCCTGACACAGTGCTGTCTCTTTTCCAGTGTCTCCACAGTAGTGGTCATCAGAACAGCACAGGGTACAGTGATCATCCCTTTTGGACAAAAGTGCTTAACTGAAGTCAAGGGAGTAAGGAGGCAGAAAGAAAGTCCTGCCGACTGAGGTTCACATGTCTGGGACGTTCTGGCTTGTCTTCGCATCCGCTGTCACATCGGCTTTGTTTAGGACAAAAGTCCAAGAGAAGATCTGGAACGCAGCACCCCAGAGAGAGTGTGCAGCAGAACAGAGTATGGCAAAGGAATATGGACTGAAGGAGAGAGGGAGGGCGAGTAGGGGAAGGGAGTGAGGAAATGAGGGGGTAAGCAGGGGTGGGGGGGGTGGGGGGGTGGGGCACCCAGTAGGAGGAAAAGGATCCCAAAAGGAGGCAACGAGCCAGAGACAGCCCCCACTCACATTGTTAGTACTCTCACAAGAACATCAAGTACACAGCCATAACCTTTATACAGAGAACTGGCCAGACCCGCACAGGGCCCCTGATGGCCACTTCAGTCTCTGTGAGCCCCTATGAGCTCTGCTTAGCTGGTCCTGTGGGCGGTGTTCTTGTGGTGTCTTCAACCCCTTTGGCTACAATTCTTCCTCCTTTTCTTGCTGGGGATTCCCTAAGCTCCATCTAATGTTTGGCTTCGGTCTCTGCATCTGCTCCTATCCTAACATTTATTTTTGCATTTAATTTAGCCCATTTTTAGTCAATAAATATATGTAATAAAATGTCTCTTCTGAGAATAAATCTTTGAAACAATATTGGAAGCCACTGCAGAAATGAAATTCACATCAGAAAATTTCATTTTAGAAATTTAATAACATTAGCGGAGAAAAAGTCATATGTCTAATATAAAAGTTAGTACTAATGGTTCAGTTCTAAGCTGGCCTGTGGTGCAGGCCCACAAGCCCAGCTACTTAGATGCTGGGGCAGGAAGAATCCCATGTTCAGGATCTGTCTGTGCTATAGAGTGAGTTCAAGGCCAGTCTGGGCAACTTAGCAAGACTTTGTATAAAAACAAAACAAAATAAAATGAAACACAAACAACAGAAATCTAAGGTAGAGCTCGGTGGTAGACTGATTGCCTAGCACTCAAGAGGCCCTAGGTTCCATTGCTTGTACTGCCATGGCAACCACGACGCCCTACGCCGACGGTGATTTTGTCCACACAGAGGGATAGCTATTATGCCTTGTGACCAGGCCTGTGTCTGGTTATGGATAGGGAACGTGTCCTCATCTCTGCTCACTCCTTGCTCATAGTGACAGTGGGCAGAGCACCATCCTTATGACATTTTCACCCAACAGCCACACTCCTCCCCTTCTCTAGCTCCATGCCTGTCTATTCCACTCTGTCTGCAGTCTAGTCTGATGGCCCGTGACTTGCTTCAGCCAGTGTGACACTATGGCAAGTATGATGCAATGCAGCACAAATATCACCTGTACTGTACTGGGCTTGCTTTCCTGATCCATTTGCTACCATGAAACAAACTGGAGTGAGGAAGCCCGAGCTAGCCTGAGGCTGAGCTAGCCTGAGCTCAAGCTAGCAGCCAAGGAGGACAGAGGAGCTCTAGCTCCTAGCCAGACGTCAGCACACCTGCTAAGGAGACCACTTGGAACCAGCCACCTTCCTGCTAACCTGGGATCTAACTACAGACCTCCAGGTAAATTCAAAACATCATGAAAATTGTCTGGCTTAAATTGCCTGCAGAATGGTGGGCTAAATAAATGCGTAGTTTTTTACATGTAAGTTGTGGGAAATTTTCGTACAGTGAAGGCTAACAGACGCTTTAGAGCCTAATTCTGCTGTGGCTCTGTCTGTTCCTCAAGTTCCTGCCCTAGTTTTCAGCTTTTGTGCATCAAAGGGAGCAAGGCCCTCATGAGGAACAGCAGCGACATTGACTCCAGTGTAGGCCCGATGCGGCCCTCACACCCTCTCTCTCCTGAAACGCCACCAGGACTCACAGTCACATCCTCCAACTATCACAGTTACTGTCTCACAACGGATAAGGCCATATGACTGTTACATGGTTAATAGTGCTCCTTGGCTGTCTGTTCAGTCCCACGAAGTAGGAATGTACTGCTGGCTTACCTGAGACTTGAAGTAAGTTTCTTGAGGGGTGGCAAGCACATCTGCAGACGCGATGTCCAGGTGCATGAGCGTCTGCCGGAAGGAAGGCCGGTTGCGAGGCTTACTCTGCCTAAGAGCAAAGAGACCATACTCATCTCAGAGGCTGTGTCTGGGGGCAGAGGGTGGGGGATGAGGCTTTATTCTGCTTTCTGAGATACACATTTTATTCCAAGAATTGCTATATCCCAGACAGTTTAGATGTACTGAAGTACAATGGGAACACACAACTGATGACCTGGAAAGTTAGGTCTGTGACCTCCTGGGGACAGTGAAGTAATCCTAGCCATCAGCTGTTAGGCAGGGAACACACTCAAGACATCACACTGAACCCCTCACTTATATTTTGATCAGTCACGCACACTCCACATGTAGGAGCTGACCCTGCTTTACAAGAAGGCAGACCCCCTATTTCACCGGTACCAAAAAGTCAGAGCCAGTTGAGTGCAAGGTTCTGAAGTCCTGCAGCCTTTGTCCTTCCACCACAATGTGGTTCCTTCCAAACACCCTGTAGAGATGTTTCTGCTCTTTTAGAGAAACTTTAATAGCCTTTTAGGCAGAAGGTAAGTGAGAACAGCAGAAGAAATGCCTTTCTTACCATGTCTGCTTCATAAGGATTTTGAATCCATCCGGGCAAGTGGAAGGAACTGGGAGATGCAAGCTGTTGCTCCCGACACCCCAAATGATGGCTGAAGAGTCCACATCCTTGTAGGGGATCTCCCCTGTCAGCAGCTCCCAGAGCACCACACCAAAAGACCTACAGTAGGGAGGGCCATGGAAGGCGGTTCAGGGGGACAGGTTCCCACTTCAGCCTTTAAAGAACTAAGGCCTGGTAGATGGGGTATGCCTGCAATTCCAGCACTCAGTTGAGCCGGGAGGATCATGAGTTCAAGGACAGCCTGAGTGGATGGCAGGTTTCAGGCCATGCTGGGCGGTATGGGGGGGACCACGCCATCAAGACCAAGTAAATTTTGTTTAATATATTTTACTCAAAAAAGTGAGAGTTATGCAATGCATTTCACAAAGCCTTCAACACTAAACTGTTGTTCAAAATTAAGTTCTAATTCTCCAGGAAGTTCAGCATATTCATGGAGATGCCTCAGAACTGATCCTGTGATAATGTGAAACCATGTGAAACCAGAATCAACCGGAAGTAAGAAGCAAAGAAGAGCATTCCAGGAAGGAGAAGCAGGGAGGGCAGAAGTCAGGCGGAAGTGGGCGGGGCTTTCAAGCTGGCCAGGGGGTGGTACCCACCATATGTCGACCTTCTCGGAGACAGGCTCATTCCGGATCACCTCTGGTGCCATCCATGCAACGGTACCAGCGAAGGACATCTTGGTGCTTTTATCACTGAGTTCTTTAGATGTGCCAAAGTCTGAAATTTTTACTGCATCTGTGTGAGTCACTAAAACACTTTAAAAAGAAACAAAGACAACAAACAGGATCATTAGTGCTAGTGAGAACTGTGAGTGTAAGCAGTGACTGCCGCTTTACCGACGTTACCCACAGTCTTCCACCCTGCAGAGCTCAGCTTACAGCTCCCACTGCTCTTGGATACCACACTAGAAGCCTGCACCCTCCAGGCGCTCAGCCTCCTCCACTTAATGACAGTGACTTCTGCCAAGCCACTTAGTCTTCTAGACCTATTTTCTCTCTATAACCCACGAATGGGACCATGGCATCACATTCAAGAGCTGTGCCTGAGCTATCGACCTCAGATAACTGTAGAGAGCCTGTGGCCTAAATCTTGTGAATATGTCTCGCCCTCTCCATGCTGGGGGCTGAATCAAACGTTCCACCACTTAGCTGTATTTCCAACCTGTCTCTGTCTCTTTAAGCCATTTTTATTCTGTTGTGTTATAAATATTTCTGAAAGTCAGTTAAACCATTTTTAAAGTAGAGGAAACCACCGTCCAGGGTTTCAAGTAGGGAAGACTAGCATAAACTGATGTGATGAAAGATGAATGCTTCAGATCATAATGAAGTTTGCTGCATAGCTGTACAATTCAAGCCGCAGAAGGGAAAACCTGAGTTAAGCACATAGACGTGTCCCCACGGTAGAGGAAGAGCTCAGTTTCAGTGCTAAGATGTGTAAACAGTTACCTACCGTGCAACTGAAATTATGAGTCTGAGACCCGCGGCTACACTTGATAAAGACGTCTTACTTCAAAATAAGAAAAGAAAACAGGTGAGCTCCGAGCTCTAGGACTCACTTGGGTGACTTGAGGTCTCGATGTATAATCTTATGGAGATGAAGATAATTCATCCCACTGGCGATCCCTGTGGACCAGTCCACGAGCAGGCGGGGCGTGATCTTCCTGCCAGCTCTCAGGACCTCGTACAGCTGCCCGTGGGCACAGTACTCCATGATGATACAGTAGCACGGGGCCTGAGTGCAGACACCCCTTTGAAGAAAGCACAAGCGAGTACATGAAAATAGAGAATAAGCATGCATACACATCTGTATCTGGGAGTGTTTAAGAAGCCCATTCCTTACCCAAATGATAACAAAATAATACAGATAACAGCTCTTGATTCTTAAATAAGAACTGTATCTTTCTGGTATACCAATTTCTCTGGTAAGCACATAGGTGATTTCTGCTTTTTTCTTAAGTCTAGACAGCAACAGGTTGTGTTAATCTGGTAGTTTTGTGTGATACTATACACTCTGAGACAAAAAGTATTCTTTTCTGAGGCTTGGATAGGCCGGATGCCCTGAGTTTTTTTTTTTAATCATTAAAATAATTTAAAGTATTTTCCTTTTAAACATAAACAGATTTTAATGTCATGTGTAGAGAATTAAAATATTTATATTTTATGATTGCTTATTAAATTTTAAATTCCTCAAATTTAAAATAGACTGAGAAAATAAATGAGTAAATAAATAGAAAAGTAAAAAAAGGATCAACTTTCTATCTTACATATAGTTCTGTGAAAATCATTTATAATAAAGAGAACATTATGTCACATTATACATCTACGTAGGTGATGATTCCTGTATCTTCCATCAAACTTGTCTTGATCATTTAAGTCCAAAGGGATCTTTCTTCTCTCAGTAGCCATGAGTTTTCTCTATTAACACAAACTGTAGACTCCAAAGGTGGTGGTGGTCTTCAGGGTCTCTTTTCTGTGAGGTGTGGAGGGCCCCAGGCAGTCATTGACATGTCTAACTTCACTGCAGCTCTCACGGCTGATAGGCCCTCACGATCACTTGGGAGAGACGTGGTAGGAGCCACCGATTTTCAAGCACATTTTTATGTTTTCCTTAATCTGCCTGGAATCATCACAGGATAGACTTAACCTCTTCCATGTTTACAGGGAAGGATCAGGGTGAAAGTGAGTTATTTTACCATACCAGGTCCATTCAGTCAGTCAGTGACAAGCTAGTCTAGCTTCAAAGCCCAGGTCCTGGCCCTCACTGTATTATACGCTGTGTGTGTTTTAAATTTCTGCATAAACAGTTATATTGGGGACTTCTATGCTAATGCTGTTAGTTCACTAACTAGAAATAATATGAACTGTACATCACAGTTCTGTTTTCAAGATGGATCCATTAGGTACACTCAGACCCCCTCAGAACTTCCCCTTCTTCAGGGAAGTTACTGGAGCATGAGGGCTGAGACAGAGAGTCTTCAGCTAGCTTCCCTCCTGTCTCCCAGGCTGAGGCGGGAAGCAGTGGAGGTATTAGGGTGTAGCATAAGGCGCTGACGCGTACCAGCAGCAGGCTGCATGCACGGCAGCCTTCACTTCGCCTGCCTCGAGCAATTCCAACATCCACACAGAGAAGCCCTTCTGGAGCTGTGGGACTCCACCCTGCATCCTAAAATTCACTCCAGAGTGTATTTTTAGGCACCTATGAGTGCCCAGCCTGATCAAGCCCCAGAAAGCTTCTGTTGCAGAATAGAATGGTACCACACATTTCATTTCACCTAAGAGGAACAGCCCACCACAGAGTCAGAGCTAGAAGAACGACGAGCTTTATATCCCCTCTCACAACTGCGGCAGCCATCACCTGCATCGGTCCCTGTCACCCACTGTATGCTTTCTTGTTCTCCTGTCTACACATGATTCTGGACCCACACATACATCTGTTTACATCAGTGGATATGTGTTCCAGGCTGTACATGAGGAAGAACTATCAGTTTTGGTTTGTTTTTTAATCAAATGCCACAAAAACATCAACTACTCTTTTATCATTTTCTAGGATGCCCTAGAATTCTTGACTTTTAATGGAAAATTTTTTGGGAAGTTCAGTGACGCATACGTGAACAACTACAAATAGGTAGTTGATAACTGCATAGAAACTACTCAGGGAATAATGTAATGCACACAAGAAAGCAGGGTAAATATGCTTGTGTGGACTCAGCATCTACTCAGCTGGCACACAGACCAAAATGGTCTAACAGAGACACATCTTGTGAGCTTTTCTTCTCACTTTGACAGGTGAGGAGTCATCATTCCACCTGTTCCCTGCTGTGACAAGGCTTCCAGGCAGCTAGAAATAACAGCTTTGTCATCAGTTCTAATTGCTACCTTCTCTTGGGATTGAATTCTATCAGGAATAGTCAAACTGGTTTTTCTTAAAATAAGAAAAAAATGACTATTGTCTTCCCATCTTGTACTTTCTTTTTGTGTGTGGCTCTTACTAATGTCAAATGAATCTGTAAGCACAGAAATATGTGCTGAAACCCACCCATGCCTTCCAGAGATTCATGACTGCGGCTCACTGACCAAAGCAATACATGGCACATGACTGTAAACATGACATTGTGCGGTGACTCTGTGTGAGGGGTCCTAGGCTCACCATGCAGAAGGAGAGATGATTTGAATGTGTTCAGCTTAGGGAGTTGGGCCCCAGCACAGCTTCTCAAATCCAACAGTGCTGAAAGATGCACCCTAGGTAGAGGACTGGCAGGGCAGGTGAGGAAATGGTAGGAAGGGAAAAGACAGCAATGCACTGTCTCCCCTCAGGACCCATGTCTGCCTTTTGTTACTCAGGCATGTGCCTGGGAAGCTCTCCTACCAATGACACACAGCTTACTGTATCCAAGAAAGCCCAAAGGCACACAGTCCTGGTCAAAGCTCTTCGTCCTTTCTTCCATGAAGGGAAGCACAAACATTTCAGTGAAGGAAAATGGAAGAGAAAAGATGGTTCTATCTGTCTGTCTCTCTCTCTGTCTGCTGAACATTATCCTTCTGTTAACTTGAAATTTATTAGCCTCTAAAGCCTGACATCTTCACCAGGGCACTCGACGACAGGATTATGACAGTGGTTGTCTTCTGAACAAGTCGCTGGCCCCAGCCTCTGTACTCCAGTGGATGCAGGTCCTCTTCCCACACCCTTCCCTTGCTGTAAGGGCTCTCACAAAGGGAATCCAAACCGCTCCCATAAAACTGTACCCAAGAGTCAACTCTATTGCTTTCTCTGGGGATATGAGACACATGGCATCTTTACTTCATGAAAGTAGTTTTCCAGAGGAGGAGCCCTTGGGGCTGCTGGGGAAAGTTGCTCCTGAGTCAAGGAAGGACAATGTGTAATTTTTCCCATGCTTGCTAAATCCTCATTGGTAGTACCATACTACCTTCCAAAAGTTTAAAATAGGGTCCAACATGCCAGAGATCCTTTTCCGTCTTCTGCCTCACTTGGGCCACAATCCATGTTCTTCATTCTTCCTCTTCTAATTACTTGCTCAGGCTTGTGGATGGACAGACAGACAAGGTGGGGAGCTCAAAGGAGAGGCTCAGGCAGCAGGACACACAGCTGACCCTGCAGCTAGTGCTGCAGCCCATTGGTGGTGCACTCTGATCACAGCCACCCACCAACTCCAGAGTTTTCCACAGTTACCTGAGACTGGCCTCTTCAGTTAGACCCCTTCTTAAACCATAGGTTGTAACCCCGTGTGGGGCCACAATGGAAGGGTCAGAAAATGTCTGGCAATGGTAACATGTTTCAGAATGTACAATGAGCAAAATTAATTCAAAATCAAACACACAATGAATCCAAGTGCGGCTCGACCTCACGGCAGCCCTTGTCCCCTTCAGACTCTGCCTGCTGTCAACCACAGACACCATCCAACACTAATACCTCAGCTCACACTAGAGACTGCATATTATGTATTTTTATTTTTACTGTATCTTTTTTCTGTTCTCACAGAAAGACAATAATTCAATTATGGAAAACAAATAATTTAGCATTTTCTTATCATCATCAGGTAAGTGCAAATCAGTCTACCTTTGGATTGTATTGTGTTAGAATGCTGCATTTTATGTACCTCTGTATGTGTGTGTGTGTGTGTGTGTGTACACGTGCATGCCTGTGCATGTGTGCACATGTGTGTGCAGGTATGCTGGCCTATGGAGCATAGAGAGAGGCCAAAAGTTGACATTAGGGAATCCTTTTTAACTACTTCACCTTATTTCTTGAGACAGTGTCTCTCACTGAACACGACTTTGCTGTTTTGTCCAGAATGACTAGTCTGTGACCACTAGAGCATTGGGAATATGTTACTGCTCACTCAGCTTTGGACAAACACCCTCACATTCAGATTTTAGGGAGCTGGGATTTGAACTCTGGTCTCCACACTGGTGTAACAAGCACTTTATTTACCAGCCATCTCCCCAGCCCTAAATGCTTGATTCTAAAATTTCTATTTGGGTTTCTCACTTGAGATTCATAAAAGGCCATTGAATTAGTTTTAGCTTGGGATTAGGACAGAATTTCCAATGATTCTGAGACAGCCCTGAACACGCACACTTCTGCCATTTTGTACTATGTATTTGTGTATGTGGTGTTCTCAGCACAAACAGGTATGAAATCAAAGTATCAGGCAACTCGGAAAAACACTGGAGATAGTCTACATCCTGAAGAATTAAATATTCAGCCAAGACTTAATTCCTTATGAAAAAGCAAACCAGCACACCCAACTTGTTAGCATGTGAAGTTCCTTAGTGTTTAACAAATGGTCAAATTATATACACTGGAAAACTGTTAAAATGAATTTATGAGACTCAATATTAGGAAGTGTTTGGCTTATACGAGCAAGAAAGGGCTGTGAAATGAGTTTAAGAAACAGTGGATTCTGGGCGGTGGTGGCGCACGCCTTTAATCCTAGCACTTGGGAGGCAGAGGCAGGCGGATTTCTGAGTTCGAGGCCAGCCTGGTCTACAGAGCGAGTTCCAGGACAGCCAGGGCTATACAGAGAAAACCCTGTCTCGAAAAACCAAAAAAAAAAAAAAAAAAAAAAAAGAAACAGTGGATTCACACACATATGTGAACACAACTGCTTTGTGAAATGAATGTATCACCAATGACTCTGCAATTAGACTTAGAAAGCCATGTTTGGTGTTTTTTAGGAGATGGATTAAGTAAAACCTGATGCTGTTGTGTAGAGACACCTGTCTTCATGAGTTAGTATTTAAGAAGGATGTTAACAGACACAAATGTATGTCATCATGGAGAGAGGACTGGTTACGTCACTTCAGATGCCAGAGTTGTCATAACTGAATTTCAGGCAGTTGGTGGGTATACTGTGAAGTGACCTTTGCTATCTTACTGATGTGGCTGATCTACAGTGTCTGGCAGGGCTGTCCTTCCTCCCTCCTGTGCATTCAGTACATGCCCTTGCAAGATGAACTCCTAGATTAAAAAGTTTGAGGGTATGACTCCGGCTTCACAGTCCTTTAGCCCACTAGCACTGTGCTAAGCCTATCAAGGGATTTTGAAATATCTTCCAAAGCAGAAACTTAAGTGTATATAATGGAGCTCTATAAAATATATATAAAGTAACTCTATTTCTCTAAAACCACTCCTCAAACAAAGTCATTCAACTAACCAACCAACCACCCACCTACCACCCACCCACCTACCACCCACCCACCCACCTACCACCCACCCACCTACCACTCATCCACCCACTCACCCACCCACCCACCCACCCACCTACCACCCAGCCACCCACCCAGCCACCCAGCCACCCATCCACCCACTCACCCACCCACCACCCACCCAGCCACCCAGCCACCCACCACCCAGCCACCCACCCAGCCACCCACCACCCACCACCCACCCACCCAGCCACCCACCACCCAGCCACCCACCCACCTACCACCCAGCCACCCAGCCACCCAGCCACCCAGCCACCACCCATCCACCCACCACCCACCCACCCACCACCCAGCCACCACCCACTCACCCACCACCCAGCCACCCAGCCACCACCCATCCACCCACCACCCACCCACCCACCACCCAGCCACCCAGCCACCCACCCAGCCACCCACCCAGCCACCCACCCAGCCACCCAGCCACCCAGCCACCCACCCACCACCCAGCTAACCACCCAAGCAAACAGTCTGCAGTGCAAGTGCGGACATACTTGAAGGCGATGATGTTAGGGTGCTTCAGCTTCCTCAGATGCTTGATGTCCGTCTCATTTTGTTCTCTCACCTTCTTGATGGCCACCTCCTCTGCTCGGAATTTGCCCAGGAAGACAGCTCCTTGGGCTCCACTACCCAGCCACTGCAGCTCTGAGATTTCCTCAAATGGCACTTCCCAAGTATCTAGGCACACGATCAAGAGCCAGCTCAGCATTTAGAGACCATTCTACAGGCCATTCTGAAGGTACCAACTACCCTACTCTCTGATTCCCACCAAAAGACATGGCCTTCCTTTGGGTCTTGGCCCACATACTGGTAAAATATTCATTTTTAACTGCTTAACTCAAGCAGGCCTGAGATTTCAGGAGATCTTCCTCCAGAAATCCATACCCCGACACTTGGGCAACCTCCCCTGTGTTAAGCAGGGATAACCAGCGGCCCTCCTTCTGTCTCCACGTTGCCATCCTTACCCTACCACCTACTACAGGTGCTGTTTCATTCTTCTGGACTGCTCGTGCAGATGCTCAATGGATCCTCCCTGGATCCATCTCAAAGACATCCTCCCAACAACCAGATTGTGTGTAACACTTTTCTCGGTGTTTGCCCTTTACTGAGCACATACCACATACCGGAAGCTAGCAGAGTGATTTGATTTTAGCAGAGTCATGTTTAATTTTACTACCTTTATGTCTCTGGCCTTAGTTTTTAAATCCACTTATTCTTATTGGTGTGTGTGTGTGGCGTGTGTGTGAATATATGCATGCAAACATCATGTGGAAGACAACTTTTCAGAGTCAGTTCTCTTCCATCCCAGAATCTGGGGATCAATCTCACGTCCTTAGGTGTCGTGGTTTGAATAGGAATGTCCCCATAGACTCAAGTTTGAACGTTTGGCCATAGGGATTGGCGCTATTAGGAGGTGTTGCCTTGTTGGAGGAAGTGTAGGGATGGGCTTTGAGATCTCTATGCTTAATCTCCTGGCTGTCTTTGGATCCAGATGTAGAACTCTTAACTCCTCCAGCACCATGTCTGCCTGGACGCTGCCATGCTTCCCACCATGATGATAATGGACTGAACCTCTGAATCTGTAGGCCAGCCCCAATGAAATGTTGTCCTTGATAGGAGTTGCCATGGTCGTGGAGTCTCCTCACAGCAATGGAACCCTGACAGAGACTTCAGGCTTGCACAGCAAGTGCTTCATCATAGTTAAAGAGGAGAGACTTGAAGCGCAGGGTTGAGTGACTATTCAAGGTTGTATGACTGGTAAAGCAGGACCAGCCATTCTAGAAGTCATTCTAGAACCTTCTCTACTCTCCTGCATTGCCTTCTGTGCCTGATGGAGCTGGGGAGGCCCTGGCTATAGGGCACAACCTGTCCACCCAAACTGCACCGCTCTCAACTTTTGCCTTCTTTTAAAGAATATTTTTTAAAACTTTATTCTAAGTAGTCACGGTAATTCATATTAATATCTATCTTTTTTTGTGCTGGTTTTTAAAATACAAACTTATATCACTTTTATAATGAATAAAATGATATTTTATTTTGAGACACAGTCTTGTGTGGCTCAGACTGTATGACTGAGGATGACCCTGACCCTCCTGCCTCTACTTCCCCATTCCTGAGCATACAGGCATGTACCACCACTCACAGTTTAAGATATCACAAATAAACAACATATATAAATAAAATACAAATACACAAAATAAGCAAAGTATAAATATGTAAATAAAACACTTTAGAAATCCACTAACGTGTACTTTTAGCTTACAAAACCTAAGAAGGAATGCATCCATTGGTCCTCTTCAATGCCCCTCCCCCTTCTGAAAAGAGCATTACCCCAAGAAGCAAACACATCGGTTTGAGGAGGACAACACCATTGGTTTAAAAGTCACAAGAGATTCCAGACTCACCAACAAATGGTGTGTGGAACACTAATTGAAGTAGCTCTGAGTTCTTGGCTGTGAATAGGTTCTGGTCTTAAAAACAAATGAAATCTCTGCCCACTGTGTCCATCAGAGAGTAGGGAAAGTTACTCAGCATCCAGAGAGGCAGCCCTCCTTCAGTCAGCATCCAGAGAGGCAGCCCTCCTTCAGTCAGCATCCAGGTTCTCTCGAGTCATAATAACATGTGGTTTCTCAGAACAGTTACTAAATCTTGACCATAACATAACTGGAAGACCATGACACAGGGTCCTTAACCACTGGGGCATCTCTATAGGTCTCAGACTATAATTGCATATAAAAGATGCCTTTCTTCATATATTTCCTCAGAGTGAATCTCTAGGTTAGAGTATAAACGGTCTCCTAGCCTTGGGAATAAGGCATTCTAAGCAGGTACAGGAAGGATTTATGTGGTCGAAGCTGACAGTACAGACACCCAGAAATGCTGGTCTCGTCACACTACGGCAGTGATGAGCATATTAATTATTGTTTCATTTTAATTCCCAACTTCCTGTACACTTGTCTTCTAAGTGTGAATGGGTTTGTTGGTGACAAGTGTCTGCATCTGCTAGTCAGGCGTGGCGAAGCTCTAGGAGCCCGTCTGCTCAGCTGTATACATTCTCCTATTCATCACTTCCTTTATATCCTTTCCAGTCCCTGCATAGTCTGTAGTCTGTCTTCTGTGCTTCTTTATCATTGATTTTTACAGATGGCACTATGGTAAAGACCCTTGCCATCAAGTCTACGGACTTAAGTTTGGCCCCCGGGTCCCCGTATAGAAGAAGGAGAGAACCACAAGTTGTCCTCTGATCTCCACACACATGCTGTGGTATGCATGTACAAACACACATGTGCATACACACAAAATAAATGAAAAACAAAGTCTCTTTATAGTCATGTGGCATTTATTTTGGTATATGTTATGAAGGCTGATGTAAGTCTATTTTAACCTATATAAATATTTAGTGATTTGCTAAATAATTCTTTCAGACTGCTTTATGATGCTCATACTATAATTACTATATTTTCAGGAGCAATGTCTATTAATTAGTAGTTTTATAAAGTGGGGAGTGATTATTAAACTGCAAATGTCATACATTTGTCATTGAACTCCCAGCTGTTGACACCATCATCACAACATAATTCTCTACAAAATGCTGCAGTCATTTATCTGCAGTCAGTGACGCCTCGGCCATCCCCGGACATGAAGGGTCTGCATGGGCAACTGCAGAAGGCACAGAGAGCATGGGGCAGCTCAAGCCATGCTCCCACAACCTTTCGCATGAACTGATTACCAGAAGCAAAATGGAGTGATGGCAACTTAGTCTTCTTTGTTTAACCTCACAGGTTAACGATCAGTAATTAGGAAGGGACCTGACTAATGCCGATAATTAACCTATAAGGAGAGGCTAAAGGAGAGGCCAAGACAGGACAAAGTAGAAGGAAGAGAGTCTTAAAGACACAGAATTGAGGCCCTAGAGAACTGCACGCCAGATCGCTAATGTGATCCCTCCGGACCGCTGCTTTTACACCTGTACACCAGCACTTCCCCCCAGTGCTCTGTCTGTTCTGTTTAAGCACCATGACCTCTGTCTCTTATCTGATAACACCATGATCCACAGACTGAGGATGCCCATCTGGCCCAGCTGCTTTAAGGGTTTGTCTGTGCACTCAGATCTGGCCATGGCACTATTTGGTGATACTGCAAACTACTTGGCAATGAAAGGTTTCAACGCACTACTACATCACAGCACATCACTACTACGACATAACAGCACACTAAAAGGAAGATGCAGACATGATGCTTCAAAAGTCTAGTGATACTTGTGATTCGTGCCAAACACAGGGGCACATCTCTCATCCTCTGGTGGCCTGTGATGCAGGATTAAAGATTAGCATCTTGATCCTGACAAGAAAAGTACAACATTCAATTCTGGCTGACAAGTCACTTTTTGGGACCATAGCAGCACCAGCCTTCAGTAGGATATACTATAATCCTGATAGACTGGGCTTGTGTCTTAATTACTTCCAAAATGAGCCCCTCTGAAAGTCACATGATCAACTGGAAGATAAGTTAAATGCAAATTTGTAGAACAATTAAAGGGCTTCTTTTATCAAGCTTGGATAATAATTCGCTTGAGTCTTAAAGCTCAGTGATACACTTGGATACAGAGATCTTCAGGCTAGGATGCAAATTAGTGCCGAACAAGCAGAGGCTCAGAAAACCAGTGGAGCTTGTCGAGGAAACGGATAGCGTTTGGGTCTGTGAGAAACAAAGCACCTCTGAAGCAGACCGAGCTAGGCATGGTGATATACACCTGCAATCCCAGCACACTGGAGGCAGAGGCAGAAGGACTGCTACACACTGAGTCCCTGGACAGTCATAGCTGCAAAGCAAGACCTAGTCCCCCCGCAAAACACAGACATTACAAATGAATAAATAAGCAGAGGACTGGGGTGTGGTTCAGAGGCACAGCTGTGTATGTGCAGTACACACACCCCTCCCTGATATTGTCCTTTGACCTCTACATGCCCATCCCCCAGGTACATACACACACACACACACACACACACACACACACACACACACATACACACACACACGCACACACTCACGCAAAACAAATAATAAAAATATAATAAAATATTTAATTTTATTGTAATGCAGTTTATAATCACTAAAAGTACAAATAAGTGTGAAGCCAAAGGGATTGCTTAAATATCAGTACATTGAAATAATTATGTATTATATAGCCATTAAAATCATTCTTGCTGAAGGGGTTCAGGTATTTCTCAGTGTCTAGATTCTTTGTCTAACATATATGCAGGGCACTGGATTCAAACCCCAGCACTACCACAAATCATAAAACAAATAAAAGATGCCGAAGAGTTATACTTCAGAAATGGGGAAATCTTCATGATATGAAGTAAACGCCTTTTTTTTTTAATGTTGAAGGTTCTCCAGGCCTCAGGTGTGCCAAGTGGGGGCTCTAGTACCAAGCTCAATCCCAGGCCTTTGCATTTTTCCCAGAGTCTATTCAGTTGCTTCAGCTAGCTTTGAAATCATTATCTTAGCCCAGGAAGACTCTGAATTGTGATCTTCCTGCCTCTCAAGTAGCTGGGATTATTGACACGAGTCGGCAACTGCCATTTTAAAAAAAACATAAGCACAAAAAACCCTGAGTAGCAGGTAGAGCTGAGGGAGGGGTGAGACCAGCCAGCTGCCTAGTACCTGGTCCACCAGGGTGGATTCTGTGCCCACTGAGGACATCAAGCTGTAGAGAAGAGACATTTATTTTCATAGTTTTTAAGAGAATGTCTCATTACATAGTCCAGGCTAATCTAGAACTCACAGTGTAGACCAGGCTAGTCTTGAACTCATGATTCTCTTCCATCAGCCTCCCTAATACAAAGATTAAGCACATATCACTCTACATCCAGTCTGATACACTGCTAAAATATTGATGACTATTATTCCTAAGGTATGAATGATAGATTATTTTAAATTTTGGAGGGGAAGTTGAGTCATTTTGTTTTAGAGAATAAACTATTTACAACATCAAGAACATATGTTTCTTTTACTTCAAATTGAAATATATGAATATATATTATCCAATGATGGGAATTTAAGATTGTGTATTTTGTTGTTGTTTTTGTTGTTTTTGTTTTTGTAGACAGGGTTTCTCTGCATAGCCCTGGCTGTCCTGGAACTCACTCTGTAGACCAGGCTGGCCTAGAATTGAGAAATCTGTCTACCTCTGCCTCCCAAGTGCTGGGATTAAAGGCGTGCACCACCACTGCCCATCGTAAGACTGTGTAGTTTAAAATGAGAAATTATGTGCTCTGCAAAACAGAATCTTCTGTTTTCTGAGTCTGTGGCACCTATATTGCAAGACAAGAATTCTTTTTTATTACCATATAAGGCAGTCCTGGAATCTGATGGGCTGGCTTGTGGTCAGCTTGGTTTGGAACTAGTCAAATGTCCTTCAGGGTTGTTTAGGCCTGTTTTTTTTTTTTTGTTGTTGTTTGTTTTTTTAAATGACAGTATCATTACGTTGCTTAGGAATGGCCTAACTTAGCTCAAGTAACTCTCCTTCCTCAGCCTCTGAGTATGTGAAACTATAAGCCTACACTACTATGCCTGCCTTTGGCCATCAGATTTTTTGACACTGTAAATTATCAGTAAGAAAGCCTAAATGAACCCATGATGACAGTCATCCATAAGTTATATATCTATACAATTATATTAAGATATTAGATACCAAAGACATGTGATAACAGACATCTTAAATGAGATAAACAAATGGGAGCTCCAAGGCTTCTCCTTAGGAGAAGTGTGCTCTCAACTCTACACACCATTAGGCTGGGGGTCCACAAAGTCTATTTGGCTCTAAATAAGAAGGAACCCCTAAGTACGAGCTTGCTCCATTCGGGGTCTGTAGGAAAGTGAAATGGGTGGTCATTTGGCCTCACTGTTGACCCACTCCTTAAAGATTGGCCAGCTACTGGTGGGGTGGAGGGAGCGTGGTGCAAGATGCGCCGCCCCAGGGCACACCCACTCTGCCTACCTTGCTGTTGCAGTTTGTAATCAGTGGAATATGCCTTCCCGATGATATTCCACACGGGCCTGAGGCATCCAAACAGTCCTTCGAGAAACCCGCCACTGCCACTGCCGCTGCCTGACCTGCTGAACTGAATCTTGATGTCTTCAGGTCCATTCGTGTTCTCTCCATCCACAGTGTTGCCGTTCCCTGGAGACATGGTCATCTCTGATTCATCCTGTTCCCGTAGCTGAAGAACGCTGTTCTCAAACTGGCCCCTGGAATCCTCGCTAACACTGGTCAACACTGTTGTGGAGATTGGGCTGCCTGTGATCTCCATCAGCTCTGACCGTATAGCCCCCCTCTCCTGCGGGTCCTCAGGGAGCTTGGGTGAAGGGTGGTTCCCCATAGCTGCAAGCTCATTTCGTCCACCAGAGGTTTTGTTCTCAGTCAAGGGCAAGTGCGGCAGAGAGGAGCAGCTCAGGTGCTCCTGAGGGCTGGCCATTGTGCCATGAGGGTGACCCAGGTCCTGAGATGACAGTCAGAGGATTACAGCAGCAAAGGTTTGACACAAGAGAGGACTCCAAAACCTAGAGGAAAAAAGGAGAACATGAGGCCACTATTTCTTAGTCTCCACACTGCTCCACATCTGTTTACACAACCAAAACACTGAAGCAGGGCTGGAGAGATGCTCAGTGGTTAGAGCTGACAGCTCTCCATGGGATTTGGGTCTGGTTCCCAGCACCCACACAGCAGCTCACAACCCCAGTAACTCCAGTTCCAGGGGATCCAATACTTACTTTTGACTTCGGTGGACTTCAGAATGCACATGGTTCACTCACTCACACACACACACACACACACACACACACTCTTAGGCAAATACAAATATACATAAAAATAAGTAAGTATTGTTTTAAAAAACCGCTGAAACCATGAGGAGGTTGGGCAGGTTTATTATATACAATGGAATACAGAGCAGCAGTGAAAAATAATGTGAGACTGTCCATGACATATCAGTATAAAAAGCAGTTAGGATAGTGTGCAACACATGCTTGAGAAAGTATCGAAAGAATATATAAGCATGTATTCCAGAAAAGAAACTGGAAGGATTCATACAAAAAATGAATAATTCCTTTCAGGGGGTGGAACTTCAAAGCTAAGCAGTTTCGATTTCCATGGTGTCCCAGCATGCTCTATTAACTGCCGTTTTGTTTTGAGGAAGATTCTCACATGGTCCTCCCTCTTCCTTCTCCCTCTATTACTGTTTTAATTAGAAAAAATTTTCCTTACAACAAGGGAATACTAGGTGGTTCTGATATACACGCACATGGCATATAGTCGATTGTATGCTACAATCCGTCCTGCTCCCTTTGTTTTGGTGTCTTAGGTTGGTGCGGCTTCTCCTGCAGCTCTCAGTTCACACAGACAAAAGGTACAGACGCACAGCGAGGCAAACTCCTGAGCTATAACGGCTTTTGTTAATCTAGGGCAGCACAACTAAGCCCCAGGTTTTTAATTATTCTTTGTTTCTGATCTACTCATCAGAAACCCTGGGGGAAGTCAGAACCTCTGAAAACAAAGATTTGCTGTAGATTATCAGATTGACAAAAATCAATCTCAAATTTTCTGAAAGCAGGATAAGACTCTTATCCCAGACACAAATGAAAAGCTGGCAAATAAGGTGACATTAGACTAACACACTTTCCCACAGCAAAAGAAACAATCTAACGTCTTGAAGAGTCAGCCCACTGGATGGGAGGGAATATTCATGAACTACACATCTGATAAGATAGTACCTAGAATATATAAGACCTCAACTCAATAGCATTAAAAGTGGACAACAAGCTTAAGCAGGCAGAGTTAGCAAGCAGTCAGGATTCCTCTGAGAAAACGCTCAGCATCAACCTATCAGGTCTGTGTAAAACCAGAACCACAAGGAAGGCAAGTGAGGGCAAGGGCTATCATCAGTCAACTGTGACTTAATATAGTCACTGTGGAAAACAGTATGGTAGTTTAGCAGAACTCCCACATGACCCAGCAATGTGCTCCTGTCTAAAGGACATGAAATCAGTCTGTCAGAGAGACATCTGCAATCTCACATTTACTATAGCATTAGTCACAAGTGCAGTCCTAGGGATCCAACAATGGAGGGACGGATAGAGAAACAGTGGCAGATACATGAAAGCTGCATATTATACGACGCAGTATTACTCAGCCATAAAGGGGTACTATCCTATCATTTGTGACAACTCGAATGGAACCAAAAGACACTGTGAGAAAAATAAACCAGTCACATTGCAGCAAGTAAGACAGGACTGAGCTCCCATAGGAAGTGATGGTGAGGGCCCATGGTGAATCGTAAGTTAGTGAGTCAATGTAGCCCATGAACAAGACAGAGATGATTCAATCAGTAGCCTACAAAACAAATAAAATGAGAGAGAAGCAGGGGAAAAGAGAAGAGAGAGGCAGCAAGGTGACCCTGATTGGATGAGCAACAAAGACTCCTGTTGGTCTGCTCAACAAGCTGGCCCTTAGCAAGCACAGGCTCCTGCCTCCAAGACAGGCAAATGATCTGAGTTCCAACTTAGGAGCTACAAGACAGAAGGAGGAAACAAACTTCCCCAAGTTTTCCTCTGACCTCCATACACATACTGTGGTGCATGAGCCCATGTATGAACACACACACACACACACACACACACAAACAGACACTTAAATAAATCAACTCAATAAAAAAAGAATGACCAATTTCAATAAAGATTGCTTGTCTTTGTTCACTTACTGATATAAGTCCCATAAATGCCACTGACCTAGGTGGGAGTGTGTGTGTGTCTTTAGAAGGCAACTTGCGAGTTCATCTCACCTTCTTTTTTTCCCTTTATTGAAAATAGATTTTTTTTTCATACAATATATTCTGATTAGTTTCCTCTCCCCCTCCTCCTCCCAGATTCCCCATCTCCCCTCCCTTACAGATCCACACCCTTTCTGCCTGTCATTAGGAAACAAACAGGCATTTATGGGATAATAAGAAAATGAAAAACAACACAATAAGATTTTAAAAAACCAACCAAACAAACAAACAAACAGTGAACTCAGTTTCCTTAATCGATTTTCTTTCATTTCCCTCACGTCTTTCCGTCAAGTCTTTATCCCTCATCAGCAGGAGACACTGTGAACCTGATAAGCCACTGACTGGGACAGGAGAGACTGGCTGAAGCAGGACACAAAGCAGGAGAAATTACGAGGACCCAAGAAGGAACAGGAGCTCCCTGGAATCCAGCTGAAGTCTCTGCCAGCAGAGGAGAGTCCCAGCATGGCCACCAACCATGTAAGCCTCTGCTTCCTTCTCCTTCATTAGCTTGGAAGTTTCTAGGGATCTCACCAGGAAGTCCACTGACAGGGAAAGGGCCTGTTCTAACCCTGTGCACACCTAGTGGCTTCTAGTTTCACCTTTATAATTACACCCAGGGCATTCTGGGGCCACTTCACTTCTCCCACTTAACAAAGGAGAAAAGGGAAAGGTTTCTTAGCAACCTTGTAAGATGTAACTTGAGAGCCCCTAAAATGTTATATCAGGTTAATATCAAGACAATTAACTATTTCCCTACTCTCCCTTGGGAAACACATATCTGGATGCAGCTTCCTTTACTCTTAGTGGTTCTTTCACTGAACGCTTGCAACTTAAACATACACTAAAAAAAAAATCTTTACCAGGTCTTCAATGTCAAAGCTACCAATCCTGCTTAGGCTGGATCCCAGGCTGCTAAGGGTGATCTGGTGGGACTGTGTCTTTGTTCCCTTACTGCTGACATGGTGACTGCTAGCCATCCTGCACCCCAGGACTCTGAATCTAGGCTATGAGGTTCAAAAAAGGGTTCTATTGCCCTTAAAGACACAACAGCAACTAGTACCAGATGGTCCCAGGCACATGCAGAATCAAAAATAGAAAATTGTTTAAGAATCAAGAGTAGGATCTTGCAACCAGCCAGACAGATCAAGGATATGCTGAAGGACAGCGTCCCTCACTTTGGCTATCAGACTGCTGGAATGACAGACCACAAGAAACGGGAGGAGAAAATAGCTGAAGTCCAGGGCCTGGCAGAGGAGAAACTTGTCTCCCAGAGGGAGATCTGAACTTGTAGAAGAGCCTTTCAGGAGAAACTGGAGCTGAGACAGTGATGGCTGCTCAGTGGATAGAACCACACACCATGGTTGTGTGTGACTCTGGCTCTTTATTTAAGCCTACATATCATGCCAGGATCTTGAAAATGGGTTCAGGGCAGGAGTGGGAGTCAGCCTTTTCTCAATGTGGCCACATTGACTCTCCCTACTCCCTAGTAATCTATCTCTGGCTTTCTGAGGACATTTAGCTGTGCCTGACCTATTAGGGATCCAGACTGTAATAACTCTGCTATCACACTGGAGAATGTCGGGGAAGGAGAGATAGAGACAGGCCATGGTGGTGTGCAACTGTAATCCCAGCCCTTGGAGCTGGATTAGATGGATCAGAAGTTCAAGATCAGCCTGGACTAAGTGACACCATGTCTCAAAAAATAAAGCAGAACAAAAAGTGTTCTGGGGGAGGGGATGCTGCAGCAGGCAAACTGCTTGCCTAGAAAGTCGTGATGAGATCAGGCCTACTCTATGTTACTCCACACTGTGAAAACCATAGTTCTTTGGGGCATGCCTTACCCTCAAACACTCCATTTTTCAAGTGGTTTTTGACTCCATTTTAAGGGTAGAGAATGATTGCACACCTGGGTGGACAGACATGCAAACCACACCATCTGTCCTGCAGCACCACAGGCTGATAAATAAGTTACCCTGGGTGTAGGAAGTGTGCTGGGATTGGAGCCAACTCTAATGCTAGTGTGGCAAGCAGTTTAATCCTGTCGTCCTGGATCGAGTTACTGACGTGTGGTATAGTAACGGTGCATACGTTGGGCTTGTCTGTGGGGACTTCCAGGGAGGACTAGCTGAGGAGAGAGACCATTCTTGAGTGTGGGTATTGTCGTTCCATGGGTTGAATTTCTGGGCTGGATAAAAAGGTGGAAAGGAGAGAGCAGGTGAACATCCACATCCCTGTTCTCCACTTCCTGATGTGCCTATCAGTGAGCCAGCAGCCTTCGATCGCATAGGCACAAGCTGGTCCTGCCCTCAGACCTTTCTAGCCGTGATAGAGTGTGTCCCCTTAGCTATAGACCAAATAGCCCTTGCTTCCCTTATAGTGAGAGAACAGATCTTGGGTTCAGACTCCATCTTAGAGAACCTGACCGAAGGTTGAACACCGGTTAACTAACAAGCCTGCGGTTAGCACCAGTTTCCAGGTTACTCCCCAGTATACCTGTGTTTGGCCCTAGTTTCCACGTTACAAGCCTGCCTCTAGCACTCCACTTCCTAACAAGCACCAATCAGGAGGAAGACAGAAGTCAAGTTCATGGTTTGGCTCTCAACACCAGCCACTTATGTATAACAGCCCCCCAGTCAGATGTGCGTGAGACTAGAGACCTCCTCGCTTGCTTGCCATTTCCTATAAGACCTTGTCCTGCCAAGAGCTCAGGATTTACCCTCCTGCTTCGCTGCTTTGCTGCTTTGCTATGTCAGACACAGCAGTGTGACCCAAGCTCAAGCTTGAAATAAAGAGACCCCAGTGTGACTGCCTCAGAGTCGACTCCTTGGTGCTCTTTGGGGGCTTTTGAAGGAGGCACAGCAAGAGCTCTCTTGACAGGCTTTCGGATGCAGTGGTGGGAAAAGTTACTTATAAGACAGGACAGAGGTAAGATGCAGAATGGGAATTACACCTTACATGTGAAAAAATGTGGGGAAAACATTACAAATGCATGAAAGGAACATGTAGAAATTTTGAATTGTAGGCATAGTTGAATAAGTTGAATCCATCCCAAGTGGATTAGACATGGACTGGATATTCAAAATGTCATGTTAGAATGTTTCCCCAAATCAAGAAAAGCTATGGGAGAGGTGGCTCAGCTGTTAAGAGCGCTTGCTACTCTTGGGAGAACCTGGGTTCTGTTCACAGCACTCACAAGACAGCTGACAACCATCTGAAACTCACAGAAAACATATAAATCTTTAGAATATTAAGTAAAAAGTAAAAACACATGTAATTTTAATCAGAATATATTGTATGAAAAAAGAACCTATTTTTAATAAAAGGGGAAAAAGAAAAGATATACAGATATAGAATGCATACAGAATACCAAATACAGAAGACTGGGAAAGAAAATCCCCACAGTATATCATAGTTAAAACACCAAATATTCAATTCAGAACAAAGGCAAGGTGCTGAAAGCTGCAAGAGAAAAAATACCAAGGCACAGATGACGGAAAATCCATCATAACAACAGCCTTTGTCGATGGGATGTTAAAAGCCAGAAGTGCCTGGAGCAATGTGTTCCAGATTCTAAAAGACCACAGAGGCTACCTGTGAGGCTACCGAGACTCCTGTACCCACCAAAGCTATCTACCCCAGTTGAAGGAAAAAAACTTTCTGTGATATAAGCAACCTCAAAGAATTCATGTCCACAAAATCAGTCCTACAGAGAATACTGGAAGCAATACTTCAGACTGAAGAGAAAAGCAAACGTAGCTGAGAAGCTATAGAAAGAAAACAAATGAAGCTAAACCACAAAGTAAGGCCAAGAACACAAACAGAAAAAAGACAACGATCAGCATATATCTTTGAAGAATAAATGAAAAACATAAATTACTTCTTTAATTTCAGTTTTTAAAAATATTTTGGGCTCAACCCCTCAATCAAAAGATGTAAGAATTAAATGGCATCAAACATCACATGAACCTAACATATCTACAGAATATTCCTTCCAAACACAAAAGAACATTAATTCTACTCAACAGTTCAGGGGGAAAAACCGACATAGGCAGAGAAAGAGATAAACCAAATTAATAGAATCAGAAATGAATAGGGAAACATTCTAACAGGCATCAAAGAAATTCAGAATGTTATAAAATAATACTTTGAATATTTGTACTCCATTATGTTAGAAAATCTAAAAGAAACAAATTCCTAGACTAATGCAAATTACCAAAGTTAAACCAAGAAGAGATGAATACCCTAAACAAACACATGTTCAAACCGTAATAAAAAGCCTCCTGTCAGAACAACAAACAAACAAACAACACCAACACACACACACACACACACACGCCTGAATGGATTCTCAGAAGAGTTCAAAAAGGTGTTCAAAGAAGAGCTATATGAATACTCCTTAAATTATTTTTAAAACCATTTTTAAAAAAGGAAAGAAACAGAAAAAGTACTTCCAAACTCCATTTATGAAGTCAGTATAGATTTAAAAATGCTCAAGGAAATACTTGCAAACCTAACACGGGAAAATGCCACAAAGACCATCTATCCTTATCAAATTGCCTTTATCCCAGAGATGGAGGGGTGGTGCTACATACACCCTGTGTAAGTCAATAAATCATACACATGGGTTTAAAGACAAATATCACATGATCATCTCCATAGATGCAGAGAAGTCCTGTAACAAAACCCACCATGCCTTCATGATAAAAGTCCTAGAGATACTGAGGCTGGGGACTGTACCTCACATAATGAAGTATATGGTATAATTTGGTATATGACAAACCCACAGCCACCATCATCCTAAATGGAGGAAAACTCAATGCATCCCCCTCAGAGCTGGGAACGAGACAGGCTGTCCACTATCCTGGCTCCTTTCAGTATTGGGCTTGAGGCACTAGCCAGAGAAAGGAGACAAAAGGAGGAAAGTAACAGAATACAAACATGAAAAGATGAAGCCAAATCACCCCCATTTAAAGATGGCATGAGGCTTTACATAAGAGATTCCAAAAATTCCACCAGAAAAGTTTGTGAAAGGATCCATATTTTCAGCATAGTAGCAGTACACAAAATCAGCTTACAAAAGTCACCATCCTTTCCTCACACTAATAACAGACACACTGAGAAAGATCATGCAAACCATTCACTATACATCCAAAAATATATCCAGGGATAAACCTAACCAAGGAGGTGAAAGACCTCTACAATGAAAACTTTACATTTGTAAAGTGATTGAGGAGGACTAGAAACTGGAAAGACCTCCCATGGGAAGGTCACTGATAAATTAATATTGTGGACATATGATCAGTGGAGCAGCGGGGACAGGAGTTTTCCCTTCCAGCCACCATTTGCAGCAGGGAACCAGGCAGCTCCATAGCCTTCTGTGCTTAGTACACCAGGAGAGAATGATCTCCCAGCAGCGATTTCACTTCTGAGTGAGGAGGTGAGATCTCCACCTTCTCTCTGGAGGGGTACAGCTAGGGGTGCACAGGCATATGATCATTGGAGTAGCTGGGACAGGAGTCTTCCCTTCCAGACACCATTTGCAGCAGGGAACCAGACAGCGCCACAGCCTTCTGTGCACAGACCCTGCCAGAAGGGAGTTGGTCTCCCAAGAGTACAGACACAGGTTTACAGGCCCATAGGAGGGGAAAGCTCCAGCCAGAGACAGCAAGACCAACTAACACCAGATATAACCAGATGGCGAAAGGTAAGCGCAAGAACCCTACCAACAGAAACCAAGGCTACTTGGCAACATCAGAGTCTAGTTCTCCCACCACAGCAAGTCCCAGATGTCCCAGCACACCAGAAAAGCAAGAGTTGGATTTAAAGTCTTTTCTCACGATGCTGTTAGAGGACATCAAGAAGGACATAAATAACTGCCTTAAAGAAATACAGGAGAACATGGGTCAAATGGTAAAGGCCCTTAAAGAGGAAACACAAAAATCCCTGAAAGAAATACAGGGGAGCATGGGTGAACAGGTAGTGGCCCTTAAAGAGGAAACACAAAAATCTCTGAAAGAATTACAGGAGAACACAAGCAAACAAGAGAAGGAACGGAACAAAACTATCCAGGATCTAAAAATGGAAGTAGAAACAATAAAGAAATCATAAAGTGAGACATCTCTGGAGATAGAAAATCTTGGAAAGAATTCAGAGTCATAGATGCAAGCATCAACAACAGAATACAAGACATAGAAGAAGGAATCTTAGGGGCTGAAGATACCATAGAAAACATTGACTCAACAGTTAAAGAATATGCAAAATGCAAAAAGCTCCTGAGCCAAAACATCCTGGAAATCCAGGACATAATGAGAAGACCAAACCTAAGGATTATAGGTATAGATGAGAGTGAAGATTTGCAACTTAAAGGGCCAGTAAATATCTTCAACAAAATTACACAAGAAAACTTCCCTAACCTAAAGAAAGAGATGTCCATGAACATACAAGAAGCCCACAGAACTCCAAACAGACTGGACCAGACCAGAAAGTCCTCCCGGCACATAATAATCAAAACACCAAATGCACTAAACAAAGAAAGAATATTAAAAGCAGTAAGAGAAAAAGGTCAAGTAACCTATAAAGGCAGGCCTATCAGAATTACACCAAACTTCTCACCTGAGACGATGAAAGTCAGAAGATCCTGGGCAGATCTCATACAGACCCTAAGAGAACACAAATGCCAGCCCAAACTACTTACTATACCCAGCAAAACTCTCAATTACCACAGATGGAGAAACCAAGATATTCCATGATAAAACCAAATTTACACAATATCTTTCCCCAAATCCAGCCCTACAAAGGATAATAGATGGAAAATGCCAACATGAGGAGGGAAACTACACCCTAGAAAAAGCAAGAAAGTAATCTTTTTCCAACTAACCCAAAAGAAAGTAACTACACAAACATAAAAAGAACATCAAAAATAACAGGAAGCAACAATCACTATTCCTTAATATCTTATAATGTCAATAGACTCAATTCCCCAACAAAAAACATAGTCTAACAGAGATGTTTTTCATGTGGATCTTCGATTTTATCAAAAAATGTTGTGACTCTTCTTTTAATTCAGTAATGCTTTTTGTGTCTACCATTTTGACTGTATTATTTTCCATGATAATCTTTAATTTTAACATTTGTTCTGTGTATTTCTTCGATTTTGTTGGAGGTGTTTTTCATGTAGATCTTTGGTTTTGTGTGTGTATGTGGGGTGTTTGTAGTTCCACTTTCAATCAATTTAGGAATGTTTTTGTGCCTATTATTTTGTCCATATAATTGTCCATGATAATCTTCAATTTTAATGTTTCTCTGTATTTTTCTTCAATTTTGTCAGAAGTATTTTCCATGTGGATCTTCAGTTTTATCAGACAATGTCTATAATTTTACTTTCAATCAACTTAGGAACATTTTTATACCTTGCATTTTATCTGTATAATTTTCCATGTAATAGTCAGTTTTAACATGTTTCTCTATATATTTCTTGAATTTTTTCAGGAATATTTTCCTTGTAGATCTTCAATTTTATCAGAAAGTGTTTATAATTCCACTTTCAAAAAACTTAGGAATATCTTTATGCCTACCATTTTATCTGTATAATTTTTCCATGAAATACACAATCTTAACGTGTGTTTTATATATTTCTTCAATTTTATCAGAGATATTTTCCAGGTAAATCTTCAATTTTATCAAAAAATTTTTATAATTTCACTTTGAATCAACTTAGAAATATTTTATTCCTACCATTTTATCTGCATAATTTTCCATGATAATCTTCAATTTTAATGTTTTTCCATATATTTTTTCAATTTTATCAGAAATATTTTCCATGTAAATCTTCAATTTTATCAGAAAATGTTTATAATTCTACTTTCAATCAACTTAGGAATATTTTAATTCCTACCAATTTATCTATATAAATTTCTTCAATTTTATCAGAGATATTTTCCATGTAAATCTTCAATTTTATCAGAAAATGTTTTTACTTCTACTTTCAATCAATTTAGGAATATTTTTATGCCTACTATCTTATCTGTATAATTTTTCATGAAATAGTCAGTTTTAAAGTGTTTTTCTATATATTTCTTGAGTTTTATCAGAAATATTTTCCTTGTAGATTTTCAATTTTATCAGAAAATGTTTATAATTCTACTTTCAATCAACTTAGGAATATTTTTATGCCTACCATTTTATCTGTATAATTTTTCCATGAAATAGTCAATCTTAACGTGTTTTTCTATATATTTCTTCAATTTTATCAGAGATATTTTCCATGTATATTTACACAATGGAATACTACTCAGCAATTAAAAACAATGAATTCATGAAATTCTTAGGCAAATGGGGAACAGGGGGAGGGAAGAGGGCTTATGGGACTTTTGGGGAGGGGGAACTGGGAAAGGGGAAATCATTTGGAATGTAAATAAAGAATACAGAAAATAAAATAATAATAATAAAAAATAAGGCTGCTAAAAAATTAATATTGTGAAAATGACCATCATAGACAAATGTAGATTTTAATTACAATTCCAATAAAAATCCCTATCTCATTCTTTATAGAAATAGAAAAAGAATAAAGAAATAGAAAAATCCTAAAATGTATATGGAACCACAGAAGATCTTGGTTAGCCAAAGCAATCTGAAGGGATGGCCATGCCCGACTTCCGGCCTTATTACAGAGCTAGAGTACTTAAAGCAGCACACTGCTGAGACATAAACAGACAAGTAGACCAAAGGAACAACATAGAAGACCCGAATCCATGTGATTACTGCCAGCTTATATATGACAAAGATGGCAAAAATACATATTAAAGACAGCACTTTCAACAAATGGTTCAGGGGAAACTAGTTATCTACACGTAGAATGAAATTGCACCCATAGCTATTATCTGTTACACAAATTTACTCCAAATGGATCAAAGAGCTCAGTGTGATACATCGAAGACAAAGGCATATAACATATATAACATATAGGTGTAGAAAAGTCTTTCTGCATAGGACTGCATTCTCTCGGGAGTCCAGGCCTACAATTAAAAATGGGACCTCATAAGAACAAAACACTCCGTTCAGCAAAAAGCAAAGCAACCGAACGAAGAGGAAGCCTTGTATGAGAGACAATCTTTATCATCGATACACCTGCAGAAAAGTAACATCTCAACTATACAAAGAATTAAAAAACAAACAAAAATTGAAGGAACAAGAAAACAGACAGCCAGTTTGAAAATGGGATATGGCTACGACTCAAAACAAGAAGCAAGCGCTCCTTCTGTGGTTCTGTATGAATTTTAGGATTTTTCTCTATTTCTATGAAGAATGAAATGGGGATTTTTATTGGGATTGTAATTAATCTCTACATTTGTTCGTGTATGATGATCATTTTCACAATATTAATTTATCAATGCTTGCCCCATGGGAGGTCTTTCCAGTTTCTAGTCTTCCTCAATGTCTTTAAAGATGTAAAGTTTTCATTGTATTTTTTAAAGTGTTCTGCTGCCTTAGCAATTAAGGAAATATACATTAAAACTACTTTGAAATTCCATCTCATCCCAATCTGAATGGTTAAGACCAGGAAATAATAAACAGAAATGCTGGTGAGAGTATGGGGGAAGGGACCCTCATTCTCTGTTGGTGGTGAGAGTATGGGGGAAGGGGCCCTCATTCCCTGTTGGTGGTGAGACTATGGGGAAGGGACCCTCATTCTCTGTTGGTGGTGAAAGTATGGGGGAAGGGACCCTCATTCTCTGTTGGTAGTGAGAGTATGGGGGAAGGGGCCCTCATTCCCTGTTGGGGGTGAGACTATGGGGAAGGGGCCCTCATTCCCTGTTGGTGGTGAGACTATGGGGAAGGGGCCCTCATTCCCTGTTGGTGGTGAGAGTATGGGGGAAGGGACCCTCATTCCCTGTTGGTGGTGAGACTATGGGGGAAGGGACCCTCATTCTCTGTTGGTGGTGAGAGTATGGGGAAGGGGCCCTCATTCCCTGTTGGTGGTGAGACTATGGGGAAGGGGCCCTCATTCTCTGTTGGTGGTGAGACTATGGGGAAGGGGCCCTCATTCCCTGTTGGTGGTGAGACTATGGGGGAAGGGGCCCTCATTCCCTGTTGGTGGTGAGAGTATGGGGGAAGGGGCCCTCATTCCCTGTTGGTGGTGAGACTATGGGGAAGGGGCCCTCATTCCCTGTTGGTGGTGAGAGTATGGGGGAAGGGGCCCTCATTCCCTGTTGGTGGTGAGAGTATGGGGGAAGGGACCCTCATTCTCTGTTGGTGGTGAGAGTATGGGGGAAGGGGCCCTCATTCCCTGTTGGTGGTGAGAGTATGGGGGAAGGGGCCCTCATTCCCTGTTAGTGGTGAGAGTATGGGGGAAGGGGCCCTCATTCCCTGTTGGTGGTGAGACTATGGGGAAGGGGCCCTCATTCCCTGTTGGTGGTGAGACTATGGGGAAGGGGCCCTCATTCCCTGTTGGGGGTGAGACTATGGGGAAGGGGCCCTCATTCCCTGTTGGTGGTGAGAGTATGGGGGAAGGGGCCCTCATTCCCTGTTGGTGGTGAGACTATGGGGAAGGGGCCCTCATTCCCTGTTGGTGGTGAGAGTATGGGGGAAGGGGCCCTCATTCCCTGTTGGTGGTGAGAGTATGGGGGAAGGGACCCTCATTCCCTGTTGGTGGTGAGAGTATGGGGGAAGGGGCCCTCATTCCCTGTTGGTGGTGAGAGTATGGGGGAAGGGGCCCTCATTCCCTGTTAGTGGTGAGAGTATGGGGGAAGGGGCCCTCATTCCCTGTTGGTGGTGAGACTATGGGGAAGGGGCCCTCATTCCCTGTTGGTGGTGAGACTATGGGGAAGGGGCCCTCATTCCCTGTTGGGGGTGAGACTATGGGGAAGGGGCCCTCATTCCCTGTTGGTGGTGAGACTATGGGGAAGGGGCCCTCATTCCCTGTTGGTGGTGAGACTATGGGGAAGGGGCCCTCATTCCCTGTTGGTGGTATTACAAACTAGTGCAGCCACTGTGGAAGTCACTGTGGAGAATTCTCAAAGCGCTAAAAGTAGACTCACCACACAAGCCAGCTAAGCCACTCCTTGGCATGTGCCAGGACTTGACATCTTCCTCTACAAACACTGGCTCAAGCCTGTTGACTGATGCTCTAGCAAGAAGAGCTGGGGATAGAAACAACCTACATGCCTTTGAGCTGATGAATGGATAGTGAGGTTCATACAGGCCGGAATTCTACCTGACTTAAAGAACAGAATCAGGAGTTTTGTTGGTTAATGGACGGAATTAGAGTATATTATAAGGAATGATGTGGCCCAGACCCCAAAGACAAACAGGGCAAGTGCTCTCTTATTTGTGAATCCTCACTCCAAATCCCTAGATTTGAGTTTATAACCTGAAGTTATGAGGAAAGTATCAAAAGAACCGTGGCAGGGAGGGGCTCTAGGGTCACCAGTGCTCTGAACGGAGCTGTGCCGATGGCATATGAGAAGGAAGAAGTCAATACTGACAGGGAAAGGGTGGGGTAAAGAACACTGAGGATAATTAAAAAGGGCCACAGGAAAACATTTTATGTTCACTTAAAGATATGTATACTACATGTAAGTGTGTGTGTGTGTGTGTGTGTGTGTGTAACCATAGACTAGTAAAAAAACTCCAGGTTCAGCCATGAAAACCCTCCCTTTGGTCTTTGGTCAGAGGAGCCAAAGAAACCCCCCAAACAATGTAGGCTATCACCATTGCCCTTGCCCTTGATTGCTTCCCAGAACTTGGATGTTAGACCCTCTCCTGCACACTCCACACAGTGGACACAGGACTTAGAGGAATGTAGCTGGGGATTCGAGGATTAAAGTTCATCCCAACTGTTTTCAATGCAAACCAAGCCCGAGAGGATGCGGGCTGCTCGTCGGGGGCAAGCCGGGATGAATCCTCCTTTTTCCTCCTGGCTCCTTCTATTAGCTTGCTTGTTTGCTCATGCAGAGAAACAAGTAGCCACAGTATTACCAGAACAGATGCCAAGAGAGATAGTAGTAGCTCAGAATGCTACTCGAGGTGGATCCAAGGTGTTCGAGGAGGCACAGACCCACTGAAGAGGTGAGCTTGCACCTCTCAACAGCAGCACAGGCTACCCAGCAATCAGCGCTCTCAGATCACGGGCAGGCATGAGGCACAAGGCTTCCCCTGTGCTTCCCCCAGAATACAGCGCCCGCGCGCACAAAGCCACAAAGGCAGGGCAATCAAGAGAGCCTGAACAAAAGGGAAGAAAAATCATCTCCATGACTATATTCAAATGTGATCAGAGCTGTATGTCAGAAGGCTGTAGGAAGATAAAAATATCCAGATTTTACCTGTTTGTGTCCACCCACCCACTGCCACGGCAGAGGGGAGAGCTGGCAAGCAGAAGCTGAAGGGAAGCAGCAAACGACTCTCCCAACACCATTTGCTCTTGTATTCCGAGTCTCCCTGTTCACGTTTGGTTCAGGTACCTTTCTTGGGGACTGACTACTTGGTTCTTTTTATTCGTGAAAAATCAACACTATTATTTATTTAAAGGAAGGGAGATAAGGCAAGATTGTTAAAACATTGACAGGCATGTGGAAAAGATGCGGAATGTCAGAGGGGTGAAGGGTGAGAAGCCTTCCTTCTACCTGGCCACAGCAGAGCTGCAGCGAGATGCTGCAGCCGCCTTTGGCCACTGTCTGCAGGAGCACGTGATGGTGCTCCTTCCCAGCCTCGGGACACACTTCTGCTCTCTCAAATTTTTGTCCTCAAAAAGAAGAACTGATTTGTACAAAACGAGTAGGCAAGGGTTAGACAGTGCAGCTGCACACTTGGCAGGGAACTGCCAATTTCTGGAATTACCTTGGCTTTATGCCAACATCCCAGGATGCAGGATAGAGAGAAAGAAGAAAGAAGACATGGTCGAATGGATCAGCCTTGGATTACACAATTTTATTTAATGCCGCTAATAGAAGATAATGTTATTTATTATTAAGTTCAGATTTTACTTTCATAAAGTGAGCAGGAACAAATCAGTTTTACAAAATTTAGTCCTACAAATAAAGTCTTCAAAACTGAACAAAAATTTTAATTAAACATTATTTCTGAGAGTTATTGATTAGTGGTGAGCTCTTTCCAGTCAGTCTCTGGTATTGTCTTATTTATTTATTTATTTTCTCTTTCTCTCTTCTTTGGAGAAGGTCCCACTATTGTAGCTCTGGCTGTCCTGGAACTTACCAGAAAGATCAAGGTAGCCTCAAACTCACATAGATTCCCCTGCCTCAGCCTCCTCAGTGTAAGATTAAAAGTATAAATCACTATACACTGCCTCCATGGGTTTCATATTGATATCAAAACTATAAAGGCATAAGACAAAAGGCCTGGGAGGAAGCCCGAGACTCACATCCTAACGCATCACCGTCATGTTTGGTTTGCTTGGTTGGAGTTTTGTTGTCTGATGAGTGGGTTGGTTGGAGTTTTTGTTTTTGTTTGCTTTAGACAGGTCTTGTTATGTAGCTCAGGCTGGTCCTGAGTTAACAACCCTCCTACCTCAGCCTCTGGAATGCTGGAATAATTGAGAAATAAACCACCACGCCTGGCTAACCAAATCTAAAATAAGAAGATATATGCTCAATTCATATAAAATCAAGAGGAATAAAGGAAGAACCAGTGGGGGGGGGCAAATAAGATTTTCTTTTAAAAATGAAAAATTAAAAAGAAGAAAAGCTAAGCTCAATCAGTTGCCAGAGAGGGGTAGCAGGGTGGCTTCTGAGACGCCTCTGAAATGACAAGGGGGAAGACCCAGCAACTCAGGGGTCAGAGGAGACACAGGACAGAGAAAACGCAGACAGATTCAATTTCCTTGTCAATAACGACAGCAGCTATTTTTATACTCCAGATTTTAATAAATCACAAAATGCAAGAAAGCTCAAAGCAGCTATAATATTTGAGAGAATATTAATACCCAATCATTCTGATATTAAAAGGGGAAATAAATTCCCAGAGGTTTATCATTGATGTGTTTTAAATTAGGAGATTATTTTATTCATTTAAGAAACTGTCTCTAGGAAAGCACTGCTTTTGGAAAATGACAATTAGATAAATTAGCATTGCTATAAACTCGAGCTCTGGACTCAAGCTTTCTGAACCACACATGCATCTTGGTTCCTGTGCTTCTTTCTACGTAGATAACGAGAGTTAAATAAGGCAACGCAGCACGCTCAGCCTGTTCCATGGTTCAGAGCCAGGCACCAATGAAGGTTTGTTATTTATACTTTAATTCATAAGCACTGCATTCTAAAATAAGGAAGCACATGCTGTGTGTGTGTGTGTGTGTGTGTGCATGCAAATGACTTCCACCAAGCCAAGTAAGAATTATATTATTTATTATCTGTGCAATTAAAAGTGAGCTCAAATGAAATGTGGTTTTCTTAAAATCACATTTCATTCTCTGGTGTCTCTGTCCCCATACCCACAGGCCACAGCAACTATGTGGAGGTCAGAGGACAGTTTGCTGGAGTTAAATCTTTTCTTCCACCATGTGAGTCCATGATGGAAGAAACTGCACCATGGGGTTGCCATTCAGGTTATAGGCTTAGCAGCAGGTGCCTTTACATGCTGAGATATCTTGTTAGCCTATGAACATGAATTTGAAAACAAATTTATCTTTACCTCATTGGAAAAAGGAACCTTAAAGTGGTCACAAAGGATGGATGTTTCCATTTTAAAAATGAAAAGGCCATTTATTTTCAAGCTGCTCAGAAGATCAGCCCAGAAATAAGTGATGTCCTGCTAAGAAGCTCAGGGGCCCTCGGCCTGGGACCACGCTGACTAATCCCAGAGTCTCTGCGCCTTACTTAGCTTTAAAAAGGATATACTTTGAAGAATTATAAATGTTGAAAGATGAATGGCTCCCTCAGTGAGGTAGCGTAGGGGTATTACAAGGATGTCATCTGATGGTGAGAATGAAAACATTTAGTAAACACCATGTTGTGAACACACTATGTCACGTGGTTCTTCTTTGCAGACTAGATATGTTTCTAAAGGAGGAACCACAGTCTAATTAGACTGATCTATATTCCAAATGTACTAGTGGTTATGGTGAAGGTAACCTTGGGGCTGTATATAATCATTTTTCTGAATTCAGATTTCCAATGTCTGGGTGACCCCTGTCTACTCAGTGAATGACCAGCAGTGGGAAGCACTGTCATTTATGTTTCTGGGGGCTTCCACGAGTCTAGGTCCTGTTAGGAAACAGATGGCATTGTCCAACGGGGCAAATGAAAGTTCAATAAAATAGATCATTTACAAAGGGGCAGACAGAAGAAGCACAGGGATGGTCTGTGCCCCAGAGTTAACTGAGCCAGTGAGCTATTTCCCAGACAAGGGAAATTGATTGCTAGTGTTAGAGATCATAGTTACTGTCACCAGCCTTGATGGAGCAAAGTGTGGTGAGATCTCAGGGGCCTCTCACTGATTGAACCCAATAGCACATCAGAAGCAAGGTATCTTTACATATGGACCTCTGTAGGTGCAGAGCAGGGTGTTGTGTGAAGGTCCAAAAGTATTGTCCTGCCTGAGTGTCACAGCAGTGGAGAGCCCTGTAAAGGCAGAGACATACTGGCCAAAGCTGGAAATGAAAGTTACAGAGCTGAGTCCATGCTGCCAAGGGGCTTCTGTGCTGAGAACACTGAAACCAGTGTCAGTCACTGGCTCTATAGATGTGGGTATCCATTAGAAAATGTCCTTTTCTGCTTGAGCAAATGTGTGGGGACTCTTTTTTTTCTTCTAAATATGGAAAGTGCCATTATTATGTTTGGGTCATCCATGGAGTATGCTGGATTTTTATTACTATTTTTATACTATTTTTATTACTGAAACCATATGAGATCCATATTATGATGAAGTTCTCATTTTGGAGGCCCCTTTCATAACACAGGCTATGAAAAACTATAACAAAAGGTGTCTGCATAGGATTTATGTTAATACTAGACATATTTATGTTAATAAAAGACATAAAAGTGAACTTTAAAGCTATGAAGTGGGCTGGAGAGATGATTCAATGGTTAAGAGCACTGGCTGCTCTTAAAGAGGCCTTGAGTTCAATTCCCAGCACCCACATGGCAGCACACTACTGTCTGTAACCCCAATAACAGAGGGTCTGCCACCCTCACACAAACATGCAGGCAGAAGACCAACGTACACACAAATAAATAAACCTTAAAAAAAAGCCATGAAGCAATAACCCAATGCTGTCATGGCTATTAAGTCTGATGGCTCTAGGGAGGTGACAGATGCTGTGCTGCTTAGCGTGGTCCGGACATCCTTGTGCAGGGTCTAACCGGATGAGTATATTCCTCACCTCTCATCAAGGAAATGTCTCTGTGCAACAGAGTTCACTGCAAAAAAAAAAAAAAACCCCACAACCAATCAAAATTCAGAGTTGTGGAGCCCAGTTCCACCTGATAGCCCTACCACACACCTCCTGCACCTAAGACTGGGGGTCATTGTGGAGCAGGGAATTTCCTGTGAAGCTGTGTCTCTTAGGAATGTTAGGAGCTGCACAAATAAAGTTTCAACAACGTGGCTGCCTAAACATGAGCTGAACAAGGAGGGCACCATAGACAAACTAACACGGAAGGAGGGAAGCTCAAGGGGCTCACGAGCAATGAATGTGTGTGTGTGTGTACATATATGTATATGTATATGCATATGCATTTATATATGTATATATATATGAACCTCAGGCGACTAATCAGTGATGTGTGGGAGAAACAGCCCTCCCCAGGGAGGAACACAGTGGTCAGCCCACTGTGTAGTGAGTGTGTGTGTGTGTGTGTGCACTCGTGCACGTGTGAGTGGGCATATGTGTAACAATAAGAAAGGAAAAAAAGACCATGAGTTTTAAAGAGAGTAAGTGGGCAGAGTTTGACAAGAGGAACGGGACGGGGAATGATATAACTATACATCTCAAAAACATATTTTAAACAGCACTGCTGGCCTTGCTATTAGGAACAGCAGGACCCTGATCGAGTGGCAAAGGAGGGAAGTTCCATTATGAGATTTCTCATCCAGTCACGGCCAGGCATGCTGATTGCTCGGCTGGGCAGTGGAGTCTAACTGAAGTGGAGGCGAGTGCAGCCCATTTGCGCTGTGTCATGCGGTGCGACCCCAGCGCCAGGGTGTACACACCGTTCAGAGCCCTGTGATCCCACACAGAGATGGGAGGCAGGATGCTGGTAAGGGTCTCCTGCCACCTTTGCTCGATTGCTGGCCTTTTGTTGCTTAGAAACACTGGAATTTGAGACTATTGACAGAGACAGAAGTATTATGGCTTCTGCTTCTCAGGAGAAACCGTTAATTCTGATAAATTGTGTGAATTCACTATGCAAAAATTCAGGTCTTATTTACCTTTGTACCTTGTGTCCCCTGCCCTTCCCTGATAGTTGGCTCAGCACCAAATACAGGCCCAGGTGTAATGGGATGTTTCTCTTCATGGCGAGAGCTTTACACACACATGGGATCATATTCCTTATTTGTGCACTGCATGTTCACAACACAATAATAGTAACTGGTTTGGGGGTATAGCTCAGTAATGCAGTTCTTGCCCAGCATGTCCAATGCTCTGGGCATGTCCTATGCCTCAAAAAATGAGAAAGAAAAAAACAACAACAGAAGCTTACACTAACTGAGGTCCGTGCCTATCACAGCCCTAAACAGTTTTCCTGATTACTCCATTCCTCAATAGACCCACCAGGCAAAGACTTCATGTTATCGCTAATAATACTTAATGAACAAGCTGGAGTGTACAGTTTCAATGACCCATTAACTAGGTGTTAAACACTAGAGCTGAGCACAGGCCACCCCACTTCTGTAGCCAGAAGCCAAGACCATAACTGTATCCTAACATGTTATGACCTTGTTATGTAGCCCAGGCTGGCCTGGAACATGAAACTCCCCTGCCTTTTAAGTCTTTTAAGCACTGGCTCACTACACACAGTGCTTTGGAAAACAGGCTAGTACATTTTGAGCTTTGCTAAGAATCTAAATTTGAAATTGATAACAATCAATAATTTTTCATTTTAGATTATGGATTAGAATTGGTGCTAGGGAGTTAACCATATCTACAATTTAATTATTTAGTCCATGACTATGATTTATTCATTGGTGGAGTTTCCATTTCTAGTCCCAACATAGCCAAGACTGTACACAATTAAAGAGTCCTTGATCCACTCAAAAGAGTTCCATCCACTCAAAAGATGGCCACAAGGGAGGCCATCAGGAATTATGACTTGCCTTTGATGTGTACTGCAGACAAGCGCACGTGGTGGCTCTGATGGAAAGACCCAATGCAGAACAACAGACTATCTGTGAGTGGAAATAGGATGTAGCCTTTCAATACAAAGATTAGTTTTACAGAGGGTAGAATTTAGAGACACTGTCAGCAGTTTTCTCTGGAATTATAACTTGAACCCATTGTAAGAGCATGTTTAATAAGTGTATGCACACAAACTTTCCATATAAGCACTCCTGAGTATATGTTTATGTGTATGTGTGTTTACATGCAAGTGGAGGCCAGAAGCCAACTCTAGGATAATCCTTAGTCACCCTCCACCTTTTTTGTCACTGGGATAAATGTAATAAACCCTCTACCATACAAATTGACTTAATGGTAAAAGTCATACGATCCTCTCAAAAGATGCAGAAAAACCCTTTGACAACATCCAACATGTCTTCATGATAAAAAGTCCTAGAGAATGTAGGGCTAGAGAGACACCCCATGTTCATGGACCAGTAGAAGTAATACTGTATAAATGACCATTTTACCAAAAGCTGTGTATAGACTCAATGCAATCCCAGTCAAAACCCTTGTCCCAGCTTCACAGAAAGAAAAAAGCTGTCCTCATATAGACCCACAAAAGACCCCAGACAGACAGAACAATCCCGAGCAAAGAGAATGATGCTGGCGGGATTACAATTCCAGATCGTAAGAGACACTGCAGAGACAGAGTAACAAAAACAATATGGCGTTGGCACAACAATGACATGAAGACCCAGACATGAGCACATGTAACTTCAGCCACTTGATATCTGACTAGGACTCAGGCAACAACCTGGAGGAAAGACAGCATCTTCAAAACTAACTTCAAATGCATCAAAGACTTAACTGTGAAAACACATAAGTCACTAGCAGAAGACACAGGCAGCGTTCTACAGGATACAGGTGCAAGGGCTTCCTGAGCAGGACTCCATTTGCCCAAGAATTAAGGCCAACAATTGACAAGGGACTTCATGAAACTAAAACCACACACCACCACCACCACCACCACCACCACCACCACCACCACCACCAGAACTATTAAAGAAAAAGAAACCATGAATTTGAAAAACAGCAAGGGGAATACATGCAAGGGTTTGGAGGGAGGAGAAGGAAGGAGGAATGATGTAATTATAATTTATTTATTTCTTCCTTCCTTCCTTCCTTCCTTCCTTCCTTCCTTCCTTCCTTCCTTCCTTTTTTGATACAGGGCTTCTCTGTGTAGCCCTGGCTGTCCTTGGAACTTTCTCTGTAGACCAGGTTATCCTCAAATTCGGAGAGCTACCTGTTTCTGCTACCCAAGTGCTGGCCTTAAAGGTGAATGCCCACTAATGCTGGCTTCAACGCTCAGATACGATGACATCAGCACTTGTCAACAAACTAAAAACAAACTGTCCACGGCTTTGGAAAAGTTTAAAAACAATTCTTTAGTTACAGCGTCTTGATTATCTGTGGCACGCTGCTCTTTTTAGATAAGTCACAGGGGGAAGACACCAGGCCTCTTTGTTTTCCAGCTTCATTGGGTTACAGCAAAAGTTATACTTCTGATAAAATACTCTAGCAGACAAAAGGTATATAATGTGATGCCTTGTTATTTATGTATGCTCTAAAATAATATAAGATACCCATTTCCTCACCTTGCCTCTTAAAACTACAGCAGCATCATATATGTGGCCCTAATTGTCAATGAAAACCCTAAAACATTTACTGCAGCTACAATTTCTATTCAGTCAATTGATAGGTCAGACTTTTGTCTTGTTACTGTATGGCATGTTATACTAAAAGGGTTCATGGCTTCATAATTCTTGATGTACCATCTCTACCAAAGATCCTCATCAATCAGGAAGATGGACACAGACTTGAATCAGAGTGGAATTGATTCACTGGTCTTTAGAATTTCAGGGTAGCAGCAGATCAGCAGATAGTCTCAACTGATTTGAACTATACTCCTTTGATTAGTTACTATTTGTTTTAGCTAGTCAGGAGTTATTTCCGTCTACTAACCATTCCCAAAGCCCCAAGTATGTACCTAAAGTTTGCCTACAGCTTTTTTTTTTTTTTAATTTCCACTTTGCCATTCAATTTTTGATCTGGGAAGACTATGTACCATAGGTTCAGAGTTCTTTTTGCATGCATAAGAAATATCTGGTACCTCAGGGTGTAGTGCCTCCAGGGACATAGCCGAACAGCATTAGGAAATGCAGTTCAGCCAGAGGGGAACGGAGCAGCAGCTGAACCAGTCTCATAATTCACACTGCGGAAAGCCCTTGGAATTCAGAGGCACACTGCCCGGCTGGAGAGACAAATCTAATCCCCGCTAATGATCTCTCTCCCTCTCCTTCCTAGCGGGGCCTGCTCTCTACACATGTGCACTTAATTACACATGCTCATTGAGAGTCCAGTGTAGCCAAACAACACAGCACCCAGGATTAAATTACACAGCGAGACATCCAGACATCACCTGGCCCCAACATCCGGTGTAATTAATGCTGCCTGTATTTCATGATGTGCTGCTTGAGAGTTCAAAACCATTTACGACTAATATTTAATAGTGATGATATGATTTTATTGTAAGACAGAATAAAATAAACTTGGCTTCTGAAAAGGATTTAAATTAAAAATAAACATTAAGAGAAGACACCTAGACTTGGCCTTAAATAATATTTGAAGTTGCTAACAAAAATATGCATAACATAATAAAAGAGTTAAGAAAATATAGATAAGAAGCTCAAAACAATGAAGTAAAAGTTAGTAGGCAAAAAAAATTAAATACTGTCTAGCAACATGTAAAAATAATTCACAGAATTGGACCAGTGCTTTCTTTGGATCAAAAATAAAGACAATTGTTCAGTAAAAACAAGCAAGAACCGTTTCTGTTTCTTCCAAGAGAGCCTCCTTTCAGAGACGTACCTCACTTGAGAAAGATGGCAGAGTACAGTGATGCCCCTCAAACACAGCACACATTTCCCAAGAACCCCTTCTGAACAGGTGGCGCTGTCCAAAGGCAGCACACGTGGGAAACTGAGTCTGCAGCTCGTGAAGGCCTGAGCTAATCCAGGGCTCAGGTCACAGCCAGGAGAGACACGTCTCTGATAGTTTGTTTGTTTTATATACCTGAGCTCTAGCTGATTGTAAGAGGCTAGGGGTGTAGTTCAGTGGTGGCAGAACACACCCCAAGATCATCAGCACTGAAATCACCCACCCAAGAAGAGCTGACGCCCCGCATGAAAATTCAAGAATCTGACTTGAATGTTTTCCTTAATATTTCATTTCCACAGTTAAAAATCCCACTAAAAAGTCTATCTATTTGTTTCTACAATGTATAATATTCTTCACATTCTGATGAAACTTCATTTTAAACACTATTTTGAAAAATAGCAACATTTGTGTATGGTCATTTGCAAACAGTACAGATTATTTTTAAAAGACAGAGGTAAATGTCTGCTGAAGTAAGCAGGGGGTGATGAGGTGGAAGTCGCCATCTGGGGCTATAAATTACAATCCTGCTGCATGGTAACAGACAGCGGGCTGGTTCATAAGGCTCCCTGAGGAGATTCCATCTATCAATGCAGCCATCCATTGAAGGGCAGTTCTGAGTCCAGAAAGGGCCTCTGCTACAGCAGCGAGATACAGCTTCATCTGGCTTTCCAAAGCAACACAAACACCACACACACACACACACACACACCCCTTGTATGTGAAGTGCTCAATTTGTTAAGTATAAAGAGAAGTGTCTGCACCCTGGAGGGAGTTTAGGACTCAGAGAACACTAGACAAGCAAACTCAAGAGAAGGAAGGACAGCTTTAGGTGTGCTTCCTCCATCTCTGGTCAACTTGCAACTATTTCTTGAGGAGAGAATGACAATATTATTTACAATATTACGAGACGTAGCCAGGAGATGTTAACCTCACAAGAAGAAACATCGTTTGCGTGAGGACACTGTGTAACCACCCACTGCCCCACTGTTGGCTATGCTCTTCTGCCTCTCACTGCAGGCTAAAAGCTTAGCTGCCTCAGATAATTTTCTTTAAAAAAATGATACTTTTAAAGATGGGATAGGCAAGGAAAAAGACAGAAGAAAATAAGAAGATAATAAAAGGGAGAATTAAATTTATCAAGTAAACCGGAAAATTATAGGTTACAAAACCAAAACCAAACCAAAAGTAACCTTAATGAGACCTGAGTTCACTTTTGGGAGAAAAATACAACCAGAAGTGCTGAAACAACCACCTATTGCATGTTTGTTCATCTTGATATTACAGCTTAGACCTGCCATGTCTTCTGAAAGACTCAAGATCTCCGCATTAGTTCTCACTGCTGCCCTCTGAGAAAGACATCCTTCAGATTTGCCATCCAAGTCACCAGACTAAAGCAAAAGCTCCCCTTTTCTGTGAGGAAGATCACCTACAACATATTTCTACTTACTCATTTACCAATTTAACAGATACTTTGTTAATCGTTGATGATGTTGGCTTGCTATTAGGTAAAAGGTTCAACATACAGATGAACAAAACAGTGTGTCCTGCCCTGGATCCTCTAAAGCAATGGTTCTCAACCTGTGGGTTGTGATCCCCTTGGGGGTTGAATGACCCTTTTACAGGGGTTACCTAAGATGATCAGAAACTCAGATATTTACATTATGATTCATAAAAGTAGTAAAATTATAGTTACTAAGTTGTTGTAAAATATTTTTATGGTTGGGGGTCACCACAACATGCAAAAACTGCATCAAAGGGTCACAGCATTAGGAAGGTTGAGAATCACTGATTTAAAGGATTTAAGCTTGGAAGCTCAAAAGGAAGCTTGCTACTCAACATGAATAGAGGAAAGAACATCAGTCAGGAGAGGCACATTCACGCACAGACACAAGGAATCATAAGACGAGAGGGAGAAACAGCAGGGCAGGGGAGGTGGAGTAAGGATGTCTGTCCTCCTGACAGAGAAATGAGATGGTTAGATCTGAAAGATGGCTCTGTTTAAGAGTAGTAGACAAGAGGGAGAGTAGCGTGTGGAAACCAAGCTAGTATAGAGGGAATGCAAAGACTATGAACGATGTTTAGAATACAGGACTGACGGTGTGCTGGCTGGCTGGAGTTGGGGGTAGACCAGCCTGATGCATGTCAGTGCAGAATTGCTACAGGAGGTACCAGTCCTGTGTTGTCACTAAGTACGGAACACACTTTCAGAAGAGGTAGCTGAACACACAGGGAGGAAGTAGCTAAACTGAAATGGAGTCAGGGACATTAGAAAGACAAATATAAGGGGAAATTTTCACAGGCTTACGATGATGCCCACAGAGTTCTACATGGGCTCACTATCTTTAATTTGGTGGTCAGTGTTATTATTACTCTCTCAAGGGTAATTTCCAGTTTCTTGTTTTGTCTTTTCTCACTGACACACATAAACAATCTTTCACATGCCTCCCCAACCCTAACAGTGCCCCTTCAAAGCCCGTCTTCTATAAGCCACTTCTTGGACTCAACAGATAACAACAGATACAAAAGAACTGTAGACGACAAACTTTCCTGACTGAATACACAAAATCTATATTCTCACTGGCAATACAGTCATTCTCCAGGATCTATGGGGATTGGCTTGAGGACTCCCTGAGAAGTTCCTCACACAAAAAGAAGACATACTGGCTAGAAGGTATGTGTATTTTAAACACTCTCTGGATTGCTTATCATGCCTAATATAATGAGAGTGCAATGTAAATCACTGTCATGGATCACCATGTGGAGATAAATGGTAAGAGCACATGCTCAGTCCAGGTGTGGTCGTCACACTTTTAAGAGCAGTGGACTTCATATGTACGGAAGGCTGACGACATGCCTTTATTGCTTGTTGCATTTTAAAGAGGAGACAGGGTCTTGCCATGTTGCCTAAGGCTGTCCTTAAACTATTAGGCTCACGCTCAGCCTCTTGAGTGCTGAGAACACAGGAGCGAGCACATGGCCACACCTGCCCTCCATTGCATCGTTTAAACATTTAGAGTTCTGCATTTAGAAAGAAGACCTGGTATCACTGACTCCCAACGACTATCAGCAAGTAAGGCTGTCTACTGTGAACACTGCTGTTCAGGGATACATTAGAACAACCATGAAGTCCATAAATATCAGTCTATTTGCACTGACTCTGACACAAGAGGCCCCAGAAAAAATGTGATTACAATTCCACACGGTCAGTAGAGGATGAGAAGCCATCAGAGTTCAACTAGCCTGTCCGGAGCGTTCGCTGTGTGTGCTGTGCTCGAGGACAGTCACGTGCATGTGGAAAGCTGGCACCTTGTTGATTTTTATCTTCCTGGAATGTTATAATTTTAAAAGCAACCAAACAAGAAATAGTATCTGTCCTTCAGAATTCAAGTCTAGCCAGGTAAGTAAGATGACTAGATCCAGCCAGGAAACAAGGACAAACACTTTAGTCTGGATTGAAGACAGATTAAGCACCACCGTGATAGAGATGCGAAGAGAGAGAGGTATAATGAGGGCAGGGAGCATAATCTCTGCCTCTAGGGAATAATGGGCTGGCCATCTGTCTTTACAAGAAAGTGCTATCAGGTTTGAAGGCTGGGTGGGAGGATGCCTTTCTCACTGATGGCTTGAGAACTGTAAATGGCTAATGCGCTGGTGTGCACATTTGAAGACGCAGTTTCTTTGTTAGGCATCTTGGGAACTCCTTGAACCAGCATTGTTTGCCAGTTCTTTAATATCACACCATTTCCAGCGGTTCTCTAACAACCAAGCCCATACAAAAGCCTCAAAGCCCTCTCCCAGCTTGCGGTATCAGCATCTCTCATCACAGACAATTAGTGCTCTGCCCTTGCCATTAACCCTTGCCCACACCCGATGCCCCAGAGCAAAGGGTGTGCAAGAAGTTTCCAGTGATTAATGTCACAGGACAAAAGGTTGCAAATTTCCTTCAGATGCAAAGTCCTTCGGGAGGTAAGGAGGCCAGGCAACCTTTCAAAGTCTCTGGTCTGGGGCAAGGCTCTGCTCTAGCCTCTGCTACATTGCCACAGCCTTCCGGTCAGGCAGAGAACTGGGCCTTCCCCCACCCCCAGTCACATGACTCCTTAGATGTTTATACAGACCAGGCCAAATTGATGCCTTCTTTCTTCTTCTTCAGTTTCCTGAACAGGAAAGGGGAGAGGATGAGAGAGCACAAGCTATCTTTGAACACATTTAAGATTTAGATTCTACCCAGTCAAAATCAAGATAAGTTCATCTATAGTTAACATAGATATTTGCTGTGCTAAGGCTTTTGTAGGCTATATGATAATGTTTAATACCCCTGGTTGTTTATGACCATTTCAACTGCAGTTTAATGATTCAGAAAGAAGTGCCAACAGATGGCAGCCGGCAGAGTCACAAGGGACTTGACCCTGTACAACTTACTTAATAACTCTGTGCCTCAGTTTCCTTATCTGCAAACCAGATAAATTGAACTAGAATGCTCTTCAAGGTCTTTTTAGTCTGTGAATACAAATATAGGCAAGAGAACAATCTCTAGAAAGCCCCCCCTGGGACCACATCTCTCTGAGAAATTGTATAAAACACTCTTAATTTGTGAAGGGCACTGAACCAAATTATCTCTATTATGTCTTTCAAGTGTAAGATGCTCTAAACTTACTGCTTAGTTTTAGAGATTGTAAAACAATGAAGGGAAGAAATTAATTTAACGGTGAGACTGGGGAGGGGTCACCATCCTCTGCTCAGCAAATGTTCGACAGACACAGTGAGCTACTGCGGCTGCTTGTCTCAGGCCAGCTGTATGGACATAACTTTGTGAACGCACCACCCAGCAATGACAAGGGCCTTCCCTCTGCAGTTGCTCAGGCTCCAGACTGAACACACCAGACTTCACTACATAGTCCCTTCTGACTGTCAGAGAAAAAAGGTGACAGTCATTTCTTACTTGTTTGGGGTAACCTATTCCCTACCTAGGTGTGCCTTTAGAGACACTTCTTAAAGAGCTACGAATGAAAATGGCCATTATCGTAAATCTGTATACTGCTGTGCTTCCAAAGTCATTTCATAGATTTTAATTTCATTTGAGTTTTAGAATAGCCATGTAAGGTGTGCATGGCAGGTAGTATTGATGTTTCTTGGAAGAGAATTTAGATTTAGTGAGGTTTAGTAACACACTCTCTCCTCAAATCCTTTATACGACTTTGAATTTTATTTATTTATTTATTTATTGTGTATGTATGCACACATGTCATGTTTAGAGGTCAGAGACAACTTGCAGGAGTCGGTTCCCTCCTTCCACTCCGTAGGTCTTGGGTATCCATCTCCGGTTGCCAGCCTTGGCATCAAGCACCTGTAACCACTGAGCCATCTGGGCAGCCCTATGATCTTGTCAGGCAAATCTGGAAGAGTATATCTGCTTATAATTTCAATGCATTTGTTTATGTCTTCTATAAATGGGAGAAGAATAAAATACTGATATGGAATTTCAGAAAATATATTTTTAAAAAGAACCCAACAACTATATTGAATTATAATATTTTAAAAGCTGAATTAGGAATGAGGAAAGGCTAGACTACCAGGAAGAGAAAAGTCAAATACTGTAAAGAATATGAAACAGCCTAAATGTATCAAAAAATAAGGAGCTGGGGCTCCGCCTATGTGGCTATGGGAAATTCACTGCTCACACAGGTGAAGAACTTTCCAGTTCAACTGCTTTGGGGTCACACTGCTATGAGTGACACCTTGGCCATGTCCTCTAAGCCCCCACCCCCCTGGTTCCTCAGAAAAGATGTGGCAATGTGACCTTTGGTTCGTCTTTGGAGCTTTAAAGGATGAGTAAAGGCTATTCATCTTCCATAGAGAAAGTTCTCAGAACAGATGGTAAATTTATTTGTTAATGTTACAGTGACTCATGTTATTAAGATAAAAACAGTATGTAAAAAAAAGTCAAAATGAAGAAAACCCAAAAATAGTTTTAATAAATAAGGCTTTGCATTATCTGAGGGTTAAGATGGATGTATGCTTCCAGAATGACAATGAAAGCTACATGTTACTAAGGTCTAAGTTCCTAAGAATGTCTAAGGTCAAAGTTCAAACTTCTACTTAAATTGTTAGAGCTATTGATCTGCCTTTGGTAACAGTTACAAAGACTGACTTAAATAAAAAATGTACATCTCATCAAAGACTAAAAGTGTTTGGTTTTGCCAAGCTTTATCTAAGTATTATATAGTAGCTAAAAGAAACAGACTAGTGAACTGACCTAAGTGTCTCATAACTATATGTGGAGGCCTATGTTAACATAGTCCAGAGGGATCAAAAGAGATAGTCTTTTACCCCTTGCCCATAGTGGTAGTTTGAATAGGAATGGGCCCCATAGGCTCATCTATTTGAATGCTTAGTCATCAGGGAGTGGTACTACTTGAGAAGGATTAGAAGGTGTTCTTGTTAGGGTAGATGTGGCCTTGTTGGAGGAAGTGAGTCACTGGGTGTGGGCTTTGAGGTTTCAAGGGCCCAGGCCAGGTCCAGTGTCTTTCTCTCTCTGCCTGCCACCTTCATATATGGAAGGAGAACTCTCTGCTCCTTCTCTAGCACCATGTCAGCTTGTATACTGCCATTTTCCCTAACACAAGGAGAATGGACTAAACTTCTGAACCTGTAAGCAAGCCCAAATTAAATACTTTCTTTTATAAGAGTTGCAATGGTCATGGCAACAGAACATTGACTAAGACACTCTACAAGGTCAAGAAGGCCGCAGGAAATTGTAGAACATCTCTCCAAATATCTTGTGGGGACATTATCAGTTCTCTTGTTTAGGGAGGCCATGGAGACCTGGGTGGACTCTAACCCGTGTCTTCAGTACTTCCAAGAAAAGCCACAGTCAAAGAAGACCTCTGACTTACTTTACACAGAAGAACTGACAAAAGGAAGGCCAGAGGAGCCAGAGGTCTGACCCGCAACCCAAGCCCAACTGACTCCTGGGAAACAGACTCTCAACCAGCTTTGACAATAAAACAGGAAAACTATTAATTCTGGTTAAATACATGGTCTCAAATACCCAGCATGAAAACATAACCAAAGATTATTGTTATGCTTCTTCAACAGTCCAAGGGCTCGAATTCCCTACACAACAAACTTAACCCCAAATTCGATATTATTTAGAGCATTATATCTCTCTAATGATTTTCTTCTTGATAAAGATGCTGTCCAGATACAAGACTTTAGACCGTGGCTTAATCCAGCATTGCAGTGTTTGCCCATAGACAAGAGAAACAGACTACTGTTTTAACTGAAGAATCAAATGATGGTTAAACATCTTCTCTCTGCTTTTCTAGAGGGACCTCACATGGTGATTTTAGACATTCCGATCACTATCGAAGTGTCTGAAAGAAGCTCTTGGGTTTATCACTCTCAAGTCAAGCTTAGAGGGCAAAGGGAAAATGAGGTGGACTAATAGATGGATGCTCTTGTGACGTTATCAAAAGACCTCATGGACTTTGATGTAGAACCTCCTTACGAGCCTCTGCCTGTCTTCTCCTGGTTCCCTGCTGATAACTCTTGCCTCCACTCCTCCCTCACCTTTCTCTGGGAACCAGTCAAGGATTTCCATTTCCCCCACACCTGAAGGCTATATGAGGAAAGCCACTGATAGGGTCTTTTCAATAGTTCGGGGACCATGACAACCTCACCTGACATCCCTATACATTTGGTAAAAGTCAAATTGGTCATTGCTCAAAATTCATAAAAGCAGTCAGGGATACCTCTTCAGAGGATAAATGATGAGAACAAGAAGTACAATTGGCTAGGAAGTTTAAATTGAAAAGATTCCGAAGAAAAGTAAATGGCTCCTTTTTGGGTAAAAGCTAGAAATGTCCTCAGACCTTTTATTTTACTGTGATAAAATACCTGAGGCTAGGTGCCACACAATGAAGAGGTTTATTTAGGTCATAATTCTGGAGATTCAAGAGCATAAAGCCCATGTTAGATCAGTGGTTCTCAGGCTCTAGGCCACAATCCCTCTGGGGATCACATATCAGATATCCTGCATATCAGATATTTACACTGTGATTCATAACAGTAGCAAAATTACAGTAATGAAGTAGCAATACAATAATTTTATGCCAGAGACCACATGGTAGGGTAGGAAGCACAGGACCAGGTCTGCTGTGTTTCTAACAACCAGTTCTCAAGAGAAACAAGCCAACTCCTCCTAAGGGTAGTACCCTACCACCAGACCCCACCTCTTAAGGGTTCCACCACCCAAACACCACCATACTGGAGACTGAGCTTCCAACACACTCAAAATCTTTGACACTCAAAACAACAGTGTCAAAGATTCTATTTGGCATATCCATTAATGGAGAAAACAGAAAGAATTTGTTTTTAGTGTATGTGTGTGTGTGTGTGCGTGTGCGTGTGTGTGTGCGTAGTTAGAGGATATATTGCAGGAGTTTGTTTTTTCCCTCTACCATGTGTGCCCTAGGATTTGAACTTTAGTCTTCAGGCTCTACAGGAAGTGCCCTTACCTTACTCATTCCACCAGCTCAATATTGTGAGTTTTAGAAAAATCTTTGAAAATAGAAACTTTTTAATAAGGCATTAAGGCAGAACATTATAAGCTAATGTTCCTTTCTTTAAATTATATAGTTTATACTCACTTTTAATTTACTGCTATTTCTTTGAGTGCTGTGTTTATAAGTTTTGTTTATTTATTTTAGACAGAGGCTCCCCATAGCTTGGGCTGGTTTAGAACTCACTATGAGGCCCAAGCTGTTCTCAAACTCCTGGGAGTCCTCTGTCTGAGCCTCCTAAATGCTGAGATTATGGGCATGATGTGCCATGCCCAGATAAAGTTTATCCTTAACAAACAAAATCCCATCCTTATTATTTGGCTTAAAAAGAGGAAACTGTAGAACACTGTGTGCAAGAACTTTGGACATATTATGTTAAATGAAGGAAGCCAGGCAAAAAGAGAGAAAGCACACATGCTATACCTTCTGTGAGGTACTTAAAGGAAGAATTACTTTTGCCTTGAAACTGCGGAACCTAGTTTCTACTGACAGGAACTTTGGACAGGTTAGAGTGTGCAGAATTGTGCTGTTGGCACAGGTACCAGAAAGGGGGGGGGGGAATCCAAATCTGAAGTGCTGTAGAAAAAACTCATTCTATAAAGCTAAGGATGAAGGGCTGGAGAGAGCATGGCCGTAAGCTACATGCTTTCCTTGCAGAGGACCTGAGGTTGGAGTTTGGTCCCCACCACGCACAGCCAGTGGCTCATAGCTACTTGCAGCTCCAGCTGCATGGGGGATCTGATACCCTCTTCTGCTCTAGGGACATGGGATCCCAGACCTGGCAGGGGTCTGTGAGGGGAGACTGTTTCCAGGCATTCTTTCCCTCATCTCTTTTCTCATTCTAAGTAGTGCTTGTCCCAGAATCCACTACAGGCCAGCTTATGTTACAACAGAGTAAGACAGTGGCCAGCATCTATTGAGTCAGACACTGAGGAGATAGGAGAACCCATGCTAACCACCTTTTGAAAAAAGGCTTGAAAGGTCGGAAAACTGTTGGTTTTTGTTTGTTTGTTTTGTTTTCTAAAAGATAATAATCTTTGTGTTAGTAAAAAGTTTATTATTTATTGTTTTTAATTAATATTTTAAGGTTTTTTTTTCAGTTTTAAATCCTAATCTACTAAAAACAGATAAACAACAACAGATAAAATGAACTATTTTGGGGCCCTCACTTTTCTAGTCTAAAGACCAACTGTCAGAGAGTCAGTATTATATTATATTCTATCACATTACAGTGTATGTGATCGTCTTCCAGCAAGCTGGGAATCCTTGGGACATAATTTTTTTGCCCCTTTCTTTCCTTTTTCCACCTAGCCTCCTTTTCTTTCGATTCCTTTTTCTTAAACTCCTCCTGTGACGGCTGACAGTCTCCACACAGTACACCGTACAATAAACAAAGGACAAGGAGCAGCCGCTGTCCACTAGGGCTCAGTGTGCTCTCTGCGCGGTGCGGTCTCTCTCGGACAAACCCTCGCTCGCCTCCACAACCATGTCTAATATATATATATATATATATATATGTATGTATATGAGAAATTTAGAGTTGTTCACCATTTACAGGAGACACACAGCGAATAGCAGAAGCATCGGGATCCACCTCTCATCTGTCCGACTCCAGAGACCAGATCGTCAACCACGTTGACAAGTGAGGAGATTTAGAAGAAGTCAAAGCTGTTAGGCAAAACCACTCCCTCACAAAGCAGAGCCCAGGACAGCTATTAATCTCGCACTCTGCTGCTGCTAGCGCCTGGAGCTCTAGATGCCTCTGGGATTGTCACGTCGTCCCTTGGAACAACTTTCACTTGGCTGAATGAGAGGATGTGCTCTTCTACTAATGTGCGCAAAGTCCTCATTCAGAGCTTGCCACCTCTGCAGCCCAGGAGGGGAAAGGAGGCGCCCCACAGCACCTCTAAAGAATAAGGAGGACACACATGTAAAATAATAACAACATTATAAAACTTGAAGATGTTAGAGAAAAATAAATAACTTCTCCAAATTCTTGGTGTACTTCTTCCAATTTTCCCTACTTGAAAAATAAATCTAATAGCAGTGCTATACCTGAAAACTTTTCCTGTGTCTCATGACTCCATCAACACTTTGCATGCAGCTGCATGCATGCCCTGTCATTCCTAAATGTAGCATGGATTGTACAGTGTAGCATGGCGGTTCATTCTTCTCATCTGACATGACTACATTATATGAGGCCCCTTTGAAGACAGGATTGGTGAATTCTGAACCTTTGCTCCTGGACAGACACAGGGTAAGGCTTCTATGAGCCTCTGGTCACATGTTCAGGTCACATGCATAGGAAATTGATGGCTCCAAACTTTGTTTTACCTATATTTCTGCTTAAACACCATAAAATTAAAATGAAACATGTATACTTATATTATTAATTAATTAACATTAAATCCATGGTCCAGTGACTCATGGCGCTGACTTGACATTTATAGTTTCCCTGAAAATAGATAATTTATGAGGTACTATAGTTTTGGTCGGTGTAGTGAGAAAATTAGTAAAGCCATTGTGTCTGACACAAACACCAGAGTGTTTAGATTTCTTCTAGGCTCACCTAAACTCCAAGGAAATGTTCTGTATCTGATTGGTGATTGCCTTCTGAGACTTATGGAACTGTATTTCTGAAGGACCTTTATGGCTTTCATATGACTTCAGTTACAGGACATTCCTGGCAAACCTGGAATTCTTGTATTATTGAGCACTACACAATACTGCACAAATGTTGCACAATGATGACAGAAGGGTGTAGGCCATGTGTTTTTTAAGATAGCACATACATCAGATCAGAGGCTCTGGTATGAGAAACTTGACTTATTCTAAAAATAACATTTGTGCAACGATCAATAAATACGCTTCTGCAAAGCTGCTCATGCTTCATTCCATCTGAGACTATTCCCCCTGTTGATGCAAAGTCCATACATCCTCAAGTGTCTCTCTTTCTTTGGTCATCCCTCATAACTCTGTTTACCAACAGGTCTGGGGTACTATCCTAAAGTCCTGATGTTGAGATGTTGGCTAACTGAGAGGTTTAGGTCATTAGCAGCACACACTTGGAGGAGGTGATAGGAGATAACAGTAGTGTTCCTTTCTCAGGAGGCAAGCAACTTGCTCCACCACAGCCCCCAGTCTTGGTGTTCTGCCACAACACGGGCCTGACAGCTGACAAACTCAGGCTGGAATGTGATTACCCAAGTATGGTACTGTAAGGTAAGACCTTTAGGGATGATTGACGTAGCTCTTGTGAGACTGGGTTAGTTCTCACAGGCGTGTATTAGTTCTGATTCATGAGTTATTATACTAGGGAGACATCTGCCCACATCAGGGAGCCTAAATAAGAATGCAGAGCTTTGCTCTGTCCCGCACTGGCCGAGAGTGTGTCACACACTCAGATGTTTGCTATTCTGTGCTTATCTGTGAACACAATCGTAAGAGTACCAGGAGTATTGATTTGGCCTAAGAATAAACTTTACTTGCCAAGTAAATTTGTAAAAACAGTATTTGTGAAGGAGGAATCACTGTATTTTCCAATTATTGAGCAATTAAACTGCTTTTTTCTCTTTTAGAATGTTGCTGTGATGGATGTTGTTCATAAAGCTCCTTCTGGGAGCTGCCTTCCCTTGGGACCTAGTGGGCGACTTAGAGCTTTGATGAAGCCTACTTAACTGTGCTAGTTCTTGGAGCAGCCCATAATAGTTCTTCCCGGTCCATATGTATTAATTAGATTTCTGTTACTGTAACAAAGGTTTGAGATAATGAACTTATAATAAAGAGAAAAGGTTTGTTCTGGCTCAACGTTTTGGAGGGTTCAGTCCGCGATCAACTGGCTGTTGTTTTGGGGCCTGTGGTGAGTTAGATCACCACAGCGGGAGTGTGTGCTAGAGTAAGCAGCTCAGCCCACCTCATGAGAAAGGACCAGACTGGCCTCTATAATCCCAAGAAAATGCCTTCAATGATCTAAACCTGTCACTTAGCCCCACATTTCACAAGCTCCACCTCCTCCCAATAGCACCGAACCTTTTAGCACACGGGCCTTTGAGTGGGGTGGCGTCCCAAATCCAGACTTCAGTGCTTTGCTACTGACTGACAGCATCAGCATCAGCATCACTTGGGGGCTACTTACATAGCTGCCAAACCAAGTCTCCAGAATCTGGGTTTTAAACAAAATCCCCAGCTCTGCTATAAATCATGGATTCTCAGACTTCAGCATGCACCAGTCTCCACTAGTCAACTTGTTAAACACAGATGCCAGGACCTGCTGCCAGTATTTCTGACGGCAGCAGTGGAGCAGGCCTAGAATTTGCATTTCTGACAAGTTCTCCAGTGATGCTGAGATACTGGACACTAGGAGACACTTTGAGGCACTGCTTTGGCTGGTTCATGGTAAGACTCTGGTGGAACCAGTGTTGTAAAGGAGCTAACGCACATTTGTGGGTGAAAGAGCAGGGCAAATAAGTGGTTTATAACTTTCAGAAGAAATCTTGCTTTGGAGCTAGATCAAACTAACTAGGTTGAGTATATCTGTCTCTGGCAGGGACAGGTAATATGGAAGATCAACTGAGAAACAGAAGAGAACAAAATGTGTTTATTTCTTATTTAGGCATATGCCACAAGAGAAACTATCACATAGTAACTGGAAAACTTATTATTATTTGTTTCATTAACTATATTTTACAATTATATACAAGAAGATAAGCTGAGGGATTTTCTAGGAAAAGTACTTTCTTTTCTTAAACCTTTTCAATGTTTTCCTGGTCTCTGACAAATCCTTGGCTAGTGCTACTCAGGAAAAGACCAGATACTTCTTAGAAGCTCACACAGAATCCAGTCCAGAACACGATATACTCGGATGCATGATTCCTCAGCATAGCAGAATTTCTGAGGATAAGCTATTTTAGGTAAGTCACCATTATAAATTCATATTACTCACGAGCCTGGCAAGGCTTTGACGTAAAGTAGTCTCCTGTATAGATGCTGCCTTGCAGTGTCTCAGTTCTCCTACGGTCCCTTAGACTCCTGTATAGATGCTGCCTTGAAGTGTCTCAGTTCTCCTACGGTCCCTTAGACTCCTGCATAGATGCTGCCTTGCAGTGTCTCACTTCTCTCCTGTAATCTGCTTTGCTCTGCAGTGATATTGAGGTTCTTCTGTCATCCCCCTCACTTCTTTTCCTGTTTTTATTTTGTGTGGATGGTGTGCATGTGTGTATACATGTTGGCGTGCATATGAACACATGTGTGTGGAAGTGGAAGCCAGAAGATGATGATAGGTATCAGTCATCACATCCCAGCTTAGATATTAAATTATGCTTGCTGCTGCCTTTTAATTTTAATTTATTTTTATTTTTTTGAGACAAGGTCTCTCTATGAGGCCTTGGCTGGTCAGGAACTCACAGAGATCTGCTTACCTCTACTTCCCAAGTGCTGGAATTAAAGGTGTTGCCAGCGCACTTGGCTGAGGTAGGATCATAATATTTAGTCCAGAGCTCATGGCTTCAGGAAGTCTAGCCAGTCAACTTGCCAGGGATCTCCTGCCTTCACGTCCCAAACCCTGAGGCTAGAGGTGCTCTGAGGGTGCTGTGGATGTGAACTTTGGTTCTTATGTCTATGTGCTAATGAACCTTATCACCAGCCTAACTAGACTCCAGCTCATTTCCCCACTGAGCGCCTTATCTGAATAAGCATTGCATTCCCAGAAAAGGAAAGAGCCCCTAGGCTTTTCTGTCCAGCTTCTCTATGGTCTGCCATGCCAGCTGAAGCTGTTGGTACAATGGCTCCAAACTGACCAAAGGGAGCTGATCACTCTGCCATGGTCAGTGTCCCGCGTCTAAGCTGACTACTCCGTGCTTGTTTCACTTGTTTAAAGCTTGCACACTCCCAGCTTCCTTCTAAGGAAGTATCAACAGAAGAATAACCCGATGGTGACTTCCGGAGAGGCCCAGCAAACAACTGGCACTGGCCCCTTCTTTTCAGCACTGTTGATGTTCTTGATAGCATCAGCCAGGACACTCATTAGGACAGAGGAAGAAAGAGAGAAGAAAGGGTTGGTCCAGAGCATTTAGAAGCTCAGTCTTTGCTTTCAAAATATCCTATGGACTTTTAAATAGTTAGCAGGAATGAAACATACCAAAACCTTTTATCAACGGTGTAAGATCCAGTGGAAAGAAATCTTACATAGGCTGGGGATGTGGTTCAGTGACAAGCATTTGTCTGGCACACACACAAGGCCTTTGGTTTAATACCAAGCAAAACATACACACACACACACACACACACACACACACACACACACACACACACACTCCTTATTGCCAATATAGATACCCCCTGGCACCCCAAGAACTCATCTTCCTGCCTCACCTCTCCAGTGCTGGGAGTATATGCCAGCACACTAGTTTATGGGGCTGGACCTGGGCTTGGTGCAAGCTGGGCAATCACTCTGCCAACTGAGCTATATCCCCAGCGCCCATCCCTGTTTCTGAACTGGGGCAATAGTCTACTTATGTTCCCCAGGATGGCTTCTCGCTCAAGTGATACCCACTTCCACCTTCCTGAGTAACCTCTGTGCTCAAAGAGCAAGAAATGGTGTTTGAAAAAGTCCTGGATGAGCAAAATCATGGCAAAAGGCAGAAAAGCCACATGATTGTATTTCTTTCTCCAACAAACCTAATCTGGTTTTGAGGTCTCTGAGAGTACTTAAAGGAATAGCTTAAAAAATTAGCACAAGCAATATAAAGCAAATGTTCAGTTATTTTTTTTCGGAGATGAACAGATGGAAGGGATTCTACTCAAAATGGCAGAGAAAGGAAGGTGGGGGAGGGGGAATATAGCAAAATGGCGAAATCTGTCTTCGTATTGGCTCTGGGGTCTTACCAGCTGCACTGTCATGTGGACATTTCTCAGAAGTTGCTCTGCCCAACAAAATGAAGGGGAGCCCATAGCTGAGGCCTGGAAGTCACAATGAGCCATAGGTATGGTGCAGATGTCTCTCTTCAATATGCATTTGCACTTAAACTTGTGATATGGTAAATAATTGCTGTGTGATTAGTAAAATGCTTACTCTTACTTCAGTTCAGAGATTATTTTCTCTGGAAAATGCAATCTTGGCTTGTGTTTTGCTCTCTGGCACTTTATCTCACTAGACTCAATTACCCATGGCTATCCACGCCTGCAGATAGTCTAATGTATCCCATTAATGGCAGGCCTGCAGCAGCTAACAATGCAGGCACCGTGCCTGGGGGTAATAAGAAGCCTCAGTGGACTTATTTTGCAAATTGATCCCTCTTTAGTAATAGCAACTGTGACAGTCCCTTTTAGGACTCTAAAATAGAATCTTTCTCAGTCTGGATCCAGCAGCAACTTCCCCTAGTTTCAGGTGAGAACTGCCGTCCTGGCTGCCTCCCACTCCGTGATTCAGCCAACTGTCTCCTTGGCCTCTGTTCTCCACCCTTTTTTTTTTAAAATCATTTTTCCCTCTCCATCCTCAGTCATTTCTTCAGTCCTTCACCCCAACCAACTCAGTCTTTTGCTTCTCCAACCTTTCTGAAGCCATAATTTCATCAAATTGCCTTAGAATTGCCAGTTCCACCCCTGCCCCAGACCAGGAAGTCGCTGGAGACAACCAGCATTGACCTGCAGTCCTACTTTGCTTTCCCTTAGCATCTTTAAACAATGAAAATTGCATCTTGGGCACTCTCTAGGGGTTGCCCTGCAACACACCATTGGGTTTTGAAAGAAGACAGCTTATTATCATGCTGTCACCCAGAGAAGTGTTGGTGTTAAAGGGAGTAGACACACAGACACACAAAATCCTTACAGCAGTTCAGACGAGCGGGAAGCCTGGAGCATGCACTTGCAGTCCTAGCACCTGGGTGGTGCAGGAGAGCAGTTCAAGGTCACCACAGCTCCACCGATCAGAAACCACCCTGAGCTAAATGAGCATGAGGAAGGTTGATCCACTGGTTCAGAAGGAAGCCCTGGGCAAGTCTGAGATTAACTGACCCTCTTTGTCTCGCTCCACCTGAGACTCAACACTGCCCACCAGCCGCAGCCGCTTCCCATGGAAGTGCTATTAAAGCCATGTGAAAGGTCTAGAGTGAACAGGAATTTTAAGCAGATTGCCTTAGAAATGGCCATTTGCTGGTTTGATGTTGGCCATCATAGCCAGGTTCCTACACTGTCAGAATTAGAGGGCCATCTGACTCGTCTGACTCTTTAAACGCTCTGCCTTTATCTCACGGATTAAAATGGACATGGAGGAAAAAGCCACCGGATGGCAACTACAGTGCTGAGAATGGTCAGACCCCATGCAGACCTTTTACACACTCAGTGCAAGTCTTCCTGCGTCCTGACTTTGTGTCTTACCACAGATACGCAAAACGGCAAGCTTATTTTTAAAAGTCCATCTTATAAAGGACACATGAGCCATGAGAGAGGGTGTAAAGCGAATAGTTTTTATAGTTTTAACTCTGTCATGGGATTTTTCTTCTCTCTCTCTCTCTCCCTCTCTCTCTCTCTCTCTCCCTTATTTTTGTTTTTTGGTAGATAAGTACATAAAAATATAACTGGTAGCAAAAGTGTAATATCCAAGGCAAAGTTCGCAGCTTCAGAATGGCTACTCTAACTGCACAGAAATTCATGGAGCACCCAGAGTCTGGGTCAGGACAAGTACTTGCTTAAGTTAACTTAGTTGCATCATATTTTTATATGCAAGTTCTTTACAATAAACTGATTTTTCTTATTTTTAAAAAGTACTTTAATATAAATAGCTATTGAGATAAAAGAAGGCAGGTGAATGTTTCAAGATAGTATTTGTCTGAGACTCAGACTGATGTAGAAACTGAAAGAAGCTGAAGTGTGGGCCCAGCTGCCTCCATCACTGCTCCTCTGCCTGGTCAATCTGGGGTCACCCACCCTCATTAACCACGGTCTGCTGCACCGATCCCCAGGGGTGATGCTATGAGAACTCTCTCTCTCTCTCTCTCTCTCTCTCTCTCTGTCATGTGCACACACACTTACACATACACATACACTCACAGTTTCACACAGGCATGTACACACACACTCTTTCTCTCACAGTCACACAAATACACTCACACACTCACACATACACACTCACAGACCTCTCCCTCCCTCCCTCTCCCTCCCCCCCTCCCTGCTGAGGAAGCACCAGCACCTCCCCAACTCAAAAGTACACTTTGCAATATATAGTGTTTATGGGATGCTGGGCACTGGATACAAAATGATGAACTGAGGGCTCCTGCTCAGGGCAGCCAACCCCTCCTCTTCTTCCACCTCCTCTTTCTCTCTTTCCCTTCTGACTTAGCCAATGTTTATTGGTTCTTTAATGTCTTTGAGGAGTTAATATCTGAAAATAAAAACAATTCAACTAGAAAAGACCCTTCTTTCCCTTTACCTCACCCCACTGTCTCTAATCACTTCCCATGTTTATTTTTCTCCTTGAAAACGTTTATCATCAGTGGGTTATTTGTTTGCTGTTTTTTTCCTTCTATTGGAATAAAGTGAGCCCCAAGAGGGCAAGTCTTTTTGTCTCCTCTATGCTCTGCCATGTATTAGTGCCCAAGATACATACTAGATGGTCAGTCATTAAATATGTGTTGATTAAATAAATAAAAAATGCAAGACAACACTCTATGCCTGCCAATCCTACTTGGCCCACTCTTTTCTTTCGTGGTTTCTCTACCACCCACTTCAATCGTCCTCTCCAACCCAGCATCTGAGCCCTTGATCTTCTTAGGGCTTTCCTTACATCTAGCCCAGCAGCCTGGGCCCCATGGTCCTCTAGGACATGACAATCCTCTTTAGCCCCACCCTCTTATCTCCCACTGCACCTGCTGTGCCAGCTCCTCAACCGTATATCCCCACAATTGCTTATTTTACTCTTTGTCCAGCCCAGAGCAACAGTAGAAAAGACCTGTAACCCATGCTAGATTAGATCAATAAAAATTCACAGTACTGCCCAATTCAAAATCCACAGCACACAAAAGAAAGATTAGGCATGAAAACTGAATTTGAAAATTGAGCCTCACGTATATTCTCTGGTATCTTTGGTTGGGTCAGCAGCCTTTTGTCTCAGCTGCAAAGTGAGAATAGTATGTACTTTGTATTATGAGGATTCTATTTAAATGAAATAATATACACAAAAGCTCTGAAGAGGTTTATAAGCACGTACAAAGTGCTAAATAAAGGCTCGCACGCCCCTGTGACAATGCCTCCCCCTTACGATGGGTAAGAGCTCCTGCTCTCTAGAATGAGTAACCTTAGGTGCGTTCTTTCCTCCTTTGCATGTCAGAACACTGTTTTCATTCATCTTCTGTCCTTACTCAGAAGTAGTGCCTCTCTCCTTTCCTATGACTGACCCCAAAATGACCCACACAAATAGTTTCCAATCCTGTCCACATGTTATAGTAGAGGAGCTTTCGAAAGCATAGGTGACTAAATTGTGACTAGGCCAGTTAAATCTGAGTGTCCTGGAATGGAAGCATTAGATCAGGTCTTTCTGTTGTCTTATTTTATGAGACAGGCGCTCATGCAACTATGGCTGACCTCAAACTCATTCTGTGGCTAAGGATAGCCTTGAACACCTCATTTCTCTGCCTCTACCTCCCAAGTAGGATTACAGGGGTAGACCAAAAAACAGTATTTTGTTTCCGAAAGTTCCCTGACAGAATGCCAAAAGAGAAAGAGTATCCTTTTTAAACCAACAGTCCCAGAACAACTGAATATCCATATTCTAAAGTGACATTGAATCCCTTTCTCATATCATATTGAAAATGTAATTAAACTATGAGCAAAAAATATAAACTGTTTAGATACAAACATAGGGATAGACCTTAATGACCTTATCAGGAAACACTGCCCTTGATATAATGTCAAAAGCACAAATAAGGAAAAAGAGAAAATGAACTTCATAAAAACTTGGTTTTTCGTACTCGACACCGAGAAAAAGACAGTCCGTGGCCTATGAGAAAATATTTACAAATCACTAAGCTCTACACACACAGCTTGTATCCAGAGAACAGAAAGGACTCTCATAAATCAATAATAAAAACATAAGTGATTAATTTTAATATATGCAAAGGGTCTAAAAAAGCATTTCTCTAAAGAAGATATACACATGACCAGTAAACATATCACAGATGCTCGACATCCTTAGCCCCTAGGGAGATGTCAACAAAGCACCAGGAGACGCAATTCCAGATGGCCAGGGGATGCTCAGGACGTAACAGGTAACGGCTTCCCAGGACATGGAAAGGGTTGAACTCTTGTGTGTTGCTGATGGGAATGTGCTGCCAACTTAGAAAGCAGTTCAGCATCTCCTCAAATGTTCACTGTACAGTTATCATTTGACCCGCCACTTCTATTCCAAGAAAAGTGGAAAGATAGGCAAAAACTTGTACGTGAACATAAAAATCAGAAGGATCCTAGTACCTAAAAGTAGAACTAGCCTGTGTCCACAAAGAGATGAATGGAGAGTGTGGTGATCTAACTATGTACACTTACATAATTTTTGGCAACATAAAAGAGATGAGGTACTGATGTCTGTTATGTAAATCAAGGATGAACTTCGGAAAAAGTGAGAAAAGCTAATTACAAAGGAGCATGCATTATGTGATTTCATCTATAAGAAATGTCTAGAATAAGCCAAGGGATGTAAGAAGGGAGCTGACTGGTGTTCGCCTAGCGCTGAGGACGCTGGGAAGTGAGCACGGTCTGCTAATGAGTGTGTAATTGCTTTTTTTTTTGTGATAATGAAAATATTCTGAAGTTGACTGTGGTCATGGTGAACGTACCAAAAAAAAAAATCACCCAATAGTGATTTCTTTTCTTTCTCAAATTAACCTTGGGTGCCATCATTTTGGGGTTTTTTTTCTGTGTATTTTCATGCCCTAGAGCTGCAGAAGGGAACCCACTGCCTACTGCCCAGGCAATGGCAGTTTTATGTTTCCTTGTCTTATTTGCTTAGTTGAACACATTTGATATTATATAGCACCCCTCCCCAAATACTAACTGACAAAGCAGGACCTTTTAATAACTTTTTTCCTCTTCAATCAACAGTGTTCCTAGGCAATGCCCTTTAATTTTAACAAAGAATACAAGTATCAGGCCGACCACTGGGGAGAGCCGATCCTCGTGGCTATCTTGAGTCACGTGTCCTCCTCATGTGGCTAGTGACTCGTGGCACACAGGGGAAGGCAAGTACACAGTGTGAAGCAAGCTTCGGGTTCTGCTACCTAAGGCTGGCTGCTGTGTTGAGCATCCATGGATGCGGCCTCTTGCCCTTGGGGACTACTTCACCACCAGCTCCCCAGGACATGGCTTTGGGCTGACTGAGTTTGTTTCCTAAATAAATTAATTCCGACTCCTGGAGTAGTTTCAACTTTTAGACAGAAAGGCATCTGTTGATAATCGCTGATACACCGTATTTTATTGTTTGATATTAAACAATTAAGAGGTATTGTTTTATCCCACGAGTACAATATACATGAAAATAAATATAATCTGGAATATGGGCACCATGGGGGACAGTGGGTTCTAGATCTCTGTGCCACAGGGGGACAGTTTTACTTCACTCAATCTATGTGCTAGATAAATTTCTTTCCTGGAAATAAAGTCCGATTTAATAAACTATGCATAAAGGTGGAATCTAATGAACATTTCTCAAAATGCCTTTGAATACATAAACTTAATTTTTTAAAAGGTTAAGGATTTGGTCTTCGAGTAGACTTCAGCAATTTAATGCACCTTTGCAAATGCTTTCAACAAAGTCTTGGAAGGACACAGAATAGAAAAGTGTTGCAATATATCAAGATATTGTATCTAAAATAATATCAAATGTGTTCAACTAAGCAAATAAAACAAGGAAACATAAAACTGCCATTGCCTGGGCAGTAGGCAGTGGGTTCCCTTCTGCAGCTCTAGGGCATGAAAATACACAGAAAAAAAAAAAAACAAAATGATGGCACCCATGGTTAATTTGGGAAAGAAAAGAAAAAATTTCAGCTTCAGGTGTAGTAATTTTTTTTTTACAAAATGAATGCTCATTGGGAAAATTAAGAACAACCCTTCCCCCAAAGCAGTTCACGGAGGAATGATCTGAAAATGGGAACCACAACTTAGAACCTCTGCTTAGAAGGAAAACTCAAAACGAAGCATTGATTACACAAAGTCACTAAGACATGGTTGAGTGACAAGAAATAATGGTGTGCTCTCTCTCCCTCACCCCCCACCCCCCAAAAAGAAAAATCAAACACGTGTCTCAGAGCAGTACATCAGTTGCTCAAAGTTGGGAGGTGCAGTTAGGTCACCTGTGCCCTGGGACCACCCTGGACAGAACAGGACAGTGTTACATCTGCTTTCTTGAATGTCACACCTTTCCTCAAAATAAACCTAAGCATTGGAAAACAACTCCAGATACTTCTGGTTAAAACTATGAACAAATTATCAAACCAACTTCAAATGTGGAAGACATCAGAACTTCTCTCTATTTCCAAAACACAGTGGCACAGACTCTTCAGTTGGAAGTTCACCTTAGGAAACTACTTTGTTACATTTCTTTACAATTTTTTGGAACATAGGAAGAAATAACTTCATTAGCAATCTTTAAAAATATATCCCTACAATTTAAGGATAATTCATGTTTAGTCTTCACTACAGATATTCTAGTACAAAAATAATATATAAAAAATAGCAGCAAATATATACAAATATATCCCAAGTGCTCCCATCATAAAGGTTTTTGAACAATGGTCAAACAAGATCTATTTATCTTCCCATATTGCAAACACAAGATACTGACTGTTCCATGATCAGGAAACAAAGGCAAGGTGAAGGGTGAGACACGGGCAGGAAGGACAGCAGCACAGGAGGGCAGGAGCTGCTGTCTGCCAGCCCCACTTTCTGCAGCTCCTTCTTGGTATTCTCCCAGGCTCCCCCACAACACATCCACATCCTCTGGAAGGGAACTGAATATCCCTTTAAGACAAACCAAGCAAGCATCCAAAGGTAACGTGCAGAACCATAACCAAAAAATGTCCACGTCCAGCAGGCAGACAAGCGAAGAAATAACCAGCTGTCAGTAGCTGAGTTGTGCCGGGATTGTGGGGTGGGGGTGGTTCAGGTTCCCTACGGGCTTTTGCTGTCTCTTTCACCTTGGGTCTCCCTCAGTAATATCAGTTTTCTAATAAGCTTAAAGCACAAATAAATTCCCCATCTGTCCTTGTGAGATACATGCTGACGAAACAGGAAAAGAGTGTAATACTCACAACAATGAAGAATTCCTACACATGCTGTTCCATTTTCTTGCTTTAAAAAGATGGAAGGTTAATCTAAAGAGCCTTGCAGAATTGGAAAAATAAGGGGGAGGGGATTCTACCCACACAATCCTCGGGCCCACCGCAAAGGAGCTCAAAGCTTGCTGACGTCACACATTCATGAATGGATGTAAATTGGGCTGGTTTAGGATTCCGCACAGACTTAGTGGCTGTGTGTGCTGTGAAGGAAAAGGTAGGGGGAGGGGGGAGGGAGAGGGAGGGCCCAGAGTATACCCAGCCAATAGGCTTCAGGCAGGTATGGCCAGCCCTCTTTTAGAAAGAATCTGGTCACAGAATAAACAGAGCCCGCCAATCAGATATCTATCGCAGCCTTAAAGCAGACCAGCAGAGCTGCAGCAGAAAGAGAGAGAGAGAGAGAGAGAGAGAGAGAGAGAGAGAGAGAGAGAGAGAGAGAGAGAGAGAACTCGTGCTGTGATAATCATAAACACATTGTTCTTGCTATTGCATGTCGGAGTCAAAGTGGAATTTTAGAAGGATCAATGCTCCCATTTTTTTTTTATTCACTAGAACTATTAGAGGGGTTTCCTTTAACCCTGTCTTGATGCTTGGTAACATGCCTAAAGTAATAAAAAGAAATCAAAGTCAGAGAATTTGTTTCTAAGATTGTGTCAGATCACCAAGCACACACCACACAACATAATTTGAAACACCAAAATAATAGGGCAAGGGTGCCTACGGTTTTCTAAGAGGGAATTACATAAGCTGTATTGCTTTCATCCCAACGTGTTCTTGACCTTTGTGATGTAGCAAACGTGGGAGGAGAACGGTAATTCACAGTTAGATTTACAGTTTAGATTTAAATAAGGGACAGCATTCCCTCATTGGTTTTATTCTATGTCTGATAGTCAATTAAGACAAGGCTCTAAAAGGACTGTTAATGAATCTTGAAGCAAAATTTGACTTCAAATCTTAGCAGCAAAAACAGCTGTGTTCAATCACCAAACGGGCTCATGACAATTCTTCACTCTTTAAGGTTTTAAATGTTATACCAAAGCAGAAGCTAATGCAACTATGTTCTCCCTAACACGTTGCTTTACAATCACCAATACTTTCCAAACACTGGCCATCATTTTTTATTTGTAAAATGGTCTCAAATCCTTGAAGTGAGGTAAAAACAGAAGTGCTAACTCTAAGGTCTCTGTGTGAAATGCCTTGTGTCTGGGAGCCTTCACAAGGGAGATGCCTTCTGGTGCTCAACCAGATGCCTTGTACAGCAGAGAAAAGGGGAAGTGTTGTTAAAAGACTTTCCACTATTGTTTTATGTGAGGAATAGACTGTCGATGGCATAGAGAATCAACAGACCACACTATAAAGAAGTTTGTAGATTATTACTGTGGAAAAGATGGACCAAAGAAGCTTATCTATGTAAGTTAGGATTGCTCGTGGTTAGCATAGTATAGAAATGGTGTTAGCAGGCCCTGTGTGTACCCGAGGCTATGCCAAATATCCATGATACCAAGCTTACTTTAGAATCGTTAAATGAGAAGAAGATGAAGAATATCTTTACTCATTCTCTGGACTTACTGTGCTCTGTGTCAATAAGGTTGGTGAACCAGCACACCAGGCTATATGTATTAAACGTACACATGGGGCTGGAGAGATGGCTCAGCAGTTAAGGGCACTGACTGCTCTTCTAGAGGTCCTGAGTTCAATTCCCAGCAACCACATGGTGGCTTACAACCATCTGCAATGGGATCTGATGCCTTTTGCTGGTGTGTCTGAAGACTGTAACAGTGTACTCACATATGAAATAAATAAATCTTAAAAAAAAAAAAAGATGAGTGGGCTCCTTCAAGAACCAAATGAACCCTTTCAGGTTTTAGCAATGACCAGAAACCAGAAGATGATTCTGGTCTTTTTTCCTATGAACATTTTAAAAATTCACTAGTAGATATAAATCTAAATGTAGAAATCAAGGTATGCTTTTTGCTATAAAAATATGAGCTGTTTCAGTTTTTGTTCTTTGTGAGAAATGTGTGTGTGTATGTGTGTGTGTGTGTGTGTATGTGTGTGTGTTTTTTAAAAAAATGTGTTATAAAGCTAGAAACTAAAGCAGGCCCTAAGACCAAGACTCAGTGACTACTTTTGATCAAAAATTTTAGAAAAAAAAAAAAAGAAGAGTATAGTTACTTCAAATACTGATGCGCACAGACTCAAATTCCTCCCCGTGCTAGAGTGCCATGGTCAAAGCTGTCAGAAATGCAGGAGCAGCCTTTCTAAGTGCCAGTCACTCATGGGAGTCTAGGCTACCCGATCTTCAGTTTTCTCCTTCGTAACAAAGTCTATGAGAGGTTACACTAAGTACTGCGTGAGTGTTAAATAAAGCAGCACAGACGGGGTTTAGCACAGTCATCAGCACATGGAAGGAAGTGCTGTATCAGTAGGTGGCTTGTTATTAAACACCCTGAACTCCCTCACCCCTTTTGAAGAAAAATTTCAATAGCTATTCAGGTACATGAAACAAAACTATGGAAAGAATATATAATAAAAATGGAGATTTTTATTATTATAAGACTTGAACAGACACATTTAGTGTGTGTGTGTGTGTGTGTGTGTGTGTGTGTGTGCTCGCGCGTGCGCTATCCTGTGTTACGGGTGACCACCGCAATGCTGCCCATGCTCTCACGGCCACCAGCAGACCATCTTGGCAGGATCATTGCCACTCAGTTCCATGGTCTCGTTTTTATTTAAAAATTATTATTAGGAAGCCCAAATTGCTTCTGCGTGTCCACCATCTTGCATGTTGTCTCCCAGAAAAAGAACTCAGGCAGGGGATTTATACTACAGCATAATACCAGAGAGAAGTTCTCTATTCTTTGGAATTACACACCCACATTTCAGGTGACTGCAGTGTAACCCAATGAATTATCATCTCTGTCCCTGTAGTGGGTGCGCAAAGCCTGCTTATGTTTCACACACACTTTTGTAATTAACACTTTGCTTGTCCTTCCTGTTTTTGATTTTGACTTCCCTCCCAACATCAATGTGTATATTTTTCATAAGTTCTTCAAATCATTATGAATAAAATTTTAGTACTGAATACATATTTATGAATGTTAAAAATATAAAAATCTCATGTAGGTAAATTCTATAATAATCTTTATGATAATAGACACCCCTTCAATATATGCACAGTTGTACATTTGCTGTGTTTGTCTGTCCTTTGTACGGACAAAGAATTCAGGTCTCTGCTCATGTCCTTATAGCTAGTATCCTAATTTTTAAAATGCCCCCAGTAGTTTTACCAAGCATTAGAAGAGTAACATTAGTTAATTGGATTGGAACTCTGCAATATTTTTTCAAAGGATAATAAAACATCAAGTCAGCTATAGAAATTTTTTAATGCTATATGCTAGCTAAACAAACCTTAACGGCATAATGGAATTTTAATGTATCCTCTCTGCCAAAAGCAGGCTTATTAGTGAAATACGTAGGAATTCCAACTGATAATGCAAACTCACCAGAGCAAATGGTTTCTCAATTGATCAAATATTTAGGAACCTCAAAATATGTCATCCATAATACAAATTATGATGATGTGCCATAACCAGGCTTTCAGAGGTCTAAAAGTACTGTGTAGGACTTAGTGGAAATGCTTTACACACTGAAAGAGCAGAATGAAACCGTTAACATCTGCACAATACCCCATCGTTCAACCATCTTCTAGGGTGCTGACATAGGGTGAGGACTGGGACAGCAGCAGAGAACGGGAGAAGTTACTTCCTGAAAACAGGGGCGGAAAATAGAACTAAACTCAAATCTGCTCAGCCACGCGGGTGAAGTGGTGCATGCGTCCAGCTCCAGCTTTCGGGAAGTGGATGCAGGAGGATCGTAAGTTCAAGGTGAGGGCCATCTAGGCACAAGGTGACAATCTCACTCAGTCTCAAAGTGGAGACAAGATGAAGGATGAAAACAAGAGGTAACGGACACTCACCTTTTCCATTTAGGCTTGCCTCCTTCCTGTCCCCACTTTGAGGGAACTGTCTCTCCTCCTACTTTCAACCCATGTGATCCAGATGAACACCACTTAGGGTTCAAAAGCGAGCAGTGGCACAAGTCTGGCCACCTATGTCTTTGGTCATGGCTAGTGACAAAGGACAGACACAGGGCATAAGACAGTCAATGAAAACGATCATATTCAGCCCCAGAATGCTTGGGACAATTTTTAAAATTAGGATCCTAGCCCTAAGGACAACATGAGCAGAGACCTGAATTCTTTGTCCGTACAAAGGATAAACAAATGCAAAGACAGACAGATTCCCCAAGAATAGGACAGAGCATCTAACAGCCATGTCTGCAGCATCTCTCTCCACTTTACAAGCCAATCAGCCTCTCCCTTCTAACTTCATTTTTAAAAAAGCTTATACCAATTTGACATGCGTTCCCGTCACTTGTCAAAAGAGACCTCAACATAGTGTTATTGACATTGTACTCATTCCCGCACACTTCCAGAGTCTTTCTCTTAACACTAATAATCTCTGTAGTTTCGTAGATTAACCCCCCAAGTCTGTTTTCTAATGCCTGGTGTTTACATTTCACCTTTGTCTTTGACATCTTCAATGTTCGGCATTCTCCACTCAAGAAAAGACTCTGTCCTTGATTAATTTTCTTTTTCCTTTTTTCCTTTTAAACAGAATCTTTTTATGCTGCCCCAGCTGACCTCAAACTGTGTGGCCAGGTGAGTGTCCTGCCTCAGCTCCCGCCTAGCCATAACTGCAAGTACCCACCAGAGAGTTGCCTTGGATACTGTGATGTTAACCTCTAGTCTCTCTGCACATGACCACACACAGCTATAATTCATTTCTCTATCTCAATGCTGCATGCATCTCTCATTGTTTGCTCTTCTTATAACAGATATACATTTGTGTCTCTGTTTATTCAAATAGGTTATGATGTCCTGTTTTTCCTAGAATCCTTTTCCTGACACGGATTTTAAAGTCAATTCTCAGTGCTTTGTCTGAATTTCAATTTGATGGCTTCTTTCTTCTATGACTACACTACATACGGTGAAGGAATTTGAGCCTAAGAAAAATACTAGAGAGTGGAGACTCTACCAAAGAATTTTCTGCCATGAGCAAAAGATGTTTTGATCACTTGTCAACTTCTGTCACCAGCTCTTCCTTTGGTGGCAAGGACTATTATGGAGCACAATGCTAACCGAGTTATAAATGATAAGTTTTACCTATATTTTAAGCATTGTGCTAAAAGCCCCTGTTCCTAGTCAGTTTCAACTGTCAACTTTACACATCCTAGTCATCTATAGGAATCCTGTCCTGCAGTCAACCGAGGGATCCTCCAGATCAGACTGGCCTACTGCCACGTCTGTGAAAGACTGTCTTAACAGATGTGGGAGGGCCCAGTCCACTGCAAGTGGCACCATCCCTAAGCCGCGGGCCTGCATATAAAAAAGTTAGCCGAACATGAGACTGAGAGCAAGTCCCAGAGTGAGGCTAAACACCATCCTCCATGGTTCTTGACTTGAGCTCCTGCCCTGAATTCCCTCAGTGACAAACTGTGATCTGAAATAGCAGACTGAAAGAACTCTTCCTCCCCAAGGTGTTTTTGGTGTGTATTATTGTAGCAATAGAAAGGAAACTAGAACAGCCCTATTAAACATTTCATTCAATTCCTACAATGATTTAAGATAAGGATTTTAATCTTGTTTTAAAAGATGTGAAATGTACAAAGCAAATGAAAAATCAATGTGTTATAATTTATTTCATGAGGCAATCTGCCAAGGATTACCAAGGGAAACCATGAGCTTTACCCAGCTCTGTAACTCCAGCTCCCCCCTCAAATGCACCCAAAACATTAATATTAAAAGAATTATATACTTTGTGTATTTGTTTTGAAGAAAAAAGATGCACCCAAAATAGTAACATTAAAAGAATCATATACTTTGTTTTGAAGAAATAAAGTTATTGTTTGGGAAATGATAATCTTATTGGACTCACTCTCTAATACACACACACACACACACACACACACACACACACACACACACACAAAACCTTAGTACAAATAGAAATGCCCAACAAGAAATGACTGCTATGTCAGTAACCATGAGAGATGGATGTGCTATTCATATATGCTGTAATTTAGATGTTTCACAACATACCTGGAAGAGTAAAAGGAGCCATATAAAACACTGTATACTTTATATGACTGTTCTGTTGCTAACTGTTTCGAGTCAGAATCTCTCATAGCGTACGCTGTCCTCCAAGTCACCATGTGGTAGAGGCTGAACTGAGTTACTGCCTCTACTTCCAAGAGATGGGATTACAGGCATGCACTGGCACTCCTAGCTTCCTTTATGATTCGTGTGATGTAAAGTCCTAGGAAGAGAGTTCTGATGTGATAAGCCATTCAGAGGTTGTCACTAGGGAGAAGCATGGCAGAAAGGGATGCTCCACAGAAACCCCTGGGTAATGTTTATGCTCATCACCTTGATGCTAGTGAGGATTTCACAGGTGGAAGTTAAAAACACATCTAATTGCATTTTTAAATATGTGTAATTTCTTGTATGTCTAGTTTACCTTAATAAGAATAGTTAAAAAAGTTTAAAATTTACATACATAGTCAACAAAAGTGTTACATATTTTTAAATTATTGCAAAACACTTTTGAATATTTTGATTTCTGTTTTTAATTCAGTCTATGTGTCTGTGTGTTGGTATGAACATATGCGTGCAGGAGACCGGAGGTCAGAGCATCTATCCCTAGGTTACACAAAGCTAGCCGTAAGCGCCTGACATTAATGCTGGGAATCAGGCTTAGGTCCTTTACAAGGGCTCTGAGCCTTCTCTCCTGCTGACACTTTTAAATATTCTTAAAGAGGCACTAAAAACAACAATGCTCAATGTTTGACACTAAAACAAATGCGTTGTGTTCACAGTCTCGAACATTTGAATATTTATGTGTAATATGCTTTTTTTCCACTTCAGGGAAAAGAAATATTTGATAGGTCAAAAACAATGGCAGAAAAATGTGTCTTCAATTATGTGACCTATCAAGGAAGTTTTGAAAACTTTTCAGGCTGAGGCTGTGGTTCAGGGGGCGGTGCGAGCCCTGGACTCACACCCCAGCATGATGTAGCCTCTCTCCTGTTGGGAAAGCGGAGTCAGGAGGATCAGACCCTCGTGGTCATCTCTGGCTACAGAGTTGACCAGCCCATGCCACATGAGACTGTTTCAAAGAATATTTCCCCCAAACTGCAATTACAATCCAGTACAGATGCTATGATTATCCCAGTGGTAAAGGCTCATAGATGCTGTGATTATCCCAGAGGAGAAGGCTCACTTTTAAAGGAGATGAAGCAAACAGCAAAAGCAGCAGCATCTCATGGGACACACTGACTGCAGTGTCTCAAGAAATCTGTCTGTCTTGTCTATGTGCACTAGGGTGTCACACAAATTATATATCTTCTTCTGGGTCACAGTGTAAAAAGCTTTATACATTACTATTTGACAATATATACATTTAACACATGTCTATTCATGTTATTTACTTGTTTATTCATTTATTCATTCTGCAATCACGGGAATGGAACATTCCAGGCAAGTCCTCTGCTCCTCAGCTACGTCCACGGCATCTGTTATTCTTCATGTTCCATTTTACATGTCATACCTTGTGTGATTCTAGCAAAAAAAAATAATAATTGGGAACATGGACTGGAGAGATGGCTCAGTGGTTAAGAGCACTGCCTGCTCTTCCTGAGGTCCTGAGTTCAATTCCCAGCAACCACATGGTGGCTCACAATCATCTATAATGGGATCTAATGCCCTCTTCTGGTGTGTCTGAAGACAGCGACAGTGTTCTCATATAAAATAAATAAATAAATAAATAAATCGTTTTAAAAAAAAGTGTTGCCCTTATTAAAAAATTAATTGGGAACAAATATGACCCAAGATAATTTTAGTAAATAATATTATAATGTACTTTACAGTTCACAAAGTTTGTAGATAGGTTGACATGAGTTTTATTTTATATATAAGGAAAGGAAGGCCTTGATGAGGTTAGTTCCTCTACTTTAGCTGTGTCTGTATCCTGTAGTATAGTGAAAACTGGACTTTTAATCTATCCACAGCCTTTCCCACTTTCCTGCAAAGGACTGGAGTCCATTATCTAGGGGGTAAAAATTACAGATGAACACCTTTATTCTCGTCATGTGGGTACTCCAGCTTTGTCCCCTAGCCTAGGCCTTGTTGATGCTGGGTAAACCTTGTACCACTGAGCGAGCCAGCGAGCTACATGCCAGCCCTTAAAGTGAATTTTACACAGTGGAAGTCCAACAATGCAGTTTCTGGCATTGAGGAGTTTTGATGAGAAAACTCACACGTGGTATAAATGCTAAATTAATGTGGCCAGAAATATGTTGAGGTTGGAGCATATTAGAAATTTGGGACAAGAAAATCTCCCCTGCATGAGATTTACAGAGCAAAGCACATTGGTACTCAGCATCCCAGTAACCTCTCCTCTCTTAGAGCTGAAAAAGCCCCCACACCTTTCTCCAGTCACCTGGGGACTGAGAAGTCCCAGTTGAGACCAGGCTATCTTGGAGTGGTGCTCTCTGCTGTCCTCCATTAGAGCAGATTCTTTGACAACGGTGCCTTGTGTGCCTTGGGGGAAGCATCAGTACACTGAGGAAATATATGAGAACCAAAGATACTCAGATTGAGCCTCCGCAAGAGCTCTGAGAATGGGAGGTGAAGGGAGGCTGAGAGCCGCTCTTCCTCGTCAGGGCTACTCTACTCTCACAACTTGCTTGTCTTTTGTAGTGGGAACAATGGCTGGTCCCTACACACGTGCAGCTAACCTTATGCCATGGTGTGCTCCACCATTCCTGGTCTCATTGCCACCCTCTTAGCAAGGACCTGGACTACCTCGTTCTTTTCTAATAGAATGACCATTCTGAGCAGGGTGGTTACAGCCAGTTGCGATAGGAGGGTAGAGTGGAGCTGGTCTACAGGGGAAGGATTGGAGAAAATAAGCAGGTGATAACAGGGACAGCTCTGCTGAGGTGCCCACGCCAGGTAACAGGGACAGCTCTGCTGAGGTGCCCACGCCAGGTAACAGGGACAGCTCTGCTGAGGTGCCCACGCCAGGTAACAGGGACAGCTCTGCTGAGGTGCCCACGCCAGGTAACAGGGACAGCTCTGCTGAGGTGCCCACGCCAGGTGACAACAGGACAGCTCTGCTGAGGTGCCCACGCCAGGTGACAACAGGGACAGCTCGGCTGAGGTGCCCACGCCAGGTGTAGCACTGGTAAGGGACGTGTTAGGACTTTCCATATGTAAGGTCACAGTGCATTGGGTGTAGGGCTGCACACCTGTAAGCCCAGTACTTGGGAGGTGAGACAGAAGGTTCAGAAGCTGAATACCATCCTTGACTACAGAGTGAGTTTGAAGCTAGCTCAGGCTCCATAACACTCTGGCTCAGAAAAATTTAAAAACATCCTTCTGGTGAGATCATAATGTACAAATACTCCAAAAAAGGAATTAGAAGTCTTACAGATTATAAGATACAAACATTGAATGAAGGAAGTATGGACTCAGTTTTAAAAAATGTGTTTATACAACTCTCCACAAATAGGTAGAGTTACAATTAGTACTATTGTCTTTTCTTTACAGTTGACAACAATAGTGGAACAAAGAGGACAGTATGAAAAATCTCTCAAGAAAGATTATTTTAATATTCACTCCTTAATATAATTGATGCCATGTTCAGACAATATACTTACAACCAAGTAACAAGCCACAATGGAAAGTTCTTGGTTTCTTGTCACATTCAGTCACCATGCCAAAATAAGGGAGTCTTATTTTTTTTAGTAACAGATAGAAACTGCTGGTGGTTAAAAACTACTTCATAAGTTCTGATCTAGTCTCAATATGGCTGAGGATTAAAGCTTGGCAGGTAACTTAGGTAAGAGACGGCAAGAACAGAGCAAAGTGTGTGAGACGAGGACTCAGCAGTGCACAGACACCCTGGAAACCACATATGGAGGTTCCTGTAGCTGTCTTTTGCTACTTCATGGGTTCTTCTTTCTTCCACCCTTTTTCCACCCTTTTAACCCCCTAACACTAGATAGGAAAGAGAAAAGGATAGAAGGAAAGGGGGTGACATTATCATTAGACTATTTCTTGCTGATTAGGGATGTTGAGTTCCTTGGGACAAGTTTCATCTTTGCTGTCAGACTATCCAATTTATTCTTGCATAGGACGACTTAACAAACTGCGACCAACGGCAATCAACCAACAACTCACAAACCTCTTGGGGCTCTAGCCTTTAAATATCTTCTGAGAATTCTCCAGAATTCCAAATGTCACACAGTCACAGAAACTATCTGTGGCTGACAAAATCATACCTCTGCTGGAGCACGAGGCAAATCATAGTCAGCTTCTGTGGGCAATCTGAAATCTACAAAGTAACAAAAGAGAAAGTCCTAGTAGAATTGATGTGGCTGAAGCACAGGAGTGAAAACACGAGACAAAGAAGCACGCCTCCCAAGTTTAGGTAGAGATCCAACAGGCCTGTGGTGAAGGAAGCCAGTGGCAGCAGGTCAGCTCCTGGGGGCCTGGGTACTTTAGAGACATAGAAATTACTGTGATGTAAGTAGTGCTGGGCCTGGGACACAGACCCCACGCCCTAGGACCTCGTTTTCAATTTTCCTCGATTTAAAATTCTTGAAACTTTCTTTGAAAAATTATCTCCAAAGTCTCCATCCCAGGCTCTTTTCTGTGCTGGTTAGCCTCCCTTGACCAGAACTGTCTCAGTCTGGCCATGCCCTTGCTGGAGAGAAAGAGCTAACTCTCTCTTCAGTGTGTGGCACAGCCCATTACAGGGCATATGAAGAAAGGAGTCATTTTAGTAAACTATAACGAAAAGAATGTGGTTGGCACCGAGAGGAAGTAGATCATTTCACTTATTCACTCGGTAAACGCTTGCTAGACTGTGCTGGCAGCAAACTGAGATCCGTTAATAAACAAGTATGCAGCCCTATCCTGAAAAAGCATGGTGTGTTGATCTGAGAACTTGGTTTTCTTAATACATTTTTACAAAGAGAATTCAGGATAGGATGGAATTTGCCCTCAAACACTGAATTTTGGAGTAGGAACAACTTTCCTGCCATCTTCGCTCTTTTTTCTCATTCTGAGGCTATTCTAAAAGGGAGAAGTGGAAGCCATTGCTTACACACTTTTGTCATGGTCTCTGGTTGTTCCTGGCCTCTCTGACAGCAGAATGAATACTGACCCATCATACAGCACCTCTCCTGGCTACACAAGTGTATCCCAGACCTGCCCACTGTGGCGGTCGGTGGATTGGCGTGCTTCTGTCCTGAATGGACTTCAGCCAAAGGCTAACTTCATAACCCCATTCTAGTAATAACTGTGGTAAATACTATGAGGTAATATCAGACCTGAAATTTTAATCAGCAAGGCATGGCTCCACCGAAAACTACTCACAATGGAAGCACTGGTCGGGAAAAAGACTCGATCTTAGCATATTTTTAGTCTATTAAATTACTCGGGACTCTGTACTAAATGTGTATCTTTGAAATGTGTATCGTCTAGAGGACAGGCTGGTGTCTTAAAGTGGCTCAGTATGTAAAGAGCCCTTCTGCTTAAGTGTGACAGAGCTCTGATTCCAGGACAACACAGCAAAACCAGGTGTGGCTGTGTGGATCTTTAGCCTTAGTCCTGTGGTGTGGGAACAAGATGGCAGAGGGGCTCGCTGGTCACTATTCCAGCCTCAGGTAGAGGCCCTGTTCCAAAGGAATAAGTAAGTAATAAAGGAGTCACCCAAAGTTCTCCTCTGGCCTCCACATGCATGACAAACGTGTACCCTGATACAATACACACATACACACACATGTGTCCCCCAAACATATGCACATACACATGCACACATACATGCACAGAATTCACATACTGCAAGCAAAGCTGTGACTTAAGAAACATTTAAGTGTATTTTCCCCAGAGGAGTATTTGTTGGTGCTCACTGCATAGCTGGGCTATGAAACAGTCACAGGTGATGGTGAATTTGCATTTCTGGGACAGCACCACTACACGCTACTACATGTAAGGCACATGCTTTTATATCCCTGCATATGCCTCATTGCATGCTGAACCTAGTGAGATGATCCATTGCTGCCACCTATTGTAAATCAGAAAAGTATTCTTGAAATACTTTCAGATTTTAAAGGGAGAATGCAATGTGCTAGAATTATTCCAGAATCATTTTGTCAGAGAAATGAGTCAACCTCCAGTTAAAGTATCCCAGAATCCTGAATGGCGATTAATAAGACAATATGCAGACAAGTAAGGAAAGCTACCCAGAACAGCACCCAACGGCTTCGTTAAGTACACACAAGCTCCGCTTTACCATCCACGCAGAAACGTGACCTGTTCTGTGACTGTGGCTCCATCATGGGCAGCAGCTTTCCCAGCCGATGGCCTGAAACTGAAGAAAGTGGGAAGAAGAGACACCTGCCTTCGCTCCTGGCCAGGGCTACATCTCAGAGTCAGCACCAGGTCTGAAAGCGCTAAACAACTCAGTCCATGGATAATTTCCATGAAACCACATGGTGACTATTTTTAGAGAAGATGAGGAAATTAAACTCCTACATGACTTGAAAAGGAGAGTGGGTAAGTATGTTACAACATCATATATATATACCAAAGAGCTTATTTGGAGGAATTTATAAAATTGACAAAATGTAAAAGAAACAGTTTGTACAACTGTGAGTTCAATAATTATTAAGATAAAGAGATAAATTTGAGATAGAGGGGAAGTGGGAAGGATCTGGGAAGAGTTGGGGGAGAAGAAAATACAACTAAAATATGTTGTATGAAAAAAACTTAATTAAAAAGTCATTAATGTGGATAAACATAGGAATGAGATGAACAAGGAAAAGGCTCACCTACCAGTTAAGTCACAGATGAAAACATAGAAGACTCATAAGAAAAATGTTCAATTTAAACATTAATTAAAGAAATGGAAACAAAGCAAGACACCACTTTCTGCTCACAAAGGTTTGAGATCAGTTTTATTGTGTTGATATGGTGACATGCTCCCTTCGGAAGTCTGAGGAAACGGTGCTCACACAGTGCCTCTGGCAGTACCCATAACTGACAAGTGACAACGTTCTTTAAGGAGCTTAAAGAAACAGTGTTATTGTTTTGAGATTACATCTCAAGTTTCCCAGGCTGGCCTCAAACTAGCTGTACAACCTGGGATGACCTTGAACTCTGAAAGGAGAGACTGGAGGAAGTAATTACTGAACGGCAGATTGTGTTGCGAACTGGTAGGATGGAAGGGGATGGGGCCTATCTGTCGTACCTACTGCCCTGTGCGACAGGAGAGCAGGTCTGTCCGCCTCACGCTTTCGTCCTTTCCCACTTGCACACCAGCTGGCAGACACTAGGCAGAGCATTTGCCTGTCAAGACTGCAGCAGGGACATAAGTAATGGTGGCACTCTTGCACACTAATTGCTTCTGCTGAGGTTAGTCTGGCCGCATGCTTACACACCTAGCTGTTTCTAGAGTCACAGCACACTGCAGTACTCACAGTGAGTGTATATCTTTACCCTTCTGATTTTGACTGTCCCATTTCTATTCATTAAAATATCCCAGCGGCAGCCATCCACTGACAGCAAACTAGAGGAAAAAGCAAGAGGACACTGCAATGGCATTTGGGTAGAGAAGCCCCTTGGGCAAGGCACCAGTGTCAACCCATGAGTAGATTTCCATGACTTCTAGGTCTGCAGCACACACTCCAGTGTCACTCCGGCGGCCACCCATCCCCTGTGACCCTCCATCCTTGACACGTGCAGGACTTGATCCTTCCTATCAACAGGGTAAGTAAAGGTGCTGAGATCAACATGACTACAGACACATAACTATCACTGTCATCAAAACCATGCCACCTGTCTGCCACCTCTCTCTTTCTCACAGTGGCTACAAGGAAGCATGTGGCCACACTGGAGGGTTCCACATGGCAAGGAAATGTGGGGTGACCTCTGTGAGCTGAAGGCAGACTTCCTCACTTGGCAGGAAACAAGGAGGTCGGGGAACAAAAGTTCTCAGTCTGATAACCATGAGTCATAGTCATGGGAACTGAATGCATTACCTGCCACCTGTCCCTTAGTTAGACTTCCAGGGGAGAAGGAATTCAGCCCTTGCAACTGTCTTTACTAAGGCTGTAAGAACACTTTAGTAGAGGGTATAGCTAGGCCACACCCCATAAGTGAGGTAATAAGTGTATATTTTTAAGCCAGTAAGTTGTGATCATAGTGGTATATATTTTTCATAGCATCCCAACTACAGACAACTTGGTTTACACCTACAGAAAGCATCTAAATCCCCTGAAGTATATTTAATAAAGATTTAATAACATAGTACATTGCTCCTTTTAGTACAAAACCCAGAAATACATAACAACTGTCCTGCCTGGTTGTGCAGGTCCACCTGGGCTCGACACCTGAAACCAGTAGTAACCATCAGGCCCTGTGCTGCATTGCAGAGGAAGAATTCAAAAGATGTCAGAGACACAGTCTCTGGCTTCCATATGCTTTGTCTTGTCTGCCATTACTACTGAATTCAGGTTTATACCCAGCTGGATCTGATCATCAGGTAGAATGTTTGTTATGAGTTTCTATTATTCCTATTTAAAGGATTAATGCACCATGCTATTACAATTTAGATGCCATCAAAGGCAATAGTGAACCTCCATCACCATCTCCTCTTGCTCACCTCAGCTTCCTGGTACCCTCAGATGAACAGGCTCGTCCAGTACTCCCTCTTGCTCTGATACACCGTGCCAGTGTAGCGTACATGGATTGCAACCTCTAAAACCAGGAGCCAAAGCAGACCTTGCCCCTTACTGATTCACCTGGATACTTTGTTACAGTGAAAGAAAGTTCACTAACAGAATGACCTTATTTGGAAACAGAGTCTTTGAAGACATCACTACTTCAGCAAATAGAACATTATACTGGGTAAGTCTCGTCCCAATGCAAGGTAAGAGGAGAGTACACACTGAAGCCCTGAAGTATGTAAGTGAATTTCTCACAACGCTTAGGGCACACATGTCTGGCCATTCCTCATTTGTGCTGCCACTCCCCTGACGTTCGCTCCGGGCCCTGCTCCTTCTCCCTACCTACCACCTACACAACCCTGCTGGTTCCTGAATTTGGAGAGTTGCCCCTAACTTATTAAATATAATAAGCCATTGATAACTATAAACTGCAGATTTTATTCCAGACTTCTATTTTGTACTAAAACAAAACCAAACCAAACACCCTTTGGTAAACATGTAATTTACATCCTTAGCCTGCTGTTGCACCTTCAGTAAGATAAGTGCAGACCCACATAAGTACCAGCAACAGCAATTCCAGTGACATCTCCATCATCTGTGGAGCCCCTGGTGCAGCTTCCTAATACAATAAAGTGCCTCCCCAACCCTCACCAACATGCTTAGAAATTTTTAAATTAAGGGTCATAAAACAACCATAATTTCACCAAATTATTTTTTCTTTTGAGACAAGGGCTCACAATGTAGCCCAGGCTAGCCTCAAACCAAGCTCATGATCCTTCTACCTATGCTTTCTGAGTGCTGGGATTACAGTTACATCTCCTGTAATCACACCTGCATCTCCATCGATTCTGAACAGCGCTCTGCATGGGTTCAGCCTGCCTGATCATTTATATGATTCTAGAATACTCTGCAAAGAAAGGGCAGCCTATATTCATTTTTCCTAGTAGAATATCTTAATTATATAAAACAATGGGTTTAATTATGGCATTTTCATATGTGCATACAATGTATGTTTCTTTTAAATTTTATGTATATGTCTTGCATGTTTGTCTTGCAGTGTCTACATAGGCCATAAGAGGACATTAGATTCCTTCCTGGAACTGGAGTTACAGACAGTTGTGAACCAGCATTGGGCGCTTGGCACCAAATCTGGGTCCTGTGCAAAAGCAGCCAGTGCTCTTAACCACTGGCGTCTCTGCAGCCCCAGAGCCCACGTTTACTTCTTCATTTCCATCCCAGTGTCACTGGCCTCCTCCCTCCTCCTGTAGAGTCTGCCACTGCTGCTTCTATAGGCAGCAAGGATCACGTGGGCCGTAGAGCCCACAGGATTGTTCATTTGCTCCTCTGCACTAAAGCTGCACTCCGGGAGTGTTAACATGGATCAAACCCCACATTATTGTGCTGTGTTCCTAAATAATCTAAATCAGGTTTTATGGAGAAGAACCTGGAACTTCACCTTGAACAAGATCTCAGTTAATGGCACTGCTGTGGTCTGCAGAGCACACTTGGAGAATCAGTTTTTAATTTATTACCATCCAGCTCATGCATCATTTCATGTCTGCATTCTCTGTGCTTTTGATGCATATATTTTACTACTTAATATGCTTTCAGTCCTATAAAAAGTTATTTTAAATTAAACAGGAGATTTTTTCTTTCTTAGAAATTAGTACTCGGTATAATTTTTATGATGAACAGTTCTAATACGTTTTTATGGACATGTGTGCATGTGGGTACACGTTTATGTGGGTGCACATGTGTGTGCTGGTTCACATGAACCTGTAAGAATAACCTAGGTGTGTATCATCTACCTCCTTTAGGGCAGCGTCTGTCAGCGGCCCACAGCTCACCAGTTATGGTGGCCTGGATGGCCAGTGAGCCCCAGGCAGTGTCCTGCCTCCACCTCCTCCATCTAATCCTCCTGTGGTTGCAAGCGTGAGCCAGCAAACCCCCAACACTGTTATGTGCTTCTGGGACTCAAACTCAGGCTCTCATGTTTGGAAGGCAAGCGCTCTGTTGACTCCATGTCAACACCAGGACCCCTAGCCTAGTGCTGAGACTTTTAAATTTATCTACCAGCTCTTGTAACAGCCATCACAATAATGGCCTTTGTTAAAGGGGCCAGTAGGAAAGGGAAGAATGCACAAACAACAGACAGCAAAGAATAAGAAAAAAACTGAGAAGACATGCTTGAAATCAAAGATTATCAAACTGTGAAATGTACAGTTCAGAGCAAAGTCAGCTCCTGCGGTGGGCGGCTGCACTGTGAGATCTCAGAACATCAGTTGGTTTTCTTTTCCAGAAAATCAGTCCCATTTACACTTGCCCATGTGCTGATGATTCCCCAGCCGCTAACTGCTTCTAATATGTCTGTTCTATTTCCTTTTTAAGATTAATGAAAGAGCTAGAGAGATGGCTCAGCGGTTAAGAGCACTGACTGCTCCTCCAGAGGTCCTAAGTTCAATTCCCAGCAACCACATAGTGACTCACAACCATCTGTAATGGGATCTGTTGCCCTCTTCTGGTGCGTCTGAAGACAGCTACAGTGTACTCATAAAATAAAAAAATCTTTAAAAAATATTTTTTTCATTTGTGCAATAGTGTGTGAACGCACGCTCTGTGTGCGTATGTGTGCATCGTGTGTGTGTGTGTGTGTGTGTGTGTGTGTGTGTGTGTGCACCATGTATGTGCATGACCAGAGAGCATCAGATCCTCTGGAGCTGGAATTAGAGATATGAACTGGTAACTATATCCAGGTGCCTTGGAGGAGCTGTGAGCACTCTTATCTGCTGAGTGTCTTCCCAGGAGCCCCCACACCCATTTCTACATGTCTTAAGTACACTGTTTGAACTCTTGGTTCTTCAGCCTTTCCCAGAAGAAAACACTCTGGTGGATCTCTCTGCAGTCCCTTGAAGCAGCCATGAAGGCCTCTTGCTAATCACTTTCCAGAAAACAGACTGCAGGTACCCCTTTCCTGGTATCTCAGTAGCTTATTTTTGCATGTATGTGTCTCTGTAGGTGTATGTACATATGCTTAGAAGCCAGAAAAGGGTACAGGGTGTCCTCTGTACTCCTTGGAGCTGGGTTTACAGGTATTGCAAGGATATCTGACTTGTTACAGTGGGTACTGGGATCTAAGTTCTAGATCAAGCATTGAGCTCTCTCCCCAAACCTCAATTAGCACTTAGCTTGTTTATGATGGCTTGGTTTGGGTCCTGGGGACTAAGCCCAGGGACCTTGCACTTGCTAAGAATACATATCATCTTTGAGTCACACACCCTCAACATCCAGCTGACTGCCTACGGCCTTCCCTTGACTGTGTTCCCTAGTTTGTGACTCTCTTGTGATTTGGGGACCTGAGAGAAAATGTGCTGGACACTTGTCATCCCCTGGCCCCCACTCTCTCATCACTCCCACCATATCAGTAAATTCTGAAAGCTGGAAGGACTGTGGGAAGACAGCCTGGAATGGATTGGACTGTTCTATGCTGCTTATAAGAAAGGCTTACAGCTAGGTGTGGTGGCCCAGGCCTTCAATCCCAGCACTTAGGAAGCACAGGCAGGAGAAGCTCTGTGAGTTCAGGGATAGCCTAGTCTACATACTGAGTTCCAATACAGGCAAGGTTATGCAGAGAGATCCTGTTTAAAACAAAACAAGAGGCAAGAGCTGCTTGAGAGAGGAGAGGGTTTCTCAGTGTTGGGTTGTGAGAAACCTTTCCCTGAAGTGCCCAGCTGCGCCAACTCCCTGTGCTGGGTGCCCTTCTACCTAGCATTTGCTCTTAATGCCAGCACCAAATTGGTTTCAAGTTCTAAAGTGTCATCTGTGTGGCCATCCTGCCTCTGCCTGTTTGTCCAAGTGCTTTTCTGGACCACTGGGAATGGTGTTTACTCTGCCTTGTGTGTACTGAGAAGTAGGCAAAGCATTGACCTATGCCTCCCAGGTGTTCCATAATTGTCTTTGATGTTCGCAGCCTATCTTGTGTAAACGGCTTCTGCTAAGTTTGTGTTGCCAGTATGTTTTGAAATTAATTTTACCAGACTGATCACACCACTTTGCTATGGAAACCACTCTCACAACAGAGCACTCAAGATTTAATCTTTAAACAGTATGGTTGAAGTAGTATATTGCCGGGATACAGTCACATGGATTGTTTTATGAGGAAGACTGAGTGAGAAATTATCACATCATTATCCAGAATAAAGAATCCAGGGCACAGTTGGATGGTTAAATGAGACAGTGCCTTGGATGGAGTTTGATGTGTAAGAGTGCACATGCACACATACATAGATAATCTGAGCATATGCATGTTTTCATAGATGCATACTTTTGTAGCAAGGGGAGGGCATGTATGCTGTCTAGTAAGCTTTAGTCAGATGACATTTCCATATCTGGCTATTAGTTTTCTATATTCAGGAGAAGCTATTATCTATTATAGTGGTTTAACTTTACCTGTTTTTTTGAAATAGGGTCTTGCTATATAGCCTAGGCTAGCCTCATCCTTACATATTATAATGCCCTCACATATTATAATGCCCTCACATATTATAATGCCCCCGTATATTTCATACCCTTTAACCTTATTCGCTTCTTGTGTTTCTTCTGACTTACACACTATTTTATTTGCTAAGATCTCATTCTGTGAAGTAGGTGAGCTATGAGCCAAAGACAAATTCAGGTAAATTTGTCTTTGGTTTTCCTTTTCTCATTTTCTCCTTTCTGCCTACATATTACATAGAAAGAACAAGACAAATGGCAGTCCATCCTCCACGAGCAGGAAGAACACAGTGATTAAATCAGAGGTGAGTCAGAGACCAGGTGCCAAGCAGACCAAGACTGTACACAGCTGCGGTCTGAATATTGGAGAGCAACTAGGAGCTAGAGTCATAGAACTCAGAGGTCAGGGGGAAGCAAGGGTTTAACAATCTGAAATTGATGGACGGAGTCAGCGGAGGACAGGGTCAGTCAAACCAAGACTCCAGATGGAAGAAATGATTCTGTGGTCACTGGAAAATGCTATGCGACCCACTTATTAAAAACATTAACATATTAAAGTCCTGGAGAGGACATACATGCATAAACTCGTTTCTTCCTTTCTTCTTTTATAGTTCGTTTCTTTTTACTTAGCTCTTTTTGTACCCTGCTCAAGACACTTTTCCCTCAAACACACTGTCCTGCACTCTCTTTCCCCAGCTTTGTGGCTCTGTCATCTGTGAAGCACATCTGTCTGTTTGTGTGTGTGGCATGCAAGTGGGTGGCTGCTCTGCTCTGCACTGCTCTGCTCTGTGCTGCGCTGCGCTGCGCTGCTCTGCTCTGCACTGTGCTGCTCTGTGCTGCGCTGCTCTGCACTGTGCTGCTCTGTGCTGCGCTGCTCTGCTCTGTGCTGCGCTGCTCTGCTCTGCTCTGCTCTCTCTGCTCTGCTCTCTCTGCTCTGCTCTGCTCTGTTCTGCGCTGCTCTGTTCTGCTCTCTCTGCTCTGCTCTGCTCTCTCTGCTCTGCTCTGCTCTGCTCTGCTCTGTTCTGCGCTGCTCTGCTCTGCTCTCTCTGCTCTCTCTGCTCTGCTCTCTCTGCTCTGCTCTGCTCTCTCTGCTCTGCTCTCTCTGCTCTGCTCTGTGCTGCTCTGCTCTGTGCTGCTCTGCTCTGCTCTGCTCTCTCTGCTCTGCTCTGCTCTGCTCTCTCTGCTCTGCTCTCTCTGCTCTGCTCTGCTCTGCACTCTCTGCTCTGCTCTCTCTGCTCTCTCTGCTCTGCTCTGCTCTGCTCTCTCTGCTCTGCTCTCTCTGCTCTGCTCTCTCTGCTCTGCTCTGTGCTGCTCTGCTCTGCTCTCTCTGGTCTGTTCTGCTCTGCTCTGCTCTCTCTGCTCTGCTCTGCTCTCTCTGCTCTCTCTGCTCTGCTCTGCTCTCTCTGCTCTGCTCTCTCTGCTCTGCTCTCTCTGCTCTGCTCTCTCTGCTCTGCTCTGTGCTGCTCTGCTCTGCTCTCTCTGCTCTGCTCTCTCTGCTCTGCTCTGCTCTCTCTGCTCTGCTCTCTCTGCTCTGCTCTCTCTGCTCTGCTCTCTCTGCTCTGCTCTCTCTGCTCTGCTCTCTCTGCTCTGCTCTGCTCTCTCTGCTCTGCTCTCTCTGCTCTGCTCTGCTCTGTTCTGCGCTGCTCTGTTCTGCTCTCTCTGCTCTGCTCTGCTCTCTCTGCTCTGCTCTGCTCTGTTCTGCGCTGCTCTGCTCTGCTCTCTCTGCTCTCTCTGCTCTGCTCTCTCTGCTCTGCTCTGCTCTCTCTGCTCTGCTCTCTCTGCTCTGCTCTGTGCTGCTCTGCTCTGTGCTGCTCTGCTCTGCTCTGCTCTCTCTGCTCTGCTCTGCTCTGCTCTCTCTGCTCTGCTCTCTCTGCTCTGCTCTGTTCTGCACTCTCTGCTCTGCTCTCTCTGCTCTCTCTGCTCTGCTCTGCTCTGCTCTCTCTGCTCTGCTCTCTCTGCTCTGCTCTGTGCTGCTCTGCTCTGCTCTCTCTGGTCTGTTCTGCTCTGCTCTGCTCTCTCTGCTCTGCTCTGCTCTCTCTGCTCTGCTCTGCTCTCTCTGCTCTCTCTGCTCTGCTCTGCTCTCTCTGCTCTGCTCTCTCTGCTCTGCTCTCTCTGCTCTGCTCTCTCTGCTCTGCTCTGTGCTGCTCTGCTCTGCTCTCTCTGCTCTGCTCTCTCTGCTCTGCTCTGCTCTCTCTGCTCTGCTCTGCTCTGCTCTCTCTGCTCTGCTCTCTCTGCTCTGCTCTCTCTGCTCTGCTCTCTCTGCTCTGCTCTGCTCTCTCTGCTCTGCTCTGCTCTCTCTGCTCTGCTCTCTCTGCTCTGCTCTCTCTGCTCTCTCTGCTCTGCTCTGCTCTGCTCTCTCTGCTCTGCTCTGCTCTCTCTGCTCTCTCTGCTCTGCTCTCTCTGCTCTGCTCTGCTCTCTCTGCTCTCTGCTCTCTCTGCTCTGCTCTCTCTGCTCTGCTCTGCTCTCTCTGCTCTGCTCTGCTCTCTCTGCTCTGCTCTCTCTGCTCTGCTCTGCTCTCTCTGCTCTGCTCTCTCTGCTCTGCTCTGCTCTCTCTGCTCTGCTCTGCTCTCTCTGCTCTGCTCTGCTCTCTCTGCTCTGCTCTACTCTCTCTGCTCTGCTCTCTCTGCTCTGCTCTCTCTGCTCTGCTCTGCTCTCTCTGCTCTGCTCTGCTCTCTCTGCTCTGCTCTGCTCTCTCTGCTCTGCTCTACTCTCTCTGCTCTGCTCTCTCTGCTCTGCTCTGCTCTCTCTGCTCTGTTCTCTCTGCTCTCTCTGCTCTGCTCTCTCTGCGCTGCTCTGCTCTCTCTGCTCTGCTCTGCTCTCTCTGCTCTGCTCTGTTCTCTCTGCTCTGCTCTGCTCTGCGCTGCTCTGCTCTGCTCTGCTCTTTCTTCCCTCTGGCTCCGCCCAGAGCAGGAGAGGGCTCTTCTCTGCAAGCCAACAACCTGAGTTTGAGTTCCAGACCCACAGAGCAGAAGGAAAGAACTGATTCCTGCAAGGTGTCCTCTAAGCTGCACATATACCATGGCACATGCATGAGTGTGCACACACATACATACATGTATACATACACACGCACATACATGTACACACACACTTTTTAAAGATTAGTGAATCTTAAAAAAAAAAGAAAGTTCTAGAGATCTGTCCCACAATGTGGACAACTATTTCTAAGCTGTACATTGAGAATTGGTATTAAGTTGGTAAATTTCATGACCTGTTTATTAGCAACTAAATTTTTTTACTTCACAAAAATTTTATTATAAGCTCTAAAAACAACAAAAAAGTATACTGAAGTCATTTTTTTTATCTATCAGACTGACCAAAGTCTAATAATACACTTGGCAGGGGGATACTGAAACCAATGTCTTTATATATTGCTAGGGCCCCACAAACTGGTATCATGTTCCTGGAGGACAATCAGGCAGTCGACAGCATCTTTTGACAATGCACTGAACCATAAGAACATCACCATTGTAACAGGAAACAACCAAATGCCTACCTTTACGAGACTGTGTCTATTTAGTCCAAACATACAGTATAATAAAACACAACTATTTAAAATGAAGGTGTTCTCTAAGTATTATTATCAAGAAATATTCAATATATATGAAAAATTCAGAATAGAATGCAAGTGCTGTGTGGGGAAAGGAAACACTTCCATGTCTCCTTTCACATCCGGTGAGGTCATGAGCAGGGTACGAGGGAAGCAGCAGCAGTTTAGGGCTCTAACAAGAGTCGAAACATCCTGGATGGGAACTGGCTGGGTGAGAAGACTTTTCTGTGTGGACCTTTTTATGTGGTGGTGATAGTCTTAGAATCATGTGACTCTATCAGTTATTTAAAAATGAATGTTTAGAATCAATTTTAATGACACCAGGTGACACTAATCTCTTTGTACAACTATTTCCCAAGTGTCTAGTCCCACAACTAGGCAATACTATGGGTATTGATGATTCAGCACAGAACAAGAGAATGTTCTTGCCCTCTTAAAACTCACATCCTACGGAGAAAGACCAAATATACAAGTATGTACACATATACACACATATGCACCCTTCTTTATCTGCATAAAAAAATGTCCTACTGGGCATTGAAAACAAAACAGCAAGTCCTGGCAAAGGGAGAGGAGTAGTGTGGAGGGCAGGGGAGGGGGCGGCACCCTGCTGGGCACTCTTCCAGGCTGCTAGGAGGAAGCTTTGGTGGCTACAGAAAGAGACAACCTGGGAAAAGATCTCTCCAGACAGCAAAGACCCCAAGGCAGAAGCAAGCCTGATATAACCAAGAAACAGCAAAACCTTATATGTAGCTGGAGCGAACTGAAGAGAGGGGTGGTGGGGTTGGTACACACACACTCGGGAGCTAGGCTGAGTCACCTTGGCGGGCGCAGCAATGGCATGGATGTTAGGTCACTCACAGATGTACAGGCAGCCGGCAGGGGTGTCTGAAAATTTCCAAAAGAGCTTGGCTTTTTAAAATTACCAAAGGATTCTGGTTAAGATTCAGAAGCCAACACACGCTTGCCTGGCTCCAGGTGGCTAAAAGACTGACCCAGCCAGGAAACAGCCGCTTCCCTGGTGGCCTATCAGTCTGGCTTCTTTCCAAAGACTTCTACTCCCTCCCTCGTCTTGCTCCATGAACCAACAACTAACCAAATAACTTCGCCGAAGAAACTTTATTGCCTTAAGGAAGTTAACAGGCCAGGAACCTAGAATTACTACGATTCAGCAGTCTAAAGAGTGAACAAAGTTTCACTTCAGTACAGTCCTGGACCCTACTTAGAACAACATGTCCTGTGCTCTCATCCCACCAGTACTACCATCTGGTTCCCACTCAACACACAGCAGCAAGAAGCAGGCTTGGGAATAAACTGTTGCTAAGGTCTGAGATGAAGACAGGGGAGCCCAGTGAACTTCTACATAAACAGTCTCAACATTTACCAGTGGCTGGCAGGATTACTGGCTAAGAGCTAGCTTTTAACTCACACATTAACCATGTCAAAATTTATATCTGCATCAAAATCATACAATTATCATGCATCGGTTTTTAAAATATTTATTGTAGTAAGAAGAAAATAGAAAATATCAACCCTTGCAATACCAAATGCAGCCTTAACATCCTTGTAGCTACACTCAAGAGGTCAGGATGTTTGTGTACCAATGTGCAGTTCCCAGAATCCTAATCTCAAAACAAGGGCAGTAGGAGCAGCACTAATTTATTACACACACACACACACACACACACACACACACACGTCTCATATATGAGGCATGCCTTATATATTATAGGCATATAAGACTGGGATTTCTACCTGAAAAATCAGTACAGATGTCAAAGTCCTACAACCTCTCCATCGTGTCACATTAAGCCTCAGGAAGCCTGTGGCTCCACCCATTTCATTCTGCTGCCCCTTCAAGGTTCCAGACTCTCTCACTCTTTTCGTTCCTTTGACTATAAAAATCTCTACCTCAATCAGCTCAGAGCAATATTGGCTAACATAAGCCCTGAACAACTGTGAGGAACACAGGGTGAAATCTAACCATGATTTGGAAAAGCTCAATCTCCAGGCACAGGGCATAAATCCATTCCCGTTTCTTTTCAGCTGTAAACACTTCCACTCAACATAAGACATTAGGATCATTTTGTTCAATTAGGATCAGTTTGAGTAGAATACTTGCTTTGGATTTTTATGGCTTCTCTTTTCATTTTAAAGAACAAAACCATTTGTGAATGCTGAAACTTCCTAAGCAGGTCTAGTATAGAAGACACAAAACCATGTAGAACTTGATTTAATCTTATGGAAATTATTCTTGCAATTGTTATATATTAAAATGCCACAAAAGTTAAAAAAAACAGAAACTACTTACGGCATGCTGAAGTCTGGACAGACAGCCTGAAACTACAGGCAGCCAACTATTCCCTCGGATTAAACTTTGTCCCCTGCCTGGCTGTTTCTGGATCAAGTTCACACAGACACATGTTTGCAGTGGCCTCGGAAGCTACCGCCCTACAGGCCAGTAGGAGGGGTTGTTCCTTTAACTCCTGCGACTCAGCAGCATCCCAAAGGTGTAGTTCAATGTGTGTAAAGACAAATGTAATGAGGACTAGCAGAAGCCTGAGAACTCATTGCTCCTGATGTCTGGGCTTGGGTTTCCATGTGTTCCAGGGTGGGAGGAGTATAGTCCTCAGAGCTCCAAGGATCTTGATTCTTATTTCAAGGAAGTGACTCCTCCTCCTCTTCCTCCTTGGAATCTATAGTTTGTGCAATCACAGCAGAACGAGGCCTGAAGCTTGCTTCTCTGTTTGTACACCATCAGCTCCCTCTTCACACCTCTTTTTCTAATGATATAATGCAGGATTGCTTATAGATTTGTGTTCTCTTAATTCAGTGCTGTCCTTTGCCCCATCCCTCCTGACTGACTGTATTGCCAGTTCTCACCAGGAGCCTCTCCAGTAACAGCCATCTATTAGGAGCTACATGCACTAACTACTCTGGGAACATTATTTTTTTCTCTCCCAGAAAATACATGTTGGAATCTTTAACTTTTCTTGATTCTCTGTATATAAATTGACTTCCTTACATCCTGGTGACTCTGCAATGAGCAGAATGACATGTCCCCATTACCATATTATTATTATTCAAGTAAAAATTACTTTACACAAGGGACTTTGTACATGTGATTGAGTTTAAGAATGTTGAAATGACATTATCCATGAGTCCAATCTAGTCACAAGACTGTTATCAGTGCAAACTCTTCCCGGCTGTGATTAGAAAGAGTCACTGTAAGGACTCTGCTAATCCCTGCTGGCTTTAAGGTGGAGAAGAGGCATAGTCTACAGGCTGTAGGTGGACTTAAGCTAGAAGCAGCATGGAAACAGATGTGCCTTCAGAGCCTAGGAAGGGCCTGGAGCCATGAAAATACTTGTTTTTAAGTCCAGTGAGACCCACCTTAGACCCTAACATATAATTTTAATTTATTTTTTAAATTATGTACATGCATATGTATTTATGGGAAGGCATGTGTGTATATTCAGGTGCCCATGGAAGCCAGAGGCATCAGGTGCCCTGGCACTGAAATAAGAGGAGGTGGTGAACCACCTGACACACAAGCTAGCAAATGAACCTGGGTCCTCCGAAAGGGCAGCAGGCTCGTTTAACCACTGAGCCATCTCTCCAGCTCCCTAGTCTGTAGTCATTTAAACCATAAGTTTGTGATAATTTTTATAGACTGAAAAAATAATATAGGTAACTTAATTTTAATATATTCCCTTTAAAGTATAATACTCAAGGCTGAATAGAATATTCTAAGATGTCTGATAAAGAAAAAATATTAAAAATATAAAGATATAAAAAAGATATCCTTGGCCTGGAAGTAAACACTGTTTTTGCTAACTAATGCATTATATCGAACTTAGTAGACCCCCAGTTTTTGCCCACACAAGCTGTTGAACATCAGTGCAGTGCTCAATTGAGTAGGTTTGGCCCTCAAAAATTCATGTGCTTGAATGCTTGGCCTTAGGGTGTGATAGTATTAGGAGGTATGGCCTTATTGGTAAAAGTGCGTTACTGTCATTGTCACTGTCACCATGTAGGCAGGCTTTGAAGTCTCCTAAGCTCAGGCTCTGCCCAGTGCTGAAGACAATCTCCTCCTGGCTGCCTTCGGATCAAGATGTAGACCTCTCAGCTCCTCTAGTGCCATGTCTGCCCACACAATGCCATGCTCCCACCATGATGATACTGGACTGAACCTCTAAAACTGTAAGCCAGCCCAAATGAAGTGTTTTCCTTTGTAAGAGTTGCTATGATCATGGTGTCTCCTCACAGCAGTAGAACACTGATTGAGACACTCTGTCTGACTCTGCTCTCTTCTGTGAGCTCTGGTCTAGCCACAGCTGAGACAAGAAGAGGGAAGGCTTTGAAATACACGCAAATACCATGGTGGTTTGAATGAGACTGGCCCCACATTGAAATGCTCTACTGAAAAGGATTTGGGGGGCAGTCTTGTTGGAGGAAGTGTGTCGCTGGAGGTGAGGTTTGAGGTTTTCAAAAGCCCAAGCCAGGCTCAGTGGCTCTCTCTTCCTGTTGTCCTTCTCCAGCACCACGTCTGCCTGCGTGCCACTGTGCTTCCTGCCATGACCATAATGGACTAAATTTCTGAAAACCAGCCCCAACTGGATCCTTTCTTTTATAAGAGTTGCTATGGTCATGGTGCTGCTTCAAACTCAATTTCATTCAGCACAGGAGAGAAAATAATTAAAAAATGATATCATCTTAATCTGTATTTTAACTTTGATTTGATAAAATTCAAAATATTGTATAAGACAGTGCTGTGAAGTTATGGGGAAATAATGGAAGCTAAATTGGTCAAACTACTCTGGAGAACAAATGGACGCATGATGAACACACAGACCCTTTCATCAAGCAATAACTAAAGCCACATCTTCCCATGTAAACAAACACTGTGTATGTGACTATCCACTGCAGCGCTGTTTGCAAAAGTAAAGAATGTGAGTCACAGGGAACTAGGAAATGCAGTTATCATACCTGATGGGATCTGGAATGAAAAACAAGGCAGTTGTGAGCTACTCACTGAGAATAAACAAATTATACTAATTTAAACTATGTATAGAGAAATTTGTTTAAATGCAATCATGTGTGTGCACATGGGCATGGTTGAGGCATGCATACAGGTGCACATGCCTGTATATGCCTCTCAGGGAGGATATTTAAGAAAACAGAAACAGAAGGCAGACTCTAGATTAGCAGAGGCTCCCAAGGTGGAAAACATACAGGATCCTTTTGTGCTTTGGGAACTTTTTACCAAAGCTGATATTATCAATTTGAAAATATGCTAAATGTAATAGGACACCCTAGATTATATGTTGAGTCAGATAAATACAGTACTTGAAAAACTTTGTAAAAGACAAATGAAGTACAGATTTCAGATAATAATCATATTCATTTCTTAGTTTTGACAAATAAGCCCACAGAAAATTCTTATATGAGAAGTTGGGTGAAAGTTATACAGGAATTTTTGTACTGTCTTTGCAACTTTTCTGTAAATCTAAAAAATTAATCCAAAGATAAAATGTTTACTCAAATAATAAAAATCCTATTTGGCTTAGTTTGGGCTGGTTTGAGACAGGATCACTATGTAGTTTAGGTTGGCCTTGAACTAGGGGCAAGCTCCTGCCTCAGCTCCTGAGTGCTGGGATTACAGCTTGAGCAGTTTCACACATCTTTAAATGGACATTTTAAACATTACCAGGGGGCTGAAGAGATGGTTCAGAGGTTCAGAGCACTGACTACTCTCCCAGAGGGCCTGAGTTCAATTCCCAGCATCCACATTGTGGCGGCTCACAACCATCTGTAATGGGATCTGATGTCTTCTGGAGTGTGTGAAGACAGCTACAGTGTGCCTAAATATACTAAAGTAAATAAGTCTTAAAACAAAAAACAAACAACAACAAAAAACCCCACGATGATCAGGATGGGTTTGTGGGCTGTGGGGGTGGGAAGGGGCTTGGAGAAAGGAGAGATGACAATCAAAAGGCAAGACGAAAAGCCACCGGAGCATCTTTCCATGAGGTGATGAGTGAGGGCTGACCTTAAAACAAAGGTCACGAGAGTACCTAGTCAGGACATGTCAAAGGAAATCGATCAAGATGCTTGCAGTAGCAGAGAAAAACCAAACATATTAGTGACAAGAGAACTACCTCCCACACGTTGTTAGCCAAAGTCCACAAATACACTGTGGTACTTGTGAACCTCCCCCACATACACACAGGCATGCTTGCTTGAAGCTACTTAACACCAGCTTTATTTGGGAGAAAATAAACTCAGGGAGACGACTGCAAAATTTAGATGTGGCGTTAATACAAGCATTGAGACTGAAACATGGTGGGTGGGGGAGGTTTCCCTAGTCCCTGGACAATATGCTCACTTTCTAGTCCCATCATGGAGTACTTGGGCACAAATCTGAGACGTTTGCCAGCCATGTTGAAATATGTGACTGCTTTTAAAACTTGGGCTACCTAGAATTTTAAATATAACTCTGAATTGAGACTTTACTTGGCAAATTACAAGATATATTTCATTATCAAAGAAAAAATAACACGAAGTTTTAGCCTGGCCACACCCGCTGCCATGCCTCTGCTGCTATAACCACTCACTGTTCAGCACGTGTGGCTGTGCTCAGTCACACGGGGAAAGGAAGTCAGTGGCTCATCAATACTCTCTGACAATGGCACACAGAGTTCTGGATTGAGTATATATGTCAGAGTGTATGATGTACACACACCTGTGCTTGTGTGCCAGCTACATGTCATGGATGTGTATATCACCAAATTCTAAATGATCTCAAATACAACTAAACCCATGACTTACCTATGATAAACGGGACTTGGGTAAGGTGGAAGAGCAATTTTCGTCCCTAATTTTCAACCAATTAAAATGAAATACTATTTTACCATTAAATGTTCATACATAAAGATAATTACTGACTTGAAACCTTTGCTCCAATAATTTCCACATCACTGTGAACATCCTGCTCCTGGGTACAAGGCAATATTCTCACCAAGCAAACATCTGGTCACAGCCTTCACATGAGAAGTTATTAGAGTAGGAAAAACATCAGCATAAGAGTTTCTAGAAGACATCAACAAAAATTACACCAAAGTGGTAGTCTCTCTAAAATAGTGCCTGGCTGCTTACTGAGTTAAGCAAGCATTGTTCTTGATGGTAATGTCAGCCTGAAAGAGATCATGGCTGTTTATCAGAAAGAAAATGTTAAGAATAGTCCAAATCACAGCTTTTCTAAGTATTTGTGTTTTTAAACGAAAAATCACTCAGGTAAGCCATTTCATTTTTGTTTGTTTGTTTGTTTGTTTGTTTGTTTAAAAAAAAAACCAAGGTCTCATCATGTAGTGCCAGCTGGCCTGAAACTCTTTAGGCAGACCAGGCTGGCCTTGAACTTACAAAAATCCACGTGCCTCTGCCTGTAAGTACTGGGATTAAATTCAGATGCCGCCATGCCAGCAGCTCTTCCTCATTTTGTACAGTCTGGAACTACCGTTTGAGGCAAAGAAACAACAGGCAAAAATAGCACCAAGTTCAAGGAGAGTGCGGAGCTTCCAGAATCGATTCATGCAGCCCAGGGTGCGGCTCACAGTGAACAGCAACTAGGCAGACTCCTTGACACTGCCTCCTGCCTACAGCTCTCTGATGTAGTGTTTTTTGTTTTTAAAAAGACTTTATCATGTTTTGCAAGAGCAATCTGAATTGGTATGGCAGGATTAATAAACTATTTTCATTTTCAAGTTTGATCTCCATAATCATGAAAATGATAGAATTCTTAGTCATTCCTTTTTTATTTTAAATATATATTCAGAGAAAATGCAAGGCTACAGGCAACTAATTATTAACCCCACTAAGGAGTTTGGGGGCAGGATAGAAGCATGAACCTCTATCTACAAGTTGAACTCGCACACACAAGTCCCAGCAGTTTGTCATCCAGTGTGATAAGATACAGTATGCAATAATATGCCCAGATGTGAAGTTCAGCTCTCCAGCGTGGATGCTCCCAAACTCAGCTTCACTTGTTTAGCCCACTGCACTGCACAGGTGCTATCTACTACTTTCTGTGTGTGTGGTGGCATGAAAAACAGCATAGAAGGCCATACTCTTACCTATTAAAGACTCGGTTTAATCTTTGTTTCTGTATGGCTGGAAATAGCTGTGTGTGTGTGTGTGTGTGTGTGTGTGTGTGTGTGTGTGTGTGTGTATGTATGTATCTACCTGCAAAGACCAGTGGACTCTGCTACTAAATTCTAAGTCATCTAATGTGATATACAGCAATGAAAACTACTGAGCGGCAGTAACTGTATATATTGATTGACCCGGTGATCTCAACCTACCGTTTTTTAAAGTATGTTCTAGAAAAACATCCATACAATTTGATTTAATTTTCACGAGGTTTAAAGAAAGCACTTGAAGCACAGCTGCATTTGGATTTGGACACAGCCGTGTGGCAGATCCCCTAGAGAAGTGAGAACATGGTTATCGCGACCTCGGCTCTTGGATTCCTCTATGGCTCAGGGATGAGCCCCGCACACAGGAGGATTTAGTGGGAGTGGGGCTCACAGAGCAGGGATGCACACACTCGTGCTGTAGCTATTTCATAAATATTTACTACTTTTTTAAAAAGCTCGTCTTTGTCCAAAGGTAGGCAGCAAATGAACCCCCACTGAAGCAGCAGGAGTCTGTGGAAGGGGGAGGGGCTGAAAGCACACAATTACCCAGGCCTTTCATTAAGACCTAGCAGACGCACACACAACTTTGAAGTCTGAAAGCCCCGGAACCCTGGAAGCTAAAGTAAAACTGCAGACCTACCATTTAATGAACACCACATTAACTGTAGATTTAAAGATTCATGGTTGGAAACCTGCTGAAGATGAACCCCTGCCCTGATACTAACAGCCGACATTTGTGTCCAGGCGCTTACGCTCTGCAAATGCTCTAATGCAGTGGTTCTCAGCCTTCCTAACGCTGCGACCCAGCATAAAGTTCCTCATGCTGTGCTGACCCCTGCCATAAAGTTATTTTTGTCGCTACTCCGTTACTATAATTTTGCTGCTGTTGTGAACTGTGGCGTAAACATCTGATCTGCAACCCTGTGCAGTTGAGACCCACAGGCTGAGAAATGCTACAAGACATTATTTGCACATAGCACCGTTTGTTTGGGCAAAAGTCTGTTTACTAATGTCAGCTAAGGGCAGCTTTATGATGTTTCAAGAACAATTGGTTCATTTAGACTGACAGAAGTACTGAGAAAAACATACTGAAAATATTTTAAGAATTTCTGCTCGTGAGAGCTAGAAAGGCTAAATAAAGGTGCTGGCCACAGGCCTGCATCCAGAACTACAGCTCCAGGTCCTTCGAGCTGGATGAGGATCGACTACAGTAAGCTGCCCTCTGACTGCCACATGTAGGCGGAGGCCACACACACACACACACACACACACACAGTGTAAAAAAAACCTCCTGTCTGTCTCCTGTACTGTAACGCCAGCTGGGGAGAGTGGCTTTTTTTCTAAGTCTAAAAGAAATAGTAAATCAAGAAAAAAAAATGTTTCCAAATTCCTTAAAATTATTTTTAATCAAAGTATAAAAGATATTGAGTTCCAGGTCTCCCTTTTATATTAAAACGAACAGGATAAAAGGAGCCACTTAAAACCAGATGGGTTAATGTTTACACAGAGGCAGCTTTTCTCAATTGTGTTCTCCTTTAGTTTGAACGGTTGAATGACCTTGCTGGAATTCCCCTGTCAGCTGGGAGTATCTATTGGACTTCCAAATAGAAACTACGCTCACATGACACATTAAAACGGTATGCCAAGTGGTATCTGTTCCTGCACCTTGAACCTCGTAGTTAAGACTACAGATGAATCAATAAGCTTTATACAAAACGAAAAGCTTTTCCTCTCTTAGGCCACTAAACAAAGTATTAAATTTCATTATATTTCACATTATGTACTTAGAGTGTCAATACATTCAGATGTACGGCTTCAACCTATCATTAACAGGCCTATTTTCAAATACACCATTCTGAAGTGAGAATCTGAATCCATATGATTCCTGTTACTTCAGTGTAACCACCTAAAAACCTAAATAATATGAAAGCCTTCATTGTTTTAAGAACTCCTAAAACATCTATCTTCGTAGAAAAGGCACCGTGAGGTGAGGTGCTCGTGGAACCTGTTCTTTGCAGGTTCTGAGCCGATCTTGAGGTGAAACTCAACACAGAAGGCGCAGAGGACAACCCCCTCACCCACCGGCTAGCCACGCCCACCGGCTAGCCACGCCTCTCATTTTCAGAAGTTGAAAACAGTAAACATTATGTGGAACTGTAGCCCAGCAACTTTTCTTTCAAACACTGTTTTCATGGGGAAAAAAGGTGACATTTCACACTCTGAGTTTCTACAGAACTTTTTATTAATGTTTCAGAAGCTGAAAGTACACCGCTCAGCAGATGGCAATACTGAGCTTAGAGATAACTTGTTCTAGAATATCTCAATAGTGGCTGACATCTATTACATGGGGCACAAGTTTTATAATTGTTTTTTAATTCTGTAAATTTTTAAAGGAGGTAGAGAGATAGTTTAACTGCTAAAGAATATTTTTTATTTAAATATATTTATTTTTAAAAATTATTTTATGTGTATGAGTATTTTGCCTGCATGTATTGTGATGGTCTGAATGAAATGGACCCCCACAGGCTCATAGGGAGTGGTACCATTAGGTGCTATGGCCTTGTTGAAGGAAGTGGGGTGGGCTTTGAGGTTTCAAATGCTCAAGTCAGGCCCAGTGTCAGTCTCTTCCTGCTTTCTGTGGATCAGATGTAGAAATCTCAGCTGCTTCTTCAGCACCATGTCTGTCTGCATGCCATGGTGACACAGACTGAACCTCTGGACTGTAAGCCAGCCCCCAATTAAATGTTTTCCTTTACAAGAGTAGCTGTGTCATGGTGTCCCCTCACAGCAATAGAACCCCTAAGACATTTATATATGTGCAAACCTGGTGCCCATGCAGCCAAAAACCAGGTATCAGATCCCCAGGAACTAGAGTTAAGAATGATTGTGAGTCCCATGTGGGTCCTGGGAACCGAACCTAGACTGTATGCAAGAGCAGTGAGTACTCTTAAACCATTCAGCTTCTCTCCGGCCCTTTAGTTGTTTTGAGGCAGGGTCTCATATGGTCTAGCCTGGGCTTGAACTCCCTCTGTAGGTGGTAATGCCCTTCAGCTCCTAATCCTCTTGCCTCTGCCTCCTGAGTGCCAGGATGACAGCTATACTTCACCACTCTGAATGCAGGAAGAGCCAGGGATGGGTTTCAGGGCCATATGCTTAGGCAGGTACTCTACCAACTGAGTCACATCTCCTGTCCTTTGAAGCACCGGCATATTAAATAGAAACTGCTGAATGCTGTTGTTTAGGGGCTAAGTTCCACTATTGTGACCCAATACACAAGACTAAAAATTGAAATGGTGTCACCCAAGCTAAAGTTCAACCCAGCAAAGTTGAAACTGAGCCATTTCTCTGACCTGAAGAATTAGGATTTGTGAGCCAAACTTCCCCAAGGTCAGGTATAACTGGTAGGACTACAGTTTCCTCTGTATTGATCCCTCCAGCTCCTGGGAAAAGTAATCCTGATATAAACAGTGACGCTCCTGACCTTCCATCTCCTGTCCCTTCTTTCAAGGAAATGACCACTTTGTTACTACCTTCTTTCTTCCTTCCTCTTTCTCTTAAGGTTTATTTTATGAATGAGTATTGTATCTGTATGTACACCCGCATGCCAGAAGAGGGCATCAGATCACATTATAGATAGTTGTGAGCCATCATGTGAGTATTAGGAATTGAACTCAGGACCTCAGGAAGAGCAGACAGTCCCCTTAACTGCTGAGCTATTTCTATCCCCTGCTTCTTTTTTTTCTTTTCTTTCCCTTGAGACAGGGTTTCTCTGTGTAGCCCTGGCTGTCCTGAAACTCATCTGTAGACCAGGCTGGCCTCGAACTCAGAAATCTCCCAAGTGCTGGGATTAAAGGCGTGCTCTGCCACGGCCCAGCTACCTTGCTAATACTCTCCTCCAGCCCTTTTCTGTCTCTAAAACTTGTGCTCAGCCCCTCAGAATGTGTGTTCTGTTTCATGGAATGAAGTGTTCAGACTCCGTAGGTTGTGGCCCTGTACTTTGCCAGCTATGGCATCGCGCTAGTTGCAGGCTGTCTTCAAGACCAGCTGTCTTTCTTGCCCAGGTTCTCAGTGCTACCTACTGCCTCGTTTACTGCAGAACAATGGATGGGGTACTAAGTCCACAAGCACATGCAACTCTCATCTTTCAAATAAAGGCAAGATTAACAAAGTAATAGTTGGGACAGAGAAGAAGAAAACAGGTAATCAAAACATCTTTTTTTCCAAGATTTCTCATCCACACATCTACTCCCCTATTCTCAGCTACTTAGTAAAAATAAAATAAAATTTGAAATACAAAATATGTAATTGTTTCCTAAAATCCTTGCAGTCTTCAAGTGGTAAACGTATTTTATGTCAGTGAGCTGGCCAGTGGCTGGTAACCTTAGGAAACCCAATGGGAGCCCAGCATTACGAAGACTGAGAGGCAACATTGGATGCAGGGAGGACACAGGGGCTCAGAGTTAAATAAAGCAACATGGCAGTTAATCATAGCTGGGCAATGAAGCTCTCATAAAAACCCAGAGGAGCCTCTGACAGCTCAGCCATGGCCATTCCTGGAGAGCAGAGCCCTGCTCTGTCGGTTTCCATCTTTCCCTGCTAACGTCCTTTATAGTCATCCATAGGTGTGGCCCCTGGTTCTGTGTGAACTCTAGCAAACCTAATGAATCCAAGGAGGGATCTGTGGTAAAGACAAATTGCAGCTGCTCAGTTGAGCAATCTGGAGCCAGCAGTTGTATCTGAAATATATGATGCTAGTCTCTATGAGCTGAGACCTCAGCCACAAGTTCAAAGCTAACCACAGCCACTTTCACACAGATGTAAAAATCATTTTATTTCCCCTGATACGTGTCCTTTTCCTGGGCCAACCCAGCTATGCTCACCTGAGTCATACCTAATTCATAGTGTAACACACATCTGAAGGCTCGCTCACCTTCTGGTGGGACTGCATGTTTGGAGGTCATAGAGCTCCACAACCAGCCAGGCACCTGACATGTAGCCGAGTGTACCCTTCCCAGCAGGGCTGAAAATGTAAAATACAGTTTCTTCCTTGTTGGGGGAAGGGAAAAGAAAGCATGTCTAACGTCCTATCTTTTCAGGAGTTTTGAGTGACTGTTTTCTATCAAGCCTGACTTGGAAGTGGGAATTCTGGATGTCTGGGAAGTGCTGAGTACCGGAGCACTGGGGCAAGCAGCACCAAAAATATACTCCGGAGGGAGCAGGAAGCCCTTACAAGTTCCTGGAAAGTTCTCCAATTGGGAAATTACATAAACCCCCAGAAAAGACTTGAGAAGTTCCACAACAAACTAGGCTGATGGGTGACCGTCCACTCTGTATGAATCTAGTCCATAAATGAGTGGGAGAGGAGGTTGCTACTCTATTCTCTTTGTATGCCTAACAGGAAACAAATACAGGAGGAAATGTCATAGGAACCACAGAAATGAAACCTACGCAGACATAGTAGCTCCCTTGTGTAAACTCAACATGTGGGCAAGCTCAGGCAGGACAGGACTTCCATGACTATGAGGCCAGCCTGGGCTACAGAGTAAGATCTCGTGCAAAATAAAACTAACAATGAAACAAACAATCCAGGGACACATCAAAGTTGAAGAATTCAGAGAGAGAATGGAAAGAAACTGTATTAAAGAAACTCAAGGCACTGTAAGACACACAAAAACAGTCAATGAAATCATAGAAGTAATACAGGAACAAGATAAGAATACCAACAAAGTGTCAGAAATCACTTAAAAGAACCAAAGGAAAAATACACAACTGGAGAATTCAGTAACTGAGTTGAAAAACTCAACAGGTTTTCAACATTACATTTGATCAAATAACTCAGCAAACTTGAGGACAGACAATTTAAGATCATGAAGTAGAAGGGACAGAAGAAAGAGTGACACTGAAAGGACTGAGACACCACCAAGATGGCCAACACACACACACACACACACACACACGCATGCACGCGCACACGTGCACACACACAGAGTTACAGTGTAAGAGAGAGAGCGTAAGGTGGCTGTCATTGCTCACGTCCTGCTGAGTGAAGGGAACCAGGTTTCTACATGCTCATCACCTCTCTATTTACTGCGTATAAAGAGGTATGTATGTGCTGTGATACACATGTGAAAATATTAAAGAACAACTCTCCTCCATGTGGGTTCTGGGGACTGACTGGGTTATGAGATTTTGCAGTGGGACCCTTTAGCCATTGAGCTATCCCACTGGCCCTGCATATCTAAATTTAATGAGGTCAAAGTGTTCTGACTAAGGAGCCCAAAGAAGTCCACAGAAAGAAATATAACAACTGTCAAAAGTCAAAGAAAAACTTGTGCCAAGAGAAAAATCAATCTGTCATATAAACAAGAGCTCCTAAACATTGTCAGTGGATTTCTCTACAGAAACATTATAGACCAGAGGCACTGGAAAGATGAATCCAAAAGCACTATAGCAAGCAATACCTTCCTCTGGGAATGAATGCAGAGGAAACTTTCGTAGATAAAGCCTATGCAAGGTGGGGGAAGGGAGGCTAAGGGGTTATATAGTAGGCTAACCTAGACTTCACTAAGAAAGTGACTTGAGTCAAGACCTGAAAGAGTGAAGGAAATGGCACACGAAATGAGGGAGGGGTATCCCAAGAACAGGAAACCGCACCAAACGAGTCTCTTAAAATACAAAGCAGGTCAATCAAGGGAGAGAAGACTTCACATTGAAGAGGCAAAGGGACCACCCCCCTTTCCAGGGAGGGACATCATGGCTTTTGTTCTGCAGGACAGGCGGCTGCCTTATGAGACTGAAACGGCAAGGGAAGAAGCATTAGTGGACACCTCAAGGGAAATGGGTGGAGGCTGATGGCTCAAGTTGACTCCAAGGCATCAGATTGTAAGGGCAACTCCAGGCTTGGGGACTGGAAAGCACGGAATTGTGTGTTAGCAGGCTGGGGAACTCAAGAGAATTTTGATAGGAGCAAAGATTGGGAGTTCAAATTTGAGCCAGTTAAAAGACAGAGAGTGTACAGAATTGATCTCATCAGTCACTGTCCTTCCTTCAGCCAGTGCTCAGTATGACTCACCTTTGCCTTCTGATGTTTATACTAGTGTCTGCTGTGTAGTCGTATGCACAAGCCTAGGGTGTAGAGGAGAGGTGCAGGCTGAAGACAAAACTGAAAGTCAGAATTATAGAGTCATGAAATCAAAGAGAAAGGATTATAGATTTTTGAGAGTTGGAGACAGAAAGACAAAGAGGGAAGAACACACAAGGATGAGTTCTAGGGCACCCCACATACTGAGGTCAAGGAATTAAGGTGGGAGCAACAGACACTAGAACGAATAGGTGGAGGAGAACCCAAAGCTAAGAGATCCTGAAGGCCACTAGGGAAGGGCAATGGCTGACAGGTCAGATCTGTACACATTACTTAGTGGACACACACCCAACTCAGTACATGTTTATCAAATCTGAAATGGGTTTTAATATTTTAGGATCTATGCTCATTAAGAATAGCTATAAGGCAAAAATATATTATTTTTGGTTTTAAATTATATCAAATACATCTGTCAGCTGTCCTATATAGACATACACACATCTTTTATCTAGAACATTTTAACATGTATTTATTTGGTATTTATTTATTTGAACAGCCACAGAATACATGTGGAGGTGAGAGGACAATTTGCAGGAGTTGATGCACTCCCTCTGTGGGTCCCAGGTATCAGACTTTGGATAGATTTGGCAGCAAGGACCTTTACCTGTTGACCCATATCAAAGGCTCTTTATTTAGAACATTTCTTAAAATGTTAGTCTAAAGAATATTAATAGATTGTATGAGCAAAAAGGAAGTTTTAGCTACACTTGTTTGGGAAAACCTAATAATTTTCACAAAAAAGAAAGGAAGGAAGGAAGGAAAAAAGGAAGAAAGAGAAGAATGCGGCATCTTGCAAAGTTACATTACTACAGAGCCATTCTAGGCCAGCATCCTATCACTATAGAGCCATTCTAGGCCAGCATCCTATCTCTACAGAGCCGTTCTAGGCCAGCATCCTATCACTACAGAGCCGTTCTAGGCCAGCATCCTATCACTACAGAGCCGTTCTAGGCCAGCATCCTATCACTACAGAGCCGTTCTAGGCCAGCATCCTATCACTACAGAGCCGTTCTAGGCCAGCATCCTATCACTACAGAGCCGTTCTAGGCCAGCATCCTATCACTACAGAGCCGTTCTAGGATAGCATCCTATCACTACAGAGCCGTTCTAGGCCAGCATCCTATCACTACAGAGCCGTTCTAGGATAGCATCCTATCACTACAGAGCCGTTCTAGGATAGCATCCTATCACTACAGAGCCGTTCTAGGCCAGCATCCTATCACTACAGAGCCGTTCTAGGATAGCATCCTATCACTACAGAGCCGTTCTAGGATAGCATCCTATCACTACAGAGCCGTTCTAGGATAGCATCCTATCACTACAGAGCCGTTCTAGGCCAGCATCCTATCACTACAGAGCCGTTCTAGGATAGCATCCTATCACTACAGAGCCGTTCTAGGATAGCATCCTATCACTACAGAGCCGTTCTAGGCCAGCATCCTATCACTACAGAGCCGTTCTAGGATAGCATCCTATCACTACAGAGCCGTTCTAGGCCAGCATCCTATCACTACAGAGCCGTTCTAGGATAGCATCCTATCACTACAGAGCCGTTCTAGGATAGCATCCTATCACTACAGAGCCGTTCTAGGATAGCATCCTATCACTACAGAGCCGTTCTAGGCCAGCATCCTATCACTACAGAGCCGTTCTAGGATAGCATCCTATCACTACAGAGCCGTTCTAGGCCAGCATCCTATCACTACAGAGCCGTTCTAGGATAGCATCCTATCACTACAGAGCCGTTCTAGGCCAGCATCCTATCACTACAGAGCCGTTCTAGGATAGCATCCTATCACTACAGAGCCGTTCTAGGCCAGCATCCTATCACTACAGAGCCGTTCTAGGATAGCATCCTATCACTACAGAGCCGTTCTAGGATAGCATCCTATCACTACAGAGCCGTTCTAGGATAGCATCCTATCACTACAGAGCCGTTCTAGGCCAGCATCCTATCACTACAGAGCCGTTCTAGGATAGCATCCTATCACTACAGAGCCGTTCTAGGCCAGCATCCTATCACTACAGAGCCGTTCTAGGATAGCATCCTATCACTACAGAGCCGTTCTAGGCCAGCATCCTATCACTACAGAGCCGTTCTAGGATAGCATCCTATCACTACAGAGCCGTTCTAGGCCAGCATCCTATCACTACAGAGCCGTTCTAGGATAGCATCCTATCACTACAGAGTAGTTCTAAGCTAACATCCTTTTATTCTGCTGGCTGTTCTGAGTTAACATCATTTAGAAAACACTGAGCTGGCATATTCTCGTCCTTACTATATGTCAAAACTTATGTCAGCAAATCCACAGCATGATATTTTCTTTCTGCTAGTTCAAAACTTTTACTGGAAATAAGATCTGCTTCTATATTATTTATGCTAGAATATGATATACTTTGTGTCGTTTTTTATATCGATACATCTGCCTGTCCTCAGGTTTTCTTATTAGTCATCAAATATCAAAATGAAAAAATTTCATCTCTTGAAAAACTGAATAATAGAAAGTTGTCAAATAGTAGGATAATCTCAACACCTTTTAAAGGTGTTTCCTATAGACTATTGACAACATACTAAATTGGTTTTGCTTTTGGCCAAGTTTCCTTATGTGTGCTGTTCACTTCAGTGATTTAATAATCGTGTGATGTTCATGTCTTATCACCTTATATCTGTTCCCTGAGATGGGGTATAACCTTGGACTATGGACATTTCCATATTTCTTCTCTCATTACTCTAAAAGTCCTCTCAGTTTTCCTCTTTCAATTCTGAAAAATGATGCAGTATAGAAAACCTGACTTCAAAAGGTTGGATTATCTCCATGTCAAAGACAGGAAAGTGCAAGGTAAAAAAGAAAACATTACAACACATTGCACCATCACTACTACTCAGCTAAACAGTATGGTCTTTTCCTATAAACACCAGCACTGTCTAGGAAATATGGTCTGCAGTCCTCTCTTTGTCCCTCACTATTTCTGGCGCCCACCCTTATCACACTCAGTTTAAAATAGTAAAAAGGACAAAGGGGTATTGGGAAAGTGTACTTACCATGAACAGACATGTGCTGCACATGTGGCAGCCTGTGGAACTCTACACTCACAAGACCACTCTGAATGTGAATTAGTGAAAGAGTTCTGGAAACCCAATTTACCTCCTTCTCTCATCCTCCTTCCCAGTTTGCTTCTTAACGTGTAAGAAGCTACACATAAGCTGCCAATGATCCTCCTTGAAAGGCAGCAGGCAGCAGGCAGGCAGGGAGGGAGGGAGGGAGGGAGGCAGCAGGCAAGCAGGCAGCAGGCAGGGAGGGAGACAGCAGGCAGGGAGGCAGCAGGCAGCAGGTAGCAGGTAGGCAGGCAGGCAGGGAGGCAGCAGGCAGGGAGGCAGCAGGCAGCAGGCAGGCAGGGAGGCAGCAGGCAGGCAGGCAGCAGGTAGGCAGGCAGGCAGGGAGGCAGGAGGCAGCAGGCAGGGAGGCAGCAGGCAGGGAGGCAGCAGGCAGCAGGCAGGCAGGCAGGCAAACAGCAGGCAGCAGGCAGGGAGGCAGCAGGCAGGCAGGGAGGCAGCAGGCAGGCAGGGAGGCAGCAGGTAGGCAGGCAGGCAGGCAGGGAGGCAGGAGGCAGGCAGCAGGCAGGGAGGCAGCAGGCAGGGAGGCAGGAGGCAGGCAGCAGGCAGCAGGCAGGGAGGCAGCAGGCAGGCAGGGAGGCAGGCAGGGAGGCAGGAGGCAGGCAGGGAGGCAGGCAGCAGGCAGGGAGGCGGCAGGCAGGGAGGCAGCAGGCAGGCAGGCAGGGAGGCAAGCAGCAGGCAGGCAGGCAGCAGGCAGGGAGGCAGGCAGGGAGGTAGGCAGGCAGGTAGGCAGCAGGCAGGGAGGCAGGCAGCAGGCAGCGGGCAGGGAGGCAGCAGGCAGGCAGGCAGGGATGCAGGAGGCAGGCAGCAGGCAGGCAGACAGAATTCCTGCACTCTTGCCTTCCTCATGGCTGGAACAGGAGGACCTGAAGTGATCTACATGCTGGCTAATATCTTTGACAAATGACTTTCAAAAATATCCAGTTACCAAGTTTGCATCAACTCTGGGAATGTTTAAATATTAACATCAGCAGGGGCTGGTTCTGGTGACTGCCGGCTCTGAGTGAGCAAACTGTAACAATGAACAGGCCCATAGGGATCTAACAATTTTTTTTCTAGAATAGCAATTTCAAGCTTCCTTCTAGACAAATAGGCTTTCAGGGTTCCACAGAACAAGATTCACGATTCCACTGTTATATCTGAGCAAGATAACTTTCAGTGACTCTAATGCACAACCTTCCCATTGACACTGTGCAGGGCCTTCTGCCTGTAAACATTACCCAGTTTAAAATGACGACTACACTCTTGGTTTTGTTCTCTGCATATGTCGTCCCAACATGATAGCTGCTGCCATATAGTATGGTATATATAGTACTACAGCTATTTCAAGTATTTCAGAACAAAGCAGATTTTAATTAAATTCCTTCTTTAAAGTAATTTTTAAATTCAAAGAAGCTCAGTTTGGGTCACGGATCTAAACACATTTCTTAGTACAGGCTAAATACACACATTTAATAAACATGTTCTGAGTGTCTCTGGTGTCACCTGGGGAAATACTTCACAGAAGACATCACTCTGAGGTGAACACATGGGGAGCAGAGCAGAGATAGGGAACGGAGATGCCATGCAGTTAAAGTAAGACTGTTGGAGAGAGCCCCACTCACAGACCCGGGACCAAAAGACAAACAGTTAGTGCACAGTCATCTGAGAGCAGAGCACATTACCCGTAAGGAATCTCAAACACAGAGGCCCTAAGCGTCAGAAAAAATCGCGCATTACTAGAGAAAAGTGTACCCGGACCAATGTCTTACTTCCTTGTCCTGTTGCTCTGATAAACACCCCGATAAAAGAACTTAAGGAAGGAGTTTATTTTGGCTCACAGTTCCAGAGTGCAGCCCATTATGCCAAGGTAGTCAAGGCATCAGGAGCACCAAAGCAGCTGGTCACACTGCCTCCACAGCCAGGAAGAACAGGATGGTGAATGCTGACTCTCTGCCTGTTTCCTTCTTTCATGAAGTCCAGGATGAAAGCCTATGGCATGGAGCCACCCATAGTAGGTCTTCCTATCTCAAATATCAAGATGACCCCTGACAGGTGTGCCCAGAGATTTGTTTCTCGGGAGGTTCTAGATGCTATAAAGGTAACAATCAACACCAACCACAACTCCATCCTTTACAACCTGACATCTAAACACAACAATTTGAAGCCATGGGCCTTTCAACCCTTCTTTCCAGAATTTCATGATCATGTGTTTGAATGTTTTTATTATATCTACTTTCTCTCTCTCTCTCTCTCTGTGTGTGTGTGTGTGTGTATACTCATGCATGTGCCCTGACATATGTGAATGCTATAGAAGTCAGAAGAAGTTGCAGGAATTGGCTCTCTCCTTCCACACTTTGGCTTTGGAGATTGAACTCAGGTCAGAGTTAATGCAATACTTTCTGAGTTTTCCTGGCAGCTTTCATTGCCCTCTTATAATGCAAACGTATGTCCAGGACAACTTCAGACGTCCCCATGTTCTCCAACAATTCCAACACTGTTCAAAGTCCAAAGCCTTATTTCAGATTTGAGGTAATCTCTTAACTGTGAGTGCCTAGAAAATAAAAAAAACAAGTTACATAGTTCCAAAATAAAATGATATGAGTAACCAACCATTCCTCTTCCAAAAGGGAGGAATGGAGGCACAGCAAGGAATAATCACACCAAAAGCAAGCCTCAAACCCAACAGAGAAAGCGCCAAGTTTACAAGTCTGCCATCGCGGTGACAGGATCTTCTGGGTTCAGAAGAGATTAGGCAGCCTATCCTTCCAGGCTGCTGCTTAGGCACACACACCTTCTCCCTTGAGTCAGCTTCACTCAGGGATGCTGCTTTCCCTGTCAGATGTCCCACAGTTTTGACAGCAACATTATAACTTAAGACTTCACATTCACAACCTCATGCAATAGCCTCTTAGGCCCTTTGTGGGGACTTTGCCTGGCCTCGGCTGCTCTCTTAAACTGTGGAGCAAAGATCCACCACCTCTTCAATCTTTGTCTTTCACTGATTTCAAACCCAGTACCAGGAAGACAACAATGACAAGTTCTGCTGACTCAAGATGTCCTGGCTCCCTGGACCACAGCTACACCAGCTTCTTTGTGCTGACCCCAAGGAACTCTTCAAGACAACTGCTTCCAAGGAATCAAGAACCCATTCAGTCCAGATGTTCTTCCTTTGACTGAGTTTGTATCCTGACAAAATGGAGAGTATGGTGGGTGAGATTTGCCTGCAGGGCCTTTCTTATTGCCAGGTGCAACTCAGGTCTCTCCTTAGTGATGATCTCTTTAACAATTACAGCTGTTTGCCCAGCACCAGCCTGATTGCTATCCTGTCTTGAAATTTTTCTCTGCCAAACAAATTGGTCTACTCCCTTTAAATTCTACTTGACTAAGTTGCCAGGGCATGGGCACAATGAAGCCAGACTCTCGGCTGAAAAGTCACGAGTTGCCCCTGCCCAGTTCATGACTGAGTTACCATTCTCCTCTGAAACCTCCTGACTTCACTGTCTACATTTCTCTCATTCCTCCCCCAAGTTCCCAGAATAATGATCTATTACCTTCCGCCTAAAATATGCAAGGGTTTTTCTTGTCTGAAGTTCTAAACTCTTCCCGAGCAACATGTTCAAGTTTATCTATCAAAGGCCTCACTTCCTGGTACCAATTTTCTTAGTTACTATTCCTACTGCTGTGATAAATAAAAGCAACTTCAGGAAGGAGTTTATTTGGGCTCACAGTTCCAGAGTGCAGTCCACTGTGCCAAGGCAGTCACGGTATCAGGAGCCTGAAGCAGCTGGTCACACTTGGTCCACAGTCAGGAGGAACAGGATGATGCATGCTGGCTCTCTGCCTGCTTCCTTCTTTCATGAAGTCCAGGATGCAAGCCTACGGAATGGAGATGACCACAGGGGGTCCCCTACCTCAAATAAGATCACCAAGAGGATCCCGGACAGGTGTGTCCTAAGAGGTCCTAGACGCTATCAAGTTGACTATCAGCATTAGCCATCTCAAGTAGTCTGTTAGAAAATGAACTACAAAAAACTCAGGAACAGTAGTGACCAATCAGCTAAGGTCCTGAGAAACTATTGTAAGGTTTTAGTTTTATATACAGAAAGAGTTATTACTCAGGGTATTCAAAGGAAGGTAAGTGAGCTTACAGTGTACTTAAGTACATTAGGTAACTGGATGACAACTAGTAGATGTGGGAAGAATTGGTGAGCAAAAGCTTACTTAATCTCTACTACCTTCTAGGTGTTCCCCAGCCTTGGGCATATCATAACCAGTCTGCTGGGGTAGGTATAATTAACACATGAGCAAGTACACAAATGATGTGCTCTGCGGGAAAAACTGGGTAAACAATGACAGAGAGACCAGAGAGACTTCTAGTCTGAAGTGTGGACGAAGGCTACTTTTAAGAAATGGGTGTGACAGTATCACATGCCTTTGATCCCAGTACTTAGGTAGCAGAGGTAGGCAGATCTCTGTGAGTTCAAGGCTAGCCTGGTCTACAGAGTTCCAGGATGGCGAAGACTATATACAGTGAAGCCCTATTTTGAAACACAAAAATAAAATCAAGGAAAAAAATATTTTGAGAAAGATTGGTAGAATGAGTTCAATAAACAGGGTTAGGATGTTATATTAGATACTTTTCTGTTGCTATGATAAAACACCATGACTGAAAAAGCAACTTAGAGTTTATTTGAGCTTACATTTCCAAAGAGCCCATCATGGAAGGGCACAGCAGCAAGCGGCAGGAAAATAAAAGCTAGCATCTCCCATCTCAACTACTAGTCCACACAGAGAGCAAACTTGAAGTGAACGGAGCCTTAAGCTCTCAAATGCTTCCCCCAGTGACACACTTCCTCCAGCAAGACTGCATGTCCTAAACAGTGCTACCAACAGGAGACCAAGTGTTCAAATGCCTGAGATATAAGGGTTGCTTCTCATTGAAACCATCAGGGACACAAGGAGAGATGGCACAGGACAAGACTGCTGCCGCTGCTCGGTGGACTGAGGCAACCAAACATCAGGAACTTAAATCAGAGGACCAAAAGACGATTCCTCTGACTGTATCGAGATTAGACATGGGAAGGAAGCGTGAACACAGAACAAGTCGAGGGGCTTTTATAGAGGTTCAGGAAATGCAACAACAGAGTAAGGTGCAGGGTATACCTGAAAGAAGGAGTTTCAAGGTATTTAGAAGGTAGAAAAGACAGGCCGGTGGCAGATACTAGATTCATAAGGGCAGGGCATACAGACCAAGGACAGCCAAGATATCCAACTAGTGTCTCTTGGGTTTTTTCACAGGTGGGTAGTATTCCTACATGCAAGATCATAAAGATCAATGTGAGGAGTTTCCAGGTGAGGGGAAGGGTCAAGGAACAAGAAAATGTCAATCACAGGCAGTAACAAGCTTCTACATCAGATGCCAACTGTCTTGTTTCTGACAGACTCAACTCTCAAAGTCTATGCAATTTTTTCTGTCTCCACCAATGTAGAAAGCTTGGTCATGACTAGGAAACAAGTAGCCCCTGTCCACATTTTACATTTCTTGACAAATATTTACATCACTGGGATTATATGCATTTATGTAATTTGTATAAAGAGAAAAATCAACACTTTTTATGCCTTCTGTTAAATTTAAATAATTCCGAGGCACCAAGTAAAGTATTTCAGTGCAGTAAAGAAATGGGTGCAGAGATAGTTCAGTACAATGACTGATCTATAAGCACAAAGACCTGAGTTCAGATTCCCAACACCCACATAAAGCTGGGTCACACACATGTACAGAGAGAGGGGGAAAGGGAAAGGGAGAGAGATGAGTACACCAGCACACATATAACACACACACTCACTCACACACACTAAGAAAAATAAACATTTCCTCATCATGAATGAGAATGTACACCCTCTGGAAGAAAGCACTCCCTACTGTCCAGGAGTACTATATCAGTCACCTACTGGTAACCAATGATGTCCTCAAAGAAGCAAATGTCTGTTTTATGGGAAACAACTGAACAAGCTAACTACAGTGACATTCATCTTAAGTCATTAACCTAAAGATGACTTCAGTTACTAAGAGAAGGGGGGAAACTGGCATTTTCTCCTTTAGAGAACACCAAACTCCTAAGTCCAGAAAGACAAAACAAAACAAAAAAACACCACAGCGGGCTAAGGAATTAGCTTAGTCAGTAAAGTGTTTTGCAAGAATGAGAATCTGACATCTTGGTGTGGCTTTATAATCTCAGATCTGGGGAGGTAGAAACCGGCAGATACCTGAGGCTAGATGGCTAGCCAACCTGGTATACCTGGCCACTGATCAGTTCCAGACCAATGAGAGACTCTATGTCCAACAAACAAAAAAAGATGGATGGCACATGAGGAGTGACACAAGATACAAACACACACATACACACTCACCATACACATGCTCATAAACACACACACACACTCACATATACACACTTATTCACTCATGCACACTCGACTGCTAATGCGCTCACACATGCTCCTACACACACACTCACACACATACTCAAGCAAGCTCACTCACACACAGGCTCACTCACACACTCATTCTCTTATACATACACTCATACACACACACTCACACACATCAAAATAAAACAAATAAAATACCTAAAGTAAAACATTTGGCATAATTTTTCTAATAAGTTGAAGTTGAACAATTGTTAAGTGTTCTAAGTATCAGGATTAACAGTAGCACAGGCTACCTGGCTTTCTATTTTTTATGAAACACAATATATTTCAATTAAACAAATGTCATTGATATTAGTATTAACTCCGTACTCACAGGTATGAAGGGGAATGAAATGACAAATCTCTAGGGAATTAAAGTGTGCAGAAAGGCACTAGAGGCTGGAGAGATGGCTCAGAGGTTAAGAGCACTGACTGCTCTTCCAAAGGTCCTGAGTTCAAATCCCAGCAACCACATGGTGGCTCACAACCATCTGTAATGAGATCTGACACCCTCTTCTGGTGTGTCTGAGACAGCTACAGTGTACTTACATATAATAATAAATAAATCTTTAATTGAAAAAAAAAGGCATTAGAGCTAAAATAATACTTTGAAAATTGTGATGGCAACACACAAGAAAAAGAAAAATTTGACTTAATTACCAACTGCACACATTGCTACATATAAAAATGGAAACAAGTTTACTCTTACTATGTAGGCACACTGGGAATACCCTATATTCTTTCATTTAAACAGCTGTTGGTCAACCCAATGAAGACTCAGAGAGAAGACCTGACTTTCCCAGTCACATAGCTAGTAAGAGGCAGTGGTGAGCTGAGAGTCATTAACTCTTAGGGTTCCTTACTCAAGACCCCAGTTTCTGAGTCACTCCTAGCACATCACACCCCCCCTAACCACCCCACACAATGCAGCAGACTGGACCCAGGGTTTTGCAGATCCACATACCCCCTAACCACTCCACACAATGCAGCACACTGGACCTAGGGCTTTGCACATGTTAAGCACATACTTCTCTAATATTGTATCTTTTTAGATATTTAATCCTCACTTTCACATTACTGAATCAAATTTTTAATAGGCTGTAACAAAAGAAACAAGTGAAAATGCCCATCTCCACTAATAAGGGCGTGTGGCCAGAAAAATAATACTTTGTGGAAAGTAGCGTTTCTTTGGTTCTTGACTATAGTAATACAAGAAACATTAAGGACCCTGATGGCTAAAGAAGTTGCAGTAGAAGAAAGAGACATAAAAACTGTATTAATGGACCGCAGTCCCTTTGAGCATTTCCGTGTGTGAGAGGGTTTAATGCAGAGCTTCAATGCGCATGACACATGAAGCTTCTGAAGAGGCTTTACAGCTCGAAGTCATCCACACTCAACTCCTGAATGCATAAGGATGGGCCATGATCTTCAAAATCTTGGTACTTGACGCTAAAAACAGAACAAAAAATCTACTAGCAAGTCTAAAAGTTTGTAGAGGCAAAACAATTAGTCAGATCATGAGATACCACACTAAAAGAACAAAATGAGAACATTTAAAATGGTCTTAGAACTATCTAGCATACACATGTTTATTGGCTTAATCTTGCTGGTTATCATTACCCACTACAATCTGCAACAGAACTGAAAGTTCTCACAGACCTACTTATAGGCTGAACTAAGATATAATGACTTCATGATACTTTACTGAATCTCTTATTGACAGTCAAGGTATGAGATACTTCTAAAACTTCAGTCTCCAAGAGCAAAGTAAAAATGTTCGTTAGAAAAGAAGGCACAAAATCAAATTGAATTTGTAGAGCAGGAAGAGACTGGGGTTTGAAGCCTTTTTGTGCATGTCTCCTGATACGTCCAGGCTGGCCTCAAACTCTGACCCTCCTATCTTAACCTACTAATGGCTAGAATAACAGGCATGCACCACCACACCTAGCTGGGGGAAAGGTTTTTTTTTAATGTGTGCGTATATGTGTGTGTGTATGAATGTGCATATGTACATATGTATACACACATACATATGCAAATGAGAATAACAATTAATTTTCAAGTCCCAAATGGAAAGCATATATCAAAAATATTGTAAACTTGTTCAATGTAACTGAAGGAAAGTTATAGCTGTCTTGAATTCCAGTAGTTAAGTTGATAATTATAAATGGACCATATCCCTATGGGGAGCAGAAGAGATATAGTATGGGCAGGCACACATGTGTGGGTATGAGTCCGTACATGGGCACGCTCACCTGTGTGGGTAGGTATACACGGGAGTGGGCACTCACACGAGTGTGAGCAGGTGCGTACCTCCATGAGGACCTGGAGCTACACTTACAGCTGTCTGCCAGATGCAGGGCCTGTTACACAGGTGGTGGGCTCCAGACTCTGGTCCTTACCAGTGAGCAGAAAATACTGCTTAGCCACTGAGCTACCTTTCCATTCTCTGAAGAAGATTTTTAAGTTCAATAATTTACTGATTTCATTGCAAGAAAACTTCAAGCTTTAAAAAAAATGTTGAGTTGGGGGCTGGAGAGATAGCTCAATAGTTAAGAACACTCACTGCTCTTCCAAAGGTCCTGAGTTCAATTCCCAACACCCACATGGCAGCTCACAGCTGTTTGATGCTGTCTTCTGGTGTGCAGATGTACCCATATACGTACATAAATCTTTAAAAACAAACAAAACTGTTGAGTCTGGGAAGACGGCTCAATTGGTAAAGTACTTGCTATGTGCATCAAGGCCTGAACTCAAGTGACAACATATGACATCAAATCTGTAACCCTAGTTAGTACCAAGAGTGCAAACAGGAGGGTCCTGAGGGCTTACTGGCCAGTCAGCCTAGTCCAAACTGAGAGTTCCAGGTTCCTGTCTGAAAAAATAAGGCGAGAAGTGATTGAGGAACACATCCTGACATCAACCTCTGGTACACACACACACACACATATATACACACACACACACACACATATATATACACACACACACACACACTCACACACACACTAAGGGATTACTAAATAAACTTAGGCATAGGGATGCATCTACAGTAAGTCAGTTTACTATGCCATAGGAAACCTTTATGGTTCATTGATGGTGGCCCCGCTGCCCCGCCCCTGACATCCCGGCTCACTTCCGCTATCCTAAGCACCAGGAGCTCACCTTCTCCAGCACAGTCCATCCTGCCACTGACCGCTCCTACGTCCTCTTCTTTCAGAATCACTTCTGGACTCAGAGTGGACAGAGAACAAATGTACTCCATAAGTTTCCTCAGGTCTTCCACAATCTTATTTTTTATGGCAAAAAAACCAAAACAAAACAGAAAAGAAAAAGAGTCCTAACTCTGCTAAGTTACCTCATCAGGGTATTTCCTCTATATAAACAAAACAATAAAAACAAAATTAAGAAGTTCTTGTATAGTTTAAAGTATGTTTCTAATTAAATCAGTTTTGTAAAATCATGCTTTTACATGTTAACAAGTTCTACCGAATCATGGTTATACACAACTGGAATGGCAGGAAAGGCATAAAGGCCTATTTTATTTGAAATGAAAAAACAATAAATTGAGCTTTTTTTTTTTCCCTTTTTCAATATCACAAACAGAATCTTAAAAACCCTCAACCATAACTGTTTGCTTACCCAGCCCAATGATTTGTTAAAGCTTAAAGTTTCTAGTCTCAGAGTTTGCTACGTTCCTGTCATTTGAACCGTTGGGATAATCCTAAACTTCTAAAATTCTTTAAACTACTCTCAAAATCATGAATTAGCCTGGACCTTAAAATGGCTTTTAATAACTTCCTATCTGGAATTCTGGCTTTCTAGGAGAAAGAAAGAGGGGTGGGGAGGGAGGGACAGAAGGAAGCAGGCAGACAAAGAGAGACAGAGACAGACAGAAACAAAGAGACAGAGACAGACAGACAGACAGACAGACAGACACTAAGTAGGCAAACTAATGTATCTTTTTCAATGTTATATTTTCTTCAGGAAATGCTCGTGTTCATTTCTTTTATTTCTTACCATCTTCAATATTTAGCATCCTGACTCAGGGAAACAATCTAAATTCAGTAGTAGTATTTTTTCCCCTTTAGCAAAACAAGACTGCCATTCCAAATATCCTGCCTACGATTGTCCCTTTGTGCCTATGAAGGCTAGTGTTGTTACCTGGCGCAAGACAAAATCATGTAGGAGATGGGTGGGTCTCTTGGCATGTCAGTGGGGAATTACATAGACCATATGTAACTAAGGTGGGAAGGCCCAGGCACTACAGGAGGCACCATCCCTAAGCAGGGGAATGCATAGAGTGGAGCCAGCAAGCTGAGCCCTGCTCTCTTCTTCCAACTGTGGATTCAATATGACCAGCTGCTTCAAGCTCCTGATACCTTGACTTCCTCTCCATAACAGACCATAACCAGAACCTGTAAGCTAAAATAAACCCTTTCTCCCTTAAGTTGTTTTGGTTATTTATCACCAACAGGAAAAGAAAGTAAGGTCAAGATAATAGAGATCAATTCCAAAGACCTTAAGGGAAAAAGCATCACTTAAAAGAGACAACTGAATGCAATATACAAAACAGTATGCTAATGACAGTATAAAACACAGGTCCAGGGCTGGAAAGATGGCTCAGGCCTTAGGAGCACAGGCTACTCTTTCAGAGGACCTGGGTTTGATTCCCAGAACCCACACAGTGGCTCTTAACTATCTGTAACTCCAGTCCCAATGAATCTACCCCACCTCTTCGGCCTTTGAGGGCAATTTGTGCATATGGTACAGACATGCCTGCCGGAGAAAAGCACCCCTACACATGAAAAAAATGTAAATGTCTAAACAATTAAAACCTGACCTTTTCCATTAATCATGACCCAGACCCTGGATTTAATGATGTTCACTGGATTTTTAACAAGATATACAGTCAGTAGTGTAACATATGTAATGAAGTGTATATAGCTTATTCTCAAAACAAGTTTCATTAATAAAGACTGTATTTTTAGATTCTTGGATAATTCCCCCAATCATATTGTAAGGCACCTAATGCTATTATTCTAAATGTCCTACAGTAAAAGTTTGAAAAGACAAGAAACTGGAGAAACAAAAGTCACCAGACATTTTTGCTGACTCCAAGGTAATTAGCCAATCCAAAGTAGTATATAATAAAACTACCTAGACGCGGTTCACTGAATGTTCTTTCTGGCTTGCTGATTTTATTGAGAGAGAAGCAGTCATTCTCTGAAATATCTTAAAACAGTTGTAAACATCACAGAGAAAGTGGCTCAGCTGTTAGAGCACTAGCTGCTGTTCAATTCCTGGTACCCACACTGTGCCTTACAATGTCTGTAACACTACAGTCCCAGGGAATCTGACACTCTCCTGGCTCCCCTGGGCACCAGGCATACACGTGTGGTACATAGATATTCATGCAGACAACACACACACACACACACACCCACACACACCATAAATTTTAACATTTTAAACAAAAAACAAAATGAAACAATAGTTTTAAGATTTGCCGAAATATTACAGAATCCCAGAGCAGGGTAGAATACAGCCTAGAACAGTACAGAGCAATAGGTTTGATCTTTAGTACCACAAGAATGCAAAGCACTTAAATGAAACAGACCCCATCCTGTTTAGTGACTCAGAGTGGCTCAGACAAACCATAGCAAAGAGTAGAAACCTACCTTGCAAGCAGAGGCAAGAGCAAACACTGCACTTGGTCAAATCAGAGCCATACCATGCACTGTGCATGAGTACTGAATTCAGCAGCATGAATTCATATTAATAGTACTAACCTAAAGTGAAAGTCTAAAACCTACATAATGTCACCAAGTCATCCCTGCAGCTCTGAAAAAGGAATAGAGTATTGTATGGCCCTAGTCCTAAGAGTGCTGTAGTGAAGACAGTCCTAAGGGGTAGAGATGGACCCTGTGTTTAGTAAACTGGCCACAGCTTTGCTGTTTGTTTCATAGTATTGTGAAAACACACGCTGACAGCAAAAGGAACAGAACTGGCAGAAAGTATAAAGAAACTACCTAATTCTTCCTTCTTTAGAGATCCACTGTTTGTTTAGGTTTGAAGAAACCTTTCTATATACACACACAGGTATGTACCCATGTATGCACACATGCATATATGAATGTATGTATATGTGTATATCTACAGATATATGGTGCTTTTAAAACCACAAATGAAAACATGCTGCACACATAGTTCTCTAGTGCTTTTCTGAGTTAGTAACGAATCTGGGCAGATTCTTCCACACATGCCTCTGTGGCTCCACTTCATTATTTACATTAGCTGCAGAGTGTTCCATGCAACATTAGCTGCAGTGTTCCATGCAACATTCACTGCAGTGTTCCATGCATGAAGGCACTTTAATCAAACTTCCACTGCAGCATGTTTACTTCTGGTTGTCATTTTTTATTTCAAACAATGTTGTGATGTCATTATATGCATATGCTTGTGTGCAAGCACAAGTGTGTGTGAAAGATGAATTATTACAAATACCACCTGTTAACAGAATTAGGCAAAATTTAAACAAGAAAACAGCATATCTACAAAGGAGACAAGACAATACCTTCAAATTAAATGCTTAGTGATTAAAAGATGCCAAACATTAACCAAGAGTTAGAAGCAGAGTAAAAAATCAGGAAAATGGAAACAGGAAAAAAAGAAAGAAGGAGGGAGCACGGAAACTTTACATAATCCCCATGACAGAAAGAGAAAAAGATTGAGATAATAAAAAAATTGGGAAGGGGAGAAATTACATAAATAAGGATAAATAAGGCAAGACAAGAAAAAGAAAAGACATGGTTTCTCTTGCATAAAATAGAGTTACTCAGGCTGGCTCAGTGGTTAAGAGCACTGACTGCTCTTCCAGAGGTCCTGAGTTCAATTCCCAGCAAGCACATGGTGGCTCACAACCATCTGTAATGGGATCTGATGCCCTCTTCTGGTGTGTCTGAAGACAGTAACAGTGTATTCATACATATAAATAAATAAATCTTTTTTAGAAAACACAGATTTGAGACATGTACTATTTCCTAGACAAGCTTGGACACTACCTGATTTAGATGAGTAGTTGAGCCTTTATGTTAACATAGTAACCGCAGGCTATTACTACAGACTGAGAAGCCGGGGGAGGAGGATCCCCAAAGAGAAAGGCAGAAAAGTATCCTGTCTGCAGTACACCTGGCTTCTCTCTTCCAATCCTGACTTCCTCAACAAGAATAGACAGGCCGTCATATAAACAAAGCATGGAAGATCCCGATTTTAAAAATATTGATTTAGGCCTAAGTTTTTCTTCCATCTTGAAATATCTTTGACTCAACAGGGTTATTCTAATACACCACCTAATATAAAACACAGTCAACAACTTACCTCTCCCAATGTGTTAGGATTTGAATGCCACAACACAAATTGACTCATGTTTTGTTCGTTACTGCATCCAGGGTTTCTTTACATGATGTCCATGGCAGAGTCTGTAGGTAGCAGGGTTCTGCAAAACTGAAAACCTCAAAAATGTCAATGCATGTACCTAGGTCATGGACAGTAGCCACACCATACGGGCACTGACATGCCGTTTAATGGACATGACTCTGAGCATGGGTAAAGTGGCCAAGACTATAGGAGAAAATAATACCCAGAAGATCTCAAAATTTAGATGACTTTTTATCATATTTAAATATATTCTAATTCAGTGGCACACTAACAGCATATAAAATGCAGGTGAGTACCGTTCAGGAATTGTGAAAAGATTTAAATGTGAACAAACATACATTTTATTGCAAAAAACTGTTTACTTTTGGAGTGTTCAACTGACTTGAAGAAAAGCTCAGATTTAAAATCAAAAGATGCTTACTAGTTTCTTAGGGGAAGCGCAACCATGCAAATTCATGGTCTCCTAACTCCACTCTATTCAATCTAATGACATGTTTTGGGGACCTCTCAAGATCTGCCTTTTATTTGATAGCCCGTGCACTGGGGCTACACGTAAGTGGTGACTCTTGCTGAGATCTGATTACACAGCACTGTGTAGCATCTGCACTGTATTTCATTTGATTGCATAAACAAGGTGGTTACAGTACTTGTTTTTGCGGGGTGCATGTACAATCTTCATAATATTTAATGGCGCTTTTAACAAAGGAAACACTTTCATCTTCAAGGGTTTTTTGGGAGGGAGGGGAAGTTGGGGACTGCTACAATTGTTCCTTGTGACTACACACAACAGGTGGAACCTGACTACATATTTATAAATTACTGTTTTCATATTCGTTGTAACTCTCATTCATCTTTCAAATAGTTTACCAACATAAGAAATCTTTAAGGAAAAGAAAGCTTACACTGCTGAAGAGAAAGCATTTACAACATCAGCTACCAGCACGGTGCGACAATCAACGGCGGCTTATTATTCGATAACATCCCTGGTATCACACTCTGGTTCTTCCCAGAAAAGTAAAGGTAGCCGCAGGGAGCCAAATAAGCGCCTTACCCTCTCCACCCAGAGATTAGGACCAATTTGTACATTTCACTAACTTTAAATCAAACGCGTCCGGATTTTCTTCTGCACCCGCGTCATAGGGCAGGGAGGAGACAAGCAAAGTAACCGGGAGTCGCGTTTGCAAAGGCGGGACGCTGACACCCGGGATGCACTCAGCAGCTGCGCTTTTCACTCTGTCCAAACCCCTTCCAGCAGGTGTCCACCTCTCGCAAGACTTAGAGAAGACCGGGTCGCTGACCCCTACTCCATCACGGGCTTGGGAGTAGGCAGCGAGCCCAGCTGAGCGCACAGTAGCTGTCCCAAAAGCCATGCCGCCAACTCCCTGCAGCGCCGCTAGGTTCCTAGAAGACTTACTTCTTCAAAGTTCTCGGCCCGAAGCCGAGTCCGCACGCCCGCAAGCCTTCCTCCCAACGCGTTCCTCCCACAGCGCTGGACACCCACCCCAGCACAACCCCAACGCGCAGGCGCAGCCTCCGCCTCCACAACTTCCGCATATGACGTCACTTCCGACACTCTACTCAGCTATGGGTTCTGTGTTTTTAGTTTGCAGGTCCTGGACTGGGTGACCCAATTTCTTTATTCTACAGACTCTCGTCGGTGCTTAAATTTGCCGCTCCAATCCAAATTAGCGGAGCGTTTGGACAAAATTACGAGATTTTTGAGTCCGATGTCTCTGCCGGGTGTCTGAGATTGTGATTGCTGGTTGCGGTGCTGCCCCCTTTCACTTCTGAGGGTGTTGGTATTATGTTACATGAGGAAGTTTCTTTACTTCTGTGAGCCTGATCCAACCGTGAAAAACACTAGTATCCACAACCCGAGGCTGTTGTGTTACTTGAGGTAATGCTTAGAACGTTCCTGCATACTGCAATGAACAGTAACAGTTTTTGTTTTGTTTTTCTAATGATGTGATATACTCTCTTGTTCCAGACTGGAACACATTCTGGAACTACTTTTGTTCAGTGGTTAGTTGATGATACTGGGTACCTCACCTTTGGTGTATATATCAACTTGATGGAAACATTTGCTGAGTTACCTTGCTAAGGGGAGGCACTACAACTACAATGACAGGACCTCAGGCTGTCCCTGAAAAGTAGACATACTCAACAATAAGGAAGACTGTGTGTGTGTGTGTGTGTGTGTGTGTGCGCGCGCACAAACCTCATATTGGCCCAGAAAAGCAGGGAGCTGTCTTCGTTTTTAACTGGTTAATAGAAACAAATTACAGACCTTTGCAGTTCTAGAAGGTTAGCAGGCTATGGATGTACTGGCACTGACAGGGCAGGGTTTCATTTACTCTTCTGTGGTACAGAGAAACATCTCAACTTGTTGTTTAGAAAGATGTCAAAGCAAGCGAGTAGTAGTGTTGAAATGTGGGTGATGGGTCAGTGTTCCAAACAACCCAGAATAACCCCCCAGCCCATAGACCTGTAGAATAATAGAGCTGACTAGATGAAGTGTCTCCAGCGCTATATTTCATTAGAACAATGACTTTGGTTGTTTTCTGAGATAAAGTCTCTCTATATAGCTCAGGCTGCTCTCCTCCCTGAACCCTCCTAGTGTTAACAGATCTTACAGGCATGCGCAGCCATGCCTGGATTAGACCCAATGATATTTGTAAAGCATTTTTTGACTATAGGGATTCAATAATTTGCCACAAGGCACAAAGTTAGCCAGTGTGATCTTAGTATTTGAGCCTCTTTAATTCCATTCATTTTTCATTTATTCATATAAGATGCACAGAGACACTAGAAAAAGATGGACACAGTGAACACTTGCTTAAGGAAGTTTCCTACCTCGGGAGGGAGGCAGCCCTTGATGGAAAGGTAGTTCAATGTTAGCATAATCATAGGTACAGGTAGTTCCATCATTCAACCAAGGACACCTCCCTTTGCTCCCCAGAAATCATATCTTGAGTTTTAGAAATACAAGTTGATAATGTTTTCATGTAAATCTTTAAAAACCAGACTTTCAAAAATGTCAAGCAATCAAGATTTACACCGATCTCATAGTCAGCTACGAGAGACCTGGAGACTGTGAATCATTCTTTGTGTTGAAAGAGGGTTCCTCTCGGGTTCTTTATTTGTCTCTTGAACTTTTTCTTCTTAGCCACTCATTGATCTAGTTACCTTAGCTTCTAGGAACAACAGGGCTGATGGGCAGTAATCCTCATGAGCAGGTCACCATGAGGGCCAGATCATCCTCCATGTCTACAATGAGCACAATTATCTATGGTGACAAGGTTGTACCCCAGAGCAGGAACAGTCATGGGAACTAGATTGTCCCACTTAGGTGATAATAGCGACAATTTTCTACAACCTTATTGTGGAACCAGGATTGACATAACCAAACACTGGCACAACAAAGATCAGTCGTTTTGTCTGCTAGTCACAAACCAATTTCTTCTTTCATATCTCTTTCGCATAAAGTTGTAGTGTTCCCGTTAGGCCCTGGAAGGCAGGATTGCAGTTACCAAACCCATTTATCAGTTCTTCCCAGCATGCTACACCAATTAAACCTACTTTTGTGATCTTCCACTCTACTCATTGCTTTGGATGGCTTTAGACTAGGTGGCCAGTTCCAATGTTGGGACTCTGAGCCAGGCCTTTATTGCCTAATGTCCTGGAAACCGTGTCTTATCAGTGTCTGCTTTAATGAGGACATTTCATCTTGAAGATGTTATGGTTCCTACTGTCCCTTTCTGTCTGATTGTCATGCTTGGGCAAGGAAGAAAGCAACAGCTTAGTTTCCTTTTTTTAAAATAAAATAACAATTTAAAACAAAAGCCAGATAATTCTGTTTTCATATGCACAGAACCAAGACTCACCACCTGTATTCTATGATAGTTGACTTTCTTTGTCAGCTTGATTAAGTCACAGAAGCTATTTATTTGATGAAAAATTTTAGGTATTTCTATAAAATAATTTCTTAAATGGAAATGACATTTTCATCTGTTGATTTTTTTTAAATTTATTTTTATGTGTGAGTGTTTTGCCTGCATGTATGCCCATGTACCAAGTGCAAGCCTAATGCCTAAAAAGGTCAGAAGAAGGTCTCAGAGCCTTTAAGATTGGAATTACAGACAGTTACGAGCTTCTGTGTAGGTGTTGGGAACCCTGGTCCTCTGGAAGAGCAGCCGGTGCTCTTAACTGATGAGCCATCTCTCTATCTCCAATTAGTTGGTTTTGAATAAAATATGCTAAACTCCATAATATGGGTAGGCCTTTTCCAAGTGGTTGAAGACCTTAAGATGGAAAAGGTTGAGGTAGGTGTTCTGAGGAAATGACAGTTCTGCCTCCAGGTATGTATCTGCATTTGGACTTGAGCTACAGGACCAACCCTCATAGAACTCCAAGCTGCTGGCCTACACTGGAGATCTCAGTTTGTTAGGCTACACAGTTGTATGGTCTGGTTCCTCGGAATGGATCCACGTTAGCAGTCATATGACCTTAAATAAATCACTTCACCTCTGTTAAAAAATCTTTTCTGAACAAACATCATGATACTCTGTGTCACACAAAAATGAGTAAATTTACCGCTGTGACCACTAGATGTCAGGAGGTAGAGTGCCAGTCTGTCTCTGTTTTTCTCTGCTCCCTCCTCACCCCCATTTCTCCTTTGACCTACTGAACTATTACCTGCATTTGAGTGCCCCAAGACTTTGGGAGCTGATAGGTCTTAAACATTTGCTGAATGAGTGAAAAAGTAAATAAATTCCAGGAATAGTTCTGGGCTTTTCTCTCCACCTCTAGTGTTTGCCCTTTTACCTATTAAAAGAACTTCTTTTTAAAGTATGGTGGTGGGTTTAGAATGGAAAGATGAAACAATACAGAGGAATTTAGAGAGAATGGAGAGAAAGCCATTACATCAACCTTGTTTGCTTTTTTGAGGCCTCATCTATATAGCCCAGGGTGGTCTCAAACTCACAGTGATCCTCCTGTCTCTGCCTCTTGAGTGTTTGGATTGCAGGCTGAACCACCATAGTACCATAACACCGTGTTCAGCAGAGCCAATGCCAAAACACCATGGTTTCATGAGTGGACTTACTGTAAAATACAAGATGATAACAATGGTCAAAATGGTCACATACTGATATTGTTGTTTTATTATATTCTTACTTTTGGTGCATGCTTGAAAACTTACATGACGTAAAGTTAAAATGAGAATGGTCATTAGTGACTCATGAATATTTCCTTCCTTTCAATGAGTCTAAATTTAAACTATGCCAAGGAATCTTTGCATGACGGAAAACAGATTGGACTTTTCAGTGGATAGGGCTCTGGAGATGGGGAGAGACCCACCCTGTTCTTTGCATAGGTAGAGTCTTGCATGGTCCAGCAGGCAAAAATTCAGTATTTGTGATAGGGTTCAGCATTTACCCTCTGGGCACTGTAGTGGTTTTAGTGCTTACACTGATTTCTTTGAAGCATTAACAAACCTGAGAACTTGTGAACTGAGAATGGGAGACGATACAGTTGCTACAGTGGAAGAAACATATGGATGGTGTGGGATGCTTGCCCAAGACAATGATATCCTGTGAAGTAGCACTGTGTGTGGAGTGAGAATTTTGTTTCTTTTTTTTAAAACCAGTTATGGTATGTCAATATGTTTTGTTTTAATCCCAGGTGTGGGACATGGGGCTGCTTCCACAGTAGCTGACTATGATTTGTCTCATCCTCTGGCAGGGGTGTGATTCTACCAGCTAAAAATAGTTTACATTTGGAATTCTGGGGACTCTTGAAAGGGTATAAAAATGCCAGTGACCCAGAGGCTGTGGGGGCTGCTGCCCCCCTCCTGCTGGTGGTGCTGCTTCCTGTTGCTGTGAGCAAAGAGATGAGAAGAAAAAATTGGATATCTTGACAACAAAGATTGCCCTTGTCCCAAGGAACTTGACGCCCTTAATCAGCAGGAAGCAGTCTAAAGAGAGCTATGCCCTATTTCTCTCTTTCTTTCTCACTGACCTAGTGTTGGGGGGTTGGAAGGAATTGGGGTAAAGAAGAATGGTAGGGAATCCAAGAAAGTAGCCAAAAGTATGGTTACATTTTAAAGACAAATTAAGTAAAATAATAGAAGGCTATGGAAGGTCACACCAATGATCTGAAGACTGTCCACACACAGCAACATGGTAGAAACTACTTATTTGACCTCCATGAACTCAGCAAATTTGGAACCCATACATGTAGAGAATTTTGTACCATCAGGAAGAGAAAAATCAACATGCTGCTACCTAGTTGTATCCCTATTTCTAGAAGTGTCTGACACTTAGGGAGTAATTGATAGGAGTATGGGTGGCTCTGTGGTTGAGGAGCAGGCTGGAGCAGCACGAGCTGAACTGTCCTTTGGACTTTGTCCCCTGAATGCCTCATTTGCCTTTCTCTGATTCTGCTCCCACTGAGGCGCCGACTCTAAGCAGCAAAGCAGTTTAATGGATTTACACTGAAGCTTGCACCAAGAACCCACTGTAGGAGACACCACAGAAAATTCTGTGCTCGACTAAATAAAAGTGCAGACCTAATATGGCCAGTGACCTACTCTTACAGGATGGAGATTATAAAGTGTATTGAGATGTCTCCAAAGAGTGCTTATTATCGCCCCTTGCTCCAAGGGGGAGGGGTGTAATAAGGCCACTCAGTGCTGTTAAACCTTGAACTCTACATGCTTAGGTTCCTAGGATGCTGTGACAGAGTGATTTCTCCTAGACACCAGTATCTGAAGGGAGACAAAGCAGAAGTTAACGCTTCTTATAGGAAGTGAGACCTGATTTGGCTGTGAAGACTTCCGCCAATGAAAGACACTCGGAGAATTTGGGGGACTAGGCATGGTTTTAGAGACAGTAGACAGAGATTCCTGTAGCTTGTAAGGAGCTGCTTGCTCTCCCCATAGGCTGTTGCCACTGCTGCCATCTGAAGGCATACTTTGAGTGGTTGACTGTCCTTGACATGTGGGCTACAAGAATTGGAATGACTCTGACCAGAGCATTACTGGGACTTCAGGGGACTCAGCATGTTTCTACTTGCCAGACCTTTTCTTAATTTCAAGAAGTAACGCACCTGGAAATAATATTTAGACGTTAAAACTTGTGAAAGATCAGCGAAGATTTACAAGTACCGTTTTACTTGTCAACCTGCACACTGTCTTCTGGCTACTTGGTGGACTTTGGCAACCATGAGAAGCCATATGCTGCTGGAAGGACCATGCCCCAGGCTGAGCAAATTTTAGAGGGAGGAGACAAGGCATAGTTTATTGTCAGACTCCAGCCTACTTCCAGCCCATAATATGTGCGCAGTTCCTGGATGAACTGTGAAAAATCCCGGCCCTTAGAAGGGACAGAACCAGAAAAGGCTGGGGCTTCGTGCCCTGGTAAATGGCTGTTTTGTGAACAAGTGGTTGACGTCCGATGGTGCAACCCAGCAGCTCGGCTCACCTTAGGACATTCCCCAGGCTGGCATGGAGGATCAACCTCCTTGGAGCTCAGCCCGCTCCAGGGAGCACGAGTGCAAGGGGCAGGAGGCGGTAGCAGCGGCTCCCATTGGTCCAGCTCGTGCTCCTCCTTTCAGGGAGGCCCAGAAAAGGAGCCTGGGGCTGCCTCAGAAGTCAGAGGTGCAGGATACTTTGAGAGATGGCCGAGTATCTGAGGTTGCCCAACTCCCTGGCGATGATCCGCCTCTGCAACCCCCCAGTCAATACTATCAGGTAACACCGCCGGGACAGCGGGGTGCGGCGGGTCTGGGATGGGGCTTGTCTCAGCTGGAAGGACCGGCCAATGAACAGCCAGCTCCGGCCTTCCTTCCGTCTGTCCGCTGTTGACCTCACAGCGCTCTCACTTCTGGTTTTGGCGGGTGAGGAACCTACAGAATGAACAAACACCCTTCCTGCAACCCTCCTGCTGGCTAGCAACCCCAGCGTCTCTGAAGCCAAAAGCTATAGTTCTCCGAGTTAGTTACCCCGTGTGTGCGTGCCTGTCAACTCTCCGTGTCAGAGGAGGCCTAGTAAATAGTATTTTCTGAAAAGCTGGTTTCGTCACCTGCAATGCCGTCCTGTGCAATGCACTTAGCACATTATTATTAAAAATGAGATCTGTCGTGTTTTTGATAAATGATGTTCATTTACCCTGTTCATTCCATATCACTGGCGAATAGAGTATGATTCTATATTACCTTAGGAGGAGTCACCCATACATTGCAGAAGTGGTGGACAAGATTGTGACGGATACTGTATAATTTTCACTGGTGAGACTTTGCTAAAACCCTTTTCCTAGGTGAGACCTTACAGCTTAAATGACAAACCTGGGTACAGTTCCAGCCCTGTTCAATCCACAGGTGCAGGTGACCAATGCAATGGGTTTAGGCTTACTTTCAGAACAGGGGTGGGCGTGGGGGCCGGAGCATGAGTGACTTTAGAGCTGCCACATTGGAATCAGCCCTCCCCAGCAAAGATCATAACTTCCCATAGCTGTTAAGAGTCCCCTCCCCCAATCCTTCCCTACCTATATCCTCTAGTCCTTCCCAGAGACTGGAGGGTACAATTAGGGCAAAGAGGGGTGGCCGGGTAGTCAGGTAGTATTCTGGTCCATCCTTCCATGAAAGCCAACCACCAACAAGCCCAGCATTGATGATCTCTGGCAAACAGGCCCAGCCAAACTTGCAGCAGTTTGGCTGGGAGAATAGTCCTGTACAATGGATGAGAACAGCTAACCATTCACCTGAGAGAGGGCTTCTGGGACAGGTCAGATAAACAATTCCACCCAAGTCTAGCTCAGTAGATTAGGGACTTTATTGAGGTTAGTTACAAGACTATAGTTGCTTCCAAAACAATGGAACCCCTGGAAAGTCCACCCCAACACCATGACTCGTGGGGACCCCCCTGCTCACAATTGCTTCTGCTCCTGTAACTCTGGGGAGGGGTCTTAGGAATCTTGCAAGTTTCTGAGCGTTCTGAGCATCTTAAACATCAGTAGATTTGTCCAGTGCCCTGCCAGTCTCTTTAGCTTCCCCAGTCTTATCCCTTCGCCCCTTCAGGAGAGAATGCTTCAACCCCAAGGAAATAGCTGCAGAGCAGCAGAATAAATAAACTAAAAAATAGGCCATTTGGTAAAAATTCCCACCACAAGCTGCTTGAGCAAAACCAAACAGATGCCGGGGTGGCACACATCTGAAATTGCAGCATTCAGTAGGCTGCGGCAGAAGGACTGTTGATCTATTCAGACCCTGTCTCAAAACACATCTTAAAACCAAAACCAAACAAACAACAGAAAAGAGAAGATGTTCATTTTAACAGATCTTAAATCACAGTTATTAGATTGAATTTTTTAAACTTAAAAATTATTATTATTTTATGTGTATTACATACCCTGGTGCTCACGGAGGCTCAAAAAAATAAGTTTGCTTTTTTTGTTGTTGTTGTTGTTGGTTTTTTTTGGTTTTTTGTTTGTTTGTTTTGAAACAGGGTCTTACTTTGTAGTTCTGGCTTACCTGGACTAGCTATGTGAACTAGGCTGACCTTGAACTCTCGAAGAGTTGCCAGCCTCTGCCTCCCAAGTATTGGGACTAAAGGTATGTGCTACCACCCTTGACTTAATACTGTACTTATGTTAATGTGAAGATGGCACTCATTAATACGTAATATGCAGAAATTTCTGGCCACTTTGGGGGCACAGCAGAAGCAAGTTTCTGATCACATCAATTTCACTCATGATCTCAGCCCAGAAACCAGGAAGTGGTTACCAAATGTGTTTTCCCAAAGAAAGCATAAGCAATATCATTCTGTATCCACGTGGGACGCTCATTTACTGATAGGATTACTTGATAGAGGGATTCTACTGAACTCTCTGTTCATGAGGGGCTATGTCCATCAAGAGATAAGGAGGAAATGTCCCACAGTCTCATAACCGTTCCTTCTGGTACTATCTGGTGTGTTTCTAGCATTTAGCCTACTAGGCCCCGCCCCAGTCAGGAGAAATCTTACGTTAAATGAAGTGGAGATTGTAAATGGCTCCAGATATGTTGGACCGCCTTTGTTGGACTGAGCAGCCCGTGTTCAGTCCCCTGCAGTAGTCCCCTTTCTCAGCTTCTGCTTCAGCCTCGTGGGGATCTGTTTTTCTTTTAGATCCTACACATTCCCATTTTTTCCTCTGAACTTTAATTTTAGGTAAATTGTTCACCAGCTTTAACAGCTTAGCATCTTTGTTTTTTACATTATTTTTTTTTTACTTTCCTTTCCCTCCCTCCCTCCCTCCCTCCCTCCCTTCCTCCCCCCTTCCCTCTTTCCTCCCTTCCTCCCTCCTTCCCTCTCTCCCTTGCTCCCTCCCTCCCATCTTCCCACCCTATTTCCCTTCCTTCTTTCTAATTTTATGCATGAAGCTGTCTCTTTCTACCTGAATGAGGTATTATAAATTGTCTAATTCTCTTTCCCCAGCATAAACTCCTTCCTTGTTGGAGTGGGCAGCCATGTTTTTCTCCATCTGGGGAAGGTTCAGTTTCTTCCTAACCATTGTCTCACAGAGCAATGGTTTTCAGCAGTTTTTTGATTACTATAATCTACTTACTTTAAAAAAAACACCTTAAATTTAATTTAAATACATAAAATTTGAAGATGCATAAATACATACAACATGTAGAACTGAAAACAGAATTTCCTGAAACCCAGCCAATCTTTACATGCTATAGATTTTGGAATATTCTAGTTTTATGTTTCTTTATTTAAAACAACAACAAAAAAGCTGGTTGTAGGTCACAAATTTGATTTGAGAAGCTTTGGTTAAGTATCAACAGCCCCCCCCCCCCAAAAAAATCAGTAGGAAAATCCTGCCATGGTCAAAGAAGCTGAGGGGTTTAGGCCAGCGCTCACAGAACAGTATCTTGAGTTTTTGTTTGGTTTGTTTGGTTGGTTGGTTTTCTTTTGTATTTTTTTATCTTTATATAAGTATTCTGGGCATGCACTTGCATTCAAATTTACATGTATGTGAGGGTATACCAAAAAAAGAGGTGTGTGCATGTGAGTATATGAATTTGGAAGGTGATGGTTGACCTTTTAAGTCTTCTCTCGAGGCTGAGTCTTGCAGTTGAATTCAGAGCTCACCAATCCAGCTAGTCAAGTGAGCTAGCTAGCCTGCCCCAAGTGTCCCTGTCTCCTGGCCACCACACCCACCCAGCATTTCCATAGCTTTGGTCTCCAGTCACCAAACAGAGCTTGCTGCTTTTGTGGCAAGATCTTTAACTGAACCAGTGAATATTAGCATCACTCTAGACTCCACTTACACATCTGACTTTGGAAAGAGTGGGAGGGCAGGGGCAAAGCAGGGGTAGGGTGGGGGGCAGGGGAGAGCCAAGGTGCTTTCTCAGATCTGCTGCTGTACATTACCTTGCTGAAACCTCTCAGTCAGCTGAATTTAATAGAGCTGTATCAGTTACAACCATTTCCCTTTTCCCATTTCTGAGTTTTTCAAGGATCTGGAAGAACACCAGAAGGGTGGGTTGGAATGAGAGAAGTCTTGTCTTCTCCTAACTCTAACTGAGGTTAATGCCAGTTCAAACTGAAACCATCTCTTAAAAACAGTCAGCCCTTTGTATCCCTGGGCTCACACCAGTCAAACCCAGCCAAACATGGATATAAAGTGTGGGTTTATCCAGGATGTTTTGGTTTTGGTTTCTATGTGTGTACATTCTCTCTCTCTCTCTCTCTCTCTCTCTCTCTCTCTCTCTCTCTCTGGTATAAAAACTATTAAGCATTTTCATTTTCTGTGATATTATTAAACATTCTAGAAATTAATTAATGTTTTATATGCAGAATGAGACCTTTTCATTAGGGACTTGAACATTATGAGGATTTTGGAATTCTGGGAGGGATCGAAAGTCTTAGAACCAATTTTGCACATATACTGAGGAGCAAGTGCATGTAATTTTTGGACTTCTAAAATATTATATAATGCTTTTAAATCTATTTCATGACATGATCAGATTGGGTTTTTACGCAGCCAGTTGAAAGGGAGAGGTTCTGTTTGCTTTTCTCTGGGTTAAAGGTGAAAAATGACTAGGGTAAAGCTAACCGTTGTACACAAGGCAAGCACTGTCTACGTCCCCTGAGGTTTGGAATTGCTGACCTTAGCCAAACGTCCTTTCTACAAGTTGGTTCTTCGAGGATATTTCTCCCTGTGGGTAAAGAGTAGAGATTTCTGCCCTTTGACAGTTAATTCCCTAAGTGTACACTTAAGAAAATACTTTCTTTCCTTCTTCCCTCTCTTCTCATCCCCTTTCTATTTCTGATTGTTTGTTTGTTTAAGTTACATCTTCCTAGCTAGGTGAGATATGCTAATTGAAATGATTTGGGTATTTTTCCAAAGAGATAGTTTAGCCCCTTCATAGCTAGATTAGCCAGTCACATTTGTTTTTCTTCCCATGCATGTCAGCCCGGTTTCTAAGTGTACAAGGTAGACTTCTAGCCCTGTCTCTGGAAACATGACTTTGGCTTTTTTTCCTTCTGTAATTCACATAGTAAGAAACCTTATGTTTCATTTTAGAACTGAAGACACACACTCATAACCAAAAGCTTTTTTTTTAAACCAAACTTACACCTAGAGGTTTCTTTGGCATATTTTCTTAGGTTTCTGTTTTTGAAAAACTACTGATCGTATTTTAGATGAGGCTTAATTTGATAAAGCTAAGATTTAAAAAATAAACAACGGTTGAAAATGAAAATCCAGCTATGGTCAAAGAAGCTGAAGGACACAGAGGGCACTCAGGAAATGTTCCCTCGCTCTGTGCCTCCTACTCAGTGGGCATTCGTCTCCTCACTCTGTGCCCCCCTACTCAGTGGGCATTCGTCTCCTCACTCTGTGCCCCCCTACTCAGTGGACAACCGTCTCCTCACTCTGTGACCTCGCCTACTCAGTGGGCACTCGTCTCCTCGATCTGTGACCCCCCCCACTCAGTGGGCACTCGTCTCCTCTCTCTGTGCCCCCTACTCAGTGTGCACTCGTCTTCTCTCTCTGTGCCCCGCCCTACTCAGTGGGCACTCGTCTCCTCTCTCTGTGCCCCCTACTCAGTGGACACTCGTCTCCTCGATCTGTGACCCCCCCCACTCAGTGGGCACTCGTCTCCTCTCTCTGTGCCCCCTACTCAGTGTGCACTCGTCTTCTCTCTCTGTGCCCCGCCCTACTCAGTGGGCACTCGTCTCCTCTCTCTGTGCCCCCTACTCAGTGGACACTCGTCTCCTCGATCTGTGACCCCGCCTACTCAGTGGGCACTCGTCTCCTCGATCTGTGACCCCTACTCAGTGTGCACTCGTCTTCTCTCTCTGTGCCCCGCCCTACTCAGTGGGCACTCGTCTCCTCTCTCTGTGCCCCCTACTCAGTGGACACTCGTCTCCTCGATCTGTGACCCCGCCTACTCAGTGGGCACTCGTCTCCTCGATCTGTGACCCCCCCACTCAGTGGGCACTCGTCTCCTCGCTCTGTGCCTCCCTACTCATTGTGCACTCGTCTCCTCTCTCTGTGCCCCCCCTACTCATTGTGCACTCGTCTCCTCTCTCTGTGACCCCCCTACTCAGTGGGCACTCGTCTCCTCTCTCTGTGCCCCCCCTACTCATTGTGCACTCGTCTCCTCACTCTGTGCCCCCCTACTCAGTGTGCACTCGTTTCCTCTCTCTGTGCCCCCCCTACTCAGTGGGCACTCGTCTCCTCTCTCTGTGGCCCCCCCTACTCAGTGGGCACTCGTCTCCTCGCACTGTGGCCCCCCCACTCAGTGGACACTCATCTCCTCTCTCTGTGCCCCCCTACTCAGTGTGCACTCGTCTCCTCGCTCTGTGCCCCCCTACTCAGTGGGCACTCGTCTCCTCGCTCTGTGACCCCCCTACTCAGTGGGCACTCGTCTCCTCGCTCTGTGACCCCCCTACTCAGTGGGCACTCGTCTCCTCGCTCTGTGACCCCCCTACTCAGTGGGCACTCGTCTCCTCGCTCTGTGCCCCCCTACTCAGTGGGCACCCGTCTCCTCGCTCTGTGCCCCCCTACTCAGTGGGCACTCGTCTCCTTGCTCTGTGACCCCCCTACTCAGTGGGCACTCGTCTCCTCGCTCTGTGCCCCCCTACTCAGTGGGCACTCGTCTCCTTGCTCTGTGACCCCCCTACTCAGTGGGCACTCGTCTCCTCGCTCTGTGCCCCCCTACTCAGTGTGCACTCGTCTCCTCGCACTGTGGCCCCCCCACTCAGTGGACACTCATCTCCTCTCTCTGTGCCCCCCTACTCAGTGTGCACTCGTCTCCTCGCTCTGTGCCCCCCTACTCAGTGGGCACTCGTCTCCTCGCTCTGTCCTCTCTTCCTGGCAGTATGGTGATGAGGGCAGGCTTGTCTTGGCTGCTGGGGTCTTTCCAGTGCCGCAGAGATGTGTTCCCTCCTGAATCACCTGAATCTTTAACACAGGAGACACTTGACCTGTGGCTCACAATTACCCTTTATCTAGTTACTTTTCTCCCCTTAACCTAGAGAAAACCAAACAAAGCTATTTTCCTTTTTCAGTTTTTCCGATTTATGAGCTTTCCCCTAAATTATCGCAAACATAAAGAGGAGAGGCTAGGTAAAGTGAGAAGAACCAATACCTCACCCTAGTGGTGCCCACAGAGGTTGTTTTGGCTTAGTTGGGGTCATACATAATACAGAAGGAAAAATAGCCATCCTTCTGGCTTTCATGTCTGTCATTCAGCCAACCCTGGGTGAGGAACTGGTCACATTCACCATGGAAGGTTCCCTAAGGAACACATAGATTATTTTTCCCTTGCAAATATTTTCTGAGTAGTGAGGTCTAACACATATTTCCATAGTGTTTCTAGGTTATGAGCTATTGTAAGTAGTCTCAAGATGATGTGTGTACATTAGAATACTATCTCAACTTCTATTAGGGACTTCACTATATGAGGATTTATGTGCCTTAAGGGAGCCTATTTCCCACAGATGCAGAGGAAAATGCATATGTTCTGTGGATTTGTAAATATTATGTAATAGTTCTCAAGCTGTGTCATGATACAGTTGCTAATTAACCAGTCAAAAACAAGGGCTTTTATTTCCTCTGCGTTCAAGGGTGAATAGTAACCAGGAGAAAGGAAATGATTATAAACCTGCTTACAGGTTTATAATCTGGGTGAATCTGGGGATTTACCCAGAGTTTAAATGCTTTGTTGAGTTTAGCCAGACATGTTTGCTTGACCCAAGTCTTGACTGCCTTGGTCCTGGGAACAGTGGATTACGTGTGTGTGTGTGTGTGTGTGTGTGTGTTCCCTATAGCATCCCATCTTTTCTCTTTATTTCTAGTTTTTGAGCTTTCAATGTTACCTAAAATATTCATGAAAAGAAATGTGTGGTTGGGGGAAGCCAGTCTTTCTTCGTGCGGTGATTTTGGCTGAGACCAATCTTTCATTGTTGTCTGAAGGTTTGTTGGCGTTGTTTGCTTCGGATTTTTGAAACAAGATTTCAGCCTATCATGCAGGCTGGCCTTGAACTTGTGACAGTCCTCTTGCCTCAAGCGTCCGGGTCCTGGGATTACAGATGTGAGCCACCACTGGCTGACATTCTTTACCCAGAAGGAAAATACAGTGTCATTCTGTACCCCTGGGTCTCCCATCTGCCATTCAGCCAAAACAGATTTTAAAAAAATGTAACTACACACAGCGTGCCTGAGGCCTGGTAAACACGGAGGCCTTCCATTCATCTCTGTACAAGCACCTTTCCCAGGGTACTTTCTGGGAAATCTGAGTAGTCCAGGGTCATAGGCTCCATGCTGCTGACCCACTCCTCCCCATAACAGGTGGGGGTCTCCATAGGCTAGGGTGGCCCTAGAAGGGGCCCTCATCTGAGGAGTGTGCCTTGTATTGTCGTGGCTCATAATCTGTTTTCCTGATCAGGTTTCATTTCTAATTAACCAATCAAAAGCAAAAAGTTAAAGGATAGAAAGTAACTAGGGAAAAGGTAGTTGTCATGTAAAGGGGAAGCAACTCCTTTCTTCCCAAAGGACCTCCTTGCTCTGTTTTAAGGAGGTTCTCAACAATTTACCAAGGGTCAACTTGTTCACAAATATATTCTCAGTTTTTCCTCTGTTTTATTCTTTTGTTCTTTCTCATTTTTAATTTTTAATGGGAAATTATCTTTCTAGCTTATTGAGTCTTTTCTTTTTTCCCTTTTTCTTTCTTTCTTTCTTTTTTTTTAAAGACAAGGACTCAGTAGCCCTGGCTGGACTCCAGCCTACAGAGATCCACTAGCTTTTGTCTCCCAAGTGCTGAGATTAAAGGTGAGAGCCACCATGATAGGTAGAGTAGCCTACCGAACTACTATTTGAAGAATTCTCTCTCCTCAAAACTATTATAAATCCTTAACTACTGTCTTAGCCAAATTTCTTTCTATTCCAGTCAAAGTGCAGGGCCTCCGAAGAAGGTACTACTACAACTTTCCCAGAGTACCGCCTTTCACATCTCTAAAACTCCCACCCTGTGGAAGAGACTGCATATTTTACCTGAGCTACAGACACACACACACACACACACACAAGCACAGCTGAAAAGAATGTTTCTTGAACTCAAAACCTAACCTTGTCTGTTTGACCTGTTTTATTTTCTTATTTGTTAATTTCTTTTTGAAAAATTGCACAGATTTGATTTATTGCACTTTAGATGGTTCCTACTTGTTTTGTTTTTGATTTTGTTTGTTCGCTTTTGTTTTTAATAATTCCAAAGGAGGGAAGGGCTTGCATAGCAAAGCAGACCACGGGTCTTGTGTCTTCCAAACAGTCATTCTCCTGCCTGAGAGAGACACGTAGATACCCCTCATCTGGCCCAATCAAGCCTGTTATTGGTAGTCATTTTTCTTCTGTTTGTGAGTTTTCAAAATGAACAAAAACGTGTACAAAAGAGAAGGAGATGGTTACCATGTGAACCCCCAGCCATCTCCTCAGTGGCCCCCAGGAGAAGGAAATTCAGAAGGAGACGGTTCAGCTGTGGGGTCCATACACCCATTACCTCCATACAAACCATTCACCCATAGAGAGAAAACAGTGTTCTGAACACACGGTTGAGCCCCCAGTGAGGGTGTGCTCTCCCAGTGAGGGAGGGTGTGAGCTCCCAGTGAGGGTGTGAGCTCCCAGTGAGGGTGTGAGCTCCCAGTGAAGGTGTGATCTCCCAGTGAGGGAGGGTGTGAGCTCCCAGTGAAGGTGTGAGCTCCCAGTGAAGGTGTGAGCTCCCAGTGAAGGTGTGAGCTCCCAGTGAGGGTGTGATCTCCCAGTGAGGGAGGGTGTGAGCTCCCAGTGAAGGTGTGAGCTCCCAGTGAGGGTGTGAGCTCCCAGCGAGGGTGTGAGCTCCCAGTGAGGGTGTGAGCTGTTTCTTTTGTCACCATAATCAAGCAGTACACTGTGAGCAGTGCATATGTAATGGTTTACTGTAAGTAGTTTGGGAATGAAGATTTGTATGGAGTGTGTGAGAGTACTGTTGTGGTTTATCTGCCAGACTTGAATGTGTGAGGGTTTTGTTAGCCTGGGGCCGTGGTTTCCCAGAAGCAATTCTACCTAGATACTGAAGGACAAGTCCTCAGCCTTTTGGACTTCTCAGTATTATGCAATGTCTCAGACTCTGTTTATTCCATTTCCTATTAATAAGTCATAAACTTCCCATAAGCCGTTAATGGGAGGTTTTGTTTAACTGGGTGAAAGGTAATTATCGCTCACAAGGGCAAGTATCTACTGTAGTCCGTGGTCTTTGTCTAGTTGATCTAGCACCTCTTCTGTGACAGTTTGGTTTTTCCACACAAGAAGGAAGATTCTGCCCAGAATACATAGATTTCTAAGCAAAACTGGTTGGAGCTTGCTGCTGTCTTCCTTGCAGCTGACAGCCCATGGTTTTCTAGGTTTCCCTCCTCTACCATCCTAATCCACTTGGCAAATTCTCTCTTTCCCTTGTGACACACTCTCCTGAATGGGATCACTGAGTCTTCCTGCATCTTGAAAGGAGACAGACCTGGAGGATGCACCCTTGACTTGAGTTCCTGTTCCTCTGGGACAGTTACCCTCCTGTGGGTTTAGCTGTATTTTCTATAGCTGCTCCCTCAGATACTGAATCTGGGTAAAGACATCTACTGTAGGCCTCGCTCAACATTTCTTTGCCCCTGCTTTCCCCTCCTAAATTAATTAGGGTGGAATTTGGTTTCCACAGACAGAATGCTTTCAAAGATAGTGAATTAAACAAAGACTAGTGACTGCTCTCACAGCAGTCCAGAGTAGCCAGCTGCTCCACAGCCCTCAGTGTCTGTCCTGCTGTCTTTCATACATCCCTTCTACCTCTGGGTACACAAAGAGTACTTCTGTACAGCCATCTCACCTGTGTTCTTACCAGGAGTAGGAAGGAAAGAAAAGTAGGAAATCACGCCCACTGTTTTCCAGAAATCTTCCTTTATGTTTCACATATCAAGAGAACTTAGTGGCTTGGGCAGACTGTACTGCAAAGCATGCTGGGAAGTGTAGTTTTTGTTTTGGGCTACCATGAATCTAGCTAAGAAGCAGGTGTTAGAAGAAGTTGAGGGAAAACGGATGTTTGAAATAACTAGCAGCCCTGCCATGTGTCCTAGACAGACTCTCCTTTATCTTTTTTGTTTTTCAAGCATGAGAAATTGAAGGAAAATTTGTCCCTTCAAAACTTCTGTGCTGCCTGCCTTCTTTGTACCTTTACTGCCACAATCAGATCATAAGTTTTACAGGGCAGTTGCAAATACCTATCAGGTAACTCTGTACTTACAATATCATGTATAATACATTTAGAACTGGTTACTAACTTTTCATGATCAAGGTTAGAGTGCAGTGGGGGGAAATAATATTGCTTTTAAAGTGAATTTATTTTATCAGCCCAGCGCTTAATTGACAGACATTTTATTTCTTGAAACAAATAGTGAAAATTCTGTGATAAGAATCTGTATTTTTTTTAATCCACCATAACTTTCAGTGGTTTGTTAATAAATAATAGGGTAGAAATTTAATTTTGACTAATTTGATTTATGGAATTCTTTTCTCTTTTAGTCCAACTGTAATCACAGAAGTAAGGAAAGGACTCCAGAAAGCTGGATCGGACAACACGGTTAGAGCCATTGTGTTCTGTGGAGCAAATGACAACTTCTGTGCAGGTAACTAAGCGTCTAGATCTTTCCCTTTACCTCTAGAACTATACCCAGACTACACAAAGCAGTCCATTGACTGTCCCTATGGGTAATGAATAGGGGACACTGGAGTGGAGGTGAAAAGCATCATGGGTAATGGGGCATATCTGTCCCAAGAGAGACCTAGACAGGACTGGGCCTTTGAAGAACATTTGTTCTAGCCTTGATGGCCAATAGCTGCTGCCTGCCAGAAACTTGCCGATGTGTGTCTGCTCTACCCATGTCCCTTCTATTCTGTGCGAGCTTGGGCCAGTCTCTGACACCCTTACCTCATTGTCTCTGCCTGTAGAGTAGGATCCATAATTTCTAGCTGAAGGAAGCTGTGTGAGAATAAATGAGATGCCTTAGTTGAGTATCCCTGTACAGTGTCTGTACTCAGAACACATTCAGGAAGCGTGACTGTTCATTCACAGAGTCTTAAAATGAAGCCCGTTTTCCTTGGGACAGCCCCTCCCCCAGTGACCATGGCACTGTTTCTCTGGGTCTGCACAACAATGCACAGCACAAATATCTGAAGTGATGACTCATCTCTTTCTTTCCCTGCCCCAAGAATGAATGTATTGCCCCCTTTGACGGAAGCCACATGGGAATGAGGGCCCAATACCAGAGGTCTTCAGTGTTTGTAAATGGTAGCCTGAGAGTACATCGGTTCTGGTCAGGATAAAAAACAATATAAAAACACTGGCATAGAATCACTGCTTACCTTGCCTGCTCAGCACTGTAGAGATTATTCACTAACCAAAAACAAGACAATATGTTTTTATACACATTTTAATGCTCAGCAAGTCTAGATGGGGACGACTGAGGAAGAGGCAGATTAAACTGATGCGCCAAGTTTAAACCAGACATGAACTGGAGTCCTCACTTGAATCTGTGACTTGAGGCCTGAAAGAAGGTCAGAATCATAAGGAGTATGGTTTTCTGCGTGATGATAGGTGACAACTGGAACATGATACAAGTTCATGGGCTGAAAACTGTTGCTTTAAGGAAGTTATCAGAATTGACCCAGTTTGATTAGCAGACATGTGCAGAACCGTGCACCTCCAAATAAGGCACAGTACCCCCTTCTTAATCACATCAGCATAGTTACAAAAATTGGTTGGGGACTGGAGCATAAAATTTTAGAGTACAGTGTTATAAAATATAAAGAAGTGCACGTGTAGGGTGCTGGGGTACCTGGCAGACCCATGCCTAGGTGTTCCCTTGAGAAATCACGCCATGGGACAGACCTGGTATAAGGAGCATTGCTGGGGAAAGGCAGAGAAGTGTGGACCTAAAGAAGGGATACAGGCAAGACAGTCATACACATCAAATACGATTAAAATTAAAGAAGAGAGAGAAAGCAAAACCCGTGCGTTTGAGTGTAGTGGTCTCTCCTGTGGCCTCAGCACTTAGAAGGCTAAGGGAGGAGTGTCATGAGTTTGAGATCAGCCTGGGCTATATAATGAGTTTAGGAAAGTTCAGGTTACATAATGAAGACAGCCTCAAAAGAAGAGAGCCAGAAGGGGAGGAGAAGGGCCACAAAATAACATCTGTCAGGAGTCATTGCAATCACAGACTCTAGACTGTGCTGTACTATAGCCACCTATACCGGGCCTGCACAAGACGGGTCCTATCCTTAGACAGTTGTGGGTGGAGGAGGGGCTTGGCTCTGCTTTCCCTGATGAGCTGTTGACCACTGGTAAATGCTGGGAGGAGGGTAGTCGTTGTCTTCCGTTGTGTACTGCTAGCCACCAGCCTCTAGTGGATAATCCCAAGTCCATGGTAACGCGGATGGCTCTGGCTAAACTCAATGGAAGCAAAACACAAAGGCATGAATGTGGGAAAGGGATTTTGTGGAGAATCGGTGTTGGCAGGGGTGGTCAAGATGTAAGAGAGGGTGAGAGTGTATGAAACTGTCAAACAACAAATTTAATTCATATTTTTAAAAAGTTGAAAGACAAACAGGTAACATCAAAGATACTAGAAATATGAATTAGGAAAAAATAGATTTACTGAAAGTGACTCAAAGAGAAGCAAACCCCAAGCAGCTGTGTAACTGTTAAAGAAAGGGAATCAGAACCGTGTGTGGTGGCCTAGGCCTGTGATCTCAGCTCAGGATATGGAGGACCCCTGAATGATACGATGAGTTTCCCACAGCCTGAGCTACATAGCAATACCCTAATAAATCAAAAATAAAATAAAATAAATTGGTAATCAAAAACTCACAAAATAAATTCTAGACCCAGGTAGCATCATTGGCAAACTCTGCTACAAGTTAAAAAATACTGCTCCAGGGATGGTGAGATGGCTCAGCAGTTAAGAGCACCGACTGCTCTTCCAAAAGTCCTGAGTTCAAATCCTAGCAACCACATAGTGGCTTACAACCATCTAGAATAAGATCTGACGCCCTCTTCTGGAGTGTCTGAAAACAGAATGTACTTACATATAATAAATAAATAAATCTTAAAAAAAAAAGATAAAAATAAAAAAAATACTGCTCCAACTTGACCAGAAAATTCTAGGAAGAGGAGAGACAGGGCCTGGAACCTTCTCTTGATTAGTGTCCTGAGGCTGTTGTAACAAGTTTTCATAAGCTATTATATCCTCTATTTAATTTAATGGCTGCGTCTCAACCAATCAGTTAATAACTCAGAACTTTAAATTTCTTACTGGAAATGCAGAGGACCATGCTACGTAAGCCAGTTGGTAAGACACCTAAAGGACATGGGGTGTGGGACCGTGTGGTTCATGGCCTGACGTATTCATGTGATGCAGGTGATGGGAAAGGGATGAAGCAGGTAATAAGTTGAACGCAATTTTTTTTTAATTTATACTTTTTTCAGTCCCGGAGACCAAACCCAGGGCCTTGTGCACTCGGCCCTTGCACTATACGGTCAGCCCTTAAATAATTCACTTTTAAATTTATACCAAGCTTACTGATGTCAAAGAATAGATGATACCCTATGGAAACACTATATGAATTGCGTATTCTGTCATGTAAAGACAAAAAATAAGGCTTTACAGTATGTTCTCCTAGTTAGAAGTGCACACTGAACTTCAAGTTAGTCAAGATAGGTATTGAGACAAAACGTGTAAATTGCATGTGCAGACCACAAGTCCATTTACATATTCGTGGGAGGACTAAGAGCTCACCAAAGTCTTAAACTTTGTATCTGTGTGATGATATTTAGCTGGTCCTTCGTGGTTGCTGTTGGAGAGGTTTTACATTTTTATAATTCCCCCATCATTTTTATAATCCAGAAAGACAAGCCATGTTAATTTTCTTACTCATAAGAGATCTATCAGGGACTGGGGAGATGGCTCAGTGGTTAAGAGCACTGGATGATCTTGCAAAAGACCGAGATTTGATTCCCACTCCCACTGAGGTAGGATGGCGTCCACTCACAACCAGTTCCAGGAAATCCAGCGCCCTCTTCTGGCCTCTACAGGTACTGCAGGCATGTGTGCTCAGCTTGCAGACAAAATCCCCATACCTATAAAACAAAAATAAATAAATCATTTTAAAAATGCTTTCAGGAAATCTTCCAATACTAAACTGGTTACAGACATAACTCATAGGTAGTTTGATTTTACTGTGGCATCTTACACTGCAATAGTTTGTGCTCTTAGTGAAGAAAGGGTGACATTCCTATTTTTTTAAAGATTTATTTATTTAATGTATTTGAGTACACCGTTGCTCTCTTCAGACACACCAGAAGAGGGCATCAGAACCCATTACAGATGGTTGTGAGCCACCATGTGGTTGCTGGGAATTGAACTTAGGACCTCTGAAAGAGCAGTCAGTGCCCTTAACCACTGAGCCATCTCTCCAGCCCAACATTCTTCTAAAATAGGTTGGTGAACAGCAAGAGGCACTGATTCTCAAAATGATAGACTTAGGAAAGAACCTAGTTCTTTTTCTGAGCTTTTAAATGTCCTCAAACTTAAGAGCTTCTCTCTACAAAATGGAAACACAGGATTTTTCTCTCATTTCCTTCTACTTATAGTCCGAGAATAAAAGCACCTCTCAGTCCCAAGGCATCTGAGGTTCTAAAACTGACTGAGTCTCCTTGTGTTAGTGACCAAGGTTTGGTCCTTCTGAACCGTCCCCTTGTCCCCGTGTCTTTAGGTGCTGATATCCATGGCTTTAAATCTTCCCTGGGCCTCCAATTGGGAAGCTTGGTAGATGAAATACAGCGATACCAGAAGCCTGTGGTGGCTGCCATCCAAGGCGTGGCTCTTGGAGGAGGATTAGAGCTGGCCTTGGGCTGTCACTACCGGATTGCCAATGCAAAGGTAAGAGGCTCCAGGGGTACAGTTAGGGTGGGCCTTGTCTTCAGTGCCAGCTCTAAGTGTGGCCTCTGTCTGGGGCTGATGGCTTCAAACAACTGACTTGCTGCTGACAGTCCTGTGCATCTTGAGAGCTGGTGATCAGTTGTTTGGTCCCTGAACCCTTTTCACAGTGTTCCCTGGGCCTTAGGTTCCAATCCAACTCTGCATTTTGATTGGTTGTGATTTTCTATAATAGTCTTAAGTTGTTAGAAAGAGACACTTCCTCGGTGAGGAAGTGAGGACTACACTTGTCTGTGGGGATTAGGACAAATATTTGCAATGTAGTTAGTGATTGTGCTCTTTAGTAAAGTGGTGATTGTGGGTTCCTCTCCAAGATCTATGACCTCACTAGCCATGTAGTTGGCAAAATTTCCACTTCCAGGAACGATTTCCCTTTTGTTGAGCAGGTCTTATCCAATTAGAGAGCTGTGGTTACCATGAAGGTGTGGGTGCTGACACTGCATGCATGTTGCTTGTTTGGTCCCTGGGCATTCTAGCTAGCTTAGATGGTTGGTTGCTTCCCTCCTTTAGAAGCTTTCAAAGGCTTCCAAAGCCTCAGGGAGGCTTTTAGAGGCTTTCAGGTCAATTCCAGTTCCACAGCCCTGTTTCTGAAGTGCATAGGTCCTTAGCAACAGGGACTTCCTATCCATCTCTGGGAGACAACCAAAGGCAAATAGCAAGATTTGATAGTGTGTTGGGAGCCTCTTGAGCAATCATGACCAACAGCTCAAACGGACTTCTCGTGTCTGGTGTTGGGTTTATGACTCTTGTGGGTAGCTTTGTCAGCCCCGATGGGAAAGTGTCATTTAAAACATATATGTATGCACAGATACAGATTCAGGTGTGTTATATGTAATCTTAGGTAGATAGGTAATAGTTTGATACCTTATGACTCTTTCATCCATCTTGACAGTTTCTCCTCTCCCCTCTTCCTTCTATTTTTTTTAACCTCCTTTCCCTTTCCTAATTAAAACTTCCCCCACTTTTACTGTTTCCCCCTGAGAATTACTTCTACCCTGGGTTCCCTTCTTTATTGAAAACTATGAAACACTTCATGAATATGTGCACCATCCTTGGCGGCTACCACGCCAGTCATCTGTGTATTGTCCCAGGTTGAGTGTTGCATGCCCAGCTGAGCACCTGCCTTTGGTTATACTCATTTGGCAGGCATCACATGTGTTTCATCGTGGCTTACATTCTCATCCCCAACGGCTAATGATTCTGAACATCATTTGCCACTTGTGTGCTTTCTTTGGGGTGTTGTTTAGTCAGATAATCAGCCCATTATTAGTCGGGTGTCCTTTTATTGTTAAGTTGTGACTATTCTTTGTAGTGTGGAGACGGGAGAAGCTCTGTATCATTCTTTCCACTCCTCTAGGTTTTGTCTTCACATTCTGACCCTTGAAGGAACCCTGAGAGCTGTAGAGGCTACTTTGTTATCTGTGGCCAGTCAGTACGGAGTCAAAGGGGAAAATTGTGCCCAAGCAAGACTGTGTGGAAAGACACCAGTTAAAGGAGACAGCGGACACTGATCTCAGTGAAACTGTTTCTTATGCGGGGATCCCATGAGCACACTTGCCTAACACTTCATTGTCTCCTTACGGTGGCCTTTCTGCCTTTAATGTTTTGTAGGTTCGTGTTGGCTTGCCAGAAGTCACACTGGGGATTCTTCCTGGTGGAAGAGGAACCCAGCTTCTTCCCAGGGTTGTTGGAGTTCCTATTGCTCTTGACTTAATTACCTCAGGTCAGTGGAAACCCGGCTATGATTTGGATCAATGTGGAGAACTAGACCAACATTTAGAAAATCTTATCTTGGTCACTTACTACTCATGTGGGTTCTTTTTTTAAAAGATTTATTTATTTATGTATTTATGTATGTATGCATGTATGTATTTATTTATTATATGTAAGTACACTGTACCTGTCTTCAGACACTCCAGAAGAGGGAGTCAGATCTCATTAAAGATGGTTGTAAGTCACCATGTGGGTGTTGGGATTTGAACTCAGGACCTTCAGAAGAGCAGTGGTTGCTCTTAACCACTGAGTCATTTCTCCAGCCCCTCCCCATGTGATTTCTAAAGAGGCTACTTTAACTTCTTTGACGCCAAATTTTGTCATCTGTAAAATAGAAACAATAACTTTCCTAAACACTTCCCAAATATTTCCAGGAGGAGCCTGTGTGAGACGAGAAAGGGCTCATTGACTTGGGGTCACATCATGTTTATCTTTTTTATCTATAGGCTACATGTTCATATAGGAACCATAATAGTCAGAGCTGGTTTAGAAAGGTCTGGGGCCATGGGTATAGCTTAGTCGGTAGAGTGCTTGCCCAGCTTGCATGAAACCTGGGTTTGTTCCTTGGCATAAAACCAGGTATTTATTCCAAACAAGCGTGGTAAATCGTGAGCTTGTGAGCCAGCTATCGTGTGCACAGTGTCAGTTCCCATCAAAGGGCGATATAGATTGTGTGCTGTGCTTAGACCCTTCTTAGAGTTCCCTATTCATTAGTTGCAGCTTGATATTGCTGCTTTCTAAGTAAGATTAAGATGAGGCTCCCACTTGCAGATGGCATCCTAGTGACCAAGCAGATGACACAGCAAAGGTTTAAATTCTGTTACTCTAGCAAAAGGCTGTGCTAACGTGTAATGAATTTCTCATCATTTTAAAATTATCTCATTCAGAAACCTTTCTTAGGTTCCCAGTTTTAATTTCCAGTACAGTAAATATTGGCAGATAAAACCTATGTAAATAGTAGCTCTTTAATTTCTAAGAATATAAATGGGTGATTTTTTTAAAAATATTAGAGACCTATATGCTCTGATTAAAAAACTGACAGAAAAACAATATGCACATGGGCCAACATAGAAACCAACAGTTAACAGGTTACCAATTGTTTAATGATGAGTATATATTTTTTTTTTTGGTTTTTCGAGACAGGGTTTCTCTGTGTAGCCTTGGCTGTCCTGGAACTCACTTTGTAGACCAGGCTGGCCTCGAACTCAGAAATCCTCCTGCCTATGCCTCCCAAGTGCTGGGATTAAAGGCGTGCGCCACCACCGCCCGGCTGATGAGTATATTTTAAAGAACGAGAAGTACTTGAAGTAATTTCAATTGCTTCAGAGAATGCTTGAAATTCAGAGTTCTACAGAAATTCAATGCATGTGAGGCAGGTTATTCAGCAAAAGACAAAATAGAAATAGAATCATAGAATATATAAGTGGGTTCTAAGTTTGCAAACCCAAAGTTTTACAGAGTTATTTAAACCACTGAGGAAATTGAAGAAACTCGTCAGGAAGCTAAGAGTTCCCCAGAGAAAAATCAGGAAGAAAAACAACTTAAACAAAGAGGAGGGAAGGGAACTTGGCTTGGGCTTTGCCCACAGTGTGACTCATGGGATGCCGCTGCCCTTGCCACTGCACTGACTTACGTGCTGCCGCCATTCTAGCTTTGTGAGAAAAGAATCAGAAACTCTGAGATACACAGGTTTTGACTTGTGTAGCAAAGGCCCTGTGAATCAGGGGAGACACTGGCACAGGAATCACACGCCTGTCTTCTTGAGTAGATGTTGTGATCTGGTGGCTGGATTTGGAGGTTGGCTTTAAAATGATAGCTCAGAGATGTTCCATAAAGACCTTGAAATTTTAAGCTTTGAAAAAAATCTTGAAGAAATTTGGAAAGAAACTTAGCAGTGTCAAATGTGTGGGAGGTGCTCTCGGTCGCTCTGGGGTCCCCTCACCCGCCACGCTTATCTTCCAGTGCTTTTGGCATACAGCCTGCTAGACAGAGGTCCAGTCTACACTGTGTGTCGCCCAAGAAAGAATGAGTCTCAGCCTGGCTGAGGCTTTGGCTTGAGCGTGCATCGCCTCCTTGTGTTTACTTGTTAGTAGTTCGGACCAGAACTGGGCCATCATTAAGGCGTTATTAACCAAAAACACAGCCATGATATTCTTTCTGTGAGACTCAAGAGCTTGGCAACAGCCAGCCCCTCCATGGGCAGCTCACATTCCCCACCACGTTATCCCAGAGCTCCTTGTAGTGCCCAGATTTCATTTCCCAAGCCTTGGTCTTTTTTGCCCTGCCTAAGCAAGTTCACTTATGCTCACCCAAGTGTCTTTATACAGAGGACACTCGCCACCGCGCGCCCCTCCCCCCCCCCGCCCCCTCACCTGATGAGATGGTTTGGAAGGTTGTTGATGAAGCAGTTACCGAGGAACCCTCAGCAGAGTGCTGAGTCCACCAAGTTCGGGATTAGGGCCTTTACTTCCCTGCCAGGGCATCGAAGGAGCAGTTGTTTAATGGTGTCTACTTCCTTCGAAACCTTCATAGGAAGCAGACTTGCAAAGCTTGCCCAATCTATAATCTAGGTCAGAGTCAAGGTGCTCGGTAACCAGAAAGGGATAAAACTCTGTCTGATTTCACCTATGTGATTCTCACTTTACTTTGTGGAATGCCAGCTTAATCCATGTGGGTTCTCCTGTTCAGCCCACTAGGTTTGTGTTTGGGGACAGTTCCGGCTTGCAGTAGGTACAATGTAGATATCCCTGCCATTCTGTTGCTTACCTCTTCTACTACAGCCCCAAACCCTCCCTTTCTGTTACCTGTTGCCAGGTAACTGTGGGGTGGGAAAAACCTGGCTGTAGCCAGGTGACCGTGGGGGTGGAGTCCAGCCAGAACACTAAGGGCCTGGCCTTACGTGACTGATGGCCACAGGATTATGGAGTTGGGGAGTCAGGAGTATGGAGTTGGTGTCAGGAGCCTGAGTATCTGGGAGCATGGCTCACGTTCCGTCCCTTGTAGAATATTCTACTGGGCCTCTGGAGTGAGCCTTGCTCAACCAGGCCACAGACTGCCTTTCACAGTCCAACATCTCCCTCTTCTACTTTTTTTAAAAAAGAGAGAGGTCACAGGAATGACTGCCATTTGTAGTGAAAATTTTGGGTGGGGTAGAAGTATCAGAAGATAACACATAGGTCAGAGGAGTCACACAGCTAAGCCAGAGTGGGAAGGAGGGTTGAGGGGGGGAAAGCAAGGGATGGTCGAATCAATGGGTAGTACAGTTTGAGGGTAATAACATCAGTTTTAAACAGCAATTAATCAATCTAGATAGACATTATGTCTTCCTCACTATCACGTGATTTTCCCCAAGTTCAACAGCCATTTGGCTTTGGCAAGAGAGTTCATTTGTAGCTGGAAGGTCCCAAGTCTATCCTCTGTGGGGTTTAGTGCATGTCTTTGGATCTCAGCGTGTGTCTCAGGAGTCTTCAGTCAGCTGAGGTGTCTGGAGGAAGGCAGCTCTGTTGTCTCATGTGGGTCCCAGGAGGTGGCGCTGTCTCTGCTGGATCTGTGGCAGCGGGCAAGGTGTAGGGATAAACCTGTAGAGTAACGACAACAGAGGAGCAGAACCCCAACAGGGGGATGTCTGCATAGGATGGTTGGTGAATGTTGTGCCTGTAATAGTCCTGGAAGGCATCTTTAACTCTGCTTTGGGTGGCTGAGGAAGGAAATGTTATGTTAATTGTGTATCTAGGATAGGCAGTAGCAGATTGTCTGTAAAAGAGAACAAGTTGTTAATCAGCATAGTTAATTCGACCTGTGGAAGCATATTAGGTGGCTTTTGGGCCTTAAAAGAAAGGATCTAAAGAGACCACGTGTCTTTTACTGAATCCTCAGAATTACTATTGTAATCATAATTTCTTCCATTTATCAGAGATGAAATTGGAGTCCTTGCACAGTTCCCTGTGGTTTCTCTAATAGTAAGAATTAGAGTCACTGTTTGAATTCAAGTTCTGTGGCTATATTTGTAGTGGTGTTCAACCACACAGTCCAGCCTGAGCATGGTGATTCACACCTTTTAGTCCCAGCACTCAGGAGTCAGAGACAAGTGGATCTCTGAGTTTGAGACCAGCCTGGTCTATGTGTGGAGTTCTTGGGCAGAGCTATGTAGTGAGACCCTGTCTCAAAAACAAATTATCAAGTACAGGTTGGTCTTAGGCATTTCACCAGTTCACATCTCCAGGAACGGCAACCTTCCCCACTCGACAGAGCGATGATGCCCCAGTGTGTCCTCACACTGTTATTTGATTTGTTTTATTTCCTTTTGCTCCAGGAAGATATATTTCAGCAGATGAAGCACTCAAACTTGGAATTCTGGATGTAGTTGTGAAGTCAGACCCAGTTGAAGAAGCCATCAAATTTGCTCAGAAAATTATAGGTAAACAATAATAGAAAATAGCGCAAGACTAGGACTAAGCTAAAGGTGCATTCTAATAAGGAACCCCTTAAGTAGCAGACTGGGCATCCTTGTGGTAGAATGTAGACAAGCTTTGATCTGGCGTAAACTCCACAGTATACTGTATCAGCTAATGAAAACAATGTTATTTTAAGGGGTGTTTTGTCAATGGTGTAACAAAACAAGGGGATGGGTGGGAGAGAAGGTAAATATACTGAGAGTGGGTATGCATTACTGCTGTGTATGTCTGAAGTTTCCAGAAGCATTCACAGGCAATGAAATGACTCTTTCTGGAGTGGAACTATACATTTGCCGAAGTTCAAAGGTTTTGTTTCTGCCGTGCTTTGGGGATTTTATACCCTAGGAGTGTTTTTTGTTTGTTTGTTTGTTTTTCGGCTTGAAAAGTAGAATTAAAGTTGAAACAGGGGAACAAATATGTAGCTGGTCAGGATCTGCAAGACTCTCAGAGACAGCATGACCTCTGTCTTGGGATGCCCCATTCCTTCAAGCGTGCCTTTAGCACTATCTACTACAAAAATCAGTTCACTGATTTTTGTTTTTTGTTGTTTTACTTCAAGCTGTGCCTTTAAAGCTAGAAAAAAATTGAAACTGTAGCTGAAGACATAACTAGGAGCTGAGTGCAAAGCCAGAGTTCAGTTCCCGCTAGCCTTCCTGCGAGAAAATCACAAAAGAAGCCTAAGGGTTTGATAACCTCTGCGGGAAAGTTTATGGCGGCTGCAGCTCTAACTGAGCAGGGAGAAGCTCAAATTGCCTCAGAAAATACCATGAGGATTGTCGGGCTCCAGGCAGCATGGAGTGTGTGCCAGTCTCCACTTAGTGACACGGAAGGCTCGGGGTCACTCCAAGGCATGCCCCTGGCAGGGACCATTTTTTGAAATCTTTTTTAAGGTCCGACTAGTTGAAGTTTCGGTGTGACAGTGGCACTCACACTACAAAGAGGAAGTACTGATGGGAAAACACTGTTGCCTTCTAAATAGGAGTCAGCAAGACTTGCCCGCGTGGAGGCGTCCTGCCCGCGTGGAGGCGCCCTCCCTGCGGCGCTCTGCCTCCCAGGCAGAGTGGGTCTGTGTCTCTGTGCTCCAGGGAGAGCTACTTGGCTTGTGGGTACTGACCTGGCTTGTGGGCACCGACTTGCGCAATTTGCTTGCAGAAGTCACTATTGACTTCTGTTTGTAGCAGGTGTGTTCCCAGGGGAAGTTCTGTCCTGCCCTGGTTTCCCTGAATTCTGTTTTGAGAGTTGAGTACTTCAAACAGAAGATAAGGACCAAGGTCTACTACACTTACACTATGGTCTAGGGTGTTTATTGCTTTTGGCTTTTAAAGTTAATTCTAAACATTAAACTCCAAAGTTTATAAAACAAAATGATGCGGGTCTCAGCACATTACAGTTTGTCCACTTGGTGGCACCCCAACATTGAGCCAATGTCTGCTTTAAAACTTAAGTTGCATAAGGTTCTGGCTGGGGCAGTTATTTGTGTTGGTTTTAAAACTTTGTTGAGAAGAGTGGATGGAGGTGTTTAAACTTGCTTGTGGTGAGCAAATGTTTCACCAGTGAGGCTCTGCCTGAGTGATAAGTGTTGTGTTACATATATACATATACATATATATACATATACATATATACACATACATATACATATATACATATATACATATACATATATACATATATATGTATATATGTATATATGTATATGTATATATATATATATATATAGAGAGAGAGAGAGAGAGAGAGACAGACAGACAGAGACAGAGACAGAGAGACAGAGAAGCCAAGGATAGGTTTGATAGAAGCCCAGAATGGTGAGGTGAGGGGGGTGCCTCTGTGGGCCCATGCTGAGACATCCCCTCCCCCAGAGGCACCAGCCACACAACAACAGGTATAGTGTAGAACAGAGTTTATTTAGGGCATAGGAAGGGGAGTTGAGAAGGGAGTAGAGACAGAGAAAGGGAGACGGAGAGAGAGAGGGAGAGGAAGAGAGAGAGAGAGGGAGAGAGGGAGAGAGGGAGAGAGGCTAGCTAGGAAAACATGGAGAGGGGGAGGGGAAGGGGGAAAAGAGGGTGAAGATACAGAGAGAGGGAGGGAGGGAGAGAAAGGGGGGCAAACAGCCCCTTTTATAATAAACCAGGCATTGGCTGTTGCCAGGTAACTGTGGGGTGGAGCCTAGAAGGAATGCTAACAGTAAGTACTTGCAGAGTGAAACCGTGGGCTTGATTCTAATTCCAAGAAGAAAAAAAAAACCCACAAAATTTTACATATATTTTACATATATACTACCTATAGCTAGTTAGAATCCGTAAAAGCAGTTATAAAAACCATAAGGAGATAATGGTAAATGAAAAACCATTTCACAAGACTTACTATGCGGTTTTTGCTTTCATTGTGGTGTTGTGTGGTTTTGTTTGTTTGCTTGCTTGTTGGCTGTGTGGGGAGTCTCACTGGGAGCCAAACCCTGGGCTTTGCACATGTGTGACAGATATCGTCAGCCCTTGCTTTATTTTTTTTCTAGCTTAGGTTATGTTAGTTTTTCCAAATATTTTTAATTTTTAATACATTCAACTTCATGCATTTCTTCATTGTGTAGATCTTAACTGCCTTTATTTACAGTTCTCTTTGAGTGCAGCATTTGGTGAGTGTGAGTAATAGTTTACAGTTTGTGATCACCACCAGAGAGTACTGGGAGATAGACTTTTCTTCTCAAAAAGTTTTGGCTTCTTCTGGTAGGTGCCATTCAGCTGAGACTTACCAACTTCCAAGACTTTCTTCAAGACTTAACAACTTCAGACTTAAATTTCTGGCTTTAGAATTTCATGTCCATGTAGCGTGGGACTCTGTAAGGCTTCTTTCACTTCTCATGTTTTTGAGAGTGTTCTGTATTGTCCCATGTAGTAACCACTGACTACTCTCCTACTCTCCATTCCTGAAAAGTGTTCCATAGTGTGACTGAATCATGGTTTCTTTAGCTGGTGGACAATTAGTTCTCACCACTCTGGATCCTCACTGGTCTTTGAGGACATGAATTTTACACACACACACACACACACACAGGCACTAGGGTGTATGTGCCCACATGTACACACACAATAATACTAAAATAAAATAATTGAAAATATTCTTCTTTTTCTACTATCCAAGCTATTGAGAAAAAGAGAAGCGTGCCCAGTGTCTTGGTGGGTGCATCTGATACAGAAATGGCTTCTGGATTGGACATCAGGATTTTATTCTCCTCTTAGCCATGTGTGGATCCCAATAGGAGTTTTTTTATTTTCTTGTTTCTAACAAAGAAAGACTCCACAAAATTAATTTCTGGCCATAGTCTGAGAAAGCAAAGGCAGTACTGGTTGGGATCCCAGTTTTGGCTCTTACTACAATCAAGCACTTCCAGGGTGTCTGTTTTGGGTTTCAGTGAATAGACTCCCATGGGAAATGCTAGCAATTTTATTGCTATTAGGTTTTTGTTTTGCCTGAGCACAGCTGTTTGAAATCTTACTATTTTAAGTTGATAGAGTGCTTGCCTAACTTATAGGAGGTCCCTGGGTTCAATCCCAGTAGCCCATAAAACTGTGGGTATTAGCACTCTGTTGTAATCCCAGCTCCCTGAGGTGGAGGCTAGAGGAGAGAGAGCCGTTCTTGGCTACATGAGACCCAGTGTCCTCCGTGGGAAGATGGATGTAATAGACAGACGGTAGAAGAGCTGGCAGCAGTAAAGGTCTGACTAAGGGCACCTCACTGCTGTCTGTGGCAGCAGTAAAGGTCTGACTAAGGGCACCTCACTGCTGTCTGTGGCAGCAGTAAAGGTCTGACTAAGGGCACCTCACTGCTGTCTGTGGTAGCAGTAAAGGTCTGACTAAGGGCACCTCACTGCTGTCTGTGGTAGCAGTAAAAGTCTGACTAAGGGCACCTCACTGCTGTCTGTGGCAGCAGTAAAGGTCTGACTAAGGGCACCTCACTGCTGTCTGTGGCCCTATCATCTCTCAAAGGCACAGTTAGCGATGTCTGCTTTGCATTTTAATCTTATCCTCTCTTTTTGTGATTTCCTTGTTCTCTGCCTCTCTTATTTGCTTTTAAATGCAGCTGTTAGCATTTCAACATTTGATAAAAAAAAAGCTGGTGGGCACCTTAATGGTCAGATTCATAAGCCACCAACCCATCATTAAATGTGTTCATACATGTGTAGGAATTTTCCTCTATGAAGCTATTTTTGCTGTACAGCGACAGTTCTCTACCTTCACAGAGTCAGGATTTTCTGTCACATAGCCTTCAGCCTATTGCCACAGCTACTACTCAAATGTTGAATTGAAACGCTATAAAGAAAATATACTAAAGTTTCATTTTTCAGCCCCCGTAAGTGAGGAGAGGGGGTCACGTTCCAGTCATTGTTTTGGAGCAAGTATTGATCTGGAGGAAGTGGGAGCTGGTGTGCCTGTCTCTACAAGCCTCATACTGCATCCTGGAAAGCTGACCTTAAGATCCCATTGCAGATGGTTGTGAGCCACCATGTGGTTGCTGGGAATTGAACTCAAGACCTCTGGAAGAGCAGACAGTGCTCATTCTGATGTGTACGTGTTTCCTAACATTAATCCTTCCAGCGTACAGAGGCACATAGAATCCCTTGCCCCTCCCTGAGGAAGGGAAGCCTTGTAAAGTGCCACAAATTTCCACTTGCCTGTGACGAGCAGTCTGGCAGCCCTGCAGGTGAGAACTCCTAGTCCCCAACCCATGTTCCTGGTGTGAGGACAGCACAGAGAGCATTCGTCTGGGAGTCTCCGCTCAGGAAAGGATGCTCTAGGCAGTTAGAAGGTTTGGAATTTTATTTTAAGATTTTACTTCATGTTTTTAATTACATATATATCTGTGTGGGTTTGTGCACATGAGTGTAATGTCTTCAAAGGCCAGAGGGACATCAAATCCCCAGGACCTAGAGTTACAGATGGGTGGGAGCCACCCTACACAGTTGCTGGGAGTGAAACTCGGGTCCTGTGGAAGAGTAGCAAGGACTCTTAACCCCTGAGCCATGTCTTCAGGCCCTGGTTTTGTTTTTCTTTTTTGTTTTTGTTTTTTTTTTTGGTTTATTTTGTTTTGTTTTTTCAAGACAGGGTTTCTCTATGTAGCCCTGACTGTCCTGGAACTCTCTCTGTAGACCAGGCTGGCCATGAACTCAGAAATCTGTCTGCCTCTGCCTCCCAAGTGCTGAGATTAAAGGCGTGCGCCACCACTGCCCAAAGGGTGTTTTGGTTTTCTTATTGTTTGTTTGTTTGTTTTTTGTTTTTTGTTTATTTTGAGGCCCTGGTTTTGTTGTGAGGCAGAGACTAGCCCAGGCTGGCCAAATGTCAATCTTTCTGTCTGACTATGTCAAGTCCTGGGATGATAGGCATATATCACCATGGCACCCTCTGACACTCTGTTCTAGTTTGTGTCGTGAGCTTGGTCCATTTTTAATAATTCTATTTCTGTCTGAAGACTTTGGTTTCTGTTCATTTGGATTTTGTGGCTTTTAAGAGTTCCTAGTGCTTTCCTTGGTCTTGCTATTCATTTTACTGCTTGCTCCTTATAATCTATGTTTTTCTTTCTGTGAATATTTCCAAAGAGTGGAGTGACCTGTCCCACACAGGAGGCCTCCTCTTGACGTGCCACCCACTGTGAGTGGCCTTCCTGGAGTTGATGATAGGCAATTGTTCTCTCGGCCATTTGCGGAGTCTCTAACATGAGTGCAGCACATTGGGTCAGAGTAAGAGGAAAGGAGTCTTTGTCTCTAAGGAAACAATTTATGTGAGCTACACATTGAGTCTCTTTAGCCAGACGGGTAATCTCTTCCTGCACAACTGGCAGAGGGTGTGTGGGAGATGACCACATTTGTGTCTGTCTGAAGTATGACCCACTTGTTTTGTCAAAACTTGTGAGCAGAGCCAAGGGTAGAAGTGGTCACAAGCCTGGCTGAACGTCTTCAGTCCAGCCTTTCTTTTTTCTCTTTTTCTGTTTTTATGCTATGATGGTTCATTCTTGAGATGGTAACCTTTCTTAGAACCCATTATATGATGATGGGTTTGGTAACTGTGATTTGGTGTGTGTGTGTGTGTGTGTGTGTATACAGTTCTTCCATCTGTGTAACCTGTGTATCAGTTCTCCCACCTGTGTATCAGTTCTCCCACCTGTGTATACAGTTCTCCCACCTGTGTATACAGTTCTCCCACCTGTCTATACAGTTCTCCCACCTGTCTATACAGTTCTCCCACCTGTCTATACAGTTCTCCCACCTGTGTATACAGTTCTCCCACCTGTCTATACAGTTCTCCCACCTGTGTATACAGTTCTCCCACCTGAGTATACAGTTCTCCCACCTGTGTATACAGTTCTCCCACCTGTGTATACAGTTCTCCCACCTGTCTATACAGTTCTCCCACCTGTGTATACAGTTCTCCCACCTGTCTATACAGTTCCCCCACCTGTGTATACAGTTCTCCCACCTGTCTATACAGTTCTCCCACCTGTCTATACAGTTCTCCCACCTGTCTATACAGTTCTCCCACCTGTCTATACAGTTCTCCCACCTGTCTATACAGTTCTCCCACCTGTGTATACAGTTCTCCCACCTGAGTATACAGTTCTCCCACCTGAGTATACAGTTCTCCCACCTGTGTATACAGTTCTCCCACCTGTGTATACAGTTCTCCCACCTGTGTATACAGTTCTCCCACCTGTGTATACAGTTCTCCCACCTGAGTATACAGTTCTCCCACCTGAGTATACAGTTCTCCCACCTGTCTATACAGTTCTCCCACCTGTGTATACAGTTCTTCCACCTGTCTATACAGTTCTCCCACCTGTGTATACAGTTCTCCCACCTGAGTATCAGTTCTCCCACCTGTCTATACAGTTCTCCCACCTGAGTATCAGTTCTTCCACCTGTGTATACAGTTCTCCCACCTGTGTATACAGTTCTCCCACCTGAGTATCAGTTCTCCCACCTGTCTATACAGTTCTCCCACCTGTGTATACAGTTCTCCCACCTGTGTATACAGGTCTCCCACCTGTCTATACAGTTCTCCCACCTGTGTATCAGTTCTCCCACCTGAGTATACAGTTCTCCCACCTGAGTATACAGTTCTCCCACCTGTGTATCAGTTCTCCCACCTGTGTATACAGTTCTCCCACCTGTCTATACAGTTCTCCCACCTGTCTATACCATTCTCCCACCTGTGTATCAGTTCTCCCACCTGTGTATACAGTTCTCCCACTTGTGTATACAGTTCTCCCACCTGTGTATACAGTTCTCCCACTTGTGTATACAGTTCTCCCACCTGTCTATACAGTTCTCCCACCTGTGTATACAGTTCTCCCACCTGTCTATACAGTTCTCCCACCTGTCTATACAGTTCTCCCACCTGTGTATCAGTTCTCCCACCTGTCTATACAGTTCTCCCACCTGTCTATACAGTTCCCCCACCTGTGTATACAGTTCTCCCACCTGTGTATACAGTTCTCCCACCTGTCTATACAGTTCTCCCACCTGTCTATACAGTTCTCCCACCTGTGTATACAGTTCTCCCACCTGAGTATCAGTTCTCCCACCTGTCTATACAGTTCTCCCACCTGTCTATACAGTTCTCCCACCTGTCTATACAGTTCTCCCACCTGTGTATACAGTTCTCCCACCTGTCTATACAGTTCTCCCACCTGTCTATACAGTTCTCCCACCTGTCTATACAGTTCTCCCACCTGTCTATACAGTTCTCCCACCTGTGTATACAGTTCTCCCACCTGTCTATACAGTTCTCCCACCTGTGTTCGTCACCTGTGTATCAGTTCTCCCACCTGAGTATACACAGGTCTCGACACCGTGTATTATACAGTTCTCACACCCTGTCTATACAGTTCTCCCACCTGTGTATACAGTTCTCACCACCTGTGGTATACAGTTCTCCCACCTGTTATACAGTTCTCCCACCTGAGTATACAGTTCTCCCACCTGAGTATCAGTTTCTCCCACCTGTCTATACAGTGCGCTGCCCACCTGTGTATACAGTTCTCCCACCTGTCTATACAGTTCTCCCACCTGAGTATACAGTTCTCCCACCTGTGTATCAGTTCTCCCACCTGTCTATACAGTTCTCCCACCTGTGTATACAGTTCTTCCACCTGTCTATACAGTTCTCCCACCTGTGTATACAGTTCTCCCACCTGAGTATCAGTTCTCCCACCTGTCTATACAGTTCTCCCACCTGAGTATACAGTTCTCCCACCTGTCTATACAGTTCTCCCACCTGTCTATACAGTTCTCCCACCTGAGTATACAGTTCTCCCACCTGTCTATACAGTTCTCCCACCTGAGTATCAGTTCTTCCACCTGTGTATACAGTTCTCCCACCTGTGTATACAGTTCTCCCACCTGAGTATCAGTTCTCCCACCTGTCTATACAGTTCTCCCACCTGTGTATACAGTTCTCCCACCTGTCTATACAGTTCTCCCACCTGTCTATACAGTTCTCCCACCTGTGTATCAGTTCTCCCACCTGAGTATACAGTTCTCCCACCTGAGTATACAGTTCTCCCACCTGTGTATCAGTTCTCCCACCTGTGTATACAGTTCTCCCACCTGTCTATACAGTTCTCCCACCTGTCTATACCATTCTCCCACCTGTGTATCAGTTCTCCCACCTGTGTATACAGTTCTCCCACCTGTGTATACAGTTCTCCCACCTGTCTATACAGTTCTCCCACCTGTGTATACAGTTCTCCCACCTGTCTATACAGTTCTCCCACCTGTCTATACAGTTCTCCCACCTGTGTATCAGTTCTCCCACCTGTCTATACAGTTCTCCCACCTGTCTATACAGTTCCCCCACCTGTGTATACAGTTCTCCCACCTGTGTATACAGTTCTCCCACCTGTCTATACAGTTCTCCCACCTGTCTATACAGTTCTCCCACCTGTGTATACAGTTCTCCCACCTGAGTATCAGTTCTCCCACCTGTCTATACAGTTCTCCCACCTGTCTATACAGTTCTCCCACCTGTCTATACAGTTCTCCCACCTGTCTATACAGTTCTCCCACCTGTCTATACAGTTCTCCCACCTTTCTATACAGTTCTCCCACCTGTCTATACAGTTCTCCCACCTGTCTATACAGTTCTCCCACCTGTGTATACAGTTCTCCCACCTGTCTATACAGTTCTCCCACCTGTGTATACAGTTCTCCCACCTGTGTATCAGTTCTCCCACCTGAGTATACAGTTCTCCCACCTGTGTATCAGTTCTCCCACCTGAGTATCAGTTCTCCCACCTGTCTATACAGTTCTTCCACCTGTGTATACAGTTCCCCCACCTGTGTATACAGTTCTCCCACCTGTCTATACAGTTCTCCCACCTGTCTATACCGTTCTCCCACCTGTGTATCAGTTCTCCCACCTGTGTATACAGTTCTCCCACCTGTCTATACAGTTCTCCCACCTGTGTATACAGTTCTCCCACCTGAGTATACAGTTCTCCCACCTGTCTATACAGTTCTCCCACCTGTGTATCAGTTCTCCCACCTGTGTATACAGTTCTCCCACCTGTCTATACAGTTCTCCCACCTGTCTATACCATTCTCCCACCTGTGTATCAGTTCTCCCACCTGTGTATACAGTTCTCCCACCTGTGTATACAGTTCTCCCACCTGTCTATACAGTTCTCCCACCTGTCTATACAGTTCTCCCACCTGTGTATACAGTTCTCCCACCTGTCTATACAGTTCTCCCACCTGTCTATACAGTTCTCCCACCTGTCTATACAGTTCTCCCACCTGTGTATCAGTTCTCCCACCTGTCTATACAGTTCTCCCACCTGTCTATACAGTTCCCCCACCTGTGTATACAGTTCTCCCACCTGTGTATACAGTTCTCCCACCTGTCTATACAGTTCTCCCACCTGTCTATACAGTTCTCCCACCTGTGTATACAGTTCTCCCACCTGAGTATCAGTTCTCCCACCTGTGTATACAGTTCTCCCACCTGAGTATACAGTTCTCCCACCTGAGTATCAGTTCTCCCACCTGTCTATACAGTTCTCCCACCTGTCTATACAGTTCTCCCACCTGTCTATACAGTTCTCCCACCTTTCTATACAGTTCTCCCACCTGTCTATACAGTTCTCCCACCTGTCTATACAGTTCTCCCACCTGTCTATACAGTTCTCCCACCTGTCTATACAGTTCTCCCACCTGTGTATACAGTTCTCCCACCTGTCTATACAGTTCTCCCACCTGTCTATACAGTTCTCCCACCTGTCTATACAGTTCTCCCACCTGTCTATACAGTTCTCCCACCTTTCTATACAGTTCTCCCACCTGTCTATACAGTTCTCCCACCTGTCTATACAGTTCTCCCACCTGTCTATACAGTTCTCCCACCTGTCTATACAGTTCTCCCACCTGTGTATACAGTTCTCCCACCTGTCTATACAGTTCTCCCACCTGTCTATACAGTTCTCCCACCTGTGTATCAGTTCTCCCACCTTGTATTCAGCTATCCCACCACCTTTTGAGGGGGAAAAAAGACTTTTTTTTGCCCCATGGGCTATCTTTCCTCCTGTATTAAAAATCAACTCACTATACTGGGAGACCTTATTAATGAACTTGCAATTCTTTTTCATTGCTAATTATTGCCCCATATAACATTCCTGTCTGTTATGGTATTTTAAAGGGAAAAATTCTTGTCATTATTAGGGAAAGAATGTGAATAATTTTGAATATATGACATTAACTAAGAACTATATTCTTTGTACAGACAGATTAATATTTAATATATTATAAAGTTGTCTTGACCTCAGAGTCAAAAGGGAATGCACCTTTCATGTCTGAATTAGTAGCATAATACTTTAGATCTTCTAAATTTTACTTTACTGTCTGAAGTTACTAAGATTGCAGACTTTGGAATTCATGTTTCATTAGCTATTGTAGTGCGTAGTCTGACTGGGTTGTGGGAACCATGCACTGAATCATAATGCATGGCATCTGATTGGATCGTGGGAACTACACACGGTTGTTTTGTTCTTGTGCAGTCCTGTTCCCTTCCTGTCATGCTTATGGTACTCTGACCTTTCTCAATGCCTTTCAGATAAACCCATAGAACCCCGCAGGATCATAAACAAGCCAGTTCCAAGCTTGCCCAACATGGACAGTGTTTTTGCAGAAACCATTGCCAAGGTACGAAAGCAGTACCCTGGCCGCCTGGCTCCGGAGACTTGTGTCCGTTCAGTCCAGGCCTCCGTGAAACACCCCTATGAAGTGGGCATCAAGGAAGAAGAAAAGCTGTTCAAGTACCTTCAAGCATCAGGGCAGGCTAAAGCCCTGCAGTATGCCTTTTTCGCTGAAAAGTCTACAAATAAGTGGTCAACTCCCTCAGGAGTATCTTGCAAAACAGCATCTGCTCAACCTGTCTCCTCAGTTGGTGTTCTTGGTAAGTACATTCTTCAAACCTGTGTTTCTTTTAATCGATTGAGAAGTTCATGCATGTGCACATTGTGGATCAAGCTCCCTCCCACCCCGCTTCCCCTTTCCTTCAGTTACTCCCTTAGCCTCCCCCACCACTATTTTCTCCCAATTTCATGTGTTCTCTCTCTTTTTCAAAATCACAGATGCTACTTAGTGCTGCTAACATGTGCATGGTGTAAGGCCATCTACTAGCTCATGGGAAGTCTCTAGGGAGGATGGAATGTTGACTTCTTGTGCCAATAGTCATCTCTGGTCAATAGTCCCTCAGCTTGCTGGTGGACTTCCTGTCCTCCTCCCTTTTTGCTGGGATTGTATCTGACTGGATGTTGTACAAGTCTTGTGTGTGCAGTCAGAGCTGTTGACAGTTCATGTGTGCAACTGCACTGTTGTACAAAAAACACAGCGCATTTCAAATGTGACTTGCTTGGGGAAGCTATTATTTTGTTGAATATAGTACTCATGTTAACACTAGCTAATTCTTGCTGGAGTCCATGAACTCTCTCCATCCTGCAGGTCAGCTCTAGGGACCTGCCAACTGTGGCAGTCCTGTCCACATGTAGACCATACAAGTGGAGTTTGTTTCCGACTCTCAGCATATACCATCTGGTTACTTCCTCGACTATTGCAGTTTTGTCCTAATTATTGACACTAGGAAGAGTGACTTCCCCAATTTTTTTTAAAGATTTGTTTATTTTATATATGTGAGTACATTGTTGCTATCTTCAGACACACCAGAAGAGGGCATCAGATCCCATTACAGATAACTGTGAGCCACCATGTGGTGGCTGGGAATTGAACTCAGGACCTCTGGGAGAGAGCAGCCAGTGCTTTTAACCACTGAGCCATCTCTCAGCCCCATCTCCAATTTTTAAAAATACTGTTTTGACTCTTCTAGGTTTCTTGCATTTCTATATGAATTTTAGAATCTGGTGTTAATTTACACAAAAAGTTTGGGTAGTATAGTGCTTACATTGGCTCTACAGATTAATTTGATATTTAATCTTAACAATACCAAATTTTTTTCTGGTCCATGAACATTGGCTGTCTTTCAACCAATATTTAGGTGGTTTTGATTCTTTTTATTTCTTTCTTTTCCTCCCTCTTTCTTTTTTCCTTTCTTTTTCCTTTTCTTTTCTTGTTTTCAATGTTAGGTACCAGACTCAGAACCTTGTGCATGCACTTTAACCCTGAACAATAAATACCCTGACTGTTCTTTAATTTTTTTCCCCCAATGGTGTTTCATTGGTTTTAATACACAAGCCTTTCTTTGTTAAATGCATTCCATAAGTATAATTATTTTTTATGTTATTGTAGGTAGAATTGCTTTCTTATTTTCATACGGTTCATTGCTAATATGTGAAGATATATTGGGGGCTGGAGAGATGGCTCAGCAGTTCAGAGTAACTGCTTTGAAATAATGAATATCAGAGTTTTGATCCCAGCATCCATGTGACAACTTGAGCAGTCCCCCTAAACACCCGTAACATCTGCTTGGGGCGGGGGAGAGGCGGGGGAGTGAATAAAGACAAGAGTATCACTGTGCTTGCTGGCTTCCAGACTAGTTGAAAAGACAAGCCCCCAACCTCTTAAGAGAGAGATCCCTGCTTCAAAAGGAATAGGCAGAAAGGACAGATGAGCACACCCAACTTCTTCTGCAGACGTCTGTGATATAATGCACACGGAGAAAGAAATATTTTTAATTTACTATTGCTATTATTATTATTTACATCCGAACCACAGTTTCCTCTCTCTCCTCCAGTTCCCTTCCCCATACATTCCACACACACACACACACCCCACTCCTCTATTTCACTTGGGAAAGGGCAGGCCTCCCAGGGAGGCATATCAAGTTGCAGGACAAACTAGCCACTTCCTCCATATTAAGATTGGATGAAGCAACCAGTAGGAGGAAAAGGGTCCCAAAATCAGGTGAAAGAGTCAGAGACAGCCCTGCTCTCACTGTTAGGAATCCCACAAGAAGACCAAGCTACACAACAGTAACATATATGCAGAGGGCGTAGATCATTCCCCTGCAGGCTCTCTGATCATCGGTTGATATCTATGAGCCCCGGTTAGCTGGTTCTGTGGGTTTTCTTGTGGTGTCCTTGACCTCTCTGGCTCCTACAATCGTTCCTCCCCCACTTCCATTCCCTGAGTTCAGTCAAATGTTTGGCTGTGGGTCTCTGCATCTGTTCCCATCAGTTGCTGGGTGAAGCCTCTCTGATGACAACTGGGCTAGGCACCAGTCTATGAGTAGAGTGGAAATGTATTAGGAATCATAAATAAAGGGAACACAGTTGCTTTTATGTACAGATTTTACATCCTGGAACTTGACTGGATTTGTCTATTAGTCCTAAGAGCCTATGTGGATTTGTGTATAGGAATCCTAATGATTTATATTTCCCTCAGAGCACTTAACAGTGCATGAACTATTCAATACATTTATGTTCACTGACCAATCCCAACGTTCTTATGAATTGTTGATGCTAGGCATGGAAGCTAGAGCCGTGTGCATGATCATCAAACAGTGACAGTGACCAGCAGCTCTATTCTTGGGGTCAATCTTTTAAAACGTCACTTTGCCACAGATGCCTTCTACCAGTGACCAACTGTTTGGCTCCCAGTATAAGCAAATCACATTCTCTTTCCTTTCCTCTGAATCCACAGGCTTGGGAATGATGGGCCGAGGCATCACCATTTCTTTTGCAAGGGTGGGAATCCCTGTGGTTGCTGTCGAGTCAGACCCAATGCAGCTAGATGCTGCAAAGAAGATAATAACTTCCACTTTGGAAAAGGAAGCATCCAAAATGCAGCAGAGTGGCCAAGATTCAGCAAAACCAAAACTCAGGTTCTCCTCATCCACAAAGGAGCTTTCAAGTGTGGACTTAGTGGTTGAAGCAGTTTTCGAAGATATGAACCTAAAGAAGAAGGTCTTTGCTGAACTGTCGGCCCTGTGCAAGCCAGGAACCTTTCTGTGCACCAATACCTCAGCGTTGGATGTAGATGACATTGCTTCTTCCACAGATCGCCCTCACCTGGTGATTGGCACCCACTTCTTCTCACCAGCCCACATCATGAAGTTACTAGAGGTCATTCCTAGTCGATACTCTTCCCCTACTACCATCACCACAGTTATGAGCTTATGCAAAAAGATCGGAAAGATTGGAGTTATTGTTGGCAACTGCCATGGATTTGTTGGGAATCGAATGTTGGCTCCCTATTACAACCAGGGGTATTTCTTGTTAGAGGAAGGTTGTAAGCCAGAGGATATAGATGGGGTCTTAGAAGAGTTTGGTTTTAAAATGGGACCCTTCAGAGTGTCTGACTTTGCAGGGCTAGACGTGGGTTGGCAAGTTCGCAAGGGGCAAGGCCTTACTGGACCTTCCTTGCCACCAGGAACCCCCGCCCGAAAGCGGGGCAACACCAGGTACTCTCCACTTGCTGATATGATCTGTGAAGCTGGGCGATTTGGTCAGAAGACAGGTAAGGGCTGGTATCAGTATGACAAGCCACTGGGTCACATCCACAAACCTGATCCCTGGCTTTCTAAGTTCCTGTCACAATATAGAGAAACCTATCACATCAAGCAACGCTCCATCAGCAAGGAGGAGATACTGGAGCGTTGTGTATATTCCCTAATCAATGAGGCATTCCGCATCTTGGAGGAGGGGATGGCTGCTAGCCCAGAGCACATTGATGTCATCTACCTGCATGGGTATGGGTGGCCAAGGCACCTGGGCGGGCCTATGTACTATGCTGCCTCAGTTGGGTTGCCCACAGTTCTAGAGAAATTGCAGAAATATTACAGAGAGAATCCTGATATCCCCCAACTGGAGCCTAGTGACTACCTGAAAAGGCTGGTTGCCCAGGGAAGCCCTCCTCTGAAAGAATGGCCAAGCTTGGCAGGGCCCCAGAGCAGCAAACTGTGATTCAACCTTCTGCATTTTGCCATGTATGTTGGCATCTAATTTCAGATTCCTAAAATCCAGACAAATTGCTCTGAAGTACAAATCATGATTGCTGCTGCTGCTGCTGGTGGTGTTGCTAACTGATCAGACAAAGCTCCAATCTGTTTCTTTCTACCTCATAATTCTAATGACCAGATTTTGGGAATGTGTTTTCTATACCTCTGACTGTACTTCCATCAGAAAAATTCAGCAAATATGTACTTACTACTACAAGCGTTCCTCTCTTTTGACTGTTTGCCTGGTATAACAAAAACTTATACAAAATGTTGCTAGTAGAATAATTCATAACTCCAGTTGACAGCCCAGATGTGCCTTTTAGCAGATCAATGAAAGTGGTATGTACTTACAAGTGACACATTTCAGCTGTGTGATGTAACTGGCACATGTAACATGGTGCTGAGTTACAGTATTGTTCTGAGTGAGAGGAGGCAGGCAGAGAAGGCCACATGTCATATGGACGTGGATTCAAAATTCCAGAGTATACAGATCTGTGGACAATGTAGATGAGTAGCCCAAGGCTGTAATTATTAGAAATTAAAATTACTGCTGATTAGTACAGGATATCTTTGGAGTTTGATAATTTTTTCTAAAATTACTTTAGTGGTGGATCTGTAACACATTGAGTTCAATGGTTCAAAATGAACTACGATATATATATATATATATGTCATCTATCTCAATAAAGTTAATAAAATTAATGATGATAAAGCCTTTCATTGTGTAAAAAAACTGTTCTCATAATATCTTCACCTATTAACCTAAGCAAAGTCATTGGAATTTCTGATGGAGAGATCTCAAGTGAATGGGGTAAATTTTCCCTCCTAAAACAGCATGGCGAGGTGGCCTGATGTTCAAGGGCAGGAATGGGCAACACGGAACCCCATCTCAAAACAAACAAACAAGCAAACATCCCCCAAACAAACAAAAAACCCCAAAGCCCACACAAGTAAAAAACAGAGGATGTGCCTTGCATTGTAATTCAGTTTGGAATTTTTAAACATGAATTATTAGCATTTGGGTTACTTGATTTAAATTTAGGACATTCCAAAGGATTTCTTGGAGTTGTAACTTTGAACAAGAATTCTAAATTAACTTTTTAAGACAGTCATACCAACTTTTCCTCAAGCCATGGGTGAATTTTTGTTGAGTTCTCAAAATATTTTCTAATTAAAACAGCAAAGGGACCAGTGCGATGGCCCAGTGGGTGGCACAGCAGCCACACGAATTCGATGACATGAGTTCACTTTCTGGAGCCCATGTAAAGGTGGAAGGAGAGAACCAACTCCACAAAGTTGTGCTCTGACCTCAACACGTGTTCGATGATGTGCAGATGTCCCCTCTATAGTAATAAAAAATTAAGGATTTTGATCCTACACTGCAGTCTTCATAGACAAAAGAAAAAACAATCTTAAAATTTATATGGCAGCACAAAAAGACAAGACTAGCCAAAACAGCTTTGCACAGAATACTAGTGGCAGAATCACCATACTTGATTGCAGCTTGTACTTCAGAGCCATAGCCGTAACAATGCACAGTGCTGGCACAGATACACAGCTCAGTGAAATAGAACTGGGGACCTAAAGTCCATGTAACTAGAGCTATCTGATCTTTGACAAAGATGACAAAAATATACACTGGAGAAAGGACAGACCCTTCAACAAATGATGCTGGGAAACATGCTTATCAATATATAGAGGGATGAAAAAAGACACTTTTATCTTGCACAATAAACCTCAACTCCATGTTGGTCAGTGAGGTTCCATAGACACGCAAACCTTATAAGCTATTGCTATTGCTCTTGGTTACCCACCAGAACTTGACAGTAAGATCCTATTCTTGAAAACATTACATACTTGAAACATAGAACGAGGAGAAACCAAGCTGGTACTGACTCATACTGGCCAGTTTTCATAGTGCTAGAAGGTGCTATGTCTGTCACTGGAAGACACAAATGATTATCAGTCTCACCCAGCCATGAACCCAATGAGGTATAGCAATGACTGGTCTGATTAGGTGTATCTGTTGGTGCAATGATGCTACAAATGTTATGAGAGTAACCAATCATTTTATGCTTGGATCTAAGGCCTGCTCCATGAAATGGAATCCAAACTTGTCACTAGGAATGGAGCCAAGAACCTGTGGCTGGGTCGGTCAAAGGCCCTAAGGGAAAACCATATTATTTTGCTATATGAACATAGTATTTAAATGACTCCTAATGACTTATTGCTATACCTATAGGTTAGAGCATCTCTCATCCTTCTTCAGAGAAGATTCTTGTAGTACGTGGCAATTAACGCAGAGACACCCCATGAACTGATCAATATGCAGAGAATTAAAAGACTGGAGTGTTAGATCCTAAATGGGTCATACATACAGTACTCCTCTCTACCAAGACTCAAGGATCTTCATAGAAAGGGGGTGCTGGGGACAGAAAGAGGTGGTAATAACTTCAAGAAAACTGTTTTTGGACACAACAGAGAAGTTGCATATATAAATTCACAGTGGTTGTGGCAGTGTGCACAGGACCTGCACGAAGCTCAAGCCAGACTAATCCACAACATGGAAATACAAGGTGGGCACGGCATCTCATCAGTGATTGAGGCATTGTTGCATTTGCTAGCTTCTAGGAAAAGGAGAGTTGGTTTTCATTAATGGTGTGACCCTGGGTAGGTTGACCACACTCCAGGGCAAGCCCCACTCCCAAGAGTAGTTGAGCAACAGAAATTGGATTCAGGTTTTTTTTAAAGAGAAGAAGAAAAAGATTAGAAGTTGGTGGATAAGAAAGTGGTGTAAGGGGCTGGAGAGATGGCTCAGAGGTTAAGAGCACTGACTGCTCTTCCAAAGGTCCTGAGTTCAAATTCCATCAACCACATGGTGGCTCACAACCATCTGTAATGAGATCTGACGCCCTCTTCTGGTGGGTCTGAAGATAGCTACAGTGAACTTATATATAACAATAAATAAATCTTTTTTTTTTAAAATAGAAGGTGAATAAGAGTTGAGAGGAGTTGAGGGAGGAAAGGAGTATTGTCAAAATATATTAGGCGAAATTCTCAAAGAATTAATCAAAATTTTAGTGTTTAGGAAAAACCTCAACTTTAAATGGTTCAAGGACCTCCACATAAGACCTGCAAAAGCAGGTCACATACTTCAGGTAAGTTATAGGCACAGATACGAGCTTGCTGCGTAAGACCCTAGTCACATAGAAAAAATTACACCAACAATCATGAAGTGGGATCTCATGGCATCTGCACAGCAAATGCAATGTGAAACCAGTGAATAGGCAACCCACAGACTGGGAGAAAATCCTCTCCAGCTATACATCGTAGAGTATGAGTGTCTCTATATAAAAAGAACTCAAGAGTAAATGTTAAGGAAATAACCCAATTTAAAAATGGACTATAGAACTAGACAGAAAATTTCCAAAAGAAGAAATAGAAATGGCTAGGAAGCACTTTAAAAATACTCTGCTATGGGGTCTACTTAGATCTAATACAACTTAAACACCAGGTCAGTGCAGATGACAAAACTGTATTGTAAACAAGTCACTACTGATTGATCAGGGCTGCAGAACAGACTTAGGAGCTGAATTCTGACCCTCCCACTGTCCCACACTCTAGTAAGAATATTTAAGCTTGGAAATTACAAACATCTGTGCCAACTTGTGGTTATATTTTTCCACCAATGAGGATTTAGGGATAAAGGCTTTCCTTATGTGGTTGATCTCTGTCAACTGATACAAAATGTAGGTTTTATAGTCCAACCAATCAAATCCATTTGTTCCTTTGTAGTTAGGAACAGTCATTATGTTTTGGGGGAACAAAGAATGAATAATGGGAGCTGTGGTTAGGACCAGAACAGTCATTATGCTCTGAAACAGAAGATGAATAGCAGAAGTTGTTCAGTTATTGGGAAGTTCCTAATTCCCCTAAGGCCAGGGTCCTTGAACTTAGTTTCCCTCTATGATTAAATGGAGTCTGAAAACAAAATGGCAATACTTAGGACAAGTTTACTTTGCTTGTTCCCAACAGCCTGACTTCCTTAGCCATCATAGAAATGCAGAGATGTTGGGTATATCTCACATCAGTAAGGATGACTGACCATCATCATAATGACCATCACAATGACCACCATCACAATGACTACCATCATAATGACCACCATCACAACGGCCATCATCATAATGATTATCATATTGACATCATCACAATAACCATCATCATAATGACCATCACAATGACCATCATCACAATGACCATTATCATAATGACCATCATAATGACCACCATTACAATGACCACCATCACAATGGTCATCATCACAATGACCACCATCACAATGACCATCATCACAATGACCACCATCACAATGACCATCATCATAATGACTACATCACAATGACCACCATTACAATGACCACCATCATAATGCATATAACAAATGCTGATGTGGATGCTGGGATAACAGACCCTGCATACACTGACAGTGGGAGAATAGACTAGTGCAGCTTAGAAATCAGTCTGGAAATTTCTTTCACACATGAAATGGAGCTGTCATTTGACCCAGCTACATCATTCCTGGGTACACACCCAGTGCCCTTAAATCCTACTACAGAGACACTTGAACATCCACATGACATGTGCATTATTGCTCTGTTCATGATGCCTAAGTGACATCAACCTAGATTCTATAAATAAAGTGACCAGATAAGAAAAATATGGTCCATATACATAATGGAATATTACACAGCTGTAAAGAAAAGCAAAATGAAAATTTCAGGTAAATGGATGTAACTGGAGAAAATTACATAGAATGAAGTGCCTCATTAAATTTAAACACCATGTTTCTCTTATAGGCAGATCTCAGTTTTAAATCTTTTTCTTTGGGTGTTTAGCTTGGAGCACAAGTGTAAGCCAGGGCCTTGAAAGGGATCTTGGGGCATGTGATGGTTTATATATGCTTGGCCCAGGGAATAGCACTATTAGGAGATGCTGTGTTAGAGTAGGTGTGGCACTGTTGGTGTGGGCTTATGACCCTCACCCTAGCTGCCTGGAAGTCAGTCTTCTACTAGCAGCCTTCAGATGAAGATGTTGAACTCTCAGCTCTGCCTGCACCATACCAGCCTGGATGCTACCATGCTCCTGCCTTGACCATAACAGACTGAACCACTGAACCTGTCAGCCAGCCCCAATTAAATGTCTATATAAGACTTGCCCTTGTCATGATATCTGTTCACAACACTAAACCCTAACTAAGACAGAAGTTGGTACCAGGGACTGGGGTATTGCTATGATTGGCCTGAACATGCTTTTGTTTGGAAGAATGTGGATTTGGGGACTTTGGATTTGGAACACAGTGGAATGCTTTAAATGGGGCTTAATGGACTATCCTAGTAGGAATATGGAAGACTTTGTTACCGAGAGTGATTTGAACTGTGCAGACCTGGCCCAAGAAGTTTCAGTGGAGAATTTCAGTATGTGGCATAGAGACTGTTTTTGTGGTATTTTGGTGAAGAATGTGACTGCTTTTTGCCCTTGTCTGAAGTGTCTTACTGAGGTTAAGGCAAAGAGATTTATGTTAATTTCATTGACAAATGATGACCCATCCAGCAGGTCTAGTTATTCAGGGTCCAGAAGAGGCGCTACCTGAGGGTCATGGGGGAGAGAAAGAAAGGAGACCAAGCAAGATTCCATTTGTCAAGGTCTCGTTTATTGTCACACAGGCAGCACCTTTTAAGCAGTGGGGATGAGGAAGTTGGGAAGGGGAGCTAGGGGGAAGTGAGCTATGGGCCAAGCCCTGAATGAGGAAGTTGGGAGGGGGAGCTAGGGGGAAGTGACCTTCGCAAAATGCAAAGGAGGGAGGGGTCAAGGTATTCTTGGCACGAGAAAGCACAAAGGGCATCTGGTGAAGGCATCTGGTATCTGCGCACGTAGGGACATTCCGTGGTTAAGGGTGGAGTGATCCGTATCGGCAGTTCCTGGGCAGGGCTTAGTTCAACAATCTCATGGTCATAAGACAGCCATGGCTGAATGACCTTGTTTGGCTCCCCACATCTCCCCCTTCTTTGTATAATTGATGGAGAGTCTGTCTTAGGCTACATGATGTGCACCCACAGCCAGCACCTAGAAGAGAGGGGTAGAGCCTCTGTCTTAGGCTATGTGAGGTGCCTCCATGCCCAGAACCTCCAATAGGAGTTTGCTCCCTGGGCAATGGCCTCACGCTACTCCCATCATGGAGTTACTCTACAGCCCTGGGATCATGCTCTACCAACTGAGTTAGTCGGGCTCTCAGGTGTGCATCTGGCATGTGGCATCATGATACTCCCGTCATGGACGTCTCCATAGCTTTTTATACCAAGGGTTTCGGTAGTCTGCGGCCAGGATCGAGAAATTGAGGCCAGCAGAGGGGGTGCCCAAGGGCTTCTCATAGGCACCTGGGTCATTATCTCTGACCTCTAGACGATGGTAATGCACTGAAACCAGCTTGTTGGTGAAAGCGGCATCCACCTGTGACTTGACAAAAAGAGTTAATTTTTGGAAGGCCCATGGCCCAAGAGAAATGAGGATGAGAAGGCCCACCAAAGATCCCAAAAGACTAGGTAAGAGAGTAGAGAGCCAAGGGGATGTAGAGAACCAGTTTTGATACCATGATTCTTTTTTCTCTCTTTCTTTCTTGCAGTTTTCTAGACTTTCCCTGACCTTTTTTAGGCTATCTTCAACCAATCCTGTCTTGTCTGCATAAAAGCAGCATTCTTCTTTAAGGGCAGTGCATAACCCACCTTGTTGTAAAAAGAGCAAATCTAAACCTCTTCTGTTTTGTAACACTACCTCAGAGAGGGATGTAATAGAATCTTTAAGATTCTTTAGTCCTAACTGTAGCTCTTGTAGGCCTCTATTGACCGCTGCGCTGAGCTGCGCATACTGCTGACTGGAAGTGACCAAGGAGACAATTCCTGTTCCGGCCCCTGTGGCTCCCAAACCAAGGAGTATAGCCAGGGTGACTGCTGTTATAGGTTCTCTCTTTTGTCTGGACAAATGAGTTCCCCTTTCCCAAAAATTAAGGAGCTCATCAGAATCATGAATGGTCAATTGAGGGAGGAGCTTGACAAACACACAATATTCTCTATTCTCTAAAAAGACAGCTGAAACTATAAAAGTGGTCAATCCCAAGGAGCAAGCAAGATAGGAATCATTAGAAACAGCAACAGATGTTGAAAGGAAGCATTAATTACAATAGCTTTATTGCAAACCTCAATCAGGGTCTTGGGGGGCAGCATATCAGGTCCCAGAAGGTACATGCCTAGGCCAGAAATTTGGCCAAGGGTGAGTCCTTGCTTCTCTGGAGGACTCCACTGCAGAAGCAAGGTAGCATTAGTGGGTAATAATTCTCCAAAGCTTGCAATTCCTTCATAAAAGGGCGGGGAGGGTGAATAACAGACCCAACATTCCTATGCTCGGGCAATGGAGCAGTCGCGATGACCTCCTGGGCAGACATAAAGTCCCCAGGGAAGGAGCGTTAAGTGTTTTAGCCTGCCTTCAGTGGAGCACCCGGGGGACCAGTTAGAATCCGAAAGCTCGGGCGCGCCTTTTTGAGGGACAAAGGTGTCAGGGGTACCCCAATTCGCACTAGCTCCCCGAGCGAGCTGGTGAGCAACCACCTCATTGGGACTACACATCATCGTTCCCATTTGAGAGAGAATGTCTCTCCCCCAAAGATTGACAGGGAGGCCCTCAACAATAAAAGTCTGCACAGTGCCCGAATTCCCCTCTGAATCTTTCCATGTCAACAACTTTGAACTTTGTAACGTATTTTTTAGACTGGCCAATGCCTTGTAAATGAGTCATTGAGGGCTGGAGAGGCCAGGCAGAAGGCCAGGAGCTCAAACTAAGAACTGTGGTGTCAGCTCCCGTATCTATAACGCCATCAAACTTTTGCCCGTCCAACGTAAGGCACAAGGAGGGGCGCTCCTTAGAGGGTTGCTGGACCCAGTAGACATCAGAGGAACCAGGTTGGCTATCTCCTCTGAGCCCTCCCATGTGAGCACCAGAGGAATCAAGCAGGAGAGGGAGCGCCTGGGCTACTCTCTGACCAGGGAAAATGGTGACCGGGCCCTTTTCTGCCTTAAAACTTTTATCTCTCCAGTACAGTCTGCATCCACAAGCGACGGGTGGACACTGAGACCCTGCATGGTAGCTGAGACATGCCCTATAATGAGAAAAAATGTGCCAGATGGTGGGGGTCCAAAACTTCCTGTGAAGAGAACCTAAACACCATCTTGGGGGTTCAAAATTGTGTGAGAGGAGGCACACAGGTCCAGTCCTGCGCTCCCTGCTGTTGCCCTAGATAAGCTGGTGCCGCAGGAGCTTGGTGCTGTACTTGGGGGGGTGTGGTCATCTGTGGGTAGGGGCCCCGGTGAAAGGCCCCTTGGCTGTTTCCCTGGACCGCAGGGAGGGCTTGCCCATTAGCATCAGTTCTAGACCGACATTCCTTGGCCCAATGACGGCCTTTCCTACAGCGAGGACAAACTCCCGGCACAATAAGCTTAGGGGCCCCTTGGCCAATGGCGGGATTAAATGGCTGGTTGGGGTTGAGAGTGCTACATTCTCTAGCAAAGTGACCAGGCTGCCCACATCTAAAGCATGTTTTGCCTCTAGGGTGGCCAGAATCTCCAGTTTTTTGGAACACAGCCCCGATAGCTAAACTGATAGACTTGGACACTTGATGTGAGAAGGAGTCAACAAAATTGAAAAGTTTAACCATTCCCGTAATATCAAGATCTTTGGTCTTGCCTCATAACGCGGCTCTGCACGCTGAGTTAGCGTTTTCAAGAGCAAGCTGCTTAACGAGGAGCCCCTCACTTTCACTTTGACCTAGGATTCTTTCTGCTGCTTCCTGTAACCTCCCCACAAATTAAGCATAGGATTCCTGGGCCCCCTGGACTATTTTAGTTAAGGGGGTGGTGAGGGCTCCTGTAGCAGGAACCGCTCTCCAGGCAGATAAGGCGGCCTGTGCTGTTTGAGCGAGTACGCCCGGGGACAATCCTAATTGTTTTTCCTCGGAGGCAAATGGGCCCCTCCCACACAACTTGTCCGCCCGCCGTCCAAGAGGCGGTCCTGCCTAGAGGGTTTTTTCTGTTCCTAGCGGCCAGACTCTCGGCCCTATCTATGAATTCAGATTTCCAAGTTAAGTATTGTCCTCTGGTGAGAACAGACTGCACCACCTTAGTCCATTCACTAGGAGTCAGATATCCGGATCCTGTGAGTCCTTCTAAAACGGACAAGGTAAAGGGTGCAGTTAGACCATAATTTTTAACAGCTGAGTGTAATTCTTTGATATGTTTAAGTTTAGGTTTTTTGTATACAGAACGCGAGGTCTCATATTCACCTTGATTGGAGTCCTCCTCCTCAGAGAAGCCTGCAAGAAGTCCTCTGCTATAGTTAAGAGATGGGCATTCTCACCCCCTTTCTCAGCATCTTATATTATGTCTCTTATAATGCCCCAATAACTAAAAAAATGCAGCGGACACTGGGTCACCAGCTTTTAAAAGCTTATTATCTTTACCAACCTTTTTTTACGTAAGTGGGTGTATATCATGGCTGCTTAAACCAGCCAAGGACATTTTTCATCAACAAAACAAAAGAACTTAATTGAATCTTTTTTCTTAACTCTTATTCCTCTCTCCCTGAGCGAACGCTTGATTTCTCCTATAAAACAAGCTTCCTTAGACAATTGTTTCCCCATGACAATCGGACGACAATTATTTGGCCAAACTCACCTCCCTTTCCAGCAACGCACGAGCGATGCGGCGTGAAAGGTCCTCGATTCCTTTTCCCGGGGTTCCTCTGTCGTCCGGTAGTTGGCCGTGCTTTGGGTCCCTGTTCGGGCGCCACTTGACCCGTCCAGCAGGTCTAGTTATTCAGGGTCCCGAAGAGGCGCTACCTGAGGGTCATGGGGGAGAGAAAGAAAGGAGACCAAGCAAGGTTCTGTTGTCAAGGTCCCGTTTATTGTCACACAGGCAGCACCTTTTAAGCAGTGGGGATGAGGAAGTTGGGAAGGGGAGCTAGGGGGAAGTGAGCTATGGGCCAAGCCCTGAATGAGGAAGTTGGGAGGGGGAGCTAGGGGGAAGTGACCTTCGCAAAATGCAAAGGAGGGAGGGGTCAAGGTATTCTTGGCACGAGGAAGCACAAAGGGCATCTGGTGAAGGCATCTGGTATCTGCGCACGTAGGGACATTCCGTGGTTAAGGGTGGAGTGATCTGTATTGGCAGTTCCTGGGCAGGTCTTTGTTCAACAATCTCATGGTCATAAGACAGCCATGGCTGAATGACCTTGTTTGGCTCCCCACAAAATGAAGTCTCAAAAAGCCCAGCAGAGACTTTGATCTCTGGCTAAGTCTCATGAAGAGCATTTTGGACAAGTGTAGCAAGCTTAGAAAGGAAAAATATAAAATATATATGGTTCAAGTATTAAAGGGACACCAGGAAGTTAAATGGAGCTGAATCCTGTGTTCTAGGAGACAGCAGATTAAGGGAATTGGACTTTGGGCAAGATCCTACCTAGTTAAATTTAGATCCTACCTAGTTAAATTTAGTTTCTTTAATCCCAGGAGATAAAGCCAAGCAAATCTCTGAGTTCAAGGCCAGCCTGGTACAGAGCAAGTTCTAGGTGAAAAAAAAGTTTGGGCATGGTGGTACATACTTATAATTCCAAGAGACAGACATGCAGAACTCTTTTGAGTTCAAGGTCAATCTACAGAGCAAGATCCAGGTCAGCCAAGCTAGACAGTGAAGGTATTGGAAAATAGAAAGCTAGTGATAATGTAACAGAACAAAGGGGCCATGTTCCAGGTCCTGCAAGCAGCAGAACTCAGCATATTTGGCTACATGGCTCTAGTCAGTGCCCTTAACCACTATGCCATCTCTCTTAAAATCACACTCTTAAAGGGCAAATTTTAAAACTATTCTTTAATAAAGGGAAATATCTTGAATATTTTTAAATGGTAATTAACACTGGCAAGAACTGTATTTTAGAAATAGGCTTTAAAGTCTATTGTGTTACTATAACCTTAAAGGGAAAACTAATGAAGCCCTCCAGTCAGCAAAGCCACAGTGCACCTGCGCTCTCTACACCTTCCTTCCCAGTAGTACCATGTAGTGGTGGTTGTGGTGGTGGCAGTGGCGGCGGTGGTGGTGGTGGTAGTGGTAGTGGTGGTGTAGTGGTGCTGTGGTGGCGGCAGCAGCGGCTGGGGTGGTGGTGATGGATAGGGAAATGGGGGGAGCGCGTGGGTGGAGTACCCTAGGCCTGTAATATCTAGTTAACACTAAACTTTCTAGGATTTTGACACTTGTCTTTAAATACAGACTACACTTTAAAACCCACTAGAATGCTGTGGGCTCTCTAGGCGACCTCAGCCCTTTGGTAGCCGTTGGTGAGATTAATCCAAGTCAAGCATTCTAGATTACATTTAGAAATAGTTTTCTGCTGATCCAGAATGGTTCCCCTTGATACTGTCCCCATCTGCTTATCCTGACAGCCTTTGCATATTTTTAGTTTAACAGCTATGCTATGCCACTTCCTGGTGGAGCAGCAGCATCACACCACTTCTGGTGATGTCATACAGTGTACCAAGAGGTTGTCAGCCAGATAGAAATAATGCCACTGCTAAGTTGTGCTTCTTGGGCTCTCTGGCACTTTCACTAATTCTCTCTTCCTTCTGTCTTTTTTCCCCTGGTAGTTTTCTATATAGCAATAGCAGGGGAAGGTGTCCACCTTGATTGGTTCTTCAGTGGAGTCAATATTTAGGAGGGAATTATATTTTGTTTGTTCTCTTTAGTCTTTGTAGACTGGAAGAGTGGAAATGGAGAGGGTTGAACAGGGCTCTGCATTCTTACCCTACAAATTTCATGCATGTCAACTGTAGGCGCCACTTGTCCCCTTTCTCCTGACTTGGAGGAGCCAGGCAGAATGAGTGCCTGGAGCAAGCCTCTTCTAAAAAACCTCAGCAGAGCTAAGGAACTGCATCATGTGCGAGATTCCCTTGTGCCTAGGGCCACTCCACCTTCTCTCGGAAGACACAGAAGCAGTTGCTATTTCTAGGCAGAACGTGATATCCTTAGGGTGAGGTTAGGGCAGAACTGCCTCCAAATTATAATTACACTTGGATTTCAGAGCACACCGCGGTCATGACGGTTGTTTTTAGAATTTGGCAGAGAATGCTGACTGTTGCCTGGTGTTTCTCTGATAGTAACTGGCTCTGCTTTCAGTTGTGCATGTAGTTACCATGATATGAAAATCTTGGTCAGTTTCTAATGTATGAGACTGTGGGCTTGTGTGCTCTAGACAGTGGACTATAAATGAGGGTCTGCTGGCAGTTCCAGGAAGCTACCTTCACTGTCCAACAGTGTGCATCCTTGTTTCTTTTTCTGCCTCCATCATCTTGCTGCATGGGACATAGATGTAAGGACTAGAGTTTTACCCACTGAACCATGCAGATAGGGCCATCTCCTAAAATAAAGTCCAATCAAGATGATTGGGTCCTTGGAGACCTGAGAGAGCACAGTCGTCACTTCAAATGACCTTCCTATAGTCATTCATGTGTGAACTGTCATGGGCAAGCCAGTGCTTCTGAAGGCCTTTAGTCACAGCTGACCTAAATCTGAACTGATGCATGTAGGCTCCAGGAATTGGGGGAGGGTAAGTTGTTCTGTTCTTGGTACACAGGGAGCTTCAAGAATCTAGCCATATGAGCATGCATGCATGTGTGTACGCATGTGTGTTTGTGCGTGCGCGTGCTTGTGTGTGTGTACGTGTATGTGTATGTATGTGTGTATGTGTATGTGCATGTGTATTTCTTGCCTTAAAAGTTTTTTGGTTTTTTCCTGATCTGTTGCGATTTTCAACTTAATGTTAGATTGCTCAGAAATTTTTATACCACACTGTAAATATAACTGCTGGGGGAAGCTCACAGAGAGGACCGCTGTGAACACCAGAGCAGGACTGGATGTCAGTATTGAGTAAGATGAAGTCTCAAAGGCCAGCTTGGACCTCAAATTTTCTTCTCTGTAATTAAAGATGCAAGCATAATGAACTGCATACTACCAGGGGGGTGGTTTGCCGTGTTGTGATAGAGGGGATAATTTACAAAGCAGTATCTCTCATGACGAAGCAGAGGAACCGCCCCTTACACACCAACCATAAAACTATTTCATTGCTACTTCATAACTGTAATTTTGCTAGTTATGAATTGTAATGTAAGTGTCTCATATGAAGTGCCAAAGATGGGATTCATGAACCTGCTGCTAGGCCTGCGATCTGTAAACGGGGGCGCTCGGGCCAGGGGAGACTGAACAGTGAGCCATGGCCGCTCAGGCAGTGCGTGTTAGAACTGCGGCTGCCGCTTCATCTCAAGCTAAGAAGAGCATCCTGCTTACCATTCTGTGAGTTGGTGGACACAGCCTCACCAGGTGTGCCCCAGAAACCTGCAGGCTCTGCACGCAGGGGCTCTTAACCCCACTATTTGACTTCAGAAATGCAATGACCTAAACCTTCTGTATTAGCCAGGGTTCTCCAGAGCAGCAGTTCTCAACATGTAGGTCAAGACACCTTTGGGGTTGCATATCAGATATCCCTCATATCAGATAGAACATGATTCATAACTTGCAAAATTACAGTTATGAAGTAGCAATGAAATCATTTTATGGTTGGCGTATAAGGAGAGGTTCTGATGCTAACCCTGTTCCCCAATCGGTTCTTGATTTGTCAGTAAAGAAGGTCGGGGACTAATTGCTGGGCAGAGGGTACAGGCAGGACTTCCAGGTCCCAGGAGGAAAAGGGAGACACAAAGGAAGGAGAGGCTTTTCTGCCATGCTTTTAAGGAAGAGGACCCAGCAATCCCGTAAGGCCTTGGGGGGAGCTAGGGCCTGCAGCCTCTGCTAAGGGCAGATGGCCAAGAGTGTTCGGCAGAGGCTAGGTGAAACAAGCCACTAAGTTTAGGACAGGAGGAGAGACAGAGATAATAAATTGGCAAAGGCACAATTTTCCAGGCAGGAGATATCTATGCCCACAAATTGTGCACAGTAGGCAAGTTAAAGAAACAGGCTATGTTTGGGTGTCTTTTATCTGTGGATTCAAGGGTCTCCGGTGGGAGCTGGTAACACAACCTCTCCCAGAGCAAAGGTGGGCAGAAAGAGAAGCCGTGCTAGGGCTGGCAGTGGCTGATCCTGTAGCTAAGCTGGGTAAAACAAAAAGGAGCCAGGAGGGCTGGTAACTTGGCAGCTCCTGGGCAAAGGTGGAACATTTTAAAATTATCCCCAACACTGGTGGTCACCACTACAGGAGGAACTGTATCATAGGGCCACAGCATTAGGAAGGTTGAGAACCACTGCCCTAGAAGAATAGAACAGATAGAATGACTATGAAATAAAATTCATTTTATCATATGCGTGAGGCTTTATTAGAGTGGATTACTGTTTGTGGCCTGGATATTCCAACAATGACTGTCTCCTGATGGAAAAGCCAAGTATCTAATTGTTGTTCATCCCATAAAACTGAATGTCTCAGCAGCCCTGTTCTGGTACTACAGTCCCAGGGAAAACCTAGAGAACGGCCTGTCTTCAGGCTTCATGGGACTCCTTAAAATTTATGTTCTAATATCAGTGAAGGAATGCCTCAGCAGCAGAGATGAACTTGCCATGTCAAATAGTCCAGTCAAGAAAATCCCTCACAGGTATGCCTGGATGCTTTTAATATATTCCTGGTGTTGTTAAGTTGTCAACCAAGATTAGCACTGTGCACCATAGCCTAAATCTTCCCAGTCAAAGCCTTACCTTTGATATGATGGACTTGTTCTGAGAATTCATGTTCTGTAGAACTCCACAACTCTTATAATTAGATCCTAGCTCTGACTCCTCTGCTCCTTCTCCCCTGAGACTACAGGAGATGAGGTTCTTTACATAATGCCCTGACGTTCACAGCTCACGTACCTTAGTAAAACCACTACACACCATTCGCAGTATTTCTCTAGTACAGTAATCGCCCCCAGCAATAGCCAGCTGTCTTCATTTAGCTATAGCTTTCTCTGACCTCAAATGCCTCATTATTTTCTGACTGTACCTTATCCTAACATCTCCTCTGGCAAAAGTTTCAACTTTTGCAGCTTCAGCATGCCAGGGACTAAGAATGAGTATGCAGTTAGTGATCTGGTTTCAACTACCCATTTTAGGACTTATCAACCCACCCAGAGCCTGCACACTGTTCTCCAGTGTGAGAACTCACTGTTCTCCAGGGTCTAGCCCAGTGAGTCTGCCTGACCCCCCCCAACCCACCTTTTAAAAACCCCTGGATATGGCCCAGGCCCCACATAGAGTGTGGCAGCCTTTAACACAATCAGCCTCTAACCATCCTCTAGGACCCACACTGCCTGCCTCTGACACACAGGCCCCTCCCACACCAGATCCAAAGTCTCTACTTGGTCAACTCTACCTCCACACTAAAGTCTTGGACTAGGATTCACATCCTGCACACCAGTGTAACATCCTCTTAATTTCGTTCCATCTAAGCGATTTTCAACCTTCAGATTCAATCTGCCCACACACCCTTTCTTTTGCTCCAACATGCTCTTTCCACATCAGACACAAAAATAACAGAAGGGGAACTCCTTATGAGATTAAATACAAACTTATGGAATAAATATAAACATTATGAAGGATCAAGAGAGTATCCCCTTCTACCCCACACCAAATACCTTAGTCCTGTAGAAATGGTTGACAGTGAGGGTTACCTAGGTGAACCTTGGGACATAGAACTTAAGAGAACAGTCATAAAGTCCATCAAAGAACTCAAGCTTAAAGAGGACACAATGAAACCATGTAAGGAACTTAAAAATAACTCAAAGAGAATAAATACCTGAGTGGCACCCAAGAACACACAACATAAGGGTGATGGGAACATCAAAGATAACCCAGGACTGGAAATGGAGTTCAGTAAGAAGGCAGAAATGTTGAAGAAGATGAGATGAAATGAAGATGGAATTGAAAATCCCAATAGCCCAACTAAAAAACTCAAAGGAAACCTTAAAAGTAGAATGAATTGGGCTGGAGAGATGGCTCAGAGGTTAAGATCACTCGGTGTTCTTCCTGAGGTCCTGAGTTCAATTCCCAGCAACCATATGGTGGCTCATAGCCATCTATAATGAGATCTGGTGGCCTCTTCGCAGGCAGAATGATGTATACATAATAAATAAACCTTAAAAAAAGTAGAATGAATCAAGCAGAAGACAGACTATCAGGACTCGGAGAAAAAGTGGACGATCTAGACTAGATAAGGAAGAAATACAAAAAGTTTAAGAACACACAGGAAAGGAACAGAGAATGTGGGACACCAGGAAAAGACCAACTCTTCACATCTTAGATATGGACGAGGGTGAGGAATCTCAAGTCAATGGCATAGACAAGATCTGCAACAAGACCATAGAAGAAAAGCTTCCCACACTGAGGGAAGACACATCCATACAGATACAAGAAACATACAAAATGCCAAATAAACAAGACCTTAAAAGAAACCATAAGTTTGGTCCCCAAAGATTCATGCATTTGAATGCTTGGCCCATAGGGAATGGCACTATTAGGAGGTATACCTTCTGGTTACTGACTCAAGGATATGCTGATTTGGGAGAAAAGTTTTGTCTTTGCTTTTTAAGAAAAGGTGATTAGTGTCTATATACCTTCCAGAATAATGTGGATCAGATTTGCTAGAGGGAGACCCCCAGAGAACTAGATTCCAGAGAATCAAATAAAAAGTTATTTTGATGATTCTAAAATTTTGTTTTGAGATTTGTATATTACAGAATATACAGCCTTGGTGAGTCTCCTCATCAGACATGCTGAACTGACATGCTTGAACTCCTTCCTGATGTCTTTGACTTTCAGCCAGATCCAGTCAAGACACAGACATCAGAGACGAATACAATCGTTGGTGTGGCCTTCTTAAGGCCAACCAACTCCCCCATTTCCCTCCCCTCCCCCCTTCAAAGATACCTCAACACCCATATTCAGCTTGAAGAAGTTATGAAGAGTCCTTGTCCCAGTTCTCTGGCCTTTGGGGCTGGAGGTGGTTATTATAGGTTATCTTTCTAGGGACTGTAGAAATGGTCATATTTGGAACAGGGAGGAAATAGCTAGAACTGATTGTATAGCCATAATCTTATTTGGTAGAAATCCTTATAATTGTTATTAAGTTGAAGTCATAAGTTCTTATATTGTTACAGAATTTATTTTGATGTAGAATCAAGGTTTTTATTGGTATACATTTCTTCTATTGAGACAAAAATTTAAAAGTATAGGGCTAGACTCAGTCCTTTTATAAATGTCATTATAAACTGATCTGAGATATTTAAGTATGTGAGTTAAGGGCTAAATAGCAAATTCATGGCTCTGAGTTTATTGTTAGGGTGTTTTCAAAATGTTTAATTAGAAATAGCTGAGAGTAGTTAACAGAGAACAGTCCAGATTACTTTGCATAGAGAGTTGGTTTTCAAAAACATCAGAAATCTACAAAATGTGACATTTAATGTTACTTATTCACTTGTTGTTGAGACAAGTCTGCTCCTGACAGCATCCCTTTCTTGGATTCAAAGAAGAAATTGAGCATCAATGGAGTTGCTCCAGTTGAGGCAAGACAGCCACTAGGCAAGAATTGCCTCATTTCATCTGCAGACATAATATTGTCCAGAAAAAGGACACAAGTTACAGGTTAGGACAGCTTGGTTCTGCTAAGACAGAATAAGCTAGTCCTTAATTTCCTGTTTCTCTAGATCTATCAGATAATCCTAGGCCAGAAGGCTGAAACTGACGCTCCTGACTTACTGGGTCTGAATAGGTAGGCAGCTGTCTCTACAGTTTGTCTCAGTTCTGGAAACTGTGTTAGGTTTCTGATATATTTTCAGTTAATGTTGGTTATTCTCAGATTTCTGACAGGATTGAAAAACTACTTATAGTTTCATAGCCAACCCAGGCTATTTACTTTGAGAGAACAGATTTGAGGGGATGGTTTTCAAATGGCATACAATCTAAAACCAAGACATAAGTCAAGGTAGAATCATAAGTCTTTTAATTTAGGATAGATGACAATGTTCTATCTTAATGACATAAATGATGGACTGGTCTATCTTATACTTTATAAATTACAGAATGATAATAGTTGTGCTTTATTCATATTTGAAAGAAAGGTTTTGTTTTTTATTAGAACAGAAAGGGGGAAGTGTTGTGGATGGGCCTGGTGCTGTTTGTATTTTGATGCTAACTCCGCTTTCCTGGGAGGGGCTGCAGACAAGGAGTGAGTCACATACTCAAGTGACTTCTTGTGAACCAATCCTCTAATGAATAAAGGAGCCAATCACTGGGGGAGAAAAGACTGAAATATCTCTGTGCACCCTATCTGACCACGATGTAATAAAATTAAAAAAAAAAACCAGCAAACCAATCTCTAGTATACACCCAAACTCATAAAAATTCAATAACTCATTATTCAATGGTGAATGGTTCAAATAAGACATCACGAAAGAAATAAAAAAAAATTCCTGGAACTAAATGAAACTGTAAATTCAATACAACAGAACTTCTGTGACACACTGAAAGCTATCCTATAGAGGAAAAATGTATAGCACTGGTGTCAACATTAAACAATTAGAAAGAGCATTATTGTCTTTTACTTTAGAGCCAACATCCACTTATCAGTGAGTACATACCATATTTGTCTTTCTTTGGTCTGGGTTACCTCATTCAGAATGATTTTTTTTTAGTTCCATCCATTTGCCTGCAAATTTCATGATATCATTGTTTTTAACAGGTGAGTAATATTCCATGTGTAAATGTACCACATTTTCTTTATCCATTCTCTGGATTGTTTTTCAGTTTATGGCCATTATGAATAAAGTTGCTACGAACATAGTTGATCAATGTCCTTGTGACAGGATGTGTCCTTTGGGTAAATGTCCAGGAGTGGTATAACTGGTTCTTGAAGTAGATCAATTTCTAATTTTCTAAGAAACCACGATATTGACTTCCAAAGTGGCTGTACATGTTTTCACAGTATTCCCCTTGCTCCACATCCTCACCAGCAAGAGCTGTCACTTGTGTTATTTTATTTGAGCTATTCTTACAGGTGTGAAACAGAATCTCAAAGTCATTTGATGTGCATTTCCTTGATGACTAAGGATGTTGAACATTTCTTTAAGTGTTTCTCAGCCATTTGAGATTCCTTTGTTGAGAATTCTGTTTATATCTGTACCCCATTTTTAATTGGATTATTAGGTTTTCTGATGTTTAGTTTCTTGAGTCCTTTATATATTTTGGATATTAGCCTTCTGTCAAATGTAGCCAAATGTCAAATGGTCATGCTATAGTATATAGACCCAGAGAGAGACCAAGTAACAAAAAGGGCTTAAGGGGATGCAAAGATCTCCCTGGAAAGGGGAAATAGAACAGATCTCCCAGGTGGATTAGGGAAGATGGGGCTGGTAACAGGAGGGTTGGGTGGGTGGGGGTACTGGGAACAGGAGGAATCAGGCTGAGGGAGTATTGGGAGAAACGACTGGAATTGGAGGCACTTCGGGTTCGAGGTGGAAACCTAGTGTAGTAGAAACTTCATGGAATCTATGAAGTAACCCTAGCAAAGACTCCTAGTAATGGGGGACACAGAGTCTGAACTGGCCATCCTCTGTAACCAGGCAAGGTTTCAGTGCAGGGATTGGGACACTAACCAGTCACAAAACCTTCGACCTGCAGTTTGTCCTGCCTGCAGAGTGTTCTGGAACCAAAGCCTAGCAGAATCGTCATCAGAGCCAGAGAGACTTCATCCAGCAACTGATGGGAGAATCTATAAGTGGCTCAATGATGCAATTCAAAAACTTGGAAAAACTACTAAATGGTGGCAAGAAATAATAAAAAGGAAAGCAGAAAGCAATGAAATGGAAACAAATAAAAGAGTATAAAGAATCAAAGGACCTAAGGGCTGGTTCTTTGGCAAGATAAATAAGATTGACAGACTCTTGGACCAACTACTCAAAAGAAAAAAAGAGAGGATCTAAGTTACAGAACTATAAATGAACAGAGGAGCATTACAACAGACAACAAAGAAATTCACAAATTTATAAAAGAGTATTTTAAAGCCATATTCTGTTAAGTTGGAAAACCTAAGAGAAATGGATGTATTTCTAGATTCAGTCAAACCACTAAAATTAAACCAAGAAATTAAAAGCCTAAATAAAGCCATAACAAACAAGTAGTTTGAAAAAGTAATAAGAAGCCATCTAACTCTCAAAATTGTCCAGGGCCAAATGGATTCACAGCAGAATTCTACCAGAGTTTCAAAGAAGATCTACAGCCAGGAGGAGAAGGAGAAAAAGGAAGAGAAAGAAAAGAAGCATGATCACTCCTTCAAAACTCCATCAAAGAAGTCAGAATCACTCTAATACCCTAACCAGGTAGAGACACAGCAAAAAGAAAAACTACTGGCCAATATCCCTGAAGAACATAGATTCAAAGATGCTTAATAAAACACTTGCAAATAGAATACAGACATACATTTTTAAAAAAAGATCACTCACCATGACTAAGTTGGCTTTATCCCTAGAATTCAGGGAAGGTAATAAACCACATAAATAGACTTAAAGACAAAAATCACATGATTGTCTCAATAAATGCAGAAAGTGCCTTTGGCAAAATCAGCATGTTTTCATGATAAAAGTCCTAGAGAATGCAAGGCCAGTGAAAACACACCTCAACATAATAAAAGCAATGCATGAGAAACCCACAGCCAACATCAGCCTAGGCAGAGGAAAACTTAAAACAATCCCACTGATGTCAGGGATGAGACAGCAATGTCCAATATTTCCACTCCTCTTCAGTGTTGTGTTCAAAGCATAAGCTGGAGCAATAAGGCAAAAGATAGAAACTAAAGAGATATAAATAGGGAAAGAAGTCAAACTACTCCTATGTGTGGATGGTATCAGAGATCCCAAAAATTCTACCAGAAACCTTCTAGAAAAAATAAATAAATTGGTAATGTGGCAAGAGTTATAATCAGTTTTCATGAATCAATAGCTTTTCTACATATCTACAACAAACATACAGAGAAGGAGACCATGGACATATTCTCATCACCATAGCCTCAAAATATCTAGGAATAAGCCTAACCAAGTGAGTAAAGGATCTCTACAATAAAATCATCAAACCTCTGAAGAAAGAGATGGGGAAAGATAAAAGAAAATGAAGAAACATCCCATGCTCATGTATTAGTAGAATTAATATTGTGAGATGACCATTTTTACCAAAATCTATTCAGAAATTCAATACAATCCCAACCAAAATTCCCATTTTGTTATTTATATAGAAATGATATCCTATAAATGGAAAAGGAACCACAAAATACCCCAGATAGGCAAAACAATTCTGAGCAAAAAAACAATGCTAGAGGGTTTATCATTCCAGATCTTAGGATACGTTACAGAGACAAAGTAACAAAACAATGTGACCCTGACAAACAGACATGTGGACCAATGAGATAAAATCGAAGGCCCAAATACTAGTACATCTAGCTTCAGCCATTTAATATTTAACAAAGACATTGAAAATCAAATCTGGAAAAAAGAAAGCATCTTTAACAAATAGTTTGGGAAACTGGATGCTCATATGCAGAAGAAAGAAAGGAGACCTGTATCTATCCCCTTGCACAAAGACTAACTCCAAAAGGATCAAAGACCTTAACCAGAAGCTGAAACACTAAAACTGCTAGAAGTTAGAAGATAGGCAGTGCCTACATGATATAGGTTCTGGAAAGGACTTCCTAAACAGGACTCCATTTGTCCAAGAATCAAAGCCAACAAATGACAAGTGGGACTTTACAAAACTGAAAAGCTTCTGTGCAGCTGAAGATTCGATCAGGTAAAGAGAAAGCCACAGACTGGAAGAGAACCTTTGCCAGCTATACACCCAACAGAATATTAATATCCAGAATATACAAAGAACTTAAAACACAGAGTCAAACAAACAAACAAACAATTAAAAACCAAACCACCCCTTCAAAAAGTGGGTCTGGGACCTGAACAGAGAGTTCTCAAAAGAAGATAAAAAATGGCTAAGATGTATCTTTTTTAAAATGTTCATTGTCACTAGCTTTAGGGAAAACCAAATCAAAACTACTCTGAGATTTCATCTTGCCCCAGTCAGAATAGCAAAGATCAATGGAACACCCAACAACAAATGCTGGAGAGGGTGTGGGAGAAAAAGCAATCCTTATTCATTGTTGGTGGGGTTGCAAACAGATCCATCCACTCTGGAAATAAGTGTGGAGAATTCTCAAAAAGCTAAAACTAAATCTACCATAAGACCCAACTACACACACCACTTCTTGACGTGTGCTCAAAAGACTTGGCATCCTGCTTCACAGATTCTTACTCCACCATGGTCATTGCAGCTCTCCTTACAATAACTAGGAAATGGAAACAACCTGAATGTTCTTTAACTGGCGAATGAATATTTAAATGTGCTGCATATACAGTATGGAACATTATTCAGTGATAAGGAAAAATGAAACCACGAATTTGCAGGTCAGTGGCTGGAAATAGAAAAGATCATATTGTCGGGTTTTGAACTAAGGTCATATGAGGATATAATAAATTTGTGACATGGATAGGGGACCATCCAATGTTGATATTCTTCAAGAAGGAAATTTAGAAAGCCATCAGATGAAGGAAGGAACACAGGAATTCCTGTGACCTTCCTCAGCTTCTAGAGAACAGTTAGGGTAAGAGATATCCCGGTATACCATAGATCTTTCTGAAGACAGACAGCATTGCTTAGTTGTATATAACCTTGAGCATGCTGCCTGTGAAGCAGGCTTCCCTGCCCATCTGTAAACTCACAACTCTGTTATCAAAGGAGCTGTAATAACAACAATGAGCCTTGTCAGGCAAACTGCACTCAAGTGCTCCACCGCCCTCAGTCCCCTGGCTTTGTGCCTTGTTTCTTTTGGCATTAATCATATTGAGTGAGGTAATGTAGACCCATAAAGGAAGATACTGGATGTCCTCTCTCATCTGAGATTCCTAGCTTCAAACCTTCAGATGTTAGTACATATCCTGTAGTAACTTCAGAAACCAAGAAAGTAAAAATGGACTACCATGACATGGGGTTGTGGGGAGCACTAGATAGGGAAATAGCAAGGTACAAAAGATCTGGCAGGGAAAAGAGAAAAATACAGGGGCCCTCTAATTAGAGATACAGAAGGGTTAAGGAGGATAGGATAAGACTAAGGATGTCTGAAAAGTCATAAAGTACCATACTATTAACTATCTAGTTAAAAATATCTATAGTGTGTAAGTCAACATATAAGTATATATAGTGTTTAAATGAAACTTTCCCATCTAGACTGACAATACTCCCTCCAAAGATCCAAAATAGCCTGACAAAAGAGAGTTAGGGGTATAGAGATTTCCACAGATCAACTGCTTGGTGAGGGTAGGGGTGTAGGCTATATATGACGACGGAACTCTAGCCTTGTGTTGATTGTCAGCTTTAAGGGCCTGGGACAAAGTTGCAGAATCAGGGAAAAAAACTTGAAACATTTATTCAAGTTGTACAAGATCCACAAAAAATTTTCCCTGACTTTTTACAAAGACTAACCTCAGCTTTGGAAAGCAGTATATCAGATTCCGCAGCAAGGAAGGTAAGAATTGAGTCTTTAGCTTTTGAGAATGCAAATACTGAATGCAAGGAAGTAATCAGACCACTGAGGGCCAGGTCAGCATCAATAGATGAGTGGATTAGATATACAACTGATGTTGCATCTCGCTCACCTGATATGACTGTAATAGGAGAAGCTGTCACTAGACACTGAAAAATGACCTAAGATTTCAAATGTTTTAATTGTGGTGAGTGGGGTCATTTCAGAAATGACTGTAGAAAAAAACCAAAGTAATACCAAAAGGGGGCCTATGCCTTTGACTCGGGAATGTAGAACAACAGACAAATGGGGCAACATCCTGCCAAAAAACTCCCAGAGGGGTCTCTTGCAGGCCCCAATGTCAGGCAGGGAGAGTTCTCTTCCTCAGGACAGTTAAGTGTCACTGCTTCAAAAACAGATGTTCTGAGACCAGATAAGGCTGAGGCAAGTTCTATAGACAATTCAAAAAGCCTCAAAGGGACCCAAAAACGAATATTTTGGCAAACTTCTATAGAGGATCAAAGACCAAAACTAAGAATATTGGTAAACAATATTGAGATTGAAGGAATGGTTGACACTAGAGCAGATATCACCATTATCTCTCCAAAATCTTGGCCTGTACATTGGCCACTTCAAGACGTAGACACCCAATTTCAAGGAGTGGGACCTTATCCCAAATAAAGCAAAGTACCAGATGGCTTAAATGTATAGGACAAGAAGGTCAGGTAGGAAAATTGAGGCCATATGTGGCTGATATAGCCATTAATTTATGGGAAAGAGATCTATTACAGTAGTGGAAAACTCAAATTAATATCCCCTCAGTCTCAGTATCTAGCCATGAAACTAGTCAGGCTCCTAATAAAAATCTTTTTTTTTTTTCCTAATAAAAATCTTAAATTAGTTAGGGAATGTTATCAAAGGCAGTTACAGACTGTCCAAGCTGTCCATAAACAAGATACAGCAGAGACTGACAATTTAGCTTTACCTCAAGGAGCCACTGCTGCCAAAACACCAACAGCCTTACCACTAAGGTGATTGACTGACCAACACATTTGGATTGATTGATGGTTTATGACAAAAGAAAAACTACAGGCATTAGAACAGCTAGTCCAAGAGCAGCTGGAGACTCAGCATATAGAGGAGTCTACCAGCCCTTGGCATTCTCCAGTATTTGTCATTAAAAAAAAAATCCAGCAAATGGAGGATGTTGAAAGATCTCAGAATGATTAATAAGATTATTCAGCCAATGGGTTCCTTGCAACCTAGGATCCCACTGCCTTCCTTGTTGCCTAAGGAATGGCCTATCATAGTGATTGATCTGAAAGATTGTTTTTTCACCATTCCTCTACATGAATGTGATAAGGAAAAGTTTGCTTTCTCAGTACCTACTTTCAAAAGAGGTCAGCCAATAAAAAGATATCATTGGAAAATCTTGCCACAAGGAATGTGAAATTGCCCTACCTGTGTCAATAGTTTGTACAACAGCCATTGGAGATGATTCACAAACAATTTCCCCAATCCATTATTTATCATTATATGGATGACATCCTATTGGCTGATCCAGATATAAATATTGTGGAAAGAATGTTTGATGAAGTAAAAAAAGCCAAAACAAACAAACAAAGCAAAACCTTGTCTTCCTGGGGATTGCAAATCACCCCTGAAAAAATACAAAGAAGGAATTCTATTAATTATCTAGGATATAAAATAAGTCTGCAAAGGGTTAGGCAACAAAAGGTGCAAATCAGAAGAAGCCAATTGAGGACCCTTAATGATTTTCAGAAGCTACTGGGAGATATCAACTGGCTGTGGCCTGCGACTGGCTTGGCCACTCAAGAGCTAAGCAATTTATTTCGAACTTTACAAGGTGATAAGGATTTAAATAGTCCAAGGAAACTATCAGTTGAGGCTGAGAAGGAGTTAACTTTGGTAGAAAGGAAATTGCAGGATACACATCTAGATCGTATTGATCCAAAGATGGCCTGCATCTTAGTTATCTTACTTTCTACTCATTCCCCTACAGTAATTCTTATGCAGAGGGAAGATTATATCTTAGAATGGATATGTTTAGCCCATAAACAGAGTAAGAAATTAAAAACCTACATTGAGAAAGTTTCTGAATTGATACTTAAAGGAAAAATGAAACTTCGACAATTAGTCAGAATGGATCCAGCTGAAATTGTGGTACCTTTTACTAACGCAGAAGTTGCCTCACTATGGGCACAAGATGAACACTGGCACAGAGCATGCAGTAACTTCTTGGGAGAGATTAACAACAGATACCCTAAAAGCAAGAGGCTTCAGTTCATAAAAAGAACTTATTGGATTCTCCCTTGTATAATAAAGAGAGCTCCAATATCTGGAGCCGCTACATTCTACACTGATGCCAGTAAATCAGGAAAGGCAGGATATAAATCAGAAGATGTATGTAATGTGGCCGAGAGTCCCTATAAGTCAGTTCAAAAATCTGAATTATATGCAATAATCATGGTATTGTCAGATTTTCAATGGTCTCTTAATATAGTAACTGATTCTCAATATGCAGAAGGGGTTGCTTTACATATAGAGACTGCTGAACTTATGCAGGATGATTCCAAATTGACTTCATTATTTATTCAGCTACAACAAATAATCAGAAATAGGAGTTATCCACTATATATAACACACATAAAATCCCAAACAGGTCTGCCAGCCCCTCTGGCACAAGGTAATAATGAAGTTGACCAACTACTGCTAGGAAGTGTACTAGAGGCTTCAGAATTCCATTAAAAAACACCATGTTAATAGCAAAGGTTTAAAGAAAGAATTCTCTGTCGTTTGGCAACAAGCCAAGGAAATTGTGAAGCAATGCCCTACCTGTTTGTTATATAACCAGACTCCATTGCCTATGGGAACTAACCCTAAGGGTACCCAAAGAAATGACATTTGGCAAATGGATGTCTTCCATTTTACAGAGTTTGGCAAACTGAAATATGTGCACCATACTATAGATACATATTCAGGATTTCAATTGGCAACTGCATTACTGTCAGAAAAGGCTGATTCTGTAATTACACACTTGTTAGAAGTTATGGCCATTATGGGAATACCAATACAAATTAAACAGACAATGGGCCAGCATATATCTCTAATAAGATGAAGCAGTTTTTTGAATATTATAATATAAAACATGTTAAAGGCATGTCACACAATCCTACAGGACAAGCAATTGTGGAGAGATCCAATAGAACTCTAAAGAAGATGCTTAATAGGCAAAAAGGATCAACAAGAACCCCCAAGGATAGATTCCCTAGTGCTTTATTAACCTTAAAGTTTTTAAATGCCAATGAACAAAATACTACAGCTGCTGAAAGACATTGGATTGTGGAAAGAACTATTGAACTAAACCAGCCTGTTTACATTAAGGATACTCTAACATCAGAATGGAGAATGGGAAATGTGTTATACTGGGGGAGGGGCCATGCCTTTGTTTCCACAGGAAAAGAAAAGCTGTGGGTTCCTTCCAAGTTGATAAAAATCAGACATGGCAAAGGGAGACCTCCTGAAGACCTTGGCGACAGAGAAGAAAAGGGAGACTAACACAATCAACAAAATAGGCGATGTATATGTGGTGATGTTTATGTCTCTGTATATGGAAACAGCTCTAGAACTGACTGAGACTAAAATGTCTATACACAGCCAATAACACTTATTGGGTACAGATTTCTAATGACTTGTTAGTACATACCATCCTTTACGAGGACATGTATACAAAGTTACATTGTAGTTTGACTAAGTGATCATGCTAACCTGAGGAAAGGCAGTCGTCTTTCTTTATTGATCTTCATTGACCAATCTGTGCACCCTGCATGCTCCCTGTGAATGTCTTTACTTGTTTACTTGTTGCATTTAAGTTTTGTATACTACAGGATGAAAGAAGAGAAAGACAGCCCTGAAAAGATTCACACTCCAGGATGCTGAGATTCCGGGACCTTCCATTCCAGCGCTTGACTCTACCTCAACTACATCAAAGCTAATTCTTTTAAAGACTTGATTCCAGAACTTTACTTGCCTATCCAGTCTTTCAGAATGTCATGGTCAAGATCTCAGCTGACCAATGAGCTTTCTCAGCACATAATGACTAGAAGGCAAATAATTTCAGCTAGCTCTCATATGACAAGCCAATTTTCCTATTTCCCTTTGGGCCCCCGATGGGAATTCTTCGCCCCAATTCAGCTGGAAGCAGACAGAAGACAATCATAGTCCCAGTTCCTTATGTTGGGGTAGATGGTTCTGGTGATTTTAGGTATTATAGATATGTTGTCATTTTAGGGATACTTTACAAATGTAGCTTTGGACAGGGAGGGAACTAAAGAACTTAAACTCAGTGATTTCTACCTTTCCTTTCCTCTTCTCTATCCTTCTTTCTTAGGTAAAGAGGAAGGGGGTGGAAAAGAAAAAGGGAGATATAGTAATATCCTAGAAATTATAGAAATAGACAAATAAGGATAGGTTAGCAAATGTACTTTTAAGCAAAACATTACATAGCCAGATCTTACACTGGCAGAAATTTTTATAATTGATACAAAATTGAAGTTATAATCTCTTATATTGGTTCAGAATTTATTTGATGTAAATTTAAGGTTTTCATTGGTATAAATTTATTATTGATACAAAACTGGGATTAATATTGTTACTCCCATATAGGCATTGTGCCTATATAACACATTTAAGAATACAAGGCCTAGATCCAGTTCTTCTATAACTGCTATTATAAACTGTTTTTAGATGATTAAGTAATAAAAGTTAAGGGCCAGATAGCAAACCCGTGGTTGTGAGTTAGTTAAAAGGGTGTTCCTGAGTTAGTTCAAATAGAAATGGCCGAGAGTAGTCAAGGCTTCATAGTTCAGAAATGCTTTAGGTAGATAGATGGTCTTCAAAGGCATCAGAAGTCCACAGAATATGACATTTTTTGATATTTCTTTATTAAAGATCATTTGACTGGAGAACTGTCTGCTCCTGACAGCACCCCTTTCTTGAATTCAAAGAAGAAATTGAGCATCAATGGAGTTGCTTCAGTTGTGGCAAGACAGTCACCAGGCAAGAATTGCCTCATTTCATCTACAGACAAATACTGTCCAAAAAAGGACACACTATGAGGAATAGTTGACTGATAATCTCTGCCAAGACAGAGAAATCAGTCCTTTAAAATTCTGCAGTACCAAGGTCTGTCAGATGATCCTAGGCCAGAAGGCTGAAGACTGATTTTCCACTGTTTTGCTGTATAGGGCCTGTCCAGGTGATCAGCAGTCTCTATAAATTGGCTAAGTTTTAGAAGCTATATTTTGTGCTTCTCATACTTTTCAGATAATATTAGTCATTCTTGGATTTCTGACAGGGTTGAAAACTAGTAGTCTCATAGCATAGCCAGTTCAAGCTGTTTAGCATTTAGAAAGATGATACAGATTTGAGAGGATGGTGTTCAGATGGGTTACAATCTAAAGCCAGGGCAAGAGTCAGGTGTAGAATTATAAGTCTTTTAAGTTTGTATAAATGACAGTGATACTATTTAATTGATAAAATTGATGGACTGGGTATTAGATCTATCCTGTATGTTATAAATTACAAAATGGTAATAATTGTGCTCAATTGATATCTAAGATAAAAGAGTCTTTTAATTGGACAGAAAGGGGGAAGTGTTGTGGATAGCCCTGGGCTTGTATTTTGATGCTAATTCCACTCCTGGGAGGGACTACAGATGAGGAGTTACCTTGTGAACCTTCTCCCCACCTTAACTTTTCAAATAAAGGCTTGAGCCAATGATTGGACAGGAGGAAGGAGGAGGAGCTGAGGGTTTTGGTGGAGGAGAAAAGGATCAATGGAAAAGGGGAAGAGCTACAGAGGATCGAGGAGGAGGAAGGAGTGACAGGGGATCAATGGAGAGGCTGGAGAGAAGCTCGTGGCCTGGAGAAACCGCAAGTTATATGGGATAATATAGATGGGAATAGAGTAGTGTAGTGGGCGATCTGCCCAATCTAGGCTTATGGCTTGTATTGTTATTGTTGATTGAGTTGAGATTTCTTTTACCGGGTAATTGGGTTGGAAACAAAATAGCAACAGTGTGTAAGTCAACGTATAAGTATACATATAGAGTTTAAATGAAACTTTCCCGTCTATACTGACAATGCTCCCTCAGAAGATCCAAAGATCATTAACAACAACAACAAAAATTAACACCAAGCACAAGAAGTCCTCTTTTGATTTGGTAGTGGTTGGGCAAGAGAATCTACAAAGATTATAAGCTACTGTTAATGCCATTGTTTGATTCCCAGATGTAGAAGACAAGTCCTTATTGCTGAAGGCACTGTGTGCTTCAGACACAGGACCCAGAGACTCCTGAGTTCTAACTGACCTGTAAGCTTCCTCCCGGAGAACTTCCATGCAGGAGAGCATCCCTCCCACCCACCCTGACCGAGCAGCATAGTAGAGCTAGCCCTGTTGGCAGGGGCACAGGTGAGCTGGTCCCACCCATTGTCTGCCAAGCAGTGGTGTGGGCACCAAAGAGATGTACCCCACCACCACCAGTAGGGGATCTGGCCCAGACCCTCACTGGCTGCAGCATTTAGGAGAGCAGCCCTGCGCCTTACCTGGACAAAGCAGGAGAGCTGACCCTGGTGGTGTGGGCACAGGAGCGCTGGAGGACTGACCAACTCAGATTCTACCCAGGCCCAGATCCAGGGTTCTGAGTTGCCCCACTCCAACATCTACCCCATCTATGAACTGCTGGAACATGTGAAAGGGCTGATTCTGTAGATCTAAAGCTGCAGGATCTCTGTGACACAGGACAACAGGAGATCTGAGAGGAGCCCCTCTATGGACCCAGTATTGATGGTGCAGCTGAAGCCAGAGGCCTCAAACCACACTAGTGACTCATTGCAATGAACATTTATAAGATGTGTGGACAAAAGGGCACACTGTGCAACACATCATGACACACCACAGCTTCCACAGTGAACTGTTTTTATTTTAACTTAACTTTATTTATGTTTTTATTTTTTTGTTTTATTTTGTGGGAGAGGTTGCAAGGGCAGGGGGCAGATGTGGAGGGATGGGGAGATGAGTGGGATTGGGGTGCATGATATGAAGTTCATAAGGAATCAATAAAAAAATTTAAATCCTACCTTAAAATTTGTTCCCTGGAATAGCTTGTCATCTCCTCATGTGGACCAGGATCCCTTGGAAAAGCCTCTGAGATCTGGATGGCCATGCAAAATCTTCTGGTGAATGTCCTGCTGGTGAATGCTCTTGGGACTATGCTTGCGAGAGAGCAGGCAAAGTGAAGGGAACAGAAGGTGCTGGACTGTAATGCAGACACTAGGGAAGCAGCCATGGTCCCCTTGAGGACCTGTGAGGCTAAGGATGCCCCCCAGAGGTGTCCTGAATGGAGTCAAGGGAAACAAACATTTGCACCCCACTTTAGGCTTATATGTATGTTGTCCCTAGGAAAAGAAGATGGCATTGGATGTGTCTCCAGCCAAGGTAATAACCTCTTCCCAAGTCCTTTCAGCATCGGGGATATTGAAGATGGAACCCAGTCAGTTCTGCCTTGGAGACCAGCATTGCTTTAATCAGATATTATCTCCAGTTTTACTGTTTACAAGAAACTCAAGCTCCCTGGTGTTCCTCACCTGGACTCTCACCTATGTAGGCATCCAATGCCTCTCAATCCCCCCACGTACTTCTTATTGGCTTCCTAGAATCCACAATCTATAGCCACAACACTCTGAGTCTCAAAATGTTCCCTGAACATTCATTCACCTTGGCCAAAATACTTAGAGTGTTTGGTCAGGACTCCAAAGAATAGCTTGTCTTGTCAGCTTCTGAAAAACTGAGACGCATGAGAACCATCGACTGTGAAAATGAATATATCACCATGGGTTTTAAGTGCAGTAACCCTGTCAACTTAGGGCTGTTGCACTGGATAATCTGGCCCCCACACGTTCCAGTGGCACTGAACCACATTACAATGTCATCTTTTCCAAAGGCCTCGGTTGCGTGTTTCTGTAATTTAGATATGGTCCCCTGAAGACCCATGTGCTAAAGGCGTGGTACCTGCTTTGGCCCTTTGGGAAGGTGGAAACTCAAAGGCAAGTCACTGTAGGAGATCTTAAGTCATTGAGTATGTGCCCATGACAGGAATGCTGGGACCTCTGCATCCTCTCAATCCCCCACACTGTTCATGACCTGAATATCTTTGCTTCATCAGACATTATGGTAGGCTACCTTCTCATAGACCCCAAAGCAGCAGGGATACCTGGTTATAGACTGGATGCCCCCCCCCCCAAAGTGAGACAAAGTAAACATTTTCTCTTATTAAGTTGGTAATCTCAGGTGTTTTCTATTGTGACAGAAATCTAATTAAAGAAGTTATTCTTCATTACATGGAAGTTGCCACTTTTAGAAATAGGTACCATATAAGTATAACTAAGGAGGGGAAGACAGGTGTTTAGACACTCAAAAACGCACAAGAAGACAGAGATGTAGCATGTGCCGTGAGCAAATGAGTAGTGTTTGTCCTGGATCTCAGAGAGGGAGGTGGCCACTAAGGTGAGTGCCCACGTGTGTCCTGGAGCCCGTCCCTTACACTTACTCATTCCTGCACGTGACTGCCTTCTTTCTTCCTGCTGCTCTTCTCCCACAGTCTGTCGCCTCGTGGTTGGTTCTCTTATTGCCCTTAATCACCAAACATCAGAAGACAACATCCAGGAACAGCAGCAGCAGACAATGCAATAGCTGGGCTGCGCAGCGGCCAGAGGCTCCTAACCAAAACCTAGTTCCCCATATCACTTAGGACAAGATAAAATCAGAAACAATGGCAACACCATGGCAGTTTTACAATGTCTAGATGTCCCTCGTGATTAAGCCTCATGACTCCTCTGATCTCTTCTCCAGTTTCTCTGCTTGGCTTGTTCTGCCACAACAACTACCTTACTGATGTTCTCTGTACATGCAGAAGAAGCTTTTGCCTGGAGACCTTTTCATGTCTTTATTCTGTGAATTCATTTCCCAAGGCCATTGCACAAAGTCTCCCCTCTGTTTTGTTTCACCTATTTCAATCTCTCCCTGTTGGAACAGCTTTGTCTAACTCCCCTGCTCATGCCATCAGAGACTGCCTTCCTTACATCCCTGCTCATACCATCAGAGACAGCCTTCCTTACATCCCGCTCATACCATCAGAGACAACCTTCCCTACATCCCCTGCTCATACCATCAGAGACAGCCTTCCTTACATCCCCTGCTCATACCATCAGAGACAGCCTTCCCTACATCCCTGCTCATACCATCAGAGACTGCCTTCCCTACATCCCCTATTCATACCATCAGAGACTGCCTTCCCTGCATCTCCTGCTCATACCATCAGAGACAATCTTCCCTGCATCCCCTGCTCATATCATCAGAGACAACCTTCCCTACATCCCTGCTCATACCATCAGAGACAGCCTTCCTGCATCCCCTGCTGATACCATCAGAGACTGCCTTCCCTGCATCCCCTGCTCATACCATCAGAGACAGCCTTCCCTAAATTCCAACTCAACACATATTTGCAATTTGCTTATCCTCTGTACTTTCTCTCAGAATATAAATTAAAAATTATATCCTATATTTTAATTTTAAAAAATATGTATGTTTTGCCTGCAATATACATCTGTGCAAGGTTCTGGAGGACAGAAAAGGGTGTGGGATCCCTTAGGATTGGTGTTATAGGGAGTTGTGAGTCACCGTGTAAGTATTGGGAATCGAACCCTGGTACTCTGCAAGAGCAGTCAGTGCCATCTTGCCAACCCTAATTTCTTTGAAAGCAGACTCTTAGGGTGGTTTTCCTGCTGTTGTGTCCAAAACAGACCAGTGTCCAAATGTAGGAGATGTTCAGCATATTGTTTTATGAAATGAGAATTCTAGTTTGATGTCTCATTTTAGGCTAATGGACATCACATCAGGGACTAGTCTATTTATCTACTGAATTTCTAGTGTCTATGTAAAAATCACAGCTCTTATATTAAAGGGAATAAGAGATAATTATTCTGGCACTATCATGAGTGACCATGCCTCAGAAACACATTCAGATTATCCCAAATTCCATGTTCTCATGTGCAAGCAGTCTCACAGGGTGGTTTTGTTGTTGTTTATTTGTTTTTTTATAGAAAGTCGAGATAACTTTATAGAAACCAAGATAACTTTAGAACACATTGCCATTGGTGGGTATGCCAGAGAGTTGGGTGCAGTGGGATGGGGGACGCTGTTCCACAGGCACAAGATGCTCTCTGATGACACTCTTAGCTCTTGGATTGGCAGAAGCTAGTGCTCTGCTCGGTTAACAGCTTCGAATCACCGAAGTTTTTATTTATTATCACAAGATGTTACTTCAGATACAGAACGGGGCAAGACATGGCTGCCTCAGAAGGCTAGAGGTAGCCCAGGTAAAGTAGCTTCCGAACCTACTTTAAATGTCCGATCTCTCCACAGTACTGAGGTTCCAATCAGCCCATCAGTCTCTGCAGACACAGAAGCTCTTCCCAGGAGCTTACTGTTCACAGTCGGGCACAGCTTCTTTTCAGGTTTTTTGTTCACTTAGCTGCCCAAGCATCTACAGCGTCTTGTGATGAATAGCTGGAAAAGAATCCAAGTGTAATAGAAACTGAAACTACAAGAGCGGGAGGTTTTCTTCTCTCCACCAGATGGTGCTGTTGAGCAGTTTCCGTAAACATTCCAAGTTGGCCATTCAGTTTTATTATACAGGGGATAAGCCACATGTTCCGCAGTGTTTTTCTAAACTAACATCTTTTATAAATTTAGATAGACTTTTACAAGGCTCTTGAGACTTGTGAGTGGGCAAAATTTGGGTTACTTTCTGAAACAATAGGCAGAATGACTAGGTGGATATTCGTAACAGAATTTCAACAACTATCACATATTTGACACCTAATAAAAACGCGCATGCGTGTGTGCATGCATGCGTGTGTGTGTGTGTGTGTGTGTGTGTGTGTGTGTGTGTGTGTGTGTGTGTGTGTGTGTGTGTGTACATACGCGCACACACACAGGCCAGAAGTTGACATCACATGTCTGCCTTTATGACTCTCCATCTTATTTTCTTGTTTTATTTTCTTTCATTATTTATTTTGAGATAGGTTTCTTACTGAAACTGGAGCTCCCCATTTCAACAAGGCTAAGTGGCCAGCGAGCCCTGGAGAGTCCTAGCCTCTGCCTTCCCGCTCTACAGGGATGCGCCGCAGTGCCCAGCTTTATGTGGTACTGGGATGAGGCTCAGGCCCTCTTACTTGTCCAGCAGCATTCTACTGACTGAGCCGCTGCATGGTCCCATGTTCCCCATACAGATTTTAAAAAGCGAGATGTGGTCTTATGTACCACAGGCTAGATTCAGATTCATGATCTCCCTGCCTCAGCCTCCCAAATGCTGAGATTATAGGTCAGTGCACCCTACCAAGCTTCTGATAGCCTTTCTCAGACTTTAAAAAAAAAATCTGTAAGGCAGATAAGTGTAGCTGCCAGCCTTCGTCAAAGATTCTTTTTGTAGTGGACAGACACCATTACAGAATGTCCCAATTTGTCAAATTGCAGAGAAAAACAGACTGTGAGATGCAAAGCTACAGCTGATGTATTCACAGCACAATCCTTGCACCTAAGTCTTGGGGAACATGGTGCAAGAGGGGTTGGAGAGGCTGTAGGAGCCAGAGAACCAAGAAGCCTGCTGTAAGACTGAGTTTTCTAACTATGACAGGGAATCTATGCCCATGAGATCTAAGCAGCATGGCTGCTTAAACAAGAACTGAACAGTGGCAAACCTGGCTAACTCGGCGGGGGGTGGGGGGGTGGGGGGGGGAGCGGGGGAGTCACACAGGGCTCCACCCCCAGGTGAAGAGCAATTAAAGGATGGCTGGGGGGGGGGCAGACTTCCTCAGGCATGAGCACCCTGAGTTGTTAGTCGATTCCAAGTGATCAGCCCTAAAAATGTATTCATGCAAGCAACAGTAAATGGGCTCAGCGGGTTTGATTATAAATCTATTCACACGTATACTTGTAAGAATAATAAAATAAGAGGCCATGAATTCTAAAGGGAGAAGAGGAAATAGAAGGCCAGAGAGGGGATGTGGAAGGGAGAACAATGCAATTATATTTTAAAATGTTACAAATCTAGCATAAAACATACAAGAGGGTAAGAGTAGGGTAGACATGATATAAATCGTACTTAGTATACAGTTATGTAGCACTTATGACCTTATGTAGTAAATAGTATATAGTTATGTAGTACTTGTGCAGTAAATATAATCCTGGACATTTTCAGCAAAACCAATAAAATAAATGTGAAGAAAACCAAAGAATATTCAAATACAGGGGGACATGTGTGAGATCTCGGTGACTTTCTTGTAGCACTTGTTCAGTCATAAGAGTGAGCAGTCCAGGGGCAGGCGTGTCATCTGCCGGCCTGTGATTTGATTCCAGTGGACATAGATGTGCACATGTGGTTCCAGTGAGCTCGGAGATTTGCACATGCATGCACACACACTGGAGAGAGAGAGAGAGAGAGAGAGAGAGAGAGAGAGAGAGAGAGAGACAGAGAGACAGAGAGACAGACAGAGACAGAGACAGAGAGACTGAGCATAATAACACTATTTCAATTTGTAAAATTTGATTAATCTGGTCAAGGATTTACAAATAATTAACACTGGCATTGCTGGTTCTTCCTATAGAGATGATTTTTCTACTAGCCAATCTATTCAGCATTACTTTCAGATTATAATGCTCATGTTGGTGCAATATAGCAATTTCAGCCTTAATAAAATTTGGCAATTAGCTCGCCTGCTCTTGTCTTAAGGGCCACTGATTTGGAAGGTGATTGTAACTTGCTACACAATTGAGGCTTTCATGGACATTTGGAGGAATCAGTGACTTCCTGTTTTATTGGGGTGTTAGTGAGATCCTTCTGAGAAACGGCCATTGCATTTTATTTTCTGGATGAATCTCCAGGTTCCTTACCTTCTGCATGCTGATTGTTCTCTACCTTTTAACCATTACTGTTTCTTTCTCCCAGAGTTGCGGTGAGAAAATCAGGGAGGCATTATTTATACAGTCCTCTGCCTAACTGCCTACATCTGTACATGTGTTACAAAGCATCTGAGAGAATGAGGAAGAGATGAGAGAGCAGAGCTGGGGTGGTGATTGGACCGTCTCAGAGCTGGGGTGGTGATTGGACCGTCTCAGAGCTGGGGTGGTGATTGGACCGTCTCAAAGTCCACGACGGAGAAGGAGAGAACAGATACAGAAGCAGAGGTGCCAACATTTGAGCTTGACTGCACTGGGCTGCTGGAGGTGAGCCTGTGAGGCTCACTCTCAAACAGCGTCAGGGGAAGAAGTGTGCAGTGTGGGAAACCCAGCTCACCCCTTCTCCCTTCCTCTACAGTTAACAACCCTACTACTCTGTGCCTTGCCTGGACATGGGGTGGCCAGAGCTCTGAGCAGGACATGAACATCTGTTTGTTGAGCAGCTGACAGGCAAGACTGCGACAACACAGAGAACCCTTTCTTTATGCACAGAGGGAGCAGGCAGTTGCTATGAGTGGAGCCTTGTTTTGTCCCATCATAGCCCAGTTGTGTAGAACCTCTGTGTAGCACGCCAGACGGAGCAGAGGGCTGTGCAGAGGACAAGAACCTCAAATGCTACTGTGTCTTTCACCTGGTAAGGTCAGCTCAGGTTCCAAGACTAGAGCTGGCTTGGGCAAGGAGGAAAATTGAAGATGGGTCTTGGAGCAATAGTGTTGGGGCATTAGTGGAATAGTTAGAAAGATAACTACCAAACTTTAAAAATGGCACAGGTTTGTAGAGAGACCAGGAAAGAGTAAGAGAAATGGGGAGAGAGAAGAACACACTTGATGTAATTCAGCACATCCATAATGATTGATTTTGTCATAGGACAAATTCACACAGCACTTACTTTTGAAGGGCACTAAACCAAATAATCTGAGTGTAGTAACTCATTCAATTCTCCTAAACTCTGCACCCAAGTGCAGGTGCTTGTCTCTATTTCAATGATAATAAAACTAAAACATAAGGGGAAGATACAAGATTCTCACTCAGGCAATCTGACACAGAGAATTCCTCTTACCTACCATGCCATGAATTGTACTTATTTGAAAATCATGCATATGTGTTGTGTGGCCATTCCAACAACTTGAAATATTCTGCCCTAGAAGAAGACTCATTAAAAAATCAACAAGTTTCAGAACCCAATATGGTGGCACAGGCCTTTAAATCCAAAACTCAGGAGGCAGAATCATAGAGATCTCTGTGAGTTCCAGGACATCCTGAACAACATAAGTGAGTCCCCAACTCAGAAATCAAACCCTTATCCAAAGAATCACTGAAATTTTCCATCCTGGAGGGAGACTCATAAAGACTTATTTAAGTAAACAAAAGTGACAAGACAAAGGAAGTAAACAATTTACAAGTCTCAGGAAATTTCTTACAAGACTAAGAAAAGTCACAAAGTTTCAACCCTCAAAGTTATAGAAGCAGGAACAGCTGCTTTGAAGAAGAGATTCTGACCTGAGGAACTGCCTGAAAGTCATAGGAGGAGCTCCAGGAGCACCAGGGAGGCAGTTTACATCTGTCATCACCCAGGCTGGGGTGGGCTTTTTAGTGATTCAGCAGCCTTTGACTCACCCGTATTTCTGTAAGTAACTCCTCACTCATACTCCTGTATGTGATCCCAATATTGTGGTTCTTCAAGTTGGACTTTGGTAGAATCAATTCTTTTCTTTTGGTGTGTATGAATATTTTGTCTGTGTGTATGATCACTACTTGCATTTGGTGTCCATGGAGATCAGAAAGGAGCATCAGATCTCCTGAAACTGGAGTTAAAGTCAGTTGTGAGCTGCTATGTGGGCGCCAGGAATTGAACCTAGGTCTTCTGCAAAAGTAACAAGTGTCTTTAACACTAAGCCATAGCATAACCTCCAGAATCATTTCTTTGATCTGTCTTTGGTGCCCTATCTGGGATGATAGTTATTTATTCACATTCTTGGTTATTATAAAGGTAAAGATAAAAAGACTATAAATAGAATATCAGATTTTTTCTTTATGGATTATCCTATATGCCCCCATTTTAAAGACTATAGTTTGAAAATTTGGAGCCCTAAGAAGCCAACCATCATAAACCAACATAGGAGCTGTCTCAGATCACTGTTAATACAAGTGACAACTAACACTCGCATTACTATGTGTCCTTTTAAACATAGAACAGGCCTGCAGTGGGTCATATCTTTAGTTTCTGCTGATTGAAAAAGCACACCATGATTAAAGCACTTAAGTATTCAGTGACCATTCGTCCCATAGCATCTCTACTATGTAATAGGAAGTGATATGCAAGTCATATTAACTTGGGGAGCCAGATAAATTCTTAGTATACACAGGGATTTACCTACTTGTTATAGTAACCTGTCCCTGGGATTGTAATAGTTTTACTGGTTAGTGGAAAGAGCTTGGTTCAGGAATGAGCCAGAAATGAGTTTGAATTCTCATTCTGCATGTGTGATGTAAGCTCTGAAATGCACACTTGGTGCCAGAGAGTTTGCGAAAAGAGAACAGTGTGCTGTGTTCATTTGTTGTAAGTAGACAGGTGTAAAAATGTCGCTAGTACATCCTAACTCAGTAATAAAGGATGGTCATCTTTTGACGTGTTTCTATGAAGATAGCAAATCTTAAAAGTTATGGTATGCCACTAAGACAGACCGTTTCTGAAATCTGGGGAAGATGAGTGTAGTGTCGTATGCCAACAATCAAAGCGCTTGGGACACTGAGGCAGCAGGATTCAAGGCTAATCTGAATGCTCCAGATGCAATCCCTTGTCTCAAAACAAAACCAAGCAAAACCCTTGGGAAAGCACAAGAAGTTTAACGGTTTGTAGCTGGTCTTTGTTACTTTGTTCCTCTTTTTCCTTCCCATTATTCCCCTGGTTCCACCACCTAACACTAGATAGAAGAGAAACAGGGAGAGGGGAGAGGAATTAGAAAAATCCCAGAATCTAATTTCTTTCCTTCGGTTTCTTTTTTGACTAGTACTACGCCCCTCTGAATGACCACCGAGCACCAACCCCCCTTCTGGGGGGGGCGTTCACATTTATACACCCTCTGAAGAGTGCCCAAAATTCCAAATGTCACACAATTGCAGAAATTATTGGCTGCTGACAAACCACACCTGCTAGAGCACAAAGCAGATAAAGAGTAGTCGGCTGCTCAGACAAGACGAAGGCAGAGATGGCAGACTCTTAGCCTGTAGGGAGTATGTCTGGTTCTACCTCCCAGTCTCCTGTTCCCAGAAATAAGACTCTGACTCAAAATATAGTTACAAATATCTTGGCTATAGAGCTAGGTTTTTTTCCTGACTAGAACCATAACTTAACCCATTTATTTTAATCTCCATTCTGCCACATGGCTGATTACCTGTGCTTAGGTACCAAGTATCTGTCTCCTCACCTCTTTACAGGCAGATCTTCCCACCTGGTTCTCTCCTAGAATCCTCTCTCTCCCAGATGTCCCATCTCCCATTTCTGGCCTAAGCCATAGGCCATAGGCTTTTAAATTGACAGAGGATGCATCCGTACAATACACAAGATATTCTCTCCATTATCCTACACTTGACCTTGTGGGTCAAGGAAGGAGTTAACGTTGTCTTTCCTTCATCCTTTCTTTTTCATTCAATAATGCTTTCTAAGTGACCCTTGTTTTCCCCTTTGCTTCCAAAGGGAGCACCGACCAGGAGCACCGACCAGAGGGGGAAGATCGTCACTGAGAGTTGAGGCTGACAGGTAAGTTGAAGGGGTCCAGTACCTGTGTAGCTGCTCAGGCAGCCTTCAGGGACATGTTCTAAGAGCTGTACTCCCTGGAAGAGGTGCATGTTGGGTTCATAGGCTGGGGTAGGTGTGATGATAGGTAGCTATGGCGCTTGCTGACTCCCAGGCTCTGAGAGGGGCCAGGTCAACCGATTCCTCTTTTTCCCTGTGACTCAGAGTTGCAGAGTTGAAAGAGGCTCTTTGCCAGGCTCTGAGCACTAGTCGAAGTAAGTGGCTATAAACTCTGGCAACACCAGAAACCGAACCGGTAGAGTATTAAAAAAATATTGACCTCTAGAAAGTTTGTTGAATGTTTGGCTTTGGATACAAAAACAGCTGTGTGTGAAGTTTGAGAGGAATAAACAAGCCATCGGGCTGGGGTGGGAATGAGAAGAGGAGAGGAAAAGACTCATTTGTTAGACGAGCGAGCAGGAGAGCTCTGGGTGGCTGAGGACAGCGGCAGGGGTTGATGGATGGGTTAGGGCTAGCTGGGTTGCATCCCCTTGTGAGTAGCAGGAGATGGCTCAGCTGTTGAGCAACCAGAGAGAAGAAGTACACATCCATCAGGCCCGCAGAAGCTTCCCTGGAGCCCAGGCTGAGGGAAGAGCGCACAGGGCTCTGACAAACCCAGTGAATACAGAAACACTTTGTTTCGTTTCACTGCACAATGGTTTATATGACCACAATCTTTCCTTCCCCAGAAGAGCCCTGAAAGGCCTTTTGACAACAGAGAGCAAGATTCCAGGCCATCCTGAACTTTTATCCATTCCCTCATTATCTAGCCCTATTCATTCCCAAACTACCCATTTTAGGGGCTCCATGTTAGATGCCCCCCCACACCCCATATGATACTTTGCTTCAAAATTGCTTTGCTCTGTTTTTAAAGTTTTTCTGCATATTCCATTTGATCATGACCCTGCCACCTTAAGATCTGGTCCCTCCAAGCCCTCTCCCCTGACAGAGTTGAGAAGCTGTGCAGAGCTGTAGTTTTGTAATCCCTAATTTAGGATTCTACCCAGTACCTGGCTCATCCACATTCCTCCTCACGTAGCTATCTTAGACTAAATCCCTGCTGTGGAACTTCCCACCAACCTCTAAAAGAATATGAAATTCAGATATTCCTTTGTTTGGGCAATTTCTTTCAAGGCTGTTCTCTGGGCCTTCCAACCCTGAACCCCTATCTTGTCCCCCATGTCTGTAGCCCCTGTCTGTCCATAGCAGGTATCTTTCCATATTTTTCGCTGCAGGAGAGAAGTTGGTGCTGTGGGTCAGGCAACTTTGGGTCACAGGTTTGCTGGTGAAGCTGTAGGTGGAACTCAAATAAAGAGACGAAAAGACAGGACCTAGTCTAGGGGTAAGGATGGGTGGATGGATGGACCGCAGATCCAGATGGGAGAGCAAGAGGACGGTTAGCTCAATGGGCTGAGTTCACAGAGGAGAGCCGACCAAGCTGGAGCCCCAGATAGTCGGGAGGTCTTTACCTGTCAGTTTTTGATGCATACACTTGAAGTCTGACAACAGGTTGGTAGGGACCATCACCACTGTTTTACAGATAAGAGAGCCTTAGAGAAGGACACACAGTCTGTTCTCAGCATCTAGGACAATGCTCCTCAAGCTTCTGAATTCAGAAATGTTTTCCTGTCTGTATTTCTACATCTTTTAGCCAGTTTGTTTTTTCTAGCTTCTATGTAACACATTGAGTCCTAGCAAAGCTGTTTGCTGTGTTTCTGGTTTCGTGTAGGTTCTGAGCATATATTTTGTACAGTTTCACTCAAACTACCCTCAAGACAGGCATTATGAGTCCCACTTTCCCAAGAAGTTTCTTAAGAGACTTGCTAAAGACAATGTGACTTAGCATAGTATGTGTAGCTGTCATTGATGTGACTATTTCTTCATGCCAAAATGTAACTGTCTTAATAACATAGAGTGTGGACTCATGTTAGAGATTAAAGTAATTTGTTATAAAACTCTATTTGGTCCTGACTCAGCAACTTTGTTCTGTTTATAACAATACTCCATTGATCCATGATTAATTTATTTAATAATTAATTAATTATATTTGAAATTAATATATTGCAAAATGCAGTAAGAAAGAAACATTAAAGCATGTGAGCCAGTCTTGCTCTCTGGCATAATGTGTCCATCCTTCTGCCATCCTGGAGTAGAGACTACCTCAGCACATTAGCTGGCATCCAGTTACAGTGCCAGGCCTGCTGTGGGAATGGAACAGCTGGCAGTCCCTAGTAGGAACGGAGGCATCAGGATCTTCAGCTGATATCTTGGTCTTCAGTCCTTCCTGCCCTCCCCGCGCCACACTCAATCTAAGGAGATGCTAGAGCATCTAGAAAGAGGAGGGTTAAGAGCTGGAGAGGTAACAGACCGTGTATAAGGACAAGGGTTCAAGCCCCAGTACGGTAAAGAAGGGTGGGCGGCGTGGGGGAGGAAAATGAAAGGCGTATTCCACGGTGCAGCCTCCATATGGTCGTCCATGTTGGGGTGGGACTTTGTAGTGATGCCGCTATTGGGGGTAGCTCTTCACCTCCATGAAACCTACATTTTCTGAAGGCAACTCCAGTAGCATGGAGTGTACTGAAAGTTCATGGTGTAAAGTATTTAAAGAACTTCTCGAGACAGATGCATCTAACACTCTGGATTTACATCTCGGGAGAAGCTAGTAAGCAGCTTGTTTTCATCCATAGCTCCTGCTCCTGCTCCAGAAGCCAAATGCTCCCTCTCCTCCACAAGTTGCTTTTGGTCGAGGGGTTTATCATAGCACTAGAGAGCAAGCTAAAACACCCATGCTTTTGGAAGTAACCCTCCCTTGCTTGTGTAAATAAAAGCAATAAAATAATTTTCCAAGTTGGAACTTGTGCAATTACTTGTGTCTCTTGTTGGCATCCTCTCTAAGGTGAACAGACATTTATTCTGTCTCCCTAGGAAAAGCTAACACGCAGCCAATAATTGTTGTGTCTTTTAAAGTAACCAATCTTTAGCATTCTCTTTGTTATTCTATCAGGTGAGTTGTAGCTGTAACAATACAAATAAGAAATTAACTTACTAATAATTTGAAATGGACTTTGTCAGTTTAACCTACAGTATGATGAAATGTATTCTTATGACCCGATACAATGCTCAACCACCCTAATGGTGATTATCAGACGTTAACTTATTCTATCTGTGCGTAATCTGTTCTCTTTTTGTTGTTGTTGTGATAACAACAATAAGATCCATTTGTATGGTATATAACATGATGTATATTTACAAAAATTGATATATGCATACACAGTTAATACACACATAAATTATAGTACGGATAAAATTCCTGGAAAATTCAGAAAATCTGATTTCTTCTTCTCTTTCTTCAGTATTAGGGGATCAAATTCAGAGTCTTGTACATGCTAGGCAATGCCCTATCATTGAGCTATAACCCAGTCCAAAGTCTGAATTTAAGTTAATTACTATTACAGATTTTTAGTGTATTCCCTATAAATTTGTTGGGTCTGTAATTATGTCCTCTGCAAAAGAAATACATTGGTTTCCTTATTTCCCATAATTGAGTTTATTATTGTATTTAAAATAATTACCATAGTTTAGGAACAATAAGCACCTTGAGAATAATAGACAGATGCATTGAGAACATCACCATGTGTTTCATTCAAAATAAAATGGAGTGCTTTTAAGGTACACACTGTGACACAGAGACCGGAAACCCGTTGTGTAATGTAACCTCAATTTCTTCTTTGAGACACTGAAGACAAAGTGGCTTAAAGACAGTTCAAATCAAAAGAGGGATTTAGGAAACCCATGAAACTTGGCAAAGTTTGAACATTTGTCTTCATAGAATGCATCAGGCTCACCTAACAGAAATTTGCTTCTTTAGTGCTTGAGAAAAATTCAAACCTACAGAAAAGCAGAGGTTTGTGGCTAGCAGATGAGGCCACTACCCAGTGACCCAGTTACCCGGCCTGTCACAGTGGTTCTTGTTCTATAACAAGCACCCACTTGGCCACCAGAATTTACTTACACTCACAGAATAACTGCAGTCTCTATCAGATGCCAAATCTAGCTTATATTCCGTTATACACAGCCTTATTAATGATATGTTTTCTTCTTGCTTTGATCGCAACAATAGTCTTATTCTGGAAATTAACTTTTTTCTTTTCCAGTGTTCTAACCTAGTTTTGATTTTCATTTCATTATGTACACTCTGACTTCTTTTTCCTATTCTTCACTTACTAACTCCCATTGGTGAGGCTGGGTACGGTGGTGCATGCCTTTAATCCCAACACTCAGGAGGCAGAGACAGGCAGATCTCTATGAGTTCAAAGCCAGCTACAAAGTGAGTGTAGGAGAGCCAGGGCTACACAAAAGAAACCTGGTCATGAGAAAAACCAACCAACCAACCAACCAAACAAACATTTTTGTTTGACTTTAGTTCCTTGTAATTATCATAGGGAATTAATAAAGGCATTCAGAATGATCTTTTTCTTTGAATCATGAGTGTTTCTAATGATATGGGGGTTGGGAACACTGGCCTCATAGTAAGCCTGTGATATGCAGTGAATCTTGAATGACTCTCAAAGGCCAATGCCTTAAAGGCTTGTTCCTCAGCCTATGACACTGTTGGGAAGTGTCGGGACATCTAAGAGGAGGTGGGGTCAGATGGAAAGAAGTAAGGTCAATAGGAGTGCCTTTGAAGGCTTATTGGAAACCTGGCCTTTTTCCCATGCCTTTTGCTTTCTGACCAATTGATTCTGCCATGATGTTCTGTGCTGACACAGCCCAAAGCCGCCAGGCCTAGTGACAGGGAACTGAAACCTCGTGCGAGCAGGGCACACGCTGCTTGGGTTTGAGTTTGAGCCTGCTGCCGGTCCAGTCGTGCTGTGAGAACGGGGTTATACATCCCCACACTGCAGCATCTTCACGTGCACAGTGGGGTGACTGCCATAGATGGCTCTTGTCACAACTGTGAGGCAGTGTGAACATTTAAGATAGTGCTTGTCACAGAGTGGGCTGCCAGCAGATGAGAGAACACATGCTATGTGTTTGCACTCCCAGTGCATTCTAAGAACTCTCAGAGGAAGAAGGCATTTCTGGTGAGAAGCCTGGGGAGAAACTTTGGCAGAGAGTGGTCTCAGAGAGAAGGGTCTCTGACACAGACAGACTGACAGCTTAAGCTTGTCTAAGAAAGAAGGTGCTATACATACAGTTGTGTAGCTGTGAAGCCTCAGACTCTGCTCTTAAGAATGCTCCTTGCCCATCAGCCATGATGCAAATGAAGTTCCGGGTAGTTTTCCCTTCACATCCACCTGATCCTCCACAGCCTTTCAATTCTACCTCCCATCCCCCAATCCTGTTCAATCCCAAGTGAATTCCTGTCAAGCTCTAATTAATAAGATGATTTGGGTTTTTATCTGAGCTAACCATGTGAGATGATTTTAAGAAAATTATGCTAAAGTATTCATGGAATGTGCAAGCCATTCAACCAAACCTTTGAGGGTAGTTGTCAATGTTATTGTGACTTCTGCTTGTCTTTCTCACAGGACATTTGCTGTAAATTGAAAAAGCCATGGGCATATGTTATGTGTTCCTGCACACAGATCTTATCCTTCCTGCCAAAACTCCAGATAATCCTGAACAGAGAAAAGCCAGCTTATCTATGGCCTGCCTGGATTCCTAATGCAGAGACAGCTGATTCCTGGTGCCTGCCTTTAAACTTGGGAGTGTTTGTTTACAGTAAGTGTCTGGCACAGGTCACATTTTCTAAAGGCTGTGACTCTGTCTAATCCTTTCTGTTGATCCTGCTGTGTACTGTTCTCAGTTCTCAGCCTATCACATCTATCTTCTAGTGTGCTGATTGGTTTAGTTGACAACTTGACACACTCTACGGCCATCTGGGAAAAGAGAACCTCAATTAAGAAAATCCCTCCATTAGGTTGACTTGTAGGTGAGTCTGTAGGGGCAATTTTTTTTTGTAGTATTGCTATTTCTATTTTCTATTGGGAAAATTATTTTTCATACAATATGTTATAATTGTGATTTCCCCTCTCCTAGATCCCCCACACCTCCCCATCCATCCAACTCAACATCATTTCTCCATTTTCTCTCTCTCTCTCTCTCTCTCAAACAAAAACCAAGTAAGCCACAATAATAATAAAAAAGAAACACATAACAAAACCTATAAAAACACCAAATTGGAAGCCATAATATACAAGCAAAGAGCCAGTAAGACAAAAACATGCCCAAAATGATATAAGGCAAAAGTCTACAAAAACAAAACCAGGAAAATACCATTGAGCTGGTTTTGTGTTGGTCAGCTACTGCTGACCACAGAGTCTGCCCCTAAGTGTGCAGTTAGTGTGCCCAACGACTCCACTGGAGAAAGTTACTCTTTTCCTTTGCATGTGGATATCATCTGCAGATAGCTTCACGGTTAGGGGCAGGAGCACTGGGACTCTATCTGGCTTGACCCTGTGCAGTCTCTATGAGTTCATATGTGCATCGGTCCTGTTCTGTTTGGAAGACACTCTTGTGGGGACAATTTCTTGATTAATGATTAACACAAAAGGTCCCAGGACCTGTTAATGGTGCCACCCACGGCAGGTGGTTCTGGGTTGTACAAGAAAGCAGACTGGGAAATCCTGGGGAAGGAATCCTGTAGGAAATACTTCTCCATGATCTCTGCTTCCATTCCTGTTTCAGGTTCCTGCCCTGAGTTCCCTCCAGGACAAGCTGTGAATGGAGAGAACTCCCTGTTGCACGTAGCTTTGCTACCTTGCCTAAGCTCCAGAAATGGGCTGTGCTACCAGCCCCACCCAGCTTCCCTCGAATCCGTGGATGAATGACACACACAGGCTGCTCATTTTCAACTTGCCTTCTGACACAATTGCTGGGTATTACTATCTCCTGCCTGTAAAAGTGTGCCCTTATCAATATTCTTATCTCTGCAGCTCTCTGCTTGCCCTAAACCTTAGTTGCTCAGTTACACCTAGTCCCTGCTAAACATCCCTGACTGCCTATAAGAGCAGCCATAGGCCTCACGAGATCTCACATGGCTGTTTGGCTTTTCTCTCTCCAAAGCATGCCTCTCCTCATGTCTGAGTGCTTGCCTCCAGGGACTCAGAAGTCCTGCCTATCTCTTCTGCCCAGTAATTGGCCCATGGCTTCTTTGCTGACAGATCAAGAACCAATTTGGGAACAGGACCTTAGCATCAGAACCACCCCTACAATTCCTTTTCTCTTCACATTGCTTCTGGTCATGATGTTTTATCACATAAATGGAAAGTGAACTCAAACATCCAGTTTCCCCATAGCATATGTTTAGGTGGCAAACAAGCCAAGGCCACTGTCATTCTGAGGGGACAAATCTATTATTCCTAGACTTTCTTTTCTTGACATTTGATCAGAGAGTGGGAATACATGTTTCATAAGACTTCATTTTCTTTTCCACCAATGGGCTCTACTTTGGGGTAGGGAACCCGGATGATCACCACAGAAACTTAAGGTATCTCCTAATCCTTGGTTACTTATTGTGTTTGCCCTTGTTGTAGCCTTGTGGGTAGGAGAAGGAGGCACACTGAGGTAAGGCCTAGCTGGGTTCTTTTCTGTTATAGCTGGACAGGGCAACATATAACTGTAATCCCAGCACTCCTTAGGTTGAGGCAAGAGGCCATCCTGGGCTTCATAGTAAAACTATCAAAACAGAGATAGGGAAGGGGGAGAGGGAGGGAGAGAGAGAGAGAGGGAAAAGGAGAGGGAGAGAGAGAGAGGGAAAAGGAAAGGGAGACACACACACACACACACACACACACACAGAGAGAGAGAGAGAGAGAGAGAGAGAGAGAGAGAGAGAGAGAGAGAGAGAGAATTTACCCTAATAAGCAATGTAGATAGAGGGTCAGAAGGACACTAACAGGTACATGTGAAGTACAGGGTAGCATAAGCTAGACCCTGTTTACGCCTTTAGGCTAGAACTGTGGTCTTAGAATATAAAATCAGATTTGATTTCCTTCTTCACCAGAAGCAGAGTCTCATGGAATGTGTCTTTATGACCTTGGGCAAACAACCCCATGCCTTTCTGTATTTCCACTTTCCCCAGTGTTAAGAAGGGCATCATCACCTAACCAGGCCTCTCCACCCACACGACTCACTCTTTCAAATCACTTCAAAGCTCTTCACACTTTGAGCTTCCAGACAGGATCACACACATTTTGATGCCCTTGGGAGGTGGGGGAGGACCAGGAGCAGGAGCTTGTCCTTCCTGAATGTTACAGCAGCTGGTGACATTCAGCATTCCCATGAGGAATGGGGGATTCCAGTCACTTGTCAGCAGCTCAAAGGGAGAAGTAGCTGTCAGTATGGGAGAAAAGGCTGGGCCCAGCCCTGATTTTACGCAGGGAAAGCAGCCCAGCTCTGGGCAGGAGTGACAAGCAGGCCACTGACCACACTCCAGGACATGGGTGGTAAGGAAGCAAAACAAGAGAGCCAGCGTTATCCTTGTGCCTTTGCTGTTGGGCAGGTCTGGGGCTCACTTTGCAGAAAGTCCCGGAAGGAGCCTGATGCTGCATCATAGCCGTGGTGTCGGGCGATAACCCTCACTCCTGACTTCTCTCTCGTTCCTGATACTTTGGGGAAGGGTAAAAGAGATGGACCCTGGAGAAGCTCTGGCTTTGCATGGCTGTAATTTATCTCTTACTGGATTTGAAATAGCAGTATCATTTCTTTTAAGAAACTTTTTTTTTCCTGTGTATGCACATGTGTGGGACACCCGTGGAGGCCAGGAAGCTGTCCTCACTGTTCTCTGTTGCTGCTATAAGCACTCAAGGCAGAGGCTAGAAGGAGAACCAGCAGGGCACGCTTTACTGGCTTGTCCTAGGCCTCGTTCAGCCATTCCTTTCCACTTTTATTTCCCTTCAGAACCTGTTGATATGCACAGTTAATTTTATTAGATTTCTAATAATTTACCATATTAAATGTTTAATAACAACATAACTATGTGCCATAAATTAATGCTTTCATGCACATATTTTATTTATCACCATCCCGTGTTTTTCTAAACGTACTGATCTTACAACAGGTGTCTAGGTTACAATAAAGTCTCCTCTATGTCAATCAGTTTGATGTTTAGCCTAATAAAATATGAGACCAATTTGTTAGACAGAAGGAAACAAAAGGCATAAAGGAATCTGGTAGCTTATCATAACATGTGTTGTTTGTATGTTTGGTCTCTAACATAGATCCAAGGTGTTTGTTTTGTTTTTTTATTGAAAATAGATTTTTTTTCATGTGATATATTTTGATTATGGTTGTCTGTTCCTCCCAGGTCCTTCCCATATCCTCTCCCATCTGATCCACCCTCATTTTGTCTTCCTTAGAAAACAAATAAGCATCTAAGGAATTGTGGGTTAAAAGTATCCCTTGCCCACCCCAGGGCTCTGGCCACTCGGGGCAGTGGGACACGGGAAGTTTTGACTGCACTTACCCCACACCGCTGGCGCTGGGCAGGCATTGGGCTATGAGAACTCTGGGGGTGGGGTAGCACAGTCTGAGGTCTCCTGGGACTGCCAGAGCTGGCTCAGAGGTCCCCGGGTCATCAGAGAGGCTAGGGCTGTCTGGTTCTCATGCTCTTGGATACCCAGATACCACTGGGAGCCACAGAAGAGCTGAGAATGGAGTGGGGGCCCTTGGGCTGGATCTAACCTGGATGATGGGGAAAAGAGGTGAGAGCTCCGGCTGAATTCCGCTGAAACGAGAGACCTTGGCTCATCTGGTAGGCAGCTTGGAGGCAGTGGTTGGGAGCACTTAGAGGCCTCTGTGGGAGATTAGACGAAGGCCTGTTCCATTGCTCCCCGAGCTGGATCCCAATGAAAAGAGACAGTCCATGGTTTTAAGGCATTTATTAACATGGTGGAAAGTGGTGATGAGTAAAACTGTATCCCACTTTCTCAGGGTGGGCCTGAGGTTAAATATCTTTTGTTTGGAAGGGGAGTTTATTGGCTAAAACTCCAGGCCTTTAGGTACCTCATTAAATTGGAGATCTGACTTGAGGCTATGTGATCTGTGGTTACATCCTCTACCTGTGGAGGGGCTTGGGGCATTGCCCTTACGTGACTGATGACTGTGAACTTATGGAGAGCTGTAGCCTGTCCCTTGCAGGGTCACCTGTGGGGTCACTGGGGTTTCAAACCTAGCTCAACCAGAAACCAGGCTGCCTTTAAAGGTCCCATAAGGAATAATACAATAAATATATGATAAGACAAAAACAAACATAAGGAAGAGAGCCCAAGACAAGGCACAGGAAACAGATAAAGATGTAGAAACACACTCATTCACATATTCACGAATCCCATAAAAACAAAACTGGAAGCCATAATATATACACAAAGGGTAGGGTAAAAAATAAAATAAAATAAATGTGTGTGTGTGGGGGGGGAAGCCCTGACCTGATATTGAAACAAGGAACCTCCAGCAATTCCACTGAGTTCATTTTCTGATGACCCCTTACCCCTGGGCATGCAGCCCACACTACACTTAAGAGTAGTTTGTTTCCCTTGGAGGAAACTAAACTTTCATTTGCAAGTAGTTATGTATTTGAGACAGTCTCTGGGTTAGGGGTGGAAAATGTGTCCACTTTTCCTCTCAGCACTAGGCGCCATCAGTGTAGCCCCATGCAGGCCCTGTGCATGCAACCCCAGTGTCTTCGAGTTCACAAATGTACCGATCCTGCTGTGTTTAGACGGCCTTGTTTATTTGGTGTCCGCTGTTCCCTCTGACTCTTACACTCTTTCTGTCTCCTCTTCTGCACAGTTCCCTGACCCCTGAGGGGAGATACTTGATGAAGAAGTCCCATTTAGGGCTGATTTAGGGCTGAGTGTTCTGAGATCTCTCACTCTTTACATATTGTATATCTGTGGCTCTCTACATTTATTCCCATCTGTTGCTGGCAGACACTTTCCTTGATGATGGCTGAATGCCATTAAGAGTCATTTTATTGCTATGTTCCTTTAGGAGAACATCATTATTTGGCTTTCCCCTATGTCATGGGCTATCTGGTCTCAGGTTCTTGGTCACCCAAGAAGTGTCAGGTATGTCTGAGTTCAGTCTCATGGAGTGGGCCTTAAGTCAGATCAGACATCTCTTTTATAGCAAGTCCTGCCAACTGGCTGTTGCCAGGTAACTGTTGGATGGAGCCTAGCAGGAATGCTAATACTTTGTGCCACCATTGCACTAGCATATCCTGCATGGAGGACACCACTGTAGATCAGAGGCTTTGTAGCTGGGCTGGTGTTTACATTTCTCCTTTGCTAACATGCCAAGTACCTTCTGGTACAGAGAACACTTGCCAGCAGGGGTGAAGACTCTAGGTAGGCATCAGTTCAATTTCTCCATGCTCAATGAGTTGCATAGGCATTGCCTCCAGCAATGGCGTCTTGCTGGGTGGTTTAGAGGGTCTTATAAAACCCAAGACCCCTTTGGCCAACAACTTAATTAGACATAACTCATTTCTGGTACTGGAAGCTTCATTTGGTAACAAGGAATTTCCATTTGTGGCTCTGTTTCCTCCATTACTTGACAATTTCACTTAGAAATTGCCTTCGTATATGTATATATTTGCGGAAGCTTCTACTGTTTCAGGTTTCCATACTACCACTCATGTGACCCTTAATTTCAGCCAATTCCCCCATATTCCTTCATTCTCCTCTTCCCTACCCCCCGCCCCCCATTTGATCCTCTGTTCTGGCCCCTCACTCCCTTTCCCTGTCAATCTATAACTCTATTCTAGTTTCCCTTCCTGTTGGGGGCCGACAGGCCAACTGCCGGCTACATAGACAGGCCGCCTCTCCCCTCGAGTGAAATTCCTGACCTTCCTGACGGAACATCAAGACCAAGATAAAAATCTGTGACCTTCCCGGGGAAAAACCGCAGAATGTCCTAGGCACCTGACCCAGAGCTTGGCCCATAGCTCACTTCCCCATAGTTCCCCCTCCCAACTTCCTCATCCCTACTGCTTAAAACGTGCTGCCTGTGTGACAATAAACGAGGCCTTGACAATGGAATCTTGCTTGGTCTCGTTCTTCTCTCCCCCCATGACCCTCAGGTAGCGCCTCTTCGGGACCCTGAATAACTAGACCTGCTGGACGGGTCACCTTCCCAGGGAGAACCATACCCCACACTGCCGTCCCTTACTCAGTCCCTAACTTCTATGGGTCTATGGGTAGCAGCTATATTTTTATACAGGCCAGGCACGTCTGCTTAGGGATCATACCATTCACAGTGGAATGGGCCCTCCTAGATCAGTTAGTGATCAAGACAATTCCCCCAAGCCAAGCTGATAGGCTCCATCCACTGAGGTTTGTAAAAATCTAAGCCAGCAGAGGAAAATGAAAGAATAGGATCAGTTTGACCTCAAAATGGAGAGAGCAACCCATATTGCCAGGGAGTTTGGCACCCCAAATACTGGATTTGGGAGTCCAAGGGAATGCTCTGGCTCGGTATGAGAGTCGGCGTATGCAGTTAGGAATAGGAAAGGAGGAGGCCTGGCTCATCAGGCCCAGAAACTGCTTTTTTAGATAAGCTGTTTTGTTGGTGCAGTTTTGTTTTCAAAGCTTCAGGGTGGAGTAAATCAGATTGCCTGTTTGTGTGATCTCAGGACTCCAGGGCATGGTGCGTGTGATGGCATCTTCTCAGAATTCCAATGGTCACAGATTTCTTAATGACTTGGTCCTGATATTGATATTTCATGGCCCTGATATTGGTGTGTGTCTGGGTTCCTTTAAGGTTGCTTCTTCCCAGGTGTGTCAAGGCATTCACCACCACAGGGCACTGTATCCCTTGGAGAGCAGAAATGCTAACACTGGCTTTTTCCCAGCTGTGCTCTCCAAGTTACCTCCTGTTTGAGTTTCACCCAGGCTGTTTCTGCTTCATCGGTCTGTCCTCAGGATGCACTATGCTTCTCCCTTGGCCATGTGCTCCTGGTCCATCCCTTCTAATGTTGATCTGCTCTCTCCATCATCTTTCTCCTTCTCTCTGTTGATCTCTCTCTCTCTCTCTCTCTCTCTCTCTCTCTCTCTCTCTCTCTCTCTCTCTCTCTCTCTCTCTCTACCTTGTGGTGGTTCCAGACTGGTAATCGAAGCCCCAACCACTTCTATTCTTCCCCGTTAATTGGCTGCCAGCCACATTTATTTACCCAGTCAGAGAAGGTTGGTGAGCAAAGTCGGTACAACATCATTTGGTGTAAAGTTTATACAATATCATATGGTGAGAATGTTCTCATCTAGACTGTAACTAGATCTGGGGGGGGGGCAGTATTTAGCATTTGAATACCTGGCAGCACCAGACCAACCCCCAACAAAACTTAGTGAGGGAAGCAGGAGCAGAACATAGAGGGAACACAGCAAGAATAGCGAGGTTTTCAGATGAATGAGTAACCGGAAGGAAAGCCAGGGAGCTGGAGGGAGTTAGGGTAGAAGTGTGAAGGGCTGGGAAGCTAGGTGGATATTGGAATGTACAACAGGTACTTGTGGCATTGAAGGACTCAGGAGGCTAGCCTGAGCTTCGATATGCTAATAGGTGCCACCTTTCTGCCAGAGGCAAAGGAAATGGATCCTTTTGGTAGATGTCGGTGTCACACGGGAAGCAAACTCACTAAGAGATGAATGAAAACCCGGTGCAGATTGACTGTTAACCTGAATCAGACTTCAGGGAGTTTAGTAACAGATCGTTTATTTCCAATATATTTAAGCTTCATACAATTTGAAAAAAAAAGTTTCCTGGTGCAATACAATCCCTGGTGCACAATGGAAGATAATTACTTTGAAACTCAACTTAGGGTATGTGTCATTTCTTCCAAGAGGACGGGTTCTGGAGATAAACTACCTGCACTAGCTTAGAGGTCATTCGGGCTGTTAGCCTCCTCTGGGCCTGCTTGTGGGACCTTGATATGGCCTGGCCAAACAGATGGCGCAGATCAGCAGGCTCTTAGCCACTTCTTTTTTTTTTTTTTTTTTAATTTAATTTTATTTTATTTTTTTTAATTTACATTCCAAATCACTTCCCCTTTCCCGTTTCCTCCCTCCCCGAAAGTCCCATAAGCCCCCTTCCCTCCCTCTTTTCTCCGTTCAACCCCCTCTCATTACTCTGTCCTGGCGTTCCCCTACATCCAGTCTTTCCAGGACCAGGGGTCTCTCCTTCCATCTTCTTAGAAATCTATTGATATGCGGATTATGTCTAGGGTATTCCGAGATTCTGGGTCAATATCCCCTTATCAGTGACTTCATACCATGTGTGATCTTTTGTGATTGGGTTACCTCACTAAGGATGATATTTTCAAGTTCTGACCATTTGCCTAGGAATTTCGTGAATTCATTGTTTTTAATTGCAGAGTAGTATTCCATTGTGTAAATATACCACATCTTCTGAATCCATTCCTCCGTTGAGGGACATCTGGGTTCTTTCCAGCTTCTGGCTATTATAAATAAGGCTGCTATGAATATAGTGGAGCATGTGTCCTTATTGCATGCAGGTAAAGTCTCTGGGTATATGCCCAGGAGTGGTATAGCCGGATCCTCCGGAAGTGTCATGCCCAGTTTTCTGAGGAGCCGCCAGGAGGTCAACATGCAGAAGAATGCAAATTGACCCATCCTTATCTCCTTGCACTAAGCTCAATTCTAAGTGGATCAAAGATCTCCACATAAAACCAGACACACTGAAACTAATAGAAGGGAAACTAGGGAAGAACCTTGAACATATGGGCACAGGGGAGAATTTCCTGAACAGAACTCCAATAGCTTATACTCTAAGATCAAGAATAGACAAATGGGACCTCATTAAATTACAAAGTTTTTGCAAGGCAAAAGACACCGTCAAAAAGACAAAGCGGCAACCAACTAACTGGGAAATGATCTTTACCAACCTTACATCCGACAGAGGGCTAATATCCAAGATATACAAAGAACTCAAGAAGTTAAACTCCAGAGAGGCAAGTAACCCTATTAAAAAATGGGGTACAGAGCTCCACAAAGAGTTCTCACCTGAAGAATATCTAATGGCTGAGAAGCACCTAAAGAGATGTTCATCATCCTTAGTCATTAGGGAAATGCAAATCAAAACAACCCTGAGATTCCATCTCACACCAGTCAGGATGGCTAAGATCAAAAACACAGGAGACAGCAGTTGTTGGCGAGGATGTGGAGAAAGAGGAACACTCCTCCACTGCTGGTGGAATTGCAGGCTGGTACAACCACTCTTAGCCACTTCTAATCTTCAGCTTTCTAGACAGAACAGGCTTTTCCTCGTTCCCATTGGAAAGGCAATCCTGTGTGCTTAACATTCCTGGTTTCTCGGGAGATCTGATTATAAGGATCTCCTGCTATCCCCCCAGGAACCAGTTTCACAAGTTTCTGCAGAATGCTAGCTTTTACCTGAGCACCAGAAATCCTCCTGTGGCCTGGGTTGAGCTCATTTCTGGATATTTGGACTGTCTCTTATAGTTTGGAGTATTTGGGGGGGGGAGAACTGAGAATCCCAGCAGAAATGCCCCAAGGTGGCTCCTCTTCCCTTCCCCTCAAGGAAAAAAGCTTTATTCTGGCTTGCACTTTTAGCGGGGAGCTTCAGTCCATCACTGTCGGTAAGTCACAGAATCAGGGGCATGAGACTGGCACACCAGTCAGAGAGGCTCCTCTGCTCTTCACAGATTGGCCGGACATTCTCTGTGATCACCCTTCAATGGGTAATCATTGCCCATATTATTTCATTATTGGCTACCACTTTCCAATGCCCGTCTTGTGCCAGGAACAGCACTGGGCACTTAGCAAGCATTTCTGTATTCTAGAACAGCAATTCCACAAAATCAATACTTCTAATACCTTATAGATTCAAAATTGCTGCTTGAGAGAACATAATGACCATGACTGGGGACATTAGTTAGCAAGTGACAGGCACAAGATTTGAACTCAGTTCTGACTTACTTCCAAGCTTCTCCTTCTTAAATCTCCTGGGACAACTCCGTCAAAAGTGCCCTAGCTTCCTCTGAAGCGGGAGTTAGCCTGGCAGACAGCAGGACATTCCACACTCTTGGCTTTGATGCCTGCAGAGATCCAACCCAGTCCCCACCAGACTCGGTACACTCATCCCCAGGATGACTTGCTCCTTTGTTTAATTTTCATCCTCTTTATGTACTCCTTCATATTTAGCCATCATCATATTTATTTGCAGTCTCAGACTCAAACTTAAGTATATCTGAATCATCTAATTAGGTTCAGCCAATTAAAAATTGAAATGTATTCATTGACAAATGTATATATGTACACAACATATTGTGATCATATTTACCTGCCTTACTCTTTCTTATCTTCCCTCTAAACTAAAGGAAAAAAATGAAATAAAAGGAGGAAGACATTACTCCTAAAGTATGGACAAGATTGTTACTGTAGATGTAAGGGAGAAAGCGAGGGAGGGGATCAACATGGCAGGCAGACTAAACAGGGCCATCAGAGGAGAGGAACTACGGACCCACAGAGGCAGCCCATCAAGGGCCAGCTTACTCCGTTTTTAATTCTTTTTTCTTGGTTAAACATAATGTTAGAATTTGATTTATTTCTACATTGTTCCTTATGGTGTTTTACTCTATTTATGTTCCAAGCTAAAGGCCAGCTTGGTTTTTTTTACTTGTTCTTCCTCTAAAATCTTGTGATTCATACATCATAAATTGTTTACATGGTTTCATGATACGTTTGGGGAACTGTCTGACTATAAACCCACAACATGTACTTTCCCCAAGATCATAAAAATATCTGTAAAATTCCGCTTTTTGTCACCTGTTCACTTGCTATAAAAAAAAAAAAAGAAAGAAAGAAAAAAAAAGGCTCCCTGCTTTTGGTCCTGGCTGCTTCTTTCTCCTATGTTTGAGGAAACCGCAAGTTTGACTGTAAAGTAACTTTTTTTCCTTTGGAACATTTTGGTGGTTGCTCCTGGTTTTCAATACCACAACACAGCCCAAACCAAGAGACCAAGGATAAACAAAATGGTTGAGTTATACTGGGGGGGTGGGGGGGTGGGGGGGGGAGCAGAAACCCAGCCCAGCTATATGAGGGTGAGGTTCAGGGTGAGGAGAGCTAGGAGGAGCCTCAGGTACTGAGGGATGCTGGGAGAGCTGGGAGGAGCCTCAGGTACTGAGGGATGCTGGGAGAGCTGGGAGGATCCTCAGGTACTGAGGGATGCTGGGAGAGCTGGGAGGAGCTTCAGGTACTGAGGGATGCTGGGAGAGCTGGCCAGGCCTTTATCTCTTTCTTTCTTTTTTTCTTTCTTTCTTTCTTTCTTTCTTTCTTTCTTTCCTTCCTTCCTTCCTTCCTTCCTGTTTTTCCCCCTTCCCTTTCTCCCTCTTGCTCTGGCCCTGCTCACTAAGGCCCATAGGTTTTTTATTTGTTTCTCATTATGGATGGTTGTGAGCCACCATGTGGTTGCTGGGAATTGAACTCATGACCTCTGGAAGAGTAGTCAGTGCTCTTAACCGCTGAGCCATCTCACCAGCCCTGTCCCTGGTTTCTGAGACGTAACAAACCCTCTTCTTGTCAAGTCCACCATTTATTCAGGACCACTGAGTTGAATTTGAATTGCTTGCATAAACAGGGCTTATGGGGGTGGGGGGCTGTGTGTGTGTGTGTGTGTGTGTGTGTGTGTGTGTGTGTGTTGTTTACTGAAGGGTGGATAACTCACCACTGGTCATGCCACAAAAGAAATAGCTCCCCACTCCCAGTAACACTGCCAATAGCTTCCCAGGGAGGAGTAGGGCCTCATGATGGAAGGGAGGGGAGGGACATCTGTGATACAATGGTGGTGTTTGGTCTCAAGCCAGGAACAAAGAACTAGCTAAGGTGTCAATTAACATATTGTGAGAACCCTGTCAGAAACAGCAGGCAAGCTCCCCATGACCAAGGATGGAGGCTCACAGCAGGACAGGAACTTTCCATTCCGCCCATGACTGCCTGGGGTAAGGACAGATATGGAAATGGGCTAAACAGAGAACTACCCTGCCCAGGGTGAGGACAGAGAGGGCAGTGACTAAGCAAAAAGACAATGCCAGGAAATACCACGAATACCACAAGGTGGGCAGGACAGGACCAAATGACAGAGACAACCTCCCCATTCCAGTTGACCAATAATTTTAAATGTTGCTCAAGGTAACCAATTGCAGTCGTCCAACTCAGGCGACTGCTGAACTCCCCACCAAAATGTTTATAAAAAGGGTAAGCTTTGTGAGTTCGGGGTCTCCTCTTTCCTGCATGCTGGGGGACCCCAATGTACATTGGAATATTAAACCTCTTGCGGATTGCAGCGATTCTGATCTCTGGGGCCTTATTGAGTGGGGGGTCTTCCAAAGGACTCTAACAATATCAGACTCCCAGCATCCCCAGTCCCTTCCATCATTTCTTCCCTATATAATCCAGCCATTTTGGTTATGCGGGCCCTTTTTGATCCCTTTGACCTCTTGGCCTCTTGGTCTTCTGGCTCTTTCCCTTCTCTGCCCCCTCTCCTCACATGGCCTGGCTCAGTTTGCAGGCCATGTCCACTCTGGACTCTCCCAGATGTCCCTGCCTCTGAGTCTGCCTCTGCCTGTTTTCTCCCTTAAGTCTGTAATAAGAACCTCCACCCCGCAGGAGCACCTCTGTCCTCCTTTTATTTCTCTTTTCACTCAGACAGATTGATGGTGAGCTCAGTCCTGACCAGATTGTGTTCCGAGAGCCACAGCTGTTGTGGGTTTGTGGTTGCAAAAGCCACTTCACAACCAGAAGAGAGCGTTCAGTAGAATTCCTTCAAGCATTCCCTCATATCTTTTGGCTTTTGCATTCTTTTTGCTCCCTCTTTCCTGATGTTACCTGGGCCACAGACCGGGTGCTTATACATGTCTTTAGGCCTGGTGCTCCTTTGACTGCCTTGTCTGTTTAACACTTCTGCTGATTTGAAACAAATCCCCTCAAGTCTTGCTGATTTCCTCTCCTCAGGATTACCACTTCGTCCTCCTGTTCAGGCTCCTTGGACTAGCAATTTCCTCATTCTGGTCTTGCCCCATTTAAGGGGTTCTGGGGCTCTACAATATATTAGCATATACAATACATATTAGACCCTAACAAACAGTCCTCCATTAGTCAGTTATTGAGATGCAACAAGCTCTTCACAACTTAAATGGTTGGAAAAAGCAAAAGCAAAAACAAAAACAAAAGTCAGGCAGTGGTGGCGCACGCCTTTATTCCCAGCACTTGAGAGCCAGAGGTAGGCAGATTTCTGAGTTCGAGTCTGGTCTACAGAGTGAGTTCCAGGACAGCCAGGGCTACACAGAGAAACCCTGTCTCAGAAAAAAAAAAGGAAAAAGCAAAAGCAAGCAAACAAACAACAACAAAAAACAACTTACATGGTTAACACAACATCTTCCAGTGTTCTGTGGGGTAAAAATCTTGGGTCAGCCTTCCTGGTGAGAGGGCTCCATGAGCCTACCAGGACTGTGTTTTGGTCTGAGAATTCAACAGTCAAATATGTAAGCTTCAGTATTTATTGTCAGACATTGGTCTTTGCCAGCCATAGGGTCAATCACAACAGTCTCAGAATTGTTAGCATCAGAGCCTGGAGCCTGCTAGATCCAACAAGGTAGGCTTGGCTGTCCATTTTAAATAAGCCAACTAAACTGGAAAGTATCATTGGGACCCAGAGAAAGGAGATTTATTCAGTGTTGGGAATGTATAGTGTAAGGGCCCAAAAATCACTGAAGGCTCAGATAGTGTGCAAAGACAAAGAACATGTATTCTGCAGAAAAATCTAGCATGCAAGGGTCACCATTGTTTGAAATGGCAACTGAGATAGAATCATTCGTTCCTTTTATAACAGGATTGCTTAATTGCTTCTGAGATAAGAGCAGACTTCTAAAACTTAGGGCACATTCTAAAGGGTTACAGAAGCCATTAACTGACGGCCATAAAGAAGATATACACCTTAGGACCCCAGGTGCAAAAGCAGGAGATAAGATATTGACTGGGTTTGTCTATAGGAAACTTCAAGGACAGCTTAGTCACAGTTTTAAACTTTCCATGATGATGCAAGCCAGTAACAAACAGTGAGCGGTAAGCCAGATGATCATTCCTAGTGTATGTGCCCGTAGGCATTCTCCGTTACAGCCTCTTATTCAATTTATAACTGAATTTATGTGCAGACTCGAAGTGAGCTTTCTGACCATGTGAACATGTGCTCTGAGAGTCTTACAAGTACTGAGAACAAAGGACAGACATAAGTCCCCCGTCCCCTCTTCTCCCCTACACTTCAACTTAGAGAAACACATGCCCTGCTGAGACTTTACCTCCTGCTGTCCTCACCAGAGGCTGCAGCCTCCAGCCCCAGATCTACTCAGACAGGCAGATCAGCTATGGAAGCAGAGTACCTCACACCCAGGACAGATAGCAAAAGGTTCACAACCTAGTTTCTGAGTGGAGATGAAATGGGATATGAACAGTGAACTCCTCGGTGAGAAGGAGGAGCAAGAAGCCCAGCGACTCTCCAAGTCCACCTTCGAGGTCTGGGCATGAGATCTGTGTTTAAATAGAAATCCAGAGGTAGACAGTCATAGTGTCCCCCTGTCTCATCATGTGGCATCAGTGTCTCAGCTCCAGTCTCTCCTGCAAAGTCGTCAGAACTGTGAAGTTGGTTCTGCTGGCCTTGGGCTTCAGTGTTTTCTATTTCTCAGTGGGGAGTTCCTGGGGAAACAGATTTCTTGAGGGAACCATTGTTTCAGCCAAAGGAAGGGCGAGTTGTCTTCAGGATACTTTTGTTTCTGCCAGGCTGCTTTCAAGAGAGCAGTTGACAAGAGGCCAACACAAGCCTCATTCTTTGCAAACTCATCTTGGAAATGCTCCCACATCTCTTTTGAAGTTCCCCATTTGTCCCATATTTCTTTGGAAGAGATGGCAGAGCTGACCCAGGCCTTGCTTGCTGCCCCGCGTGCCCTGCCCTCTCTCTGGTCTGTGTCCAACTAGTGCATTCTTGCTGGTAAATGTGTTTTGATGGCTCTGGGCAAACCTGCACTTCTACCCCATTCTGTTGTGCTTTGTTTAAACCCTTACAAGCAATGACCTTTGTATCCTAGGCTTGTTTTAGGTTGCCCCTTCAAATTTTCTCCAGCAAACTGTTAGGGTGTTGTGTGACTTTTCCTGGGGAGACACGAACATCTGCTCACCCCAGATAGGGCACCAGGGACCAAGTAGAGAAAGGATTCTGTGGAAGGAAGTCTTGCGTACTGAGCCAGTGAGTTTCCTGGGGATACTTACTAAAGCATGGGTGAGGGGTCACAGAATGAGTGCTGGCTCACAATAAAGCTGCCTCCCTGGAACTCCGTGAACACTCTGGACAGCTGAGCTGATTCAGGGCATGGCAGCTAGCTAGCATTGAGGTGTACCTGAGTGCTTGGTGCCCTGGGTGTGGGTAGAATGCGGTCTGCAGGCTGTTGTCCTCACCAGTTGCCTCATTTATAATCAAGAGTCAGGCATTGTATTCTACCTTGTTCTATACTGACATTGTAACCTCACAGTGCTTCCTGAAATGAACTACTTAAGGCTTAATTGTTTAATTTTATGTTTTAAAGGTTCATCTTATTTTTATGTGTTTCTTTCTGTGCATGAGCACAGGCGTGTGGTGCCCACAGAGGCCAGAAGAGAGCAGCAGGTCCTCCCCAGCTGGAGTTACAGGTAGACAAGAACCACCCAGTTGTGGCTGTAGGGAATTGGAACTCTGCTTCTCGGCAAGGGCAGCAACCTCACAACCTTTGACCCACCTCTCCAGCCCCAAAGTCAAATTATTTTAATTACCAATTGTGAAGAAAATGACTTGTAAAAGAGGAAACACAGACTGTCTGTGTTGTCTCACCACTGTGACAAGACAGACATGCATTTTGGTTTCCAGATTATGAGAGGCTGGAGCTTGCAGAAGACAGTTAGAGCACTAAGGATGACCTACATCCTGCTTCTTTCAGCATCCCTTCCCGTCACAGGAGACACACAGAAGTTATCAGAACAGAATGGTGAGCTTCAAAAGTCACAGAGGTGACCCATAATATCAACTTCCCTCACCCCTTAAATAGACAAAGGATTGCTATTTTGGACTGGCTGGGAGTCTGACTGATGGCACAATGGTGTCTTTTGTGGAACTTTGTGATACCCCATCAAAAGGTTAGGGAGGGACCAAAAAGACTCTTAAGAGTCTGTCATTATTGCAACATCTGAAAGGTCTGTCTGGGTCTTTAAATGTTCCATCCTGCGCGTCTACAGAGACAAGACATTCAGTAAGACTTACTGTCAGGTTTTAAATCGAGGCTTTGTTATGAGTGCATTATACCAGAAATGTAGACAAAAATGTTTGTGTCTGTCCTCGATGTCAGAATGCACTGAATAGCAAGTTTACAAGGTATGACCATTTCATTGGCCGCAAATTGCCAGATATCCCTGTGTTCCTTGACAGTCCTGCTGAGGCAAGCACAAGACCTTTTATTCTAACTGTAAAGAATGATATTAACTTTCAGACCACATTGCACAGCAAATCTGTCTGTCATCATCATCATCATCATCATCATCATCATCGTCATCATCATCATCATCGTCATCATCATCATCATCGACATCATCATTGGTCATCCAGCTAAGCAGGTCTCAGGGTGACTAAGAAGAATTAAAAGTCCACAGCATCATTCAAAATGTTTCAGAAGTCTTGAGATCCTGATGCTGGTGGATATACAAATATAATCTGTATTGACAAAACAATCAGAGCCTAACCCAGCTGCAAACTGCTGGCTACTGACTGAGGAGTCTGCAAGACAGAGTGGAGATGCAGAAGTGGGGTGAGTGAAATGCAAGACAAGTTCCAGACAAATGATGGACGGTATAACCAGGTGGATGAACCGGGGTGGGGGGAGAACGGGGGTCAGGGTTGCTTAGCAGTTTGAGTAGACTTGTTAGCCAGGCTGAAGCTCCTGGAGCATTTGACAGAGATGACGCTTCATGAGTGGCTCTCTCCATCACTGGGCTCTGTGTGAAGGAGTTGGACCCATCCTCAGTCTGCTGTAGCTGATAAATTCCTGGGCCTAGTTTTCCTGGTATGATTTTACTATGCTTATCTTAGTGACTGTTCCATTGCTGAATAGACACCAGGACCAAGGCAGCTTAAAAGAGAAAGTATTTAATTGGGGACTTGCTTACAGTTTTAGAGAATGTCTTAGAGAGTGTTCTGCATCTGTAAACAGACACCATGATCAAGGTAATTCTTACAAAAGAAAACATTTAATTAGGGCTGGCTTAACGTTCAGAGATTTAGTCCATTACCGCTACAGCAGGAAGCATGGTAGCATGCAGGTAGACACGGTGCTGGACAAATAGCTGAAGAGTCTTACATCTGGATCTTTAGGCAGCAGGAAGAGAGAACCATTGAGCCTGCTTGGGCTCTTGAAGCCTCAAAGCCCATCTTTGGTGACACACTTCCTTTAACAAGGCCACACCTAATCCTTTCAAATAGTGCCATTGCCTAGTGGCTAAGCACTCAAGTCTATGAGCCTATGGGGGCCGTGGTTATACACACCAACACAGAGTGCTAACCCATAATTGCAAGGGAGGTTCTGATACTAAGGTCTGGTTCCTAGTTGGTTCTTGCTTTGTCAACAAAGAAGGCTGGAGGCCAATTGCTGGGAGGAAGGTACAGGTGGGACTTCTGGGTCCCAAGGAAAAGGAGATGCAGGGAAGGAGAGAAGGGGCTTTTCTGCCCTGCCTTAGAGGAAAAGGGACTTGGCAATCATGTAAGGCCTCGGGAGAGCTAGAGCTAAGGTTTCTGCTATGGGCAGATGACCAAGGATGTGGAGGAGAGACAGGGATAATAAATTGGTCAGGGCACACCTTTACCAGGCAGGAGGTACCTGTACCCAGCAGTTGTGTTAGCAGGCAACTTAAAGCAACAAAGCGGTCTGTGTGTCTTTTATCCAAGGATTCAAAAGGAAGCTGGGTTAGGGCTGGCTGCAATCTATCCTGGAGCTGAGCCGGCTGGGACAGAAGGGAGCCTCGAGGGGCTGGTGGAGAGGCTGCTCCTGGGCAAGGCGGTAGTGCAATTTTCACAACTACACACAACATATAAGCATTATGATGGAAAGTATGGTGGCAGACAGGCCACGGTGCTGGAGCAGGGGTGAAAACTCCATCTGCTTTGAAGTTGGGAGTTCGAGACTGGTCCCGGTGTGGACTTTCGAAGCCTTAAAAAACAAAACAAAACAGCACATAAGGCCCACAAAACCAAACAACCCACCCCCAGTGGAGCACCTTCTCCAACACCCACTCCAAGGACTCACCTTCTAATCCTTCCTAAATACTCCACCAACTGGGAATCAAACACTCAAATACACAAGCCTGTGGGGCCATTCCCATTCAAGTCCTCACCGTCCATGTGGCCTCACAGTCCCCATTCACCCTGACAAATACACTTGTTTACCCAGGTGCAGAATTATCCTCCTTCCTCAAAATGGAGTTAAAATTTGCTTGTACAATGGAGCCTCTCGGGGCAAGGGACAGCCTGCAAAACCACTATTTTATACAATGTCGAGTCACTTAGGACAAGATACCACAAGAGATCTCCACAGACTTCAAAGGATGTGCTCGTCCTGAGGATTTGAGATTTAAAAATCAGATGTTTTATCTTTCCATACACATCCACATACTCAGACATTCGTGTGTGGGAGAGAGAGAGAGGAGGGGGAGGATAAGTGTGCGTGTTTTGGGGATCAAATCCAGCTCTCCCCACATCTACCACTGAGCTACCTCTCCAACACAGTTGTGAACATTTTGACGTGTCCGTCTGACAAGATTTGCCACGTGCCTCTGAAGCATGCGATCCAGCGCCAGGAGCTGGGATAAGTAGCACCTGCTCAGCTACTAGAGACAGCACGTCTGGGCAGAACGTTCTTACTATGGCCAGGGAAGCTGAGCGGAGGCCACACAGGCCTGTACTCCCAGCTTCTTAGGAGGCAGAAGCAAGAGGATCCTGTAAGCCTGAGAGCTGCCTTGGCCTTTAGTGACAGCCTGTCTCAAAATAGAAGGTGCAAACAAGGCTGGAGTGAGAACTGTGTGGTGAGCACTTGTCTAGCATAACTGAGACCTTAAGTTCAACCTCCAGTCCTGATGATGACGATGATGATGGTGATGATGCTGATGGCAACAGTGAGGATAACAACAGATAGTGAGCTAGATAAAGACTTCAGGCAACAACTGAGCTTGAAATAGATTCAACCAGAGTCAAGCGATCAAGGCAAAGAAAGGGACAGAATGGGGAGGTACAGAGTCAGGAAGAAGGGAATGGCGCACTTGCAGAAATAAAGCAATAAATAAAACAAGTTAGCGGGACCTTGGAACCTCTAGAGGAGGTTCATTTTGAGCAGTTGTTAGAGGGCAATCTCTTCACAGCACCCTAGAGGGAGGCTGGGAGGAAGATAGTCTGTGATTGGGAACCTTTGAGATGCTGTAAGAGAAAGGCCTGTGCCCGTTAGTTTTCATCAACTTGACGCAAGCTCAGGTCATCCATCCCTCGGGAAGAGGGACCCTCAACTGAGAAAATCTGCCTCCATCAGATTGGCTGTGTGCAAGACTGTGGGAGTATTTTCTTGATTAATGAATGAAGCGGGCAGGGCCCCTCTGGGCAAGTGGTCCTGGGTTGTAGAGGAAACCAGACTGAGTAAGCCAGTACGGAGTGTTTCTCCCGGGTGACGTTTCAGTTCCTGTCATAACTTTCTTCTCTGAGGGTCTATAACACGGAAGCTTAAAATATAGTAAACCCTTTCTACCTCCAGTTCCTTCCGGCCAGTCTTTTATTACAGTGGGAGAAAGCCAACCAGGGCAGGGACTAATACTGAGCATGCGCAGTGAGCAAGGTACTGGAGCAAGTGGCGCGGGGAGGGGGGACTGCCTCTGAGTCTAAAGAGGCTATTCTTACCTCGATACTGGAGCAGATGATGAGTCCGTGCAGTGCTAATGGCCTTGCTGCACAGACTCCCCCTTTCCTTCCTTGTAGGCGCCTCCCAGTTCAGCTGCACTGCATTTAGAAACTGTTGCCCCATGGCATCCTGGTGATTGCTTTGATATAACCAGCAGACAGATTGCTAGGAGCTTATTTATAACTATGATGCATGGTTGCTTGGTTTGGTTAAGTAACCAAAACCTGTTTTGTAAAGACTCAGTTTGTAAGTGTCTAGAGGGTTGCTGTGCAAAAACAGCTTACATTAATGATAGACAAATAGGCACAGAGTGACAGAAACTAAATATCCAGCGATTCACATTTGAACCTAAAGGCTCTAACTGTAGCATTAAACCAAGTAGGCAAGTCACGGTCACTGTCAAGGACGATTTTTGATTGTTGAGTGTCTGGCATCTATCTTAGGTCTTTGGATCATGTACAGCTAGGCTAAGAACAATCCTATTACTCTAAAAAGCCTGCATCAGCATGCTTCCTAGTCAGTGGGACCATCTGGACTCAAAGCAGGTTGGGTTACTGTGTATATGATGTGGCTGGCATTGGAGGAAGTTTATAGGGTGGAGGAGAAAGATGGATAGGAACAGATGGTTATGGAGAGTGACTCAGCTGTTAAGACCTGGGTTCAGTTCCCAGCATGGATGTGGTAGCTCACAACTGTCTGTAACTACGAGATCTGACACCCTCACAAACATACATGTAGGCAAAACACCAGTGCACATAAAATAAAAATAAATTAATTAAAAAATTGGTTGGCCAGGCTAGAGCAATGGCTCAGCGGTTAAGAGCACTAGCTTCTCTTCCAGAGGACTCAGGTTCAATTCCCAGCACTTGAATGGCAGCTCACAACCAGCTGTATGTAACTAGTTCCGTGGAATCTGGTGCACTCTTCTGCTCTGGAGGGTCCTGCTTACAGGTGGTGCACAAAAGTACATGCACATCTATGCACACAAAATAATAAAATGTAGAAAAACCTGGTTTGATAAAGCAGCAGTACTGTGGTGTGGGTTCCTTTGGTTTTCATTTGCTGAGGTTATTCTGAGGTGAACACACCAACAACATGGCTGCACAGACTCACATGCTATGCACATGACTCACTGCACATGACTCACATGCTATGTGAGTCAGCAGTGAGCTGCTTTTGGACTTAAGCAGGGGGACCCCTGGGAACTAGGTAAAGCGTGACACCTTGTGCTTACCTCAGTTCAGTGTTAGGTTAACGGGAGTGGTGGTGGGGGAGCCAGAATTTGTCACTTAGAAGGGACAGTTGTTGAAAACAGCCTTTGTCATCTGAGTTTCCCTCAGTCCCCAGCACATGAAGATTTCACAGACTCCGACATATGCAAATTAGATTTTCCTTCCTAAGCCAAGGTTAAATAAAAGGGAAAATTACGAGAGACTGCTCATGGCAGCAAAGAGTTTTGATGGCTTGAGGTTGAATTTCGTTTAAAACCAGGATAGATCTCATGGTCAGACAGGAAGGGAATAAATTGAAGGGAAGGGAGATCTGGGGGAAAGCACGTTCCAGCCCAGCGTTTGTGCTGAGAGGTTCTGTTCTGGACCCTCTGCGATTACAGGCATTTTCCTGGGCTGGGAGTAGCATTTGGCAAGGAAGCAGAGGGAGGGCATTCCTTCCTTTCGGTGTTTTAGACTGGGTACTGGCCTGCGGCGCAGGGGAAGCCAATTCCCTGCACTGCTCTGGTAAATGAAAGATTCTCTCTTCTCTGGTTCAGCCTGGGATGGAAAATCTATTTGAAGCAAGTTGTGGCCAGCAGGGAAGACTAACAAGCAGACTGGGGGAGGTGGGAAGGGGAGCTGCAGTCTGGGCAGCCACACCCATTGGCCAGGCTGGGTCACACGTCAGTCTGTGTACCCACGTCCCTGTCAGCTCCACACATACAATCCATGCATAAACTCACTACGCCATTCCAGTCCACCATACCGCCACACACACATAGTTCAACCTATGCAGTTAATCATGCTCACACACTAGAGCGTCCACACTCACAACACACACACACACACACACACACACACACGACTGTACGACTGACGTGTAACGTCTATGGCCACACAGACACTGCAAGCCGCTCAATGCATCCCCACACCCCACACGTATCAAGACAGAAACCTAACACATCCTCCCACCCTGGCAGTCCGGTGCCCCGCACCCAGGACTAGTTCCGGGCGGCTGGCGCAGGGAAGAAACCCGCGAGGTCACCGCCGGCTACCACCCCGCGGCTCCAGGACCGCCGTAGGGCGAGCGTGTGCCCAGCAGGACGCCAAGGCGCGACGGAGAGGGAGTGCCAAGGGCCAGGCTAGACCCTGTGCCTAAAGGCTGCAGGAGAAGGCCAGGCAGTAGTCGGAGCTACGCCCTCCCAACCCGAGGGTGTGCGGGACAGGTGCTGACCGTCCTAGGGCCATGTGGGACCCGCTGGCGGGGGGCAGAGGCGACGCGCGCAGCGCCACCGAGAGAGGATGGGCTCACAGAGGGGCGCGGCGGTCTAAGTGTGCGCGTGCGCGTGCAGGCGTGGCGGCCCGAGTAGGGAGGAGGGAGCAGGGAGGACGAAAGAGAGAGACTGGAGGAGGGAGCAGAGAGGAGGGAGAAGAGGAGAGGAGAAAGAAGGGAGGAGGGAGCAGGGAACAGAAGGGACCAGGGCGCGGGGAGGCAGCAGGCCCGGCCCGGTCGCTGCTCCCTCCCCGGGCGACACTTCGGCCAGCGGGTGCTCGCCGCGCCTCCAGCCCGCAGCCCGCAGCCCGCCTGCGCCCTGCCCGGCCCGCGCCTCTCCCCTGTCCCGGGCTCCGGGCTCCGCTCGTCACCGGGAGAGATGAGTGCGGCCACGGCGCCCGAGCGCGGCTGGAAGAGCGAGAAAGTGGACGAGGCGCAGGCCCTGGCGCGGAGCTGCGCCGCCCGCAGACCCGACTTCCAGCCGTGCGACGGGCTGTCCATCTGTGCCACGCACAGCCACGGCAAGTGCTTCAAGCTGCACTGGTGCTGTCACCTGGGATGGTGTCACTGTAAGTGGAGCCGCGTCGGCCTGAGGCCCGGCGCTGCCGGGACGACGGGAGGCAATCCCGCGGGAGCCTAGCTGTAGTCACAAAAGGGGACCTTCCTACCCACGGGAGCCTGGGTCTACCTTTCTTTGCCTTTCTTTTATATACTTGCTTAGAGGTGGTAGAGCCGCCAGAGCGAATGCGCGCCTGCAGGGTAGTCTTTTCTGCGGTGGGGGTGGCACGGACATGCCCCTTTCACTTTCTTGCCTGTTCTTTCTGGCTGCTGTTGAACAGAAAGAGCTGGAGGTCCAAATGATTCCGATTTATATATCGTGTTCAGACTGAGAAAGAACCAAAGTACAAAGAATGGCTTCTAAGAAGTTAAAAGGAACTGTTTAAAGAACAAACTCCTTAGACACCCAGTTATAGCGTTTGAGCCAAACCAGGACTAGTTTAGTCTTAGGCCCTTTGTATTTATCCTGAGAGTTTTAAATAGATTAAACTTAAGTAGCCATTTAATCAGAATTCCACAATTTGATTACTTCATGGCATTTAGCTTAATCCGACTGCTGGATCATTTCTTTTTAGAAACATTCTAAAGTCCGTTTCCACAAAATCTTAGATTTGGAGGGCTTTGGTTTGGAAAACGTGCTTAAGACACGTTTCCAAGTAATCTTCAATCAGACTTGTTGTTGTTGTTTAGGAGGAAATGGTTTACAAGGAGAGATACAATATGCAACAAATATTTATTTGCTTTTAATTGAGAATATTTGAATGTCTTAGTTGAATTTATAAATTAAAGGATAGAAAATTCTTGCTTTTTCCTTATAAATTCAGGGTATATGGAGAACGAATATTGATTTTGTTGTTCCCTCTGCTGATGAGGCCAAATAGAATGTTCTTGCTTCTCACCGAAAGTGTGGCTTCAGAGTAGGAAATATGGGAGCTAAAGTACACAGTCGGATGGATTTAATGAGCGCCGCCACTGCAGAGGTCCTGTTCTTACTGTGGGATGTGGGCGAATTAAGATGGCCCTAGCCATCGCCTTTCTTACTTTCCCTTCCAGGTAGAGTTGACTCCTGGGAAGCTTGCATCTTGTTAGACAGACTGCTACTCATTAATGAACCTTGATTCTCACAATGTCTTCCTTACTAGGAGATGAACACAAATTACTACATTCTTTCCTCTGTTTTTACACGTATCTTATGAAATTGCGTGTGTTTGTGGGTGGGTACACAAGTGCATGCATGTGCATATGAGCCATGATTCACGTGTGGAGATCAGAGGACAACTTTGTGTAATTTGGGGACTCTAACTTAGCTCACCAAGCTTATGGGGCAAATGCCTTCAACTCGGGAAACCATCTTGCTATGTCTCTTCTTACTATATCTTATACAACAGTTTGATTTCTCAGCCAAATTATGACTGCCTCAACTCTTTGATACATACTTAAATATACTAAGAATTTCTTGCATATGGACATTCTTTCTCTGAAGCCCTGGCTAGTCTTGAGGGAAGTAGGTTTTCCAAAACAGGTTTGTACTTGATGTGCATTGAATGGCTGAGTAGAGATGGCCACCATTTCCACTGAGGCTGTTGCTTTGTCCTGTTTCTGAGCATTGCCTTCTGTCCTTCCGCTTACAGGATAACACCCATGTACCTAGCCACCCGGGTTGTTTTGTTCTGAACACATGTGCTGGGGCAGGTGAGAAGCCCCTGGGTTCTGGGCTGGCCAGTGTGGAGCAAGACTCCACCTCTCATCTTTGAGGTGCTGCTCTGCGCTGGCCATTCTTATACCTCATCACACCAAGCTAGCTGCTGCCCCCTCAAACTGAGCTTGCTGTCTGCTAAAGTCACTAAGTAAGCTTTAAAAACTGTGGCAATTGATCTGCGCCTGCCCTTCTCATCGCTGTGTGTGTGGCTTTGGAGACAACCACTGATCTCTTAGGGACGGCTTCCTGTTACCTTTTATTTGGGGAGAATAGGTCTGTTTTTCTGAGTCACTGTGATTTTAGTCTTGGCTCTCTTTTTGGGTTTGCATAGGCTCTGTATATTTTCATGTGTATATTATTCCTCCTGTGTTCATGTCATTGTGCCTATAGTAAATGTCCATCTCTTCACTCTAGTTATTGATAAAGTGCAATGTAACAGGAGAAGGCCACAGAGTCCTGAAGCCTGCTGATGGCCCTGCCCTAGAAGCTGATGGAAGTTCATTAAGGAGCACTTGTCAAGACTGTTCTGCAGTTACCTGGTTGCCTCACGCACTGTTTTCCATCTTGTGCTGTTATGTCCCTCTGGGTAAATGAGAACATGGCCAAATACATTCCTGCAGCCCCACTAACACAGGGACCACTGCTGATTCTTGGTCTGTGCTCTGTCTATGCGTAATCCTCTTGCTCTGTGCTCTGTCTATGCGCAATCCTCTTGCTCTGTCTATGCGCAATCCTCTTGGTCTGTCTATGCGCAATCCTCTTGGTCTGTCTGTGTGCAATCCTCTTGGTCTGTCTGTGTGCAATCCTCTTGCTCTGTCGTCTATGCGCAATCCTCTTGGTCTGTCTATGCGCAATCCTCTTGCTCTGTCTATGCGCAATCCTCTTGGTCTGTCTATGCGTAATCCTCTTGCTCTGTCTGTGCGCAATCCTCTTGGTCTGTCTGTGTGCAATCCTCTTGCTCTGTCGTCTATGCGCAATCCTCTTGGTCTGTCTATGCGCAATCCTCTTGGTCTGTCTGTGTGCAATCCTCTTGGTCTGTCTGTGTGCAATCCTCTTGCTCTGTCGTCTATGCGCAATCCTCTTGGTCTGTCTATGCGCAATCCTCTTGCTCTGTCTATGCGCAATCCTCTTGCTCTGTCTATGCGCAATCCTCTTGGTCTGTCTATGCGTAATCCTCTTGCTCTGTCTGTGCGCAATCCTCTTGGTCTGTCTGTGTGCAATCCTCTTGGTCTGTCTGTGTGCAATCCTCTTGGTCTGTCTGTGTGCAATCCTCTTGCTCTGTCTATGCGCAATCCTCTTGCTCTGTGCTCTGTCTATGCGCAATCCTCTTGCTCTGTCTGTGTGCAATCCTCTTGGTCTGTCGTCTATGCGCAATCCTCTTGGTCTGTCTATGCGCAATCCTCTTGGTCTGTCTGTGTGCAATCCTCTTGCTCTGTCTATGCGCAATCCTCTTGGTCTGTCTATGCGCAATCCTCTTGGTCTGTCTGTGCGCAATCCTCTTGGTCTGTCTGTGTGCAATCCTCTTGGTCTGTCTGTGTGCAATCTTCTTGCTCTGTCTATGCGCAATCCTCTTGCCCTGTCTATGCGCAATCCTCTTGGTCTGTCTGTGTGCAATCCTCTTGCCCTGTCTATGCGCAATCCTCTTGCTCTGTGTATATGTGTGTATATATGTGTGTGCAGTGTCCATATGTATGTGTAATGTATATGTGCATAGTATGTGCTTGCATGTGAGTGAGGGTATATGTGTGTGTGGTGTCTTTTTGTGTGTATACATACATGTGGATATGTGATTGTGTATGTGTGGTGTCTCTGTGTATACATATATGTAGACAATGTTTATGTCTGTACATATGTGTGTGTTGGTGTGTGAGTGAGGGTGCGTGTGAGTACCTGGATCTGTCTTCTACTTTCCACCTTGTTTGGGTCAGAGTCTCTGTCGTCTGCAGACTGGCTGGTCTGTCTCATGGTAGGAATATTAAAGCTGCAGCCACAGGTGTCCATGCTTGGCTTTTATGTGCGGTCTGCAGATCTGAACTTGGGTCTTCTCGCGTGCATGGCGAGCGCTTTGCTTGCTGACCTCCGCTCTTCCTCGCCATGCCAGGCTCCTGCTCCTGCACCGGCACTGCTTCAAGGGTCTCATTCATGAGCTGCCATGGCACTCAAAGCTGCCATGTGTGCTATTTCTGTCTCCTAGCTTGGTCGGGTACCAATTCTTACCACCTTTTTACCAAAATTGATTTTTTTAAACTTGAGTAGAATCAGTTAATGTATTTGAGAACCTTATTTTCTGGCAAGATTCTTATAAGAATATAGCTAAGTATATAATAAGTAATATAAGTATATAGCTTATATATTTTCTCTTCATGAGATGTGAAGAAAATGGAATGCAATTTAAATACAATTTGATGTATTCAAATGGAATACAATTGAAATGGAATACAATTTGAATAAAGTGTCCCACCCTTTAACAGAGTCTAAGGGCAAGGTCCGTGCTGTATTTGTTTCTGTAATTCCTTGAAAGTCATGTGTGATATGGAAGAGGTCACCATTGGTTTGCTTATTGCAGCTGAGAAAGCAGAAATGGTGGCTATCCCATAATACTTTAGAGATTCAGAACAATTAAGCAAGTTCAGTATAGATGATGGATATTAAAACTGTGATGTTCATAACTATATGAAATAGAAAAAACTGAAATATGTACATTTACAGAAGACATGTACAATCTGTACTCGTGGGTGCATTCTTGCATAATTAGTGTCTGGATAATGGCTAGTTTTTGAGGAGTAAAGTAGGACTCTTGGTGTGTTAGTTAACTTTGTGGCTCCCTTAGCCATAGAAGGGAGATGGGAGAATCAACCATATGAAGGTATTTGAAAGTAGACTTTTGTCCTTAAGTAGACATTTATTTACAAGGAAGAAGAAACTAGAGATGGATATAGGTGGTAAATTTGAGAGTTGTTTGAGGTGACAGATATGGGTGTGAGTAGATGGGCAGGGGAAGGAGTGGGAGGCTTCTTTCCCTTATACCTGGGGTGCATGGAGTTCTAGTGGGATGGGGAGGAGTCCTGAATGCAGGCTCGCGTTTGCTGAGTGCCTGCTGTCTTGGTCATCTACGAGAACTACAGAAAGCTGTTGCTCACAGCACTTGGGATCTCAGAGGGAGAGGTTTGGGCTGGAGGCTGAATGGAAGTTTTCCGTTTACTTCCAGATTGCCCTTGGAGCCATGATGTGATACCACCAAGAACAAGAGGACATTTCGAGGAATAAAGAAAAGCCTTAGGCTTTCTCTTTAGACTAGCGTTGAGAGTCAACGAGTGAGGATAAGCTGCCAGAGAGTCTGAGATGAGGAGAGAAGAAACATCTTCAGAGTAGAGTGCTGGGGGGTGGAGCAGTGAGTGCAGGCAAGGAGCTGTAAGGCGAAGCCAGCATTCGTCAGGTTGTTCTTAGATACACTCCTGGTTTCTCTTCTGCTGAAGAAGAGTATGAAAGATTTAGCCTTGGAATTGTTACTTTGGGAGTATGCTGAAGTATGAAGTATTAGTGAAAGCAATCTGAGATGGATTCTTCAAGGGACAAGGACAGCAGAGTCCCAGGGGCTAAGCATTGGGACACAGAGGTGATTGCTCACATTGGTTCAGTGATCACTTTGTGACAGACTAAACTGACTACACTGAGCATATTTTTGACTATTAATGCCATTATGTCCGTTTTAAAGCTGACAAAGAAGACCTAGCAAAATCAAGCAACTTCCCCCACAGGCATATAGCTATATATAGCAATAGAGCTTGTATCTGGATCCAGGTAGGCCTGATGCTGGAATATTGACTCAGAACCAAAGCAGAGGGATTTAAAGTTAATGAGCAGAACTAACAGCTCTCAGGTCCATTAGAGCCAGCGCTGGAGAAAGTGTTTTAGGAATGGGCAGAGTGTCATATACAGTAATGAAATCCAGAAGCATGAGCGCTGTAAAGAGGTCACTGGATTTGGAGAATAAGACTCAAGCAAAAGCTTATGAAAGAGAAAGAGATGGGAAAGTGTCAGGCGGGTTGAGTGGGTGTACATGATGTGATGTAGGTGCCACCAGCAGAACCGAGTTGGCTTCCTAAAGTCACACGATAGATGAGCTCCATCCTGCAGAAAGCATCTCAGCAGATGTCTGTTCCTTTCAGGTTGAAAGCGGCAGAGTGGCACTTGATGTCACCTGAGATGGTATTAGCATATCTAAAGAAAGACTGTCTAGGAGAAGGAAGGAGACAGAGAGGCTGGGCTGGCAGTGTTTTTCAGGACCCTGACTAATGGGTGGGAAGCCTGGTCTTCTAGCCCGGCTATCTGAAGCACTTGGATATAGTCCTATGTATCAGTTTCCTATACAGAGATAAAGAGCTGATTGGAGAATTCAGCGTCAAAACTTCAGGGCGAATATGCTGTATTAGTGAGTTAGCATTGTAGTCTTTGTGTCAGTCTAGTGTTCTCTTTTCTCACTTCTCTAGGAATCTCAATCAGTTGCTTTTTAATGTCCCCAGGCAGTGCCCAGCTGCTTCCCTAAAGGACAGCCCTGTCACACTTGTTACTATAGCTACAGGGAATATATCCAAGGTGATTGCAGAGTGTAGCCAGAGAAGAGGGTAGGACAGGCAACTTCTAATTTTTCTTTCTTGGTACGACTCAAGGTCCTGACCTTGGCTGGTGGTTGAAGAAGAAAAGCCCACATGTTAAGGGGAGATGTGGACTGAGGGTCTGGGCGAGTTCATTTTGAGTTGTCAGAGCTGGAGAAAGTTGATAGGTGTCCTCACATCAGACTTGTGCTCAGGAATGTGTTCCTACCAACAGCATAAAATCGGATGTTTATTTACATATGCCGACGTCTTTCTGTATGAGTCTCTGTGTTAACTCACTCACTGCAAACAGGGCAAACTGAGCAATGCTGAGAAGGGCAACGTAAACATAAATATTTAGCAGACAATTTGATACCATGTCCAGTTAGTAGACCAACACAAGGCGGTTCTTCCTTAGGGCCTATGATGTCTATGCATTCTGACCAGGCTTATAATATATTGCATGATAAAACACTCTGACAAAAGTGTGGTGGTTTGAGTGAGACGTCACCTGTAAGTCTCAGGCATTTGAATACTTGGCCCCCAGTTGGTGGCTGATAGTTGTCTGGGGAGGATCAGGAAGTATGTTACTGGGGACTGGGCTTTGAGGCTCCAAAAAACACTTGCCGTTTGAGTTAGCTTTCTGAACTTTCTGTTTGTGGTTTGAGATGTGATCGCTGAGCTGTTGCTGCTACCATGCCGTTTCTCAACCATCGTAGACACTAACCTTCCGGAGCCATATGCCCAATGGCATGCTTTATTTTATTTTATAAGTTGAATTTGTCATCGGGCTTCACAGCCACAAGAAAGTGCTAATACAGAAAGCAACTGAGGCAGGAAGAATTAATTTTAGCTCCCAGCTCAAGGCATAGTCCATCATGGCAGGAAAGTCAAAGGGACAAGGGGTTTGAACAGCTGTTCAGATTGCATCTAAAAGAAGGAAAAAAAACAATGAATGCATTGTTGTGTTTCTCAAATTTACATAGTCCAGAATCTACTCACCAAATAGTGTTCCCATTCAGAGTTAAAATGAGTCTTCCTATATCAATTACTGTAACCAAAATAATCCCCAATAGGCATGTCCAAAGGTCCGTCTCCCAGATGATGCTACAGTCTGCCAAGTTGAAAATAATATAACACAGTACAAGGTATGCATTGCCTCCCATGGGCCTCTAATTCAATTACAATGTGGTTAGCTACTCCATAACTGTTGTGCTGTTATTGTATAGGCGAGCACATCTTGCCTGGCAGGTTAGTATTTCAATACCTAGGTTTCACAACTGGGTCAGACCATTGATGGCTTTTCTCTGACAGCAGCCTAGGTAGAACCTTCTGGCATTGTGAAAGCTAGCTACCAGGGCTGAAGCTTCCATCTCATTTCCAGTGAGATTTGTCTATGTCCTGTGTCCAAGATGTGTAGTGCCTTCAGCAATACAATCTCACCATCAAGTTCTCATGGTCCAACGAACATTGGCAATAACCTGTATTGTTTTGTGGACCTCTTGGGCCACCATAACCTATCCTCTATAGGGAGCTATTATCACTTGGCACTGGTAACTCAGGACTTTTGGGAGAAGCATTGTCTATCCATTCTGTGTACTTCCATTCAAACTTTTTTTTCCTTTTAGTTGCAATTTTTGTTTGTGTACCAGACAGGACCCCACTGTATAGCTGTGATTGTTCTGGAACTTGCTACATAGAACATGGTGGCTGCAAACCCACCACAATTGGCTTTAAATTGTATTTTTAAGTTAATTTTCAGAATATGTTTCTGTGTGAGTTTCTCATATATATTTATTTTGGCTAACTCTCCCAATCTCTCTTCTTTCCCATACGCCCATGTCTATACCAACTTCATCATTTACTGTCTCAGTATTCCTACCCTGTACCATGTACCACATATGTTCTGCTGTCCCCTCTCCCCTAGCCCCCTTAAGGTCACTTCAAGGTAAACATACAAATCTAAAATTTGAAATCTAGGATCTGCATCTAAGTGAAAACATGTATATGACCTCAGACAGGGTGATATTTTTTAGTTCTGCCCATTTTTATGCAAATTTCATAATTGGGTTCATGTTCCACACACTCATTATCCCCTCGCCAGTCTCGCCAGTTGGTGACATCCAGCTTGATTCCATTTCACAGCTATTTTGAGCAGAGCAGCATTGATCAAGATGTGCGAGTGTCTCTACAGTCGGGAGTAGGATCCTTTGGGCACATTCTCAGGAGTGGTATAGCTGAGTCATATGGGAGCTCTATTTTTAGCTTTTGAGAAACTTCCACACTGCTTTCCACAGTGGCTACACAAGTTTACACTCCTGCCAACAGTGAATAAGGATTTCCCTTTCTCCACATCCTTTCCAGAATTTGCTATCATTTGATTTCTTTTTTCAACTTAAAACACTTTTGGAGAATAAACAAATAACTTCACACATAACTTTCACCTCCTCCTCTCCCAATTCCAACACTATCATGTCTCCTGCTCCATCTCAAATCAACGACCTCTTCTATAATTACACATACCAAAAATCAAACAAAAAAAGGCCCCCAAATCTACCTTGTCCATTTTGTGGTATTCTCATGGGATGACCGATTGGGATTGGATAATTTATTAGGTGGCTTGTACTTGAAGAACATTGATCTTCCTGTCCCAGAAGCCATTGCTTGTAGCTCCTCATCCAGGAGTGAAGCCTATGAAATCTCCCCTGTCTGCATTGGCATACTAACTGGTCTGTTATTGTGTGAATCTTGTTCAGGAAACCATATTGCTGAGATTTCATGTGTGCAGAATCCCTGCCTTGTCTACAAGACACTATACAGCCTCAGGTACCTGGTCTTCTGGCTCTTAAAGTCTCTGCCCCATCTTCTGTGATGTCCCTTGAGGGTAGGGATTGCATTGTAGATGTTCCACAGGGGACATCACTGTCACGTATTCTCTACATTTTGTCCAGTTGTGTATGTCTGTATTCTGTCCACTGTAAACAGAACTTCTTTGATGATGGGGGAGTTCTCTAGTTATCTGTGGGTGTGAGGGTTACTGCTTAGAATGTAGCCATAAATTGTACTGGTCTATGAAAGTGACAGTAGTGGGTTCTGCTCTAGGATCTATATCTTCTACAACAGGAGCTAGTTGGGTAGGTTTGCAGTCTGAGGTTGGTTTCAATTTCTGGACATTATGAATAGAGCAGCAAAGAACATGGTTGAGCAAGTGTCTCTGTAGTAGGATGAAGCATCATCCTTTGTGTTTGTGCCTAAGAGCAGTATAGCTGAATCTTGAGGTAGATTGATTCCCATCTTTCTGAGGAGCTGCCAGACTGATGTCCATAGTGGCTGTACGAGTTTGCACTCCCACCAGCAATAGACGAGTGTTCCCCTTACCCCACATCCTTGCCAGCATGAGCTGTCTTTTGTGTTGTTTATTTTGACAGGCTTAAGATAGAATCTCACAGTGCTTTGATTTGCATTTCCCTCCTGACTAGGATGTTGAACATTTCTTTAAGTTCGTCTCAGGTATCTGAGTTTCCTCTTTTGAGAATTATCTCTGTAGATCTGTACCTCATTTTAAGATTGGATTGTTTGTCTTAATAATATCCAGATTTTTGAATTCTTTATATGTTTTGGATACTAGCCTTCTGTTGGAGGTGTTGTTGATAAATATCTCTTCTGATTCTATGTAGGCTGCCGCTTTGTCTGAATTACAGCATCCTTTGCCGTGCTGAAGTATCTCAGTTTCATAGTTTTATTAATTATTGATCTCAGTGCCTGGGCCAGTGGTGTTCTGTTCATAAATTTTTTCCCTGTGTCAATGAGTCCATGGTTATTCCCCCTTTTCTTTTCTATTAGATGCCATGTGTCTGGCTTTATTTTGAGACCTTTGATCTATTTGAAGTTGAGTTTTGTACAGGGTAATAAGTATGGGTCTATTTAGATTCTTCTATGTACAGCCATCCAGTTTGACCAGCATCATTTGTTGAAGATGCTGTCTTTTTCCACCCAGTGTGTATTCTGACTTCTTTATCAAAAATCAGGTGTCTATAGGTGTGTGAATTTATATCTGGGTCTTCAATTTGATTCTGTTTTTTAATGTGTCTGTTTTTGTTCCAATACCGTTTGGTTTTTATTACTATAGTTCTGTAGTACAATTTGAGGTTGGACATGGCGATACCTTCAGCAGTCTTTTATCCCTGAGGATTGTTTTAGATGTCTCATGTTTCCATAAGAAGCTGAGAATTGTCCTTTTAAGATCTGTCCTGAGTTTTGATGGGGATTGCAGAGTAATGGTTCTCTGTGAACGCTGGTGCATTTAGTGTGTAGATGTCAGGGATCGCAATGTCCCCTGGGGTGAATTTTTCCTTGGGTGAGTATGTAGTATCCTTCCCTGTGTCTTCTGATTAGTTTTGTTTTGATGTATATTATGTAAATATTATATTAAAATAATGTTTGTCAGATATTAATATAATAAAATAAACAACTGTTTGTTTCTTAGGTCTATTTGCTTGAGATCCTTTTTTCCATACCTTTAGCCTGAGATAATGTCTGTCCTTTATGTTAAGGTGTGTTTCTTAGATGCAGCAGATGAATGGATCCTTCCCCCTCACATCCATTCAGTTAATCTGGAATTCCCCAATAACCATACAGAGAGTTACCACTGAGCCATGTTGATTCCTGTTATTTTGTTTTTGTGATTTTTCTTTTTTAATTTTTCCTGGCCTGGAGTCATTTATTCCTTTTGTTTTCTTAGGTGTGGTTAATCTCTTCAGGTTGAAGTTTTCCTTCTAGGACCTTCTGTAGTGCTGGATTTGTAGATATACTGCTCAAAGATAGCTTTATCTTGGGATATCTTTCTTTCTCCTCTATTGAGATTGAAAGTTTTGTGGCGTATAATAGTCTGTGCTGGCATCTACGGTCTCTTAGATTTTGTAGAACATCTGTCCAGGTAAACTTTAGCTTTTAGAGTCTCCATTGAGGATTCAAGTGCAAATCTTTATAGATATTTGGTATTATTCCCTTGCAGCTTCTAATATTTAATATTCTTTTGTTGTTGTTGTTCTGTAAATTTAGTGTTTTGATTAGTATGTGCTGAGGGGACTTTCTTTTCTGGTCCAATCTATTTTGGTGTTCTGTATGCTTCTTGTACCTTGATAGGCATCTCCCTTAGGTTAGGGAAATTGTCTTTTATGATTTTATTGAAAATATCTTCTGTGCTGTTGATCTGTGTTTCTTCTCTTTTTATCTATTCCTATTATTCATAGATTTGGTTTTTTCATAGTGTCCTAGATTTCCTGGATGTTTTGTGCTTGAAGGTTTTTGTTTGTTTTGTTTTTTGATTTAACATTTTCTTTGATGGAGGTATCCTGTAGCTGGTCTTTGCTACTTTGTGGGTTTGTTTATTTATTTAATGTATGTGAGTACACTGTAGCTGTCTTCAGACACACCAGAAGAGGGCATCAGATCTCATTACAGATGGTTGTGAGCCACCATGTGATTGCTTGCTAGGAACTGAACCCAGGACCTCTGGAAGAACAGTCAGTGCTCTTAACCACTGAGACATCTCTCCAGCCTTTCGTGAGTTCTTCTTTTTCCTGCCCTTTAACCCCTTTTCCCAAGATCTCCTTTTATCACTAGATAGGAGAGAAAGAAGGCTAGAGGCAGAGAGGGAGTGGGATTCTAATTTCTTTCCTTTTGTTCCTTTTGAGCATGACTACTAACAAACTGCAACCAACCAACCCGCTTGAACAACCACCAGCCTCTAAACCTGTCTCTTGGGGCCCTAGCATTTATATATCCTCTGAAAAGTTCTCAGAATTCCAAACATCGCACAATTGTAGAAACTATCTGCAGCTAGTAAAACCCACACTAGAGCATGAGGCAATCATAGCCTTGCTGCAGACCATCTAAACAGTCCCATGTCCCCACACATGGGATTAAAACAAAGCACATTCTTATAATATTTCTGTGTTCTGTAAAGAAACCAAAATTCCAGAATTGTCACTACCGCATCTATTTCCTGTACCTTGTCTTCAGTCACTGGAACTTCGATAGGGATTGCACTGACTCTGTAGATTGCTTTCAGTAGGTAGTTGTTTTCACAATATGGTTTCTTCCAATTCATGAGTATGGGAGAGCTTCCTTCTTTAAGTGTCTTCCTCAATTTCTTTCTTGGAATTTTAAAGCTTTTTGTATAGGAGTTTCACTACTTTTATATAGGTTTATCAAAGACATGCTGTTATCTCTTTTCTGGGGATATTGTGAAGGGATTATTTTCTGATTTCTTTCTCAATGTGTTTGTTGATGGTAGGGGACTTTTGTATGTTAATGTTCTATCCTGTCTCCTGCTCTTTGCTGAAAACTTTTATCAGCTCCAAGAGTTTTCTGATGGCATTTTCAGGGTTTCATATGTATGGAACCTATTATCAGGAAATGGGGATACTTCCTCTGTCTTTCTTTGTACTTCTTTCTTCTGTCTTACTGATGTAGCTAAGACTCCAGTCACTATGGTGACCAGGAGCAGGAAAAAGGAAAAGGTCTTGTTCCTGAGCTGTTTTTTCCTTCCTCCTATTTGGCACAATTTTAGCTATAGGTTTGTCATGTAAGGGTCCATGATTCTTGAAGAATGATAACCCAGATAGTATGTAACAACTAATAGTGCTTATTCTGCAGAGAGCCTTCAGGTAGGGGTCCTCCATACTTTGGAATGGAAGACCAACATGTACACTTTGCAGAGTCACTTTAAAGCCTATTAGGGTAGGAGTGAATGATTTTTACCTTTCTTTCCCTTGATTGGTTGGTTCTGTCTCCAGGGGTATGGGTGCATTTGTGATTGGTTAAGGCTCTGGGAGATTTGGGGGACTGTTGCTGATTAACTATACTTGGTCAAGCTAGGTGGTGAAGCAGCTTTTACAGCTCCTGACAAGCTGCCCATGAGGGGTGATTTTTCCTAGAACTGACTTGTTTTGGACTTTTCCAGTTCTAGGAAAGAGAAGCTTAGGCCTAGTCTCCTAAACAGTCAGTTTGCTGGCTGTGATGGAGTCAGTCTGGCTCTGGCTGACTGACTTTGTCCTCTCAGTCACACTCAGACTTTATTATGTGGAGATATGTTCCCTCCCTCCATAGTTTCTCCAGAGCTTTCACCATAAGAAATGTCTAATTTTGTCAGATGGCTTTCCTATGTCTGTTGAGATGATCATATTATGTCTGTCTTTGAGTCTATTTATGTGATGGATGGCATATGTTGAGCCAATCCTGTATCCCTGGAATGAAGCCTACTTGATAATAGTGAGTGATCTTTTTTTCCTTTTAGAATTCAGATAGAAAATATTTTCTTGAGAAATATTGCATCTATATTCATCAGGGAGGCTGTTCTGGTGTTTTTTTTTTTGTATTTATTTATTTATTTATGCTTGGTTTTCCTATGAAGGCAGTACTGGCTTTGTAGATGGATTTTTTAGTGTTCCCTGTTTCCTTGTTCTGGATCCATTTCAGAATTTTTGGTGTTAGCTTTTTATTTGCAGATATGGTTGAGTTCTTCAGTCAGTTCATCTGATCTGGGATTTCTCCTTATAGGCTCTTACTACTATTTCACTTTTGTTGCTTGTTATAGATCTGCATAGGTTACTTATCTCATTTTTTGTTTAATTTTGCTAGGTCATGTGCATCTTGAAAATTCATCCATTTTCCAGTTTGGTAAAATATAGCTTTTAACAATATGTCTTGGTATTTTGAATTTAATTGACACACATTTTAATGTCTCCCCTTTAATCTCTGGTTTTATTAATTTAGATCCCTTATTTCATATCATCTTTCAATGGTCTCTCAGTCCTGCCTGTCGTTACAAAGGATAAAATCATCATGTCATTGTTTCTTTTCAATTTTTATTTCCATCAATCATTTTTGGGATCGCCTGTTCTCATTTTTTTAAGGTGTTAAGGCAGATCATTAGTTATCTATTTGAGAACATGCCTGTCTTAAGTTAATTTGGTGTGGTGGTGGTGGTGGTGGTGTGTGTGTGTGTGTGTGATTTCCTCATTGCATGCTTAGGTCTCCTGTCTCCGTTGGAGTGTTCTGGCTTCCTGCACACCATGTTATCTCTTCCTCTGTGAGCAGCAGCACACATCCTTTAGCATCAGTAAACCTACCAGTCATCCAGCACTGAAGTTCAACCTTGCTGACCGCGTTTGTCACGTGCTGCCTGATAGCTGCAGCACTAAGCTCGGATGCTCCCGAAAACGCTTTTCTCTGTATGGTTAACAGCTACATTGGTTCATTTCTGATCAAATTTTAGGTTTGCCTTTTTAAATTTTCATTTGGAGGTAATGGCAGTTTCGCATGGGGTCATGGGAAATAACAGAGAGACATCTTTAGTTCCTTTATCCATTGACACTGACACAGTCAAGGTAAGGACCATTTTCATTCCAGCTCATCGTACCTTTGTGAAGTGCTTTTGTTACAAACCTCACTTAGTAATATAGAACATCATTTGAATAACAAAGAATCACTGATGTACAGCATGGAGCTATGCTTTAGAATCAATGTATATTTCATACTGACTTTGTAAATTAAAGCTAGACACTTTAATGCTTGATTTTTTTTTTAAGCCGTGATCAGTAGAGTTAGTTTCTTCATTTAGCTTTGGGTTTGCTGTAACAAATTCATATATGAGCCTCCACAAAAGTTCTCTAGTTCTAGTTTTGCCTTGATAGTGAAAATGTGATTTCATTTGCTATTGTCATTTAAAATTGCATGGCCCTCAAAATGTAATTTAAGGGTTGAGTTACATACTCAGAAATGGTCTGTTAATGACAGGTGGAGACCCAAATTCAGAAGCTGTGATTCATGAACTAGATATACAATGGGTGTGCACTGAGTTCCAACTCAGGCAAAACTGTTGGCAATTACGTGATCAAACTGTGCATATTCAGATGTGTCCCAGCATTTGTGTCTTGTTTTTCGACAAGGACAGTCATAAAAATAGGTTGGCTTTGTCACTTTGATATATGTTAGCTACAGTTGCATGGACAGTGTGATCTTTAACCTCACACATTTATCTGTGATAGGAATAACCCACCAGTGTCTCTGGACATTGGAAAAGAAAGATGTTGCCTTTTTCTGTGCTGCCAGTGGCTACCTGGCAGGGTTCAGTGACCTGTTCTGGACCCCCTCACTACTTTGTATGTACTATTTCAGTGAGGAATCTCTGTATCTGTTTTACATACAAAGGAAAGTTAGGAGATCATAAACATCACCATTGTGATGAGCCTGTGTCCTTCAGGGAATTCATTCAGTTTCAGAAACAAGATGGAGAGCTCAGACTCACTGATTATAGTGTTTGGTAAATAAAATGAGCAGAAATCTCTCTGGAACTTTCGTGTGTGTGTGTGTGTGTGTGTGTGTGTGTGTGTGTAGGGGGAAGGTGTCAGTAAGACAGATTAAGAGGGGCTTGACTCTCCTGAGAGGTAGATGGATTTCTTTTCAGTGAGGCATTCAGGTAGAGGGTTAAGCACTGATGTAATGTTAATGGATCTTAGGGGTGGATGTTCGCGATAAGAGCATAAGGAGTTTGCAGCTGGGTGTGAGCTAACCAGGTGCAGGTAAATAACCAGGTATGAAAAACAAGGCTCTGGGAAGCCAATGTACAAGACATGTCCCCCTTTTTACATAGTTTTGCATCTAATGTAACTAAAAGTAACAGATTTAGTTGTCAATAGTGGTGGCTTCTAACCAGAAGCTTCTACCTGTTTCAGAAAGGAGACCACCCAGAGCATCCCATGGACAAGAACTAAGTATTAGTTAATCAAGAAAGACTAGTTGCCTTTTGGTGGCTGTGATAGAGTAGGTTCCCTGATATGGTAAGCTACAAACTGGTCATGCAAACATGAGATCAAAGACAGCATAGTACTATTAACTGGGAGCAGACCCTGCTAAGGCTAGGACCAGAGACAGGTTAGAAAAACTAGATGGCCTGCATTAACAGCCAGTGAGGCATGCCAGAGGTGAACAGAAGGGGTTTCCTAGAATGCTGGCTAGGGGCATCCAGGGAATGAAGAAAGGGCAGGACGTAGACACAGCACAGTGAAGCTGGGATTTGGTAGAGGCCCACTTTCCCTGTGGCTACTACAAAAATGTGGAACCTCCCGGTGTTTATTTGTATAGCATAGGGGGAGGGGCTAGCTACTCTGGGTAGGAGATCTCTCTCTTTAGGAGAGCAGTCTGGGAGGAGGAGGCTATATAGTTGCTCGTCTTTGTGACATAACCAACCATCCATAAATATTCTTCCTTGCACTCCTGGGGGAGCTTTGCCACCCCTCTTGCACCTGGCCCATATGGGTATCTGCTTTGCCACATTGTTCTATGGGTCAGTTGACTCACAACATGCCAAGATCAAAATACACGTTCATTCTGGACGCATTCATTCAGGACGTCCTTCACCCGTGCAGGTTTCAAAGCTCCCGAATTGAATGGACAGAACGTCTCCTGGCTTTGGCTACGGTAACAAGCATCGACCATGTGGACCCTCCACTGGGTCAACTTGTGAACTGCTCAGAGAACTGAGTAGTCTCATTAGAAATGACTGTGTCCAGTTCCTTAGTCCTGTTTGAAATCCTACACAGCCAGCTTCACACATTTCCTCCTCTCTTGGAGCCCCCTCGGGAGCTTTACTAATCTCTCTGGACCTCTGCTTTCTGCCACACGCCTTTCATCTTTCTTCCTTCTATAAGAATAAAACTGTTCTAACACTCGCCCTTCACTCTTTGAACTCATGAGACGAGGACGCAGACCCACTAGCAACCCAGTTACGCACACCCAAGGACACTCTTCCCATTGCAGAGCGGACAGGATTCCCCTGCAGAATATGCTAATTTATGACACTCTTAGTTTCAAGCACTTCTTGATGTTTTTTATTTCTTTTTAATATACAGAAGCTGTCAAGGTTGATCCAAGTGACCAGCTCAGCTCCTAGATTGATAGCTGCCAGATGTTGCCCAGGATGGACAGGCACTGAGCTGGATTGGAGTGTTATTTGTCATTTCACAGTTATTGAGTCTGGCTAGGCTGAGTACCATTTTTACCTGAAGCCCCATCAGAGTCGGTAGCAACTCTTGTTTTTGAAGAGGGTGTAGGAACTGTCAATCAAGAGCCCATATTTTTCCTGATGTAGTGAGTTGCTTGCTTTAAATGCCAAACAACTGCTTGGGGAAACTGTCTTTCCTCTGTAAATGTCCTGAGGAGACTTTACTCCAATTATGGGAGCTCCAAGGAGACTTCACTGAAGCCACCGAGGCCTCTGCAGCTGTCATGGCTGCTGCATCTGTCCCAGAGGCCACCATTTTAATAACTACTGCCTGAGAAGTTTTTCAGCCATTATCCCTGAAGATACACCCTACTGTGGCTCTGGAGGATGTGCCATTGATGACAGCCTTTGATGATCTTACCCCACAGCCTTTCCATATGTCTCCACCTATGCAGGAGTCTCACTGAAGCCCAGAAAGTACACCCCCTCACCTAAGACCCCAAGGACAAGCAGGCTCAGCACATCTTTGCCGAGTACGATGACTAGGCAAAACGTGGAGGCTGTGCGCATGCGTGCCTCGCTGTCTAAGCAGCCATCTTCTAAGTCTGCACAGGTCAATCCAAGAGACCTATGCACCACCCGCTACGCTGCAGCATAGCTTCAATAGAACTTACTGCCTTGGCTATTGCATACTTGGTGGTCTTTTAGGCAGTGTAGACCAAGATGGTTATACCACAGGAGAGGCTGCTAGCTCCAAGCACAACTCACAGGTATCAGGGTTTGAAGATTTCCACGGAGTGGCTGGGAACAGAGACTGTTGAAAAGGGAAGAGAGGGATAAGAGCTGCAGAGACCTGGGACTGAGGAAGGCCAGGATTGTGGAATTGCTGCAGGTCCCAGCTACTGGAAAAAGTCAAATCCAAAGAGCTTCTGAGAGTTCACCTCCATCTGCTGAAGGGCCTGTAGGAACGGCTGGAGCCGAGCTGCTGGCCTTCCGCGTGTGCAGTAACATTAGGTGCACTACTGGCACTCCCAAGTTTGGAGTTGTAACTGCTAAGAATTGAAGGCTATTGCTGTACCATGTGTGGGGCTCCCAGCGCCCAGGGAGCCGCTTTGCATGTTCATGATTTCTAAGAGTCAGTAAAGGATCTTCATCCAGTTGGTGACACTGGAGGTCAAATTCAGGGTCTCCTGTTTGCAGGCAAATGTTCTAACACCGAGTAAAACCTTCAGCCTTCTGACTTATTAATTTGCCACCTGGTAGTAATATATGGTACAATTATGAGAATTAGATGTAACATAATACATTGTAGTATTGCCAACTACCTTGATCATAATTGTCTTTGTGGCCTTGATAAACCAAACTCCTAACAAGACTTAACAATAAAAGCTTAGCAATTGATCTCACCTTCTAATATTAGATTAGGTATCGCCTTACCCATAGAGAAAGAGAAGATTATGTACGCAAACACCTGGGACGTTATATTAATCCAAGCATCATTTACTCCTCTGGTCACAAAGGAGGCGAGGCAGCCAGTGTGGGAGGGAAAGAGTGTTTCTCTGGCGGTGCTTTGTCCCGTGTAGAAGAGATTGAGAGAGTGGGAGACATCACTCCATTACAGGGTCAACTCCCACGTGCACAGACCGTGCTGTGTCATCCGTGGATCCTCATTCACTACCCAGCACGTAGCAGGTTATGTGTCGACAACGACAACTTCTGCTTATTTCTAAGATATTGAAAATGAGGAAGGTTGTTGATAGAATGTTTGATTGACATGCAAGGGTTCAAATATATCACAGGTCTGCAATCCCAGCACGTGGGAGGTGGAGGAAGAGGATCTTAAGTTCAAGGTCATCCTTGGATACATTGTGAGTTCTAGGCAGCCTGGGCTTCACAAACTTTGCCTCAAAGAAAAAGTTACTGAACATAAAATCTTAGTGACAATTTCTTTTGTTTATTAAGTAATTCTTAAGGTAGGGATAGATAAATCATTTGTGGGCTTAACGACCCTTCTTGATGTAAAAATTGACATAATTTCTTCATGAACTTTCTTGGGTTTTGACAAAACTAGGCAGAACAGATTCACATGTGAAACCGTAATTTATTTACAACATAATGCAATTTAAGATGTATCTCTGGTTAGCTTCTAGAAACCATTATATTCTGTGGGAGGGGGAGCACATGGAGGCTAGGAAGTGGATATCGAGTGCTCTCTACCGTATTTTATCTTTTAATTAAAACTTCATTTATTATTGTTTGTGTGCACACGCATGTGTTGACGCACATACATCATGTGTATGTGGGTGCACATGCTGTGACATGCACATGGAAGCTGGGAGACAGGTTCTCTTCTTCCACTGGTACCTAGGTTCTGTGACCTAAACTCCAGTCACCAGGCCGACTCAGGGGGTGCCTTTATCCACTGAACCATCTGGCTGGCCTGTTGTAGCTTAGGTTTTGAGACAGAGTCTCTCCACTGACCCTAGAGCCGACCAGTTCATCTAGATTTGCTGTTATGGAAACTCTAGGGAGCCTACTGTCTCTGCCGCCCCAGCTCTGAGATTTTAGATGTGTGTTGGAGCGCTCTGATTTCCCCCACCCCCTTTTATAAATGTTGGTTCAGACATTGAACTCAGGTCGTCATCCTTGCTTAGCAGTAGGTTTACTGATTGAGCCACCTCTCCAGCTCTTCAATTCTTACAGTAACGTATAGATGTCCTAGAGGTGTAAAATCTGCCGTCACCAGTTAGAATCTCTTGGTAAATTTTACCTGTTGTTTGGATCTTAAGTGTCTGTCAAAGGTGTGTGTATTGAAGTCTTAGTGTGACCTTTCACAAGTACGGAGGAGCAGGAAGTCTTTGAATCACTGCAAGCGTGCCTGGAAGACTGTTATGAGTCCTGTGATGGCTAATCTTGATTATCAACTTGACAACAGATTTGGAATCGCTATAGCAACAAATCTCTGAGTGGTTATCTACAGTGATCTAATTGAGGTAGGAAGGATCATTCTAAACTGTAGTGCCATTGAGGCATCTAGTTGAAGCAAAGAGAAAGTAATTCAAAAAAATTGGTACTGAGAAATAGGGCCATTTGCTGGGATAAACCTGGCCATGTGGTTTGTAGAACTATGGAACTGGTTTGCAGGAGGCATGTAGTTGAGTTTGGAACTTTAGGCTGGAAAAGTCCTAGAGTTGTGTAAGCAGAGCTTACTGGGCCATTGTGATGGGAGTTTGGAAGACTAATGCCAAGAGAAATGCAGATAATGGAGGCCAAGATCTTGAGGTTTCAGAGGAGAAAAAAAGACTCCTATAAGGACTGAACAAGGGCCGTTCCTGTTATATTTCGGCAAAGAAAGAATCTGGCTCCATCCTGCTTATATCCTGAGAAGTTTAGTGAGATAACATTTAAAGGTAATGTACTAATGTGCTTAGTGGAGGAATTTTCAAGTCAGGATAGCATTCAGGCTGTCATGGTTACTGCTCACTGTTCTCACCCAGGCCTACAGTGAGAGCAAAGAGAACAGCTCTTGGTTGCTGGTAAGATCCCATTGCTGAAGAGACCTCAGAGCCTACAAGAGGCTTCTTTGTTTTAAGGTTCCTGTGCTTAAGTCCACATGACTCTTCTGAGCGCCACTTTTCTCTCACTTAGAAAATAAAACTCAGAGGCTGGAGAGATGGTTCAGCAGTTAAGGGCACGGACTGCTCTTCCAGGGTCCTGAGTTCAAATCCCAGCAACCACATAGTGGCTCACAACCATCCGTAACGAGATCTGATGCCCTCTTCTGGTGTGTCTGAAGACAGCTACGGTGTACTTACATGTAATAAACAAATAAAACCTTTTAAAAAAAAAGATCCCATTGCTGAAACTACCACACACTGTGGTCATAGGACATGGAGAAAGCAAATTGGAGCTGAGTTGAAAGCTCGCTCCCTACTGGCCTGCGTGCATGTATCAGAAAGTGCTGCTGGAGGAGATCACCAACAGTCACCCAGCTGTGAGCACTGTGAGCTGTGAGCTGCAATAAAGTATTCCCACAGGTGACGTAGTGTCGTGAATGTTTTGGAAGTAACCAACACCTTTCTGATTGGTGTTAGGAGCTATCCCATAGGAAGAAACATCCAACCAAGATCACATGGCTTTCCTTGTTCTTTTCAAAGTTGTTTTAACTGAGGTTCCTCTGCCTTCCATGTGCATGTTAGAGTAATATTCTAGCTTTGTGATTTGATTTTAGTTTGTGTTGAGTCTGTAAGTCATTTACTGGAGATTTGACTTTCATTTAAGTATCTTGAAGCTCTGTTGTTAGATTTTATGTGCAAAGAAGATGGTATATCTCCTGGTCATTTGACCCTCATAACTGCAGAATGCTTTTATTCCTGAATAATATCTTTGCTCTAAAACTAGATTTATATTAATTTGGTAACTCCACCATTCTTTGGAATAATATCTCTCAGTTTCATTTCCTTAATAGCTTTTCTTCTCGGCAATTGATGTCTTTATATTTAAGGTGGGTTTCTAGGAGACAGTATACTATTGGGTCTTGCCTTTGTAGATAGATATTCTCACATCATGACTAAAGATTGTGATTATAACTAAGGAAATAAGCATGATTCTGCTACAAATAATAAGGGCCTTTTCTAGATAGGGTGGTCAGGCAAGGTGCCTATGAAGAGATCATACTGTACTTAAGGAGCTTGTAGAACAAGAAGAGGAATTAGAAGTGTATCACATGGAAGGCTGGAAGGAGAGTGGGGTTGCCACCAGGGTATGGGAATTTCAAAGCAGAAGCATCAGCAAAAAGAGTGGTCTCTGAAAGACAATATTTCAAATAGAATTAAGGCCAGTCTGATGGGAGAGCAGAGCAGATAAGAGAGAAGGTAATAAAACCTGTGAAATTATAGGAATGAGACCAGGACCTGTAGGACGTTCAAAGGACATTGCTGCAATCTTATGTCATGAGATGGATGACAGATTATTAGAATATTTTACCCTAGCAATCAGAACAGGTATAGGGAAAAAATGTGCAAAAATTTATTGTAAGTATAATAAACTTTTTGTTGTTAAGAAAAACAAAATTACCCCCCCCCCAAAAAAAACTGTAAGTGACCTGGTCATCAGTTATCTCTTTAGATTTGTTTGGGAGAACAAGCTGCTTTTACTTTAGTTCCTATTGACATCCCTTTAGCAGTTCCTGCACCCGCCATTCCTCTTTACCGCTCAGATTTCATTTTGTTCTATTTAAAAGAAAGTTATAAGGTAGGAAAAGGGTAGTCTCTTGATTGTATAATTGAGAAACCTATATTCAAGAGGTATGATTGTTAAAACCTCATTAGCAAGTTTGTGATCTCCTAGCACTGACTTCATAAAAAGAATAAGAGACAAAGCAGGCCACTGTATATTAATAAAGGGAACCATTTATCTAGAAGGTATTAATAAGACTGGGCATGGTGGAGCATGCCTTTACTCCCAGGTAATCTCTGAGTTCAAGGCCAGCCTGGTCTACATAGTGAGTTCCAGGACAGCCAGAGCTACATAACAGAGAGACACTGTCTCAAAAAAGAATAGGAGGAAGAGGAGGAAGAGGAGGAAGAGGAAGAGTAATTATTGTAAATATGAGTTCACTGCATGCTGGGGCTCCTAAATTTTATAAGTTAAACACTAAATGCATGAAATGTGTCAGACAGATCCTGATGTTAGTGGTAGACTTCAGTGCTACACTGTCATCTTTAGATAGGCATTCCAAACTAAAACTCAGAGCTAAACCATCATATAGATCAATTGTTGGACCGTGAAAGGCAGTCTGTGTTCTGGTTGAGCTAGGTTTAAACCCTGGCGACCCAGTAGAGAATTCTACAAGGGACTGAAAGTCTGTTTGTCCATGCTCCCAGACACTTAGGCTCCTGACACGAGACTTCAACTCTCCATAATTCTGTGGCCATCAGTCATGTAGGGCTGCACCCCAAGTCCCTAGTATTTTGGCTGGATTCCACCCCCACAGTCACCTGGCAACAGCCAAGTATGCCCCTCCCCACGGTCACCTGGCAATAGCTGTTTGTACCCTCCTCTCTCTCTTACTCTCTTACTTTCTTGTCTCTCATCCCCTTGCTACCCCTCTCTCCCTATTCCCTTCCCCCTCTCTCCACGTGGCCATGGCTGGCCTCTACCTCTCTCTCTCTCTCTCTCTCCCCTTTCCTCTCCTTTTATACAATAAAGCTCTAAAACCATGGACTGCCTCCTTTCATCTGAACTCAACATGCTGGAGCAATGGAATAGGCCTTCCCCTAAAGAGCTGTGTCTAATCTCTCGCCAGGGAGGCCTCTCTGCGTTCAAGTCATGATCCCCACCAAGCCCAGCTACCAGCAGCCAACAGCAGCCACCAGACCAGATCAAGGACTCACCTGTGCGAAAACCTCCCAGCACCCTTCCCCCTGCCCTTTTCCCTTCGGCCTGGGGCCACTGCCACCCTAGGGCCCCCACCCGTTCTCAGTTCTTTCGTGGTATCCAGCAGCTTCCTGTGATGCCCGAGAGCTAGAACCTGTCATCCCCAGCCTCTGTGAGGCCCAGGGACTCCTGATACTGAGTGCTTTCCTCACCACACCACACCCACTCGGAGTGGGTCTGGCAGCCTCACACAGCCTAGTACCCGTCCCACAGTGGCCCATAGGGTCATGAGACAGTCTCCTGCAACCACCCATCCAGTGCCATTAAGCTCTGGTGGGACTCGGGTTCCCCTCCCCTTTTCCCTACATCCTGTGACCTACAATCAATTAGTCTTAACAGATACCTACAAGGCACTTCATTTGAAAGGTATGAAATACACATTCTTTTCAGTGGCCCAAAGATTCTCCTTTAAAATTGATCACATTATGGACCACAGTGCGAGCCCCAATAGATACAAAATAACTGAAATAATTTTTTGTATTATCAAATTATAGTAGAATAAAACTAGTAATCACAGCAAGAGAAATCACAGAGATGACACAAATACTTGGGTACTGAAAAATACACATTTGAATAGACAATGTCCTCAAATCAAATGAAGATGAAAGAACAACTTAGTAGATCCACTGGTACAGCTAAGCTGTTCTCAAAGGAGGGCTTATAGCTACAACTATGCTCAGAGAAGGGCTTATAGCTACAACTGTGCTCTCAGAGAAGGGCTTATAGCTATAACCATGCTCTCAGAGCAGAGCTTATAGCTGCATCCACGTGCACTCAGAGAGAGGCTTATATCTATTATCCTGTGCTCTCAGAGAAGGGTTTATAGCTACATCCATGTGCTCTTGGAGAAAGGCTTATAGCTACAGCTGCATGCATTAAACATCATAGGAAGTAGCCTTAGGATGCACCTCAAATGTTCAGAAAAACAAGAAACCAAGCCAAAGGTGGTAGGAGGGAAGAAGTAATAAAGACTCATAGAAATGAGTGAAATAAATACTAGAAAACTAATATAATCAAACAAGGAGTTGGCTATACATAAAAACAAAGTTACAGATCCTTGCCCAAACTACCCAAAGAGGGGACCTAACTTAGTTACTTTTCTAATACTAGGAAGAGACACCATAACCAAGGCAATTTATAAAAGACAATGTTTACTGGGGCTGAGGGTTCCAGAGGGTTAGAGAGTCTACGCCATCATGGTAGGGAGCGTGGCAGCAGGCAAGCAGGCATGGTGCTGTAGCAATAGCTGAGAGCTCACATCTGATTCACAAGCATGATGTGGGGTGGGTGGGAGGAGCTAACTGGGAATGGGGTGGGCTTTTGAAACCTCAAAGCCCATGTGCAGTGAGTGATATATCTTTTCCAACAAGGCCATGCCTCCTAACAGTTCTTTCCAAACAGTTCCACTAACTGAGGATCAAACATTCAAACATAGGAGCCTATGTAGGCTATTTTATTCAAACAACCTCAGAACCCCAAATAGAGATGATTAAAGGAGTTTGTTACAACAGATTGCAGTTAAATGAGGAGTACTAGGGAATACTTTGAAATATAAATTCAAAGAAGCTGGAAAATAGGAATGAATAATTTTTTAAACATGTATGACTTTCCAAAATTAAACCAAGAGAGTATGTGTGTGCTATAATTTCTCTGATGAACATAGATGCAAAAATTCTCAAAAACAAAGCAAAACAAAACAAAACAAAAAGCCAAACAGATTCATGAACACATTAAGTGTTGCAAAGCTCTTGGCCAAACTTTACCCCAGGAATGCAAGGTGGTTCAACACATACAGATCAATAAATGTAATACAACATACAAATAGACATGAGGACAGAAATCACACGATCATCTCAGTAGATACAAAAAGGCATTTGATGAAGTTCAACACCTCTTCATAATAAAAATACTGAAGAAAATGTGAACCAAAGGAGAATATTTCAATGTAGGCATAATGTTCTTGTGCACTATGGAAAGATTATCTTTGTGATTCTCAAATGCTGATTTCTTTGCCCCCATATCTGGTTGCTGTCTGGACATGGTATTTTCTAGTATCTCCTGAAGGACTTTTCTTTGAGCAAGGTGTCTTTTGGGACACCCACTCCCCCTGAAAAAATTTGAGATAAATGAGATACTTAAAATAAGCATTACAATGTCATGTCTAGATGGCAACTAGGTATGGGGACAGAGAAATCAGCATTTGAATAATACAATGATAATCTTTACAGAGTATACAATAACGTGCCTAAATCTCAACACAATGCTGTATGCTATAGGCAGTGTACTATGTGTGTGAGAGAGAGACAGAGAGACAGACAAAAAGAGACAGAGACACACAGAGAGAAAAAGACAAACACACATACACACATACACACACACACACACACACACACACAGAGAGAGAGAGAGAGAGAGAGAGAGAGAGAGAGAGAGAGAGACCGCACAATTCTTTGAACTCTGGAAGAAGATGAGGAAGGTGCTTATTCTGCTATTATCAGCATAGTGTTTGAAGACTTGGCTTATGCAATAAGACAAGATTGAGAAAGAACAGAAACACTGATAGGAAGGAAGAGATGACATGATCTTGGTTATGCAAGACCCTAATATCTCACTAGAAAATTTGGAGTTCTGGTAAACGTTTCCAGAAAACTAGCAAGATACAAAATCAGAATGCAAAAATCAGTAACTTTTGTGTATATCAGTAATAATATTGCCAAGAAAGAAATCTGGAAAAACATCTTTTTGATGATTATAAACTTTAAAAACTGTCCAGGAATACACCTAACCAACAAGGTAAAAGATATCTACAATAAAAATGTTAGGTCCCCAGAGGAAGAAATTGAAGAAACTCTGGACTGTGAGAAGACCTCCTGGGGTCAATGGATTGGCAGGGATAATATTGTCAAGTTGGCCACATTACCAGAATCAGTCAATGAAATCAATGCAAGCCCTATCAGATTTCCAATGATCTTCCTCAAAGAGCCATAACAAAATTCTGAAACTTGCATGGAAACAAAACAGACTCAGAATAACCACAAAATTGTATGCAGAAAAAATAATACCGGAAATAGTGCAATACCTGATTTCAAATTATGTCAGCACAAAATAGCTTTAGGAGCTGAAACAGGGAAATCACATGTTTTGATTGGGCTTGTGCTAAATCAAAATTGAGTACATTGAAGCAAAAGGGAAGGGTGCCAGAGATGTAGTTGAGTGATAGCCTGTGTGTGTAGCAAGCACAGGGTCCCAGGTTCAACCCCTAGTCCAAGAAGAAAGGAATAAAGGAAGCACAGAGGTTTAGCAGGAGTTTCTGGAGATTAACCTTTCCATACACAGGGAACCTGGACTAGAGTCCGCCGTATAAATTCATCAGTTTAGAAGACTCAGTACATATTTGCTCTTAAGGGAAGACCGTTGGGCCTTCTTACTGCTGCCCTTCCAGCTGCTTACAGGGCCAGCTTTATAGAAGATCTTCCTTTCAGGTGTCTCAAAGTGGACTAGAGTAAAGTTAGTCATATTTGATTCTATTTTATTATCTTTGCTGGTCGTGGTAGCCCCACTGTATTGGCCAGTATACTGGCTGGTTCTTTTGTCAGCTTAACATTTAAGCTAGAGTCGTCTTAGAGCAAGGAAACTCAAGTGAGGGAATGCCACCATAAGATTTGCCTACAAGCAAGCCTGTAGGGCTTTTTGTTTTTGGGGAAGGGGGGTTGATGGTTTATGTATAAGGACCCAGCCCACTGTAGGTGGTGCAATGCTGGGGAAGTGGTCCTGGACTCTATTAGAAAGCAGCCTGAGCAAACCGTGAAGGGCTAGCCAATAAATAAACATCACTCCTCCATGGGCTCTGTTTCAGCTCCTGCCTCGAGTTTGTGGCCTGAGAGTTGTAAGCCGAAATACTTTTTGGTCATGGTGTTTTATCACAGCAATAGCGACTAGGAGAGGCAGTGTATTCCAGGAAACAAGAGGAAGAGGGAGAAAAGAAAAGATTGGTCCATCTGCATTCTGCAGGTATGGGATAGCAGGGAGCCCAGGAGAGCTTGCCTGGGGAAGGTGTGGAAGGTGCAGGTTTCCCCTGTGTTGGAAGCCAGGGCTTGCCTTCTGTTCTATTCGTTAGCAGATTAGACTCAGCCTGTTCAGGCAGAAGGCCATCTACCTACCAAAGCTTGCAGGCTTGAATGTTAATTGTGTCCAAAACCATTTTCCAAGTTGACATAAACTAACCAGCATCACCTACCGAGCAGCAATGTGACTGGTTAGCTGGATTTCCAAGAGCCTTTACATTGAGGGAAAAGTTTTTCAGCCTTCATCACATTTTGTGAGCCTTTGTGATTTCGTGACAAAGCTATAGATTTTTCTGAGTTATTAACCTTTTCAACGGACTCTACGAGATAATTGTTTTGAGTAGAATGAGGTCCACTTTTTCCAACAAAACAACAAAAGCCTCATTAATGCCTTTGCTTGAAAAGATCCTGTAGTCTCACCTGCCTTCTAGAGTCATGGCTGCAGGAACTCAGGGAAGCCTGTGTGGTTCTTCATTAGTGACTTAGTTTTTAATCCTCAATTGGTGCTTTCAGAAACAGCAGGGGACCGCTTAGGGCCTCATTTGTAGTCAGACTGCTCCCTGCAATGTCCGTGATTTGCTTGGATTAACCCAGGCTCATCCTGAGCAAATGCACCTGCTGGCATGTCCTTTCTGTGGGGCCTGTGGCTTTCTCTCTCTGTGAGGGTCATTTGTTCCAGTAATGCTACTTTCTCTTGTCCTTTCAAGTGATAATTTTCACACATACAGAAAAGAATCTTATGTGGCTTTGAACATCCCTGTGGTTATGTCTCCCATCTCTGGTGGGTCCACAGACTAAAACTCTCCAAATACTGCTGTGGTTGAGCGTTTTCACAGGCCCAGGGTGGACTGGGCCTTGCAAGCCCATCCCAGGCCCACTGCCTCCTTACGCTCGCTCGCTCAGTGCTGCTCCTTCTGCCTTGGGTGTGGTCTTTTGTGTAGGCCTGGGGGGGGGCAGTGGGCAGGTCTTCCCAGTCCCACCTGGGAGAAGAAGAGCTTTGGCAGCCTTGGGCCAGTCTTGGTGCTTAGCTGCCATTCAAAGAGCTGTGCAGCATCCCTCGGGCATCTTGCCGAGCATGCCTTTCATTCTGGAATAGAGATAAACACGTGCTCAGCTACTCTGAAGGACATACCAGGAATCTTGTTCAGGAGGCTGATGTGTTTATAAAAAAAAATAAAGAGATAGGAGATATGTTCCATGGGGGTGTGGTGAGGTACGGGGAAGTAGGTGCCTCGGTGGGCCCATGCCAAGGCATCCCTTCTCCCTGAGGAACCAGCTGCACGATGGTATAATGTAGAATAGAGTTTATTCAGGGCATGGGGAGGGGAGTTAAGAGGGTAGTAGAGGCAGGGAAAGACAGAGAGTAGAGAATTAGAGGCCAGCCATGAACACGTGGAGAGAGGGGGAAGGGAGGGGGCAAGGGAAGAGCCCAAGAGGGCAAGAGAGAAGCAAGAGGGAAGCAAGAGAACAGGAGAAGGAGGAGGGGACAAGCAGCCCCTTTTATAGTGGATCAGCATACCTGGCTGTTGCCAGGTAATTGTAGGTAGGAACATACCTGGCTGTTGCCAGGTAACTGTGGGGTAGAGTTTAGACAGAATGCTAACAGAAGCATTTATAGTTTTGCATGACATTGGGAAAGAGACTAGCCAAGTGTATTCAGTGTATTCAATAAAAGATTCCTTTGGTTTTCTGAATTTTTTGTCATTTATTGTTGATAAAGAAATACACAAGCGACAGAAGCCATATTCTTAAAAGAAATAGATTGTAGAATGCATTATCTTAAATTCTTGCCCCATTAATATTAAACTTAATTAAAACTATTAATTTATTATTTGTTCAATTTTAAGCATCTAGAATGTTATTTGTACTTATTACATAGTGTTCATCCCTCATTAATATAGGTTCCAAATATATAAACTGACAAGTTTCTTTTTGTTGGTTTGGTTTTGAATTCTGGGATTTGTTACACATGCCAGGCAAGTGTCCTACCACTAAGCCACATTCCCATCTTAAACTGCTGGGTTCCTCAGTACAGTCAGAAAATGACTACCCACCTGTAAGGGTCCATAATTTGCCTAAGAATAATACCTCGAACTCAAATAGTATGCAAAAGCAAAGAGCATTTTGTTTTGCAGAAGTCCAGCATGCTGGGATCTACCATCTACCAAGATGGAGGCAGTGAGTTTCCAGGCCTGATTTAAAGCACCTTAGGGGAATTCAAGGGAGGGGTAGGTGACCTTCAGCTTAATTTGTTTGCTCTATCTCTAGGGACTTACAGAACCATGGCTGGAGGGTGGTGGTGGAAATTGTTGCTGGGGAAGACTGGAAACTGCTGTTGACCCATTGTCCTTGCCTCAGGCCAGGTAGTAGGGCAGCTTCTCCTGGCAGGGCAGATTATGATTGGCTGCCTGAGGCCTGGGGCTTTTTCACTAACTGACTTGCCTGGACTTGCCCAGTTCTTGAAAACAGAGATTTAGGCCTAGTCTCCTGAACTGTCAATTTGAAGCCTGTCATGGAGTCAGCCTAACTCACCACCCTTTCATGGTTATTGAACCATTTTGCTTCCAATTGAGCAACAGAAACCATAGATTGAATAAAGAGGGTATTTCATCTAACTAAAGGTCTATTCAGCAGTCTAAGAAGTGATTAGCGAATATGAGGAAGGTATCTGTGGTTCCTGGGGACACTAGGATAAAGTCACAGGAAGTGATTTCAGAATTCTGTCCATTAAGTCGGAGCACCTGCGTTTGAGCTGAGAGGCCACACACTGAAAACTAGTGCATCTGTAGTCAGTCTTTCTTGTTCAGTGTTGACTGTGGGGTGACTCTACATAGCCTTCCTGCTACGTGAGAGGATGCCCTTGTACAAAGGCCTAATCATATTGGCTTTTGGTGCCTCTGTCTAGGCTTCTCCTCAGGCAGTGGATAAATGGACAGTGAAGAAAAGGCACTAGTTAGCTTGTAACTACTAACTCTGTTACTTCTTGTTACTTATTACATCCCATAATTCTTGGGGTGTCTACAGTGGCATCAATTTTTAAATCGACTAACCTAACTATAGGTTGTAAGAGAAAATACAGGTAATTATTACATCTGATTGAAAAAAACCACAATAGCATGATACATATATTTTCTTTAGTTAAAGACTATATAATTTATGCCCATAAATGATAATAGTTTGGTTTAAAAATATATCTCACTGATAGAGTGTGTTTTATTATTATGAGTTTTTAATTTAAAATTGTACTTTATTTAAACATTTTAAATTAAATGTATGCATTTTATTTTATATGTATGTGCACCACATGCATACTTTATGTTTGAGGAGGTTAGAAGAGGCCATGGATCCCATGGAACTGGAATTACAGATAGTTGAGACCACCAAGTGCAAACTGGGAATAAAACCCCAGTTCTCTTCAAGGGTAATAAATGTTCCTAACTGCTGAGCCACCTCTCCAGCCCCTAATTTTTAAAGTATAAAGTTCTGGAATACTGTATTAATTTGTATAGTTTTTGAAAATGAGGTTCATGAATAATGAACAGACATGGCATCTATAAAAAAATAACCTTTAACAGAGTTATATCTGAAGCGCAGCACACGTTTCCTGAGCCCTGCCGAGCCGCGCTAAGCACAGACACTCCAGATCTTACTGTTCCTGAGGCAGCCTGTGGAGTTAGTGTCCATTTCCTGTGACTCTCTGCACTTTCATTCCCAGCACAATAAAGGAGCATGGTAGATGTCTCCTGCCCGTTTCCCTTGCTTTAGTTTGTCAGTAGTTCCTGTCTGTTGAATGAGTGGCTTTGGGTAACATTGCTGGAGGTCTGAAGAAGTCTACATGTACTGGTGGCATGACAGACGGACAGCCACCACCCGACAGCCAGGCTTAGGTTCTGCTCTGCTTCCCACTGAAGGATCAAATTTCTCTTCATGAATGGAGTTTCCGAACTGCAGACTTAGAAATCTGCTGTCCAGTTTGGTGACTCGGGCTCTGTCAGTGGCAGAAATGGTCTTATGAAAATGTCTGTAAGGTTGAGGTATGTTATTTTAGAAGATTGGCAACAGGGCTGACCAGTTTTACTGTTCCTGAGATCATGCACACAGCTTTTCCCACCCTGTTCAGTCCTCTTTCCTCCCATCTGCCATTCTGAGTGTATCTTCCTTCACTGCAAACAGCCTTTCTCTAAACATGTGGTTTTCATGTTTCTTGCCAACCCCAGTGACCAATCCTGCAGAAAGGACTCACTCATCTCTGGTCTATAACCACTACTCAACTCTACCAGTTCTTCAGATAAGTAGGACTGTCTGAGTAAATGAAAGAGGTAGACATGGTCACCGTACAAAACCCTGATTTGCCCACCGCTCTGCCTTCATTTCTCTTACTGTGATAGAATATCTTAACCAAAAGCAACTTGGGGAAGGAAAATATTTATTTGGCTTACGATTCCAGGTTCCAGTCTTATCATTGAAGGGAAGTCAAGACAGTAAGTATCTCACGCAGTTAGTCACATCATATCCATAGTCAAGAGCAGAGAGAAACTAATGTTGCCTTCTTGCACGCTCAGCCAGCTCTCTTCACTCATCTACAGTTAAGAGCTCAGTCTAGGGAATGGTGTCACCTATAGTGGGCAGGGTCAATCAAGGTGATCTCCTACAGGCTGACTTGATCTAGATACTTCCACGAAAGATTCTCTTCCCATGTGTCAAGTTGACAGTTAAAATTACCCTGTCTAGCTACTGAAAAGGAAATAGAAGCTGAAGAGTTCTTTCTCTGCACTACCTCTATATGGCCTGTTTTAGCTGAACTTACATAGCACTATGATTTTGAACTCTGACCCTGAATAGGGTTACTTCTAGCTGGAATTGCCTGTATTCAAAGGGTTCTGTTGTGCCAGTTTATGCAGCAGGGTGGCTTTTTGGCACTCCACTGTTTTTCAGTAACCTGGGTACTAAGATTGGTCGTGGCCACAGGGGAGTCTGCCTCTTTGCTGCTTCCCTTATCATTCCTTGCTCACCCACACTCCCTCACACTTGGTGCATCTGCCTAGGGCAGGTCACTTCCCTCAGGGCCTAGCTTTCCTTCAGTTTGGAGTCTGTGCAGCCCTTTGTAGCTCTTTCAGCCTTTGCTTTTCTCTGAACACTGCATGGTTTGTAGCCACGGCTGTTTGCTTCCCTCTCCTGCAGAGTGTGTGTGTGTGTGTGTGTGTGTGTGTGTGTGTGTGTGTGTGTATGAATGGGATGCTCTCCCCTAAACCCAACACATGAGTTTTCAGCAGGGGATTCCTAGGTGAGCTGGGCATCCCCTCCGTGTTTGCAGGCCCAATGGTTGCTGTGCTCTGGAGGGGTTGAGGAGCCGCTCACAGTGGCAGGGATCACAGAAGTCCACTGTTTAAGGACTTGCCCTGTAGGTTGCTCTGTGGTGCTTGCTTTTACAAGCAAGGAGAGCAGCAGAGCAACCGAGTCTCCTGTGGCCATGACCAGCCTTATTACCCATCCATCTCTTACCTGTTCGACTGGAAGCCAGATTGAAGTTGGATCCTAGAGAAGGGTATAGTTTGATGGTTGACGCCTGACTGGGGTTTTTAGTTAGATTTGTCTGAGGCCTTCAGTGACAGAGGCGGAGGTAGAAGACCAAGGTAGATATGGCTGCTTTCTCCTTAGAACCTGCCCTCTAGTTACCAACATCCCCTCTGTGCTGCAGTGTCTGGTCCCTACCACCCTTCTAATCCCGCCACCTTAGGCCTCCTCTGTCCTTTTGCCCCTATCCTGAGGTGGAGTGCACTGAATGATGTCATCCCTGGCTGCACAGGCCAATCAATGGCACAAGTGCAGCTCCCTGTGGCTGGTTTGCCCTCCTCTCACTTTGCCAGCATCGCTCTTAGTAGTTTGTAATTATGTGTCTTTTCCTGGGGTGAGTTGTTGAGTGGGATCTTTCCTGATTTGCATACACAGTGGCTCAGAGGCCAGTCATAGTCCTCTGTCATATTGTTTAAACCATGTCCCCAGTGCCCAGCACACAGTTAAGGTTCACTTTATTAGTATTAAAGTAGGTGTGGGCACAAGTGCAGAAAGTGGGGTGTCACAGCGCTGAGTCAGGCCATCGACTGTAGGACTCTGCATGTGGGGTATAGCACAGTCTCAGAGGTCTGAGGCTGGCCAAATGGTGGCCTGACAAGGTCTATAAACAAGAAGGGGGGAACTTACGGTGCTCTGGGCACCAAGCTGAAGCTTGGAAACATTTTCATGGTGAGTCCTTCAACATCTGTCTGAAGTAAATATCTTAATCACTAGCACACCAGGGAACATCAAATGTAAGAATGTTAACTATGTTATGAAATCTAAGAGCACATTGGGCCTCACTGGGATGCCTTCAGTCCAATCTTTAATCACCTCATGCAGCTGGCTACCTTCCTGGGGGTATCTCCTATTTTCTTTCTCTCCACAGCTTAGATGAGAACTTCACAGTCCAACATCTCTTACAGCCTCTTCTTCACTCTCATCTCTTTCTGGTTCCTCAGCACACATTTTCTCTGCACCTGCCTGCCCTGCCTCTCTGAGATCTTCACAGTCCACTGTGGTACCTACCCTCAGTGGGCGCTGTGGCCTAGATCTCCAGGACCCACCCAGTCACACTCCTGCTGTCTGAACCCCACTCTGAACTCCCCCTAGCTCTAAGACTAGTCTGGACCGGTCTGCTTGCTGCTGCTCAGCTGCAGTGTCCCCAGCCTTGACAGCTCCCCCAGAGCCTGTCTGGCCTGTGCAGAATCAGTCTAGATGGTTCTGTGCTTTACGTTGCCCTGAAGTGGCTTTGCTTCTTTCCATTCTGCCCCAATCCAAATGGTTCCAGAAATACCACTGTGTCTTGTACAGTGTTTTCTTTCCCCTGTGGCATTTGACTTAGTACAGACAATGGCTATTCAGTAAGTCCTCATTGGTAAGTAGATATGTTTGTTGGGCCGTCACACCAGGGATTTGTTTCATATTAAGTGAGATCCCTTAAGGATGGCATGGGCTGTAAGTAAGAAAGTAGGACGTTGCTTACATTTCTAATTAGGGCTTTGTCTTAGTTAGGGTTTTACTGCTGTGAACAGACACCATGACCAAGGCAACTCTTTTAAGGACAACATTTAATTAGGGCTGGCTTACAAGTTCAGAGGGTCAGTCCATTATCAAGGCAGGAGCATGGCAGCATCCAGGCAGGCATTGGTGCAGGAGGAGCTGAGAGTTCTACATCTTCATCTGAAGGCTACTAGGAGAAGACTGGCCTCTCTCCAGGCAGCTAGGATGAGGGTTTTATAGCCCACCTCCATGGTGACACACCTACCCCAACAAGGCTACACCTCCTAATTGTGCCACTCCCTGGGCTAAGCATATTCTAACAACCATAGGCTTCAACATACTGGCAAGTGTGTGCTCTTCCGTATCCCCTGGAGCACACGATGGATACAGATGACTTCTGTGGACTGGGTGGAGAGTCCTGCCTCAGTAACGCTTCCATTCACTTTCCGTGTGATTTGCCCTTCAGCTCAGTGATGGATACACACTGTAAAAAGTACTGGATAGTATTTCTTTCAGGATATTGAATACCCCAGCTAACATAAACAGTTGTGATTTGATGAAAAGCACGTGCCTGAGCTGGGCACGCAGCCCGCCCCAGGCCACCGCCTTTCCTCTGCACATTTACCTTCCTAATCATATTTTTACTTGGGCTAATATTAAAGTTGTTCTGCACTCATGAGAGCAGGGTATTTTCTGTGTTAAGGGAGACACACATTTAACAAACATCAACTTCTCTGCAAAGGAAAAAATGCTTATATTTCTCCCAGAAGATTTTTTTTTTTTTAGTACCAGCTGTACGGCTATACATAAAACAGGTAACCAGGGGCACGCAGCAGCTTAGCGGGGCATGGAAGCATATATGGACTGACCTCCTTCATTTTGGTATTTTGGTATTGCGGTTTTGTTTTGTTTCATTTTGTTTCCTCCACTTTGTGCTCCATAACCAAGAAAATGAAACAGCTTCCAAAACCTGTTTCTGCTGTGTAATCACTCTGTGCCACACGTGGAGTGTCAGGTGAAGGGCGTGGTCTGCTGACGGCTTGCACTGGCTCACGGTGAGCCCGGGAGAAGGAAGCGGGGTACCACCTCACTCTAGACACGCGCCTGTCTTAAACCTGAGTGAGCCTGACAGTGTGACACTGCCGTGCTTCTGTTTATGCAGGATAACGTAAATCTCTCCCTGTGCATCTGAGGTGTGGTGAGCAAGTGTCCACAATGTTACTGCTCCTCGAATCAGAAATGTCGTCAATAGAGACTTCCAAAGACTCATGGGAGATACTTGAGTGGTTTTGATTGATCTTTGGGAAAATGTTGAAGGAGATTCCTCTCAAAGAAATGAGGTATCTGAAATACATTTTTCACCTATTGGTAGCAATTGCTTTTGTGTGTGTGCATTTAATCATGTCCTGTGTTTAATTTTAGTTTCATTATTTAAAAGGGATATCAGTTTTTCTTTTAAATATTACTAATAAAATTATGTCTTATTTTCTGGTTACTTTTTAAGTATATTTTAAATGTATGGAGTGCAGTGTGACATTTCAGTGTGCTAATGGTATCTTAGGGTTTCATTGCTGTTAAGAGACACCATGGCCAAGGCAATTCTTATAAGGCCAACATATAATTGGGGCTGGCTTACAGGTTCAGGGGTTCAGTCTATTATCATCAAGGAGGGAACATGGCGGCATTCAGGCAGGCGTGGTGCAGGAGAAGCTGAGAGTTCTACATCTTCATCTGAAGGCTGCTAGCAGAATACTGGCTTCCAGGGAGCTAGGATGAGGGTCTTATAACCCACACCAACAGTGAAACACCTACTCCAACAAGGCTACACCTTCTAATAGTGCCATTCCCTGGGCTGAGCATATACAAGCCATCACAGGATGTGTCAGTCACCTCAGACATATTTTTTTGGTCTGAGAATTCCATCAGCTATTGTCGATCGCAGTCAGTCTGCTCTGAGCATCAGGAATCACTGCTACCCAGCAGCACTCATTAGCCATCCTCCGTCTGGCTTTTCAATTCTCTGCTACTATTAATAGTCCCTGCTTCTGTGAGACCAACTGTTTATCCTCCACATACCAGAGAGCCTTTGCTATACCATCTTCTGGCTTATTTTACTCAACGTCACACCACCCGCTGTACACTTTCATGGCTAAATTACATGCTGGTGCCTCCTGATTCCCAGTCCACTGGATGTGTGTAGCCAGCAGGCATTGCTGGATTATATAGAGATTCATTTTTGCCAGGCATGGTGGTGTAACACCTTTGATCAACACTTGGGAGGCAGAGGTAGGCACAGGCATCTCTGAGTTTGAGGCTATCCTGGTCTATATAGTGAGTTTCAGGCTAGCCAGGACTACAAAGTGTGATTCTGTCTCAAAACCAAAAACCAAAACCAAAAAGCAAAAAAAAAAAAAAAAAAAAAAAAACCTCAAAATACAAAAAGATGTTCATTTCTAGTTGGATTTCATTGCTGCTAGCTGGAGATTGGACCCAGGCTTTCACCCAGGCTGAGTATGCATGCTTCCACAGACATGCCCATCTTAAAGGAAAGGCCAGCCCTTCATTAGTTTTGAGTAACCTTCCCACTGCCTTTGTAATGATTGAACGTTCCTTCCTTTCAGGAGTTCGGGAGGGCCTTGCTTTTTGGCATGCTCACCCGTGCAGGCCATTTCCTTCCTTCTCCAAGAATCACAGCCATTCTTGTCATTGATCTGTGTCTCCAGTGACGAGGGTCATTGGGCACTTTCCCAAGTATGTGTTGAGTGACATTCATATTGAGCAGCTGTCACCACTGTCTGTCTTCACAGCACCTTGTGACCTGTAAACTGAAATTACTTTTGATTTAGTTCCTTCTTATTCCCCATTCCCAGGAAACACACCCTACCTTCCATCTGTGTGAATTGGACTGCTCGGGCTTCTCTTGTGTGGAATGATCCAGATAAGATAATATCTTGCCGGGACTGGCTTATCTCCCTTAGCACAGTGTCCTCCAGTGAGCCATGTCTGGCGTTCTGAACATTCTGTTACATGTGTACATTTGTGCTTTTATTTATCTGTCTGTTGATGAACGTCTCTGGATAACACTGTATGTGCAGAGATGTATAGACATTGCTCTGTGAGACTCTGTCTTTGGTACCTTTGTGTGTGTGTCCAGAAGTGAAATTTGGAGATAATTTACTCTTCTTCTGCTCCTCTTTGAGTCAGGACTTTGCTATGAGTTGTTTTTTTTTTTTTAACTTATTTATTGTGTTGCTGGGATGGAGCCCAGGATCATGTGACTTCTCAGCAGGTGGTTTACCACCGTGCCACACCTCCAGCCATACTTTCACTATTTCTGTAAACAATGTCGTGTTCTGTGATAATTTGTCTTGGAGCCTCAGCCTCTTTCCCATCCTTTGTCTTCGCATCTGTGTTTCCAGATCATGGACTTTACCCAGTTCAGAGTGAGACAGGGCTGCATTCTGAAGCACAATGCATCTCTCAGCTGGTTTCTTTCACAGCATGGATAGGTCAGTTCAGACTGCTTTAGTCCGGGGCCACAGACTGAGCACTTGCTATGCAAGATGAGCATGCAAGTTTGAATCTCCAGGACTCATGAGTGGAAAAGGTGGGCATGGTTGGATGTTCCCATGATCCCTCAGCATAGGGGGATGGGGGGGGCGGGTGAAGACAGGAAGATCCTAAAAACATTTGCCAGCCAGTCACTTAACATTGAGTTTCAGCTTTAGTGAGAGACTCTGTCTCAAAGCTTATGTCAGAGAGTGATGGAGCAAGACACTGAGCAGACTGTTCTGTGTATACCTGCCCATACACCCACATCCCACCCCACCCCATCCCACCCCCCAGACCACAATACACACTACAAACACACATATACTACACAAACACTCCTCACACCACACACACACACACACACACACACACACACACACACACTTGTCATGGACTAGATGGTTTAATCAACATCTGTCTTGTCAGCCTGGCTGGGAAGTCTAATGAAAGTTTAGGGGATGCTTGTCTGTTGAGGACATTCATCTGGATTACAGAAGCTGAAGAGAGAACAGGCTCTGGGCTCTTCTCTTCTTTAAGGACATGAAACCCATGGGGACTCCCACTTACCGTCTCCTGTAGATCCGCTTATCACTCATGAACATCAGGTTGGTAATCGGGACTTTAAAACATGAATATGGGGCTCAGCAGTCATACCGGGTGCCATACTTCAAGAAGGGTAAAATAGCTTTGGTGGGAAGGAAACTAGAGGAAGAAAGGTAGAACAACCAAGAGGAGAGAGACCAAAAAATAATGAAGATCACAAAGGAGGGAAAGGGAGAAGAGTGGAACAGGGACTGTCAAGCCTGGGAAAGCGAGATGACAGCCCCGAAGCGCTGCTTCACCTTTTCCCTCATCTTTGAGCTAAGCAGAGGCATTCACTCCGAGTGCTGGAATTAAACACCACACCTAACTCTTGCTTAGCATCTTTTTTAATTGTCTAGGGAGGATCTGTTCTGTTGTCCAATTAATGGTAAGAGACCAGGCTAACCCTCTTGTGGTACACCTGGATAGCCCCAGGAAAGGATGATCTGGTAAAATCCCAGTGGTACTAAGGTTTAAAAGTAGCTACAATGTGTGTGAAGGATGAAACCCAGCCTGACTTAACCCACTCATCCAAAAGGAAGAATCCAAGAGGATGCCCACGTGAGCGGCTCCTGGCTCTGGAGTTTTCAAGTCTTCCCTCTTCCTTTGCACTTAAAATATATATAATAGGGAAATGGATGGATGATAGATAGATAGAGGGATGATAGATGGATGATTGATAGATGGATAGATGGATGGATGATAGATGGATGATTGATAGATGGGTGATGAATGGATGATAGATGGATGATTAATAGATGGGTGATAGATGGATGAATGATGGATGATTGATAGATAATAGATGGATGATAGGTAGATGATAGATGATAGATGGTAGACAGATAGGTAGATAGATAGATGATAGATAGAGTGTGCCGTTACCCACCCATGTGTGAAGGTCAGAGGATAATCTCTGGTGTCCATCACCAGCTTGTTTGAGGGAGGGTCTTCCTCTGTTTACTGCTGTTCTGTGCACCCTGGGTTAGCTGACCTTAAGCTCCTAGGAACCCTTCCTCTCTCTCCTTTCTCCCTGTAGTTGTGTGGACTACACACAGGCCACACACTTGGCTTTTACATGGGTTCTGGGAATCTGAACTTAGATCATGAGGGCTTCATTGCAAGTTCTTTTATTATGAAACATCTTCCTGGACCCCTTTCAGCTTTGTATTATGAAATAACTTTAGACTTAGAAGCTGAGTGTGGTAGCAATACTTTTAATCCTAGTACTCAGGAGGTAGATGTGGGTGGCTCTCTGAGTTTGAGGCCAGCCTGTTCTACATAGCAAGTTCCAGGATAGTTGGGGCTAAATTGTAAGACCCTGTCTCTAATAATAATAACAGTAATAATATTATTATTATTATTGTTGTTGTTGTTATTATTATTTTAGACTTATAAACTGCATAGTTTTAATATATTTCCTTAGCAATTGGCATTTGAAAGACTGTCTAGATGTAGGAAAGAAATAAAGGGACCGTGGAAAGGGACACGTTATGACTCCACCGTATTTCTCATTCTGAGAAGCAGCTGAGGCCCGAGGGCAGAGGGGAGGAGATAGAGAAGAGAGGGCCGGGCTGCCCTGTGTGTGTACCTGCCGGGGATTTCCGTTCTCATGTGGCCACAGCATTCATGTCTGCAGACAGCAATTGATCCACTTGGGTCTCTAGACAGCTTCAGCCTCAGCTAGCTGTGCTGTGATCAGGACAGTCCAGTAGGCTGTTTCCTGCTACGCACATGTGTGCATACCGGCTGAAACCTACCTCCTAGGGCCTCAGGTGTAGCTCAGTAGCTGCTCACCTCCGGGTCCCGTCTCTAGTACTGCCAGAGGAGACAAAGACACAGCACAAAACCTAGAAAGGGAAGGCCCCCATATTTTTTTAGTAATACATTGAAGTACTTCTAGCTTTTTAAATATATTAATATGTATTAATCTATTACTAGAATTAAAAATGAAGTTACAGTTCTGTAGCTTATTGGTTTCTTTTCAGCTCGTGTTTGCTGTTCATTTCTGGGCACTGTGTCCAGTGGGTGGCTTGTTTAAGGTGAGGGTTACAGGATTGTCTGCCCACTCCGGACGCACACTCCGGACGCACACTCCGGACGCACACTCCGGACGCACACTCCGGACGCACACTCCGGACGCACACTCCGGACGCACACTCGAGCAGCAGCTTTTTTTTTTTTTTTAGCATTGGTGGTTGAATCCAAGGCCCAACAAACACGTGCTGGGTAGGCATTCTTTCTGAGTATCATTTAAACTAAATTTCAGACTGTATTTTGGGTGATGCACAGGATCTGAAGTGCCAGTAATGTGGATGTGACAGTGTCACATGATGATGCTGTTACTGGTTCGATCTGGATGTCAGCAAAATAATTAGAGAACGTGCTCTGTAGAGCTCTGTGGACTCAGCTATGCTAATTCGGTTTTCGTGGTGGGTCTAGATTTCAGCTGTGTCTTATGTGTCCAACAGGCAAATATGTGTATCAGCCTATGACCCCCGTGGAGCAGCTCCCCAGCACAGAGATCCCTGCAAGGCCGCGAGAGCCGACCAACACCATTCAAATCTCCGTCTCCCTCACTGAACACTTTTTGAAATTTGCGTCTGTCTTCCAGCCTCCGCTTCCCCCTGACTCGCCAAGGTACTGTATGATTTCCGATCTCTTCATCGACAACTATCAGGTTAAATGTATTAATGGGAAGATGTGCTATGTGCAGAAGCAGCAGGCGTCCCATTCCCAGAAGCTGAGCCCTGAGGAGGTCTCTGCAAACGATGCCTTAATTTCTAAAGAGAGTGACACTCCGAAACTGGGTCACTGCTCCTCCCCTTCCGGTTCTGAGGACTCGGGGATCAACGCAATTGGGGCTCACTATGTGGAATCCTGTGATGAGGACACAGAAGAAGGGGCGGAGCTGAGTTCCGAGGAAGATTACAGCCCTGAGAGCAGCTGGGAACCCGATGAGTGCACCCTGCTCTCCCCATCACAGTCCGATCTGGAAGTGATCGAAACGATGGAGACCACCGTGTAGACAGCTGGGATCTGCGGCCGGGGTCCACCCTGAGCTTCTTCTGTTCTTTGATTTGATGAGTCCTTTTCCAGTACTCTTGGCATCTCTCAAGCCTGTTACTAACATTAGCAGTCCAGTGGTCTGCTTAGTGTTCCTCTTATATTACCTTGTAATGACATTGTTTCTTTTTGTATCTTGCTTTCTATGTAGCATCTGGTGTCATGAGTTGTGACCCAGCCTTAATTTCACTGAGAACTTTGAGAGTGGTGGTGACCACAGCATATCATAGGTCACATGGAGGAGCTCCCCAGAGTGGAAGTAACCATATTTTACCAGTAGCCTGTCCTTTGTGGTGAAGGAAGGCTCTTGCTCAGTTCAGCTTCCCTTTGGTGTGGTGTCAGGTTTCGGGGTGGGGGAGCAGCTCACTTCTGGAAAGTGTTGTGGCCACTCTGGTCCCCTCTCCCCCTTACTCTTTCTGTTTGCCACCCACATTGGCTCAGGACATGAGTAACTTCTGCTACTTCTAGAAGGTCCTTGAAGGCCCTTTTGACTCCTGGTGATGGCTGTGTCACAGTCTCTGTGACTGAAAGGGTCTCTCTCTCCAGTTTGTGTCCAGTCCAGCAGGGATTCTGGAGGACTCAGTCCTGTTCTCACCTCAAAGGGGCCACATTGTAGGACAGGACACAAATCAAGCAGCTTGATGCGCCAGGAGGATGTTGGGATGGGGGAAGGAGAGGCGGACTTAGCCTGGGCTGGCTGAGAATGTTGCTAGTGTCTGAGCTGGCCCCAGGTGGGTTCCACAGCGTCCACTGCCCTTCTTGATTGTTTTTCAGTTCAGGGAGAAGCACTTAGGGTTCGTAGGTATTATATTTAGGAGGCAACATTTCTGACATCTTAAGAAAAAAAATACACAATAGTTTTAGTTAGCATGAAAATGCTAAGAGACAGAAGTCCTTTAGGGATTAGGAATGAATCTAATAGGTTTGACCAATTCTGCTTCGTTTGGGTGTATGAAGCATTAGAATGGCTTAGATGAGAAATGGACTAGAATTTTGTATGATGCATGGATTTTATGCAAATGCAAAAACAGTTGAGATAGCTCACTGCTGAGTCAGGAAGACGTTTTATGTAACACTTTACTACACTGAAATCCACACACATTGTGTGTATTCTCTCTCACACACAAAATAATAATTCTTATGTAGCTTTCTTCAAAACTCTGTTCCTAATTTGCTATCAATTGTATATTCTCATGTGATCTTATTATCTGCCATTTCCCCAAATCTATCTGTGAGGCATAGTACAAATCTGGGACTTTTTAACATAATACTATCATAAAACAAGAGTCACAGAGCTGCAGTGAGAACCACCTTAGATCCTGGCCGTCTGAGCAGGGACCATGGTCTTGCTGTATGGTCAGCAGCTGGGAACATCCCTCTGTCCCACTGTACTGCAGGCAAGGAGACCATGCTCCCTAGGCCTCATCATTTAGGGGTTCTTCTCTATGTACTCAAGGAAGAATCTGCTTCCCCAGTTGAATATGGAGTCCCAGTGGTTACTGATAGAACCTTCTTTAGGCTGACGAGCCCAAAACAACACCCGTAATGTTCAGAAGGCAGAATATGTGCCTTCCTCTAGAAAGCATTAGTTAACATGCCCTGTGTGAGGTGAGAATGTAGCAACCCCCATACTTAAATTTGAGAACTCACACCAAGGTCCAGCAGGGACAGGGAGGGCAGGTGGGATCCTCCATGTCTTGGCTGGCAGGTCATTCTGCTGGCCTGGGATGGCCTGGTGACACCTGGTGGGCCCTACCTGAGGGTTGAGGTGCCTTGCTGGCATGGAAAGGAAACACATGAGCCACATATCCCTCACCCTGCACTCGGGGCTGAGATGGACAGCAGTGGCACCATCCTCAAATGTGCCATGGGCGAGCTCCTCAGACCCCAGGTGGAGAGGCAGACACACAGCAGGACTTACTCCTGCACCTTTCCTATCTACTTTTTTGCTACAGGGCCACTGCCGCAAATACTAAACTAACTGGGGTCTGGAACCCGGGCTCCAAAGCCATGAAAACACGTGGTCATAGCCAACGTTCTGAAGGCTAGCTGCGCTGCGCGTTGGGCTTGGTCCCTTTATCAGTAACATCTGTGACTTTTGTCCAGGGTCCAGTTTTCTAACCCCCTGAAACTGCCCCCATTGTGATGGGACATTTTGGATTTAATAACAATTGATGATCATATTAAATATTTGCACAATCTCTTTATAATTACACTCACTAAGGTTCACTTGCTGTTTTATAAAATTGGACACGTTCTCTTGTGTTCTTGGATCTCAAAACAGCCTTTTCTAAATAAGCACAGCCGAGGGGTTTTTGGTTTTCTTCTCCTAACAGTGTTCATACCAGTAACTGTCTGAAATATGATTAAGCCAGAATCATTTCTCTATGCTTGCATTGTGAAATCAGCCGAAAAGACTATAGAACATGTATAGTGTAACTGCAATTCTAGGTCTATTCTGTTCTTTGTTCTTTGAAAGAATTTCTCTATAATCCTGATATTATAGTGCTGATTTGTATATGCGTATTCATAGGCACTTTAGAAATACTTAGACACAACATGCACTATAGGTGGTAAGCACAGTCATGTTAAATAGGCTTTTGACTAACACTTGTACAGCGAGAGAGACAAAAGCTTGAGATCTGGACCTTACAGGATGCTTGCCTGGAGCGAGGCTTGGGCCACGTGGATGGGTTTCTGTGGGATTCTGGCACTGTTACCACTTTTGAAAGGTTGTTGGGTACCAGGGTAATCTCACTAAATGTGGAGTACTTTTCTTACTTAACCAAGATTTCAAGTTCCAAGTGTGTCCATAACTTTTTTTGAGAAATGGCAAAGCAATTAAAGTCCTTTTTGGGATAACTATTTGATATCTTAAAAACAAAACAAAACAAACAAAAAAACCAAACTTTAAAACCTGGGTGTTTTTTGCCTTTAACATTTAAGGAATAATATGAGAATTTGAGGACAACCCTGAAGAAAAAGTTGTTTTCCTAGAAGAAAAGACTCATGTCTCAAGGTGACGGGTACAGAGCAGACTAAAACCTGAGTCACAGTGTTCAAACCCAATACAGCACAACACAGTGTAATACAGAGCCAGTGTTCCAACAAACACAGCATAATAGCAATGACAACACAACACCGAGCCGCCAAGTCCAGAACAACCACATGACTTTCAGGATAGGATCTAGGATCTGACTCTCTCTACTTCTTAACCTCACCTGCTTGCCTGATTGAAATAACTTATTCTTCTAGGGTTGATCAGAACAAAGTATTCTTATGCAAATTTGATTGCAACCAGACACTTTAAAAAGTCAAAATATCCATATATGCATGGTAGTGTAGATACTGCCATGTATGGAAAAAAAAAAGCACAAATTTAAGTAAAATACTATTTATGTCATCTGCTCTTGATTGTCCCCAAATCCTATTTGCAAAAACTTTATTGCCATGGTTTTGGCTTTTTACTTGAGGAAAATGTTCTAACTGGTCTCTTTCCTTCCCGTTTGTCCAGCGGTGCTGTGAACTAGAACTGTGGGTGGAGGCCGGGTACCCTGGGCTTTGTGGGGAGGGTGTCACCCTTCTCTGTACCACACAGCCCAGAGGACCATCTTAAACCTCAGTATAAACACAAGGGCATTTCTCAGAATGAATTTGTTTTTAAATCTCACCTTGTCGTGACTATGGTGCCTGAACACGGATGTACCGGAAGGGCTGGTGCAGTCCAGGGAGGAGCTGTTTGCTGCTGAGGGTAAGGCAGTTAGAAGCCTGTCTGGGGTTTGAATGGCACCTCCAGGGTACTGTGTTTGCACGTGTGTTAAGGCTGTCTGTACCTTGCAGTAGTCACCTGCTGTGCTGGGTTCTTTTGAATCTGTTTCGAAGTTTAAGCACAATGTTGACCCTTCTGTAATTTCCTAAAATTACATTGTTTTCCTAAGACAGCTCAACTTTAGGAAAGAACTGCTGTACAATAAACGTGGTTTCCTTTTGTACTAGAACAAGACTGTTGTTGGGTTTTTTTGTATCAAGTGTTTGCTGTGCATTAGGAAATAAGTAATTCATACTCCTCGCCCATTCAAACTTTCCAGATCCTTCACGTGAGTCTCGCCACTTGTGTAAATTCTCAAAACTCCATGTAAAACCTTGTGTTGGCTCCCATCATGTTTATGAAGTAAAAAAACTATGATCCTATAAATAACATTTTTCCCCACACCAATTTGGGCCCCCATTTCAGTTCATGAGTGCTGTATAAGACAGCTGCAGATACAGGTTGAGCCCTGAAGGAGGCTGCTACCCCATGGGGCTCAGTGTAACTTGATCGCCAAGGCCCAGGGTCAAGCTTCAGTGTAGCCAATCCTGAATTTAAAAAAAAATTCTTTCTATTTTATGTGCTTTTGTTTTATTTTGCCTGCCTGCATAGATGTCTGTATGAGGGTATTCGATCTCTTGGAGCTGGAGTTACGGAGGAGGAATTGTCTCAGGTCTAAGACAAACCCAAGGTAGAGCTGCCAAGTGGGTGCTGGGAATTGAACCGAGCCTCTCACCAGCCCCCAGAAACTCTGGTTTGATTCAGCCTGTCAGCTTCTGGGCTCGGGTCCATGGGAGAGCCCGCCCCCAGGGACTGCAGTTGACCAACAAGTTCACCAAGTTCCTGATGCCACCTTACCATTTCCAATGTGGTCTTCCTAACATCCTGTGTGGAAACAAGGGCAGCTCAGAAAGCGCTCCAGCAGCTCCCTTCACTAGTCAGGTCTGGCTCTGAGCCCAGGACACTGGCCCAGGAGTCCACACTCACTGCCCTTTGCTTGCATCACTCCGTGGCTACCTACAACCTAGTGAACAGTGCTGGAGCCTCGGTGCCGCAGAAGTGCTGGGACAAGGCTGAGGTCTAGCCTCCCCTTTCTGTGTACCAGATTACCTGCTGGTGCATGTGTGCTCACATGTAGTGCTCCCCACCAGCTCCACATTCAGATTGGTCCATCGTGTACTCTAGCCTGGCTCTGCTTTCAAGAGCACCAGCTTGTTTTCCTAGGAATTCCTGCGGGCAGCGGATCTCACCTGCATATATGGGTCAGTAATTAAAACTCTGCAGGATTGTGCTGCCACATTCTGGAAGGCATCTTACTGTTCAGTCTTATAGGTGCTGACTGCCTCTAGCCAGGCTAGCAGCTTGTCCTCACCGGGAACCGCCAGTGCCCTCTCATTGTGATGCTCAGATGGGATGAAGAGTGTACGATGGGACCTGTCTCTTGGCAGTGAGTTCCAGGAGAGATGGTCAGGTGGAGGTCCTTAGGAGACATGATGGAAGTGCTCATGAGACCTGGAGAGGATGCTGAGTTATGCAGGTGGTTTTGTTACTTTTTTGAGTTTTCTAAAATGAACTTGTATTTCCATTGGCTAAAAAACCATTTATTTTGAAAATGGAAATCCTGGGCTGGAGAGATGGCTCAGTGGTTAAGAGCACCGACTGCTCTTCCAAAGGTCCTGAGTTCAAATCCCAGCAACCACATGGTGGCTCACAACCATCTGTAATGAGATCTGACGCCCTCTTCTGGTGTGTCTGAAGACAGCTACAGTGTACTTACATATAATAAATAAATAAATCTTAAAAAAAAAAACAAAAAAGAAAATGGAAATCCTAGCCAATGAGTCTAGGTGGTACCTCATTTCACAGGGTTTGTGGTGGAGGTGGGGGGGGGTTCAGGCAATGGCCACATGACTGTATATCTGTTGAGAGTCTAGGGCATTGCTAGGACCCTGGAGCCTGAAACTGTTCCCAGGGGCTCCAACCATGGCTGGACCCCTGTTGGTCCTTTGTTTCCAGTTGGAGATTGCCTAAGAAATCTGGAGATGAAGGATTAGAAAGGTTGGGCTTTGGGGGATGTTTGAGTCTGGTGGCATCTAGCCTGTCACCTGAAACTATCTCCTCACAGAGATCTGGTTCCCTGTAAAATGATGACCAACGCTAGCATTGTAGACTTGTGGAGTGCTGCAGGTTGTACGCACCCCGTGTCTCACAAGCATCTCCCCACACAGCAGTTTCTTCACTGTTCCTAACTCTCTCTCTCTCTCTCTCTGTGTGTGTGTGTGTGTGTGTGTATGTGTGTGTGTGTGTGTTTGTTGGTTGAAGCATAAGACTTAAGTCAAATGCAGAGTTCACATGGCAGGGCACAGTCAGGGCCGAGCCTGGATTCTCAGCGCAGCCTTCACTGTGCCCCAGGAGTTTCCCATCCCTTCACTCAGGCCTAGCCCATGGCTGCTGTGACCTCACACTTGGGTCACCAAAGAGAGCAGCCTTGGATGCATGTGGGTTATTGAAGGAATCACCCTCAGCCTCTAGGGTTGTTACCAGGTAGCTCTGGCTTCCTCCCAGGCTACCTTGACCTGGGACTGGTCTCTCTCAAGACTTGGATTCTGTCTCCTTTGGAGTGTGGCATCTGATCTAACAGCTGCTTTGGGGAACTGGGCTTCAATCTTAGCTTCTTGGCCATCAGCTGCTTCCACAAGCTCCTTCTGCCCTCACCAGGTAGATCATCACGGCCAGCTACTTCCCTCCACTTCCTCCCCAGTGTCACTACACTTCAGCATCACTCTAGATGTTAGAACGCTCCAGGGGACAGCTTGCCTGCTCTGAGCACCTGATGGAGCCTGGCCCTGAGCAGAAGCATGGAGGTTCTACCCCTAGTCTAGAATCTGCCTGTGCAGATCATGCTGCCAGTGCTCATAAAGCCAATGTCCATCCCCTGTTCATCTGTAGGACCTGGGAAAGCCACTGCAGACTGTGTTAGTCAGCTCCTGTGTGATATAATAAACAACCGCAGGAGTACTGCTCAGTTTCAGGCCAGGGCTATAGTGAGGCAGAGCGGCATGGCAGAGGGTGTGGCAGAGGAAAGAGCTGCTCAGCCCTTGGCAGCCAGGAAGCAGAGACATGGAAGACCTGGGATTCGATGTCACTTTCTAGGGTATGCCCCACCTCCCAATGGTGTCATCAATGAGGACATCATTCTACTTGTGAGATCAGAGCCCTCGGGATCCAGTTGCTCCCTGAGCTCCACTCTTGGACATCCCTGCATCAGAAACCAAGCTGTCAACAAGTGGACTTTGGAGGTTACTTCACAGCAGGTTGCAACAGTATCAGTAAGGCTACTCTAAGAGGCTGGACAGAGCCCAAGAACCCATGGAAAAACAAGGTCACATGGTATCCATACGGTTTCAGCAAGGCCTGCAAGCCTGGGTATGATTTTCATGGGGCATCTATTATATCTGAGTCTAAAATAATGAGATGACCCCAGCATGGAATAGACAGGGAAGATGCCAACGATCTCAGTTTCTCAAGGAACTTCGGACCCTGAGTGAACATGCAGCCAACATTGGGTATCTGTGGACAAATAACTGCAAGGTCAGGAGAGGTCGGCTGGGTCCAACTATAATTTACTGTGGTTCCTTCAGATTGCTGGGAAGCTAAGAGTCTCGTCCACAAGTTGGTGTCTCCCTATAATCAACATGTCCAAGGGTCACTGAGAGGTCATGAATGCCTGATCTGTCCTGTTTTCCCTGATAATCTATGTGGACCCCAGTCTGCCTCAGCCCTAGAGGGTCAGCAGTGGCAAATATGGTGGCGTCAGCTGGGGGTTGGCTGGAAACTGCCAATGTGGTAAAGCTGAAGTAGGCACCGGGGTCTTGAATGCCAGGCTCACACATTCTTCTAGAGGAAGGGACCAGATTAGGCAGGCTACAAGGTCTCCAGCCCATTTGAGGGCTGCCATGTGACATTTTAAGTCTCTTAGAACCAAGTCACGACTTTCTTGTTCTAAGGGAGCAGATGCCAGGAATGCTGTGTGCATTTACAGAATTTCTCAGTTATAGAAAGTGCTGTAGTGGGAAGCTTCTGTCCACCCCACCCCACTCCTCCTTTCCCCACCCCACCCCACCCCTGCACTTCGGGCTACACCCAGCCCCAGCTGACAGTTTTACAGTGGACCCTGCCAGCACCAGGAGCCAACTAGTCTCTGGCTGTGATGGGGACAGGAGGCTGATGACAGAGCCTTGTTTTTATGTGGGAAAAAAAAAGTGGGGGGCCGTTGCGCACGGACACAGGGGCACACGCCAGGCCAGGCCAGAGGCGCATGGGCCTCGCTCTTGGGCCAAGGTAGCGTGCATATGCAGAGGACGCAGGCAAGACGCATGTGTGACTCAGCCTGACGGGGGTCGGGCATTCACACCACCGGCCAGTCTCGAGCGTGGGCGCGGGCGTGCAGAGAAATGTCACGCAGAAGGCGGAGCCATTCTGATGTGGATTTCCCTGCCTGTTACCTGTGCTCACAGACTGTCTGTGTGGCTGAATCTCTGACGGCGCGTACCAGCTAGCTCTGTGTGGCGAGTTTAATAAGAGGCGGCCCATAGCTTTGATGTTTTAAGAAAATAGAAAGAGAAAAGAGATAGAAAGACAAAGGAAGAAGAGAAAATAGATAAGAGAAGCCATGACCACGTGGAAAGGGGAGAAAATGGAGAGAGAGAGATAGACAAAGAGGAGGGCCGGGGGAGAATAAGCAGGAGAGAGAGAGAGAGAGAGAGAGAGAGAGAGAGAGAGAGAGAGAGAGAGAGAGCGAGCGAGCTGAGGGGTGCTATTTATAGTGAGTTGGGTGATCAGGTAACCAGGAGGTGGGGACAGTGGCTGCAAGCAGGTGACTGCCAAGGCGGAGTCAGGCTAGAACCTGGGGCGTGGCCACAAGTCTCATTAAGGTCCCACATTTTTAGAGGTAAACTCAGGAGAGAAGACTAGGGTAGGTGGTAGGTAAACTATTTCCATTTGCCCAGTTCTGAAGCTGTAAGCTCATATGGGCATTCAGAAAGTCACTAAGTATCCCCATCCTGCCCCTCAGGACTGCAAAAAATCTTGAGTTCATAACTAGTAGAGATGTATGTATGTTCACAAGTCAGACTCACGAATGGCAACAGGCCAGCCATTACTGACTGCCCGTGAGGCCCACAAACACATTGGAATTGGAACTAGTTAGTCTAGTCACAATTGAATGCTGTTCAGGAGTGAGAGTGTAGACATGGGTGTGCACACACATACAGAGAGAGGAGGGGGAGGGGGAGGGGGAGGGGGAGGGGGAGGGGGAGAGGGAGAGGGAGAGGAGTCAGGATATTGGTTGACCTGGGGGTGGAGATCTGCCTTGCAGGTTGCCTCTATGTGCTTGAACTGATATGTTCAAGTGATACACAGAGTTTGTGAGCATTTCTGTCTACACCTGAGAAAAACGGTGACTTTAGCAAACAGTAGTGACACCTCCTGCTTGAAGTAGAACCTGGCACATGCTTGGCACTCATAATCTACTGACTATGCCAACAGAACAAAGAGCACACCCCCTGCCCTGAGCAGAAGTAGGCGGATAATAAGCCCATGAACAGCACCATGGGGAGTGCTCCCTGGAGCACTGACAAGGTGAGAGGCAAATGCTGTTTTCCTAGGATGGGGGTGGTGAGGGGCTGAGAAGGGCTTCACAAGGATGTAGAGAAGCCTGGAGCAAAATGAGGGACCGAGTGCCCTGGGGAGGAGGGGACACACACTTCCATGCTGGGGCAGCTCCAGGAGCTCTGGCCTTCCCTGGAGTGGTCCTGACCTACCAGGAAGGCCACACAGCAGGAGACCTTTCTTGGGCTCTGGGTGCAGCTGCAGCTTTGGGAACCATTTTCTGCAGACAAAGGAGAGGAAACACTGTTCTAAAAGAATCCCCAAAGTTCTGAATTATTTATCCACTAAAGCACTCACCATGGATGCTGGCACTCCTCTTGCAGTACTCCCTCCCCGCCTCCTGGCAGCCATATTGGACCACACCTTTGTAAAACATTTTCCCATACATCTTGAGAGCTTCACTATGTGGCCAGAGGAAACAACAGCTTTCCTCAGCTTGGGGGAGCTGAGAGGGGTAGTGTGGGGCTGAGCCTAGAGCCCAGCTCCTGGCTGGCAGCCCAGTGCTGTCCCTTTTGGCCTGCTCTTTGGAGCATTTGCAGCAGCACTTTCTCTGGTCTCTGCTCTCAAGAGGGGGCCTCATCTGTCCCAACAAGGTCACACTGAGGCCACAGTGATGTTTCTGACCATGCTACATGCCCTTGCCACCCCAGGTGACAGTGTTTTAGCCTGCCCCTGTCCCCCCAAAGTGTAGCTTAAGGGTCTCTGGAATATCTCTCTCCTAAGGGACTAAAGGGCAGGGATAGGACCCAGAAATGTGGTTGTGGGGTGGGAAGGTAGATGGTCCTGAGGGTGAGAGCACTGGCCATACAGGTGAGAGGACCTGAGTCTGCATCCCCAGAACCTATATAAGAGGTTGGGGTGACTGCATGTGCCTGGAACTCCAGCGGAGAGGGGCAGAGACAGGTGGATGGATCCCGGGAGCTCTTCTGTCAGCCGGCTTAGCCGAATCACTAAGCTCTGCTTCAGGGAAAGATCTGTCCTGAGGCAAAGCAGAGAGCAACTTGGGCATGTGCACAGAAGAAAACAGAAGAAACAGAGACAGAGAGCCGGGAGTTGGCCCTGGGCTGCCGCACCTTCTGAGCTTGGCGCCACACCTCTCACCTCTCGAATGCCAGCATCAGTCCCCACCCAACATTCTGAATTGGAACCTCAAGGCACCACTTGGCAGAACCTCTGGTTCAGTGCTAGAAGAGGGGACGGGGCGGGCTTCCAGATGCTGGGGCTTGGGGCCTGGGGGCTCGGCTCAGGCTCGCTGCAACACTAGGGCCTGGCACTCAGAGGGGACACCTCATCCCCTCCAGATGAGCCAGGGGGGACTCTTGAAAGCCCACCCTACTGTTTCTTCTTCTGTATGTCTGTTGCTTAAAGTACTTATCTCAGCCTTGACTGATCAGTGAGTGTCTGTGCGCTCCCTCAGGTGGGAAGTACCACCCCGGCTCCACTTATCCACGGCAGCAGCAGGCTCTGCTCGGTGTGTCTGCTCTGCACACTGACTGCTCGTGGGTTTGCTTAGCTGTCCAGAAGAGCTGAACCAATGGCGTGCGCCATCTGAGTCTCTGGTATAATGAGTTGCCATGTCTGCTACATGACATAAAGGTTCAGGACCCAACAGGCCCAGGCCCTACTCTCCTTGACTGCCCTGACCCGGCCACAGGAACATCTGAGAGGTGAGGCCCAACTGGAGTCTGTGATGGAGCTATTTGAACAGTGTTAGGGTCTTTGACTGGACAGACTGATGACCAGGAGACTGGCAGGCATGCAGGACTCAAACACTGAGACATTTATTGTTTCAAAGGGCAGGTCTCCTGTTTACATGGGTTTTAACATAAACATATCAACAGACACACCTGCTTCCCAGACTGCTGCTCTCCCCAGGCCAACCTCTGTTTTTCACAGTTGATGTACTCCCTCAAACTTGTTACACCGAATGTGGTTGGGCAAATGCTATTTTCTAAAGGGCTGGGGAGAACTAAGTAACATTCTAAGTGAAATGAAACCAGCCCGTCTGCGGTCTGACCTGCAACCGGCAGCAGGGAGACTGCAGTGAGGGGCAGGCAGGCTAGCTTGCAGCCCTGGGCCTCTGCTGCAGCCTGGGCGGCGGAGACGGGCCTGCTCGGTGGGTCCTGCCTGCTTCCCCGCCCGGCCCACGCTCTTCAGGGAGGCCTCAGTCCTCGGCCGCAGGAGGAGGCGCAAGCTGCAGCTGGAAGTTCTCCTTCTGGAAGATGCTGTGGAGAGCAGGCCCGCTCTGGGCGCCGGAGCCGGAGCCGGCAAACGGCCGGTAACTGTCGCCGCCTCGGTTCTGGGAGAGCTCCATTAGGAGAGCCAGCTGTGGAGAAGAGGGCACATGTGAGGGCTTGGGGCACAGTCCTGTGTGGGGACACATGTGGAGAGGGTACTGCTCCTCTGTTCATGTGAAAGATAGTCTACCTTGTGGGAGGAGTGAAAACCCATGTCTCATGAAAGGGACACGCCCCTGGGCACAAGGGGCTGCCTGGGTGGGGTCTCCTCCAGGCACAGCTGCCCTCCCCCGTGCCTCCCTGTAAGCCGACTTCTGTCCTTAGCACAACTCCCATAGGCGTCTCTTTGGAGTGTCCAGGCCAGAGCTGTCTTTGGCAGTCTGGCCATCTGACCACCAGTTCAGTTTGGGCCCCAGAATAGCACTCAGATCCCACCTCTCCTCCAAACTCACCCACCCTATCTCAGCTGCATACATCCGCCAATGGCTTTAGCAGTACCCTTGGTCTATCAGTGGTTTAGTTCTGGAAAACCTGCCAGGAGGAAGCATTCCTCCCAGCCCACTGAAACGCCAGGCTGTGTACCTCAGGTACCGCCTCCCTCCCAGCTGGCTTTCTGTAAGTCGGAGCCTGGCAGCCCAGCGCCAGATGCCCTCGACAACCAGAAGAGACGAGTGCATGTCCAGGAGCCCAGACCTCCGGCCTGCTAAGCAACAACACCCAGACTCTAACTTGAGGGGAAACTCAGGGCCAAGATTCAGGCTTCCTGAACAGTGCATGGGACCTGGAGACTCAGCACGGTGCCCTGCTGTTACTCTTCATAGGACGGCAATGGACACATTCTGTAGGGTGATGTGACCAGTGAGCCTTCAAATGCCTTAGGGGGATTGTGTGCATCTGACTCCTGGCATAAGTCAGTCCCTGGAATGTCTGCAGGCCCAGGGGACTGTCTTTTAAGGTCCAGACAGGCTGGGTGCTTTTCAAGAATGACTCACTCTGGGTCACTTGGCTGTCAGTGATCAGGTAGGATTCAAACTCAGATCCAAGTGGCAATTCCTGTTCAGCCAAGCTGCCTGTGGTCTTGACTTCTGGAGGTTACATGCCCATCACCTCTGCCCTGCTTGCCTGCTCTGATCTCTGGCAAGGACATTCCCATCACATGAGGTACAGAGCTCATTTGCCAGTTGGCTGACAGCAGAACCAGTAGCCACAATACTTGGGGAAGCCCTCTAAGCTCCAAGTACCAGGGAAGCCCTCAGCCCTGGCTCAGCAACACAGCCACAGTCAAATGCACACTAACTGTCACGGTCAGCCTCAGCTGTCCCCTAGACAGTCAGTCACCTGGGAAGAGTGAGTCACAACAGAAGTGCCCCCATCAGACTGGCCTGTGGGTGGGTCTGGGGGGCATTTCCTCTTTTGTTAATCGATCCTGTGGGTCTAGCCAACTATACCTGGTGCTACCTGCAGGCAGGTGGGCCTGGGATACAGAAGGGAGGCAGAGGAAACCAGAAAGCAGCACTCCTCTATAGTCTCTGCTTCAGGTCCTGCCTGCAGGTTCCAGTCCTGAGTTCCCCTGAAGGAGGATTGCAATCTGCGGGCTGTAATAAACCCTTTCCTCCCCGGTTGCTTTTGGTCCTGGTGTTTGTCATGGTGTGCAGCTGACAGCACACCAAAGCTGCATGCTCACACTCTGACAGTGAGCCTCCAGCCTGAGGTGGCATGTGAGGGAGGCTGGCTCACACAAAGGGCCAGGGCTTCCAAGGATACCCTGTGGGTAGGGACGCTTCAGCTAGAACTTCCTACCTCTGTAATCCGATCAGCCTGTGACCAGTTTGTGAGGAGATCATGTTCAGGGTTTCCAACAGAACTCATGATGATGCTATACAAGGGGTGTCTAGATCCGACACTAAGGCAGAGAGACCAACCACAAACTATGGCTCCTACTTCTTAAATCTTATTGTACTTCCTCCTATACCTTAGTGACTAGGAAACACAGACCCTGAGTAAGGCTCAGAATGTGAAGTAGATGGTGATTCTGACTCGAGTTCCTGGACAGAACTTGGTGGCAAACAGGAAGAGACGGAGTGATACCAGTCAGTTCAGTTAAACTGCAGGGTCTTATTTAGGATATTGTAGAAGTTTCCAGAAGAACCTCTGTCCAGGACAACAGTTCAAGAGGAAGTGCTGATTTCCCTCAGTGTCTGCTTCAGGGAGAGCAGGGCTGACATGCCCAGAGATGGCTGGGCTAGACAAGCTCAGAAAACCACCGGGCTGGGGTGGCCGGGGGGTGGGGGGTGGGGATCTGGGTGTACCCTGGAGTGCAGGTGCTGAAAAGTTCTTGTTTCCTCCCTCAAGGGGCTGGGAGCCAGCATGGCCCTCGAAGAAGGGAAGAGTCAAGAAGGGAGCGCAGCAGCCAGACTTGCATGGCCTCTGTGGGAACAAGGAACCCAGAGCACAGGCAGTCTGGAGGGAAAATGTCTAGGGGTCCAGACAAGATGCTTCCCGGACCTCCTCAGGATGAGGGCTGAGCCCAAGATGCTGCCAGGCCTGTGCTCTCGATGACTGGATGGGACAGGATCCATTCTTGAGGCAGGCACTAGGCAAGGAAGGCAGGCTGAGAGCCCAGGGAGCACCTCAGGCCGCCATGGATGCCTATGCAGTGCTGGTTGCTGGTAGCCTCCAAGTCTGCACCCTTCTCCCATAGTTTTAAAGATGTCCAGTCCCCCAGTCTACACTGCAGATGGCTAGGTGGTCACAGACCTGAAGCTTGGCGGTCTCAAATATACACGATGGCCTCCTGAAGGAGGAAATAGGCTTCTGTCTTGCTCTCTGTGGAGACAGCCAGACACAGGCCTTCTGTGTCCTCACAGCTGGGGTCGGCAGAGCAGGGAGGTAAGTGATAAATGCCTTTCTATTGCTCTTTTACCAAATTCTGTGCTGTGGGACCAGGAACTATGGACCGTGTGGTAGAACAGGCATGACAGGCACCTTTTGAGCTAGAGCTGGACGCACTGCCTTCCCCAAACAGTAAATTCCAAATTGGAAAAAACAATCACACAAACATTACCCTAGAACTTCCTCGGTAGAGCCGGCAGAGTTGATCAAAGGCTTGCATTTGCTGTGGGTCCAGAACAGGTTCTGAGTTTGCCTAGGAAATAGAAGAACAATCAGATTAATGACATGTCTGTCCCTGAGCAGCCTCCGACCTTCCTTACACAGGTAAAGCAAGACCCAGCAGTTCCCTCATGCGTCTGAAGAAAATTATGCCCCTGGCAACCCGGGGATTTGTTTGAGCATTTGGAAGATCCGGCCTTGGCCTCCCCAAGGCTGCTTGGATGCTCCGCCTAGCTGGATCCTCTATTTGTGGACCTTTTCTCTATCATTATATCTAAAGCTCCCTCAAGGGCTTCTGAGCAGAGGGCCTTTGGTCTACTCACTCTTGTACACCCATATCCATCACTTGATGTGGCTCTCACAGATACCCCTTCTTTGCCATGTCCTTGTTCATTATGACTTTGGCTGAAAGACCGACCTGCAGCTGCTTGAAGAGGGATCCCTGACGTGTTGCCCCATCCGCTCCTGCCTCCAGGGAGGACCCCGCCAGTGCTGCAGTGGACCTTGCTATCTGAACACTAGCTCTCACACCATGTGACCTTGGAGAGTCCTTTCATTCCCATGACCCTGGAGGTGACCCTTGAGAGGTCACCGATCATTAAAGCTAGATGATAGTCTGTCTCCCACCAGCGGAGCTCGGTTATGTCAGCTGCTGTAACTACACCTTTGAGACACCAGTGGTTTATGTCAGAAGTGTTCTGTGCAAAGGCTAGTAAAAACTGTCTGTTTTTGCCTTAAACTATGAACCTCTTAGGCAGAAAGGAAAGGGGTTTCTAAACGCACACCCCGCATGGGCGGCCGGAAGGCCTCTGGTGCTGAAGCACGTGGTGCTTGTGTATAAGCTAGAGGGTAAGCTGAGGCCTAGCGCAGACACAGCCACAAGTGACTGAGCACAGGCCGAGCCCTGGCTGCCGCATGTCACCTGTAGGCCATCTCACCAAGTCTTCAAATCACTCTGTAAGAAAGGTCCTGGCAGACTCATTTCCCACCAAGAAGGATATTAACTGTAATTCATGAGCTAGGGGTGTATGAGGATGCCACTGTGCCTGAATGGAGGTCATGGACAACTTAGAGTCGTCAGTCTTCTACTATGTGAGTTCTAAGGATGGAACCCAGTCTTGGGAGCTTTGGCAGAGGCACCTTGCTGACCCTGATGTGAACTTTAGATTGTATGACACTTTAAGAGTTTTGTAAGTTGTATTTGTCCTCCTGAAATAGCTCTGTTTCTTTCCCTTACCATTTTCACTACCCTCAGGAAACAGCAGAGTCAGACTATATACTGGCTGGTTTTGTGTGTCAACTTGACACAGGCTGGAGTTATCAGAGAAAGAGTTAACAGAGAAAGGAGCTTCAGTTGGGGAAGTGCCTCCATGAGATCCAGCTACAAGGCATTTTCTCACTTAGTGATCAAAGGGGGAGGGCCCCTTGTGGGTGGTACCATCCCTAGGTTGGTATTCTTCAGTTCTATAAGAGAGCAGGCTATGCAAGCCAGGGGAAGCAAGCCAGTAAGGAACATCCCTCCATGGCTTCTGCATCAGCTCCTGCTTCCTGACCTGCTTGAGTTCCAGTCCTGACTTCCTTTAGTGATGAACAACAATGTGGAAATGTAAGCTCAATAAACCCTTTCCTCCCCAACTTGCTTTTTGGTCATGATGTTTGTGCAGGAATAGAAACCCTGACTAAGACAGGCTAGGAAGGGAAACTGTACTGCCTGCCTTGCTGGCCTGGCCCACAGGCACCACAGCTGTCTTCCAGTGGGAGGAAAAGGAAGTTTGAAGCCCTAGAAAGATGCAGCTGAAGAGAAGAGGGCTCAGATCTCCTGGGTTTCTAGGGTCCCAAACAAGATGTCACAGTTGGTCTAGCTTACGGCTACCTCAGTTCTTGATGCACTTGACAATATGGCTGGCTGAGGTGGTGGCTCTGAGGCAGTACCGAGCAGACGCAGATGTGACGCAGGGGCTCTTGGGTGTCCTCTCATGCAGCTACGCTCACTCCACTGGTTCTTGCAGACAGAAGGAGGAGTCCACCACAACCTGAGTGTTAAAGCTGCCTTGACACTTTTAAGACCCGCTGGCCTCAATGCTAACTGGTAGGAAACATGATACTGCTGAGAGACTTTATAAGATGCCCAAGGAGGTTCTAGGATCAGAAGGTCTGATAAATAGACCAAGCCAGGCTCAGACCAAAGCCCAAGAGGGAAACGCCATCGCTGTCAAGACATAGCCACTGGAGAGTATGACCCAGCACTACTTCCAGATCCAGTTAGTACTAGTGCCACAGGCTGGGAGCAGAGTGGGGTGGGGGAGGGGTACCTGTCCTGAACTGACCACTCTACACCCCTGCCACATCCCATACAAAGCATCAGCTCTGGTTATCATGTGGCAAGGTGCTCTGGTTTCATTTCTGTTACTGTAACAAATACCCTGATGAAAGCTATTAGAGCAGAAATATTAGGTTTACAATCTAAATTTCAGTCCATTTCTTGAGCTAAGTCAAGGCAGGAAGCAGTCAGGGGCAGACAGCATAAACACATCAGCCTTGCTGGCTTAAAACTAGCTTTTTCTTCTCAGGAGCCCCTGCTGGCCGTGGGGGTGAGGGAATGGGAGTCTGGGGTCAGGGGAGCGGTGTAGTCCACAGTGGGCAGGGCCCTCGACGTCCATTAACAATGAAGACAATCCTCCACAGGCTTGCCCACAGGCCAACCTGATTGAGAGTAATTCTTCATTAATACTCTGGGTGGAGTCACTAACCAGCACAGCAGAGTTCAGTAAGGAGAGTTCAACAGGAAGCAAACAGAGCAGAAGGCCCTAGTGAAACACTGGGGAAGGAAGGCCACTTAAAAAGACTGCAGAGAAAAGACACCAGAGGTACCCGCCTCAGCCCGTGGTGTGCTGGAGGGCGCATGATGAGCAAGTATGTGGTGAAGAGTCAGGATACCAAGAGTAGCAGAAGGAGCCTCAAGCCACAAGCAGGAGAGCTGGCCCCAGTGGTGTGTGTACAGGACAGCCAGGCCCAGATCCAGGGCTCTGAGTGGGCCCAACCCCACATCTACCCCATCTGTGAACTGCTGGAGCATGTGAAGGGGCCAGGGCCAGTCCTGCAGATCCAAAGTTGCAGGATCTCATGACACAGGGCAACAACAGGATGTCTGAGAGAAGCCCCAGTGAGGATCCAGTGTCGACTGTGTGGCGGAAGCCAGAGGCCTTCAATGAGACCTCATTGCAATGAACACTGGCAAGCAAAGAAGTGTGGACAAGGGGTGCACTGTGTGACACAGTGACAATGCATCTTCCACAACTAGATTTTTTTATTTTTTAACTTAATTTAGTTATTTTTGTTTTTATTTGTGGGGGAGGTTGCAAGGGCAGAGAGTGGATATGAAGGGATAGGGAGCTGAGTGGGATTGAGGTACATGATGGAAAATTCACAAAGAATCAATAAAAAATTAAAAAAAAAAAGACTTTCATATGTCAAATTGAGACATGTCAGAGCACTAAGAGCAAGAAAAGCTGCCCCCTTCTGGGACACCTGACTTTGGCCCTGAAGGGATATTAAGCCATGCATCGACTCTCAGGAAACCATGCCTCATGTAGAATCATGACAGAAAACGATGGTGGAGACAAGAGTGTTCCAGATGCTGCTGGCCACTTCTGAACATTACTGACATTCCCCAGACCCTATAATTAGAAAACCTGTGCTGGACACTGGGATCTCGTAAGTTTTGTTACTGTCTTCTCCCTCCCTCCCTCCTCCATTCCCTCCACTTCAACTAGGCCTCACTGTGAAGACAACGCTGGTCTCAGACATACATTAGGCCCACCTTTGCCTCCTGTCCAGTGTGGGCCAGACTGGCTTTGACTTGTTTAGACTAAAGGTCTGCTGCCAGAGAAACAGTGATGAAGGAAGTTGGTGGCAGCTATTTCCGTAAGCTGACATAAACACTGGCTTGGTTTCATATTATTTCTCACAAACGTGCAGTTTTTCCAAAATCTAGATCTTTCTCATTTACTCATCTTATTCCGGCAGCTATCTTTTGGAGGCAATTAAGATCCTTTTAGGGAAGTGAAGGTCATGCCACAGGGTAGTAGAATGCTATTGCTAAAAAGAGAACTGCATCATCAAGCCCTTGGGAAATCCTGGGTAGCATGTGAGTCTATTCTGGGCAGGGATACACCAGGGCCTGCCCTTGGGAGTTTGCTGGCTGAGTCAGAAGTACGGAAATCTCAAATAAGGTCCATTCCATGATTTCTGACCCAGTGGATGTGGTCAAATGCTGATTCCAATGGAAATCTCAGAATGTGGGGGCCAAGGAAGGAGGATACTTTGTTCTAGGCCAGTCTGGGACACATGCTGAGACTCTCTTAAAAAATATTTTAGTAATGAAAGCAGATTCGGGGTAGCAGGTGTGTGGTGGGGTTTGAAGACATGCACCTCAGGCAGCTGAGCAGGTGGTGACTACACTGTTCCTCATGGTGTCCTGAGGGTGACAAGACACTCTTAGCTTATAGCTGATGATTCTCTTCCACACACCCTCTTTTGTCTTCCTCCTGTTACTATCACACCCTTCCCATCTTTACTAGTTCTTTCCCCAGGTTTATGACTTCTGGGTTGGTTTTGTCCAGCCAGGGTCATCTGTGTGCTCACTGGCTTAGAAGTGGAGTCTGGTAGGCGCCTGTGAAGGGCACATAAGGGAAGGCAGGGGTTCCCTCACCCCTGAGCCATCAGTAACGAACGGTTCAGCAGAGAGAGGGAGGGCCTCTGACTGGGTTACCACAATTGCTCTCTACCCCAAAATCTGTTCAATAAACACTTGCTAAAACCCACATCCTGACTCATTCCAAGCTGTCAATTCTACAACTACACTTTGTAGAGGTCCCCATGGTCTTGAGCAAGTGTGTTTGTCCTACGTATTGGCCAAACCATCAATTTTATTTTATTTAACCAAGTTTGAAGAAAGTGTTAGTTTTAAACATCAGGAAACAAACAAACAAACCAAAACCACCAAACAAGGCCTGTGCCACTACAGAGGCCTGGGGCAGGAGGTCTGCATTAAGTCCCTGTGTGGAAGCAAAACTGGCTTTAACAATCACCAACCTCCAAATCTTAGGTGAGTCACCCATTCTTTTTGAATAGGATAGGATGACACGGAGATACTGATCAGAGCTTCCAATATAGAATGGCTAAGAGCGGGAAGGAAAGCCACACCTAGGACTCCAAGAGCTCTCACAGGGGCTGGTACTCAGAATACACAGAATGGCCTCAGGCCCTGTGTACACAGTTCTCTATCAGGTGCCTTCATGTGACCCCATCCTAATGTGACCAGAGACCCAGAGGCCCAGTGCAGAGGCCACAGTGATGAGGCCATGGAACAAGAATATACATGCTACCGGGTAAAGTATGGAGCAAAGAGAATGGCACTTTGAAAATGGAGGCCATACAAAGCAGTCTGCTCACCAGCACTGAGCTCTGCTGGAGCCGCTGTGGAATAAAGATCCGCCCATCAGATGACTGGAAGGGTAGGGAAGGTGAGTGGTGGTGTTCTTACTCCTTCCTGATATAACAATTTTCCAGAAACGCTCTGCAATGCAGAGAAACACAAAACAGGACTTCTGACAGCAGCCTTGGCTTGACCGGGATTGGGGCTGAGTGGCTCTGGAGGTGTTTAGCTTCCCTCAGTCCGTGTTGTTGTCTGTGAAACTCTACTTTGCAGAGTTATCATTAAACTGGCAGATTACATGGATCTAGTACCCGCTGATGTTTAATAAATGATGGCAGTAGCTGTGACTCAGTATCTTATCCTGGAAGTGTCTGGGAGAGAGAACAGTGGGCTGGGGTTCCCGTCTGCTACCATCTGCTCCCCAGCTTCCTGTGCAGCCCTCTGGACTCAAGCTCCAATTTGTTTCAGAGTATGGCTACAATGAACCACATTCTATCATGCAGGGGAGGTTGGGCAACAGGAGACGATGAGTATTTAGGTCATGAGAGCTTCAAGGAACACTGTGTTGTTTACTGAAGCCAATCATGGCTTCTCGTGCGAATCAAACACAATCCAAGGCAGCCAACTAGAGATCAGAAAACAGCCCTGAAGGGAAGAAGATTCAGTGTAGAGATGCTGTGCTGAGAAACTGACTTGCCAAATCAGTACCACGCACAAAGCAGAAGTGGGAGCAACAAGAATTCCACCTGAAAACCTCTAGAAATGAGTAGTATTTTTCAGCAAAGGTAGGATACTAAACCAAGTTAAGTCATAGCCTTCCTATATGCCAATAACACGCTATTTAGGGAAAAGGTCATGGACATAATTCCATTCACATTAGCCTCAAAAATTAAAATATCCAGGAAGGAACACAACAATAATAAGTCTCTACAATGAAAACTTTAATATCTCTGAGGAAACAGATTGAAAAGACATGAGAAGATGGGAGAAAGACCTCCCATGTTCATGGATTGGAAGAATTAATATTGTGAGAATGTCCATCCTACCAAACTCAAGAACAGACTCAACGCAAACCCAACTAAAATCCCTACAGCATTTTTCACAGAAAAAGAAAAATGAAACCAAAAACAATATTCTAAAATTCTCCTACAACATAAAGGTGCAAGAAAAGACTTTCTAAAAAGGATTCCATTTGCTGAGTAATTAAGACCAACAGTGACAAATGAGACTTTATAAAGCTAAAATACTTCTGTACAGCAAAGGAAAAAAGAAAAGAGGATGTCCAGAGACCTGGAAAGACCCTCTGCCATCCATACCTCTGATAAAGGGTTAACAGCTAGACTACAAAGAACTCAAAAATAGTCAAAATTCAACAAAACAAAACAAAACAAAACCCCCCTTAAACCAAACCAAACAATTCAGTTGGAAAATGGGTTACTGATCTGAACAGAGAGGCCTCAAAAGAAGAAATAAAAATGGCTACAAAATACCCTCAAAAATGTTTATCACAGTGCATGGGGGCACACACATTGATTTCAGAAGGTGGAGGCAGGTGATCTCTGTGAGTTAGAGGCCAGCCTGGTCTCTACAGAGGGAGTTCCAGGCCAGTGAGGGCTGCATCCCCCTGCCTGAGCACCCACGCACAGATGTTAAACCCTTAGCAATCAGGCCTGTCCCCATCTTTAGGGGTCGTTGACATCCTCCATAGTTCCTTTCCTTGCTGGTTTCTGTGGTTATTTTATGATATATACTCAAACCTAACTATTCAGAGCTAGGGTCCCTGAATGAGGGAGAGTACATGGCATTTGTGTTTACTCAGTACACTATTTTCCAGTTCCATAATTTACCTACAAATTTCCCTTTCTTTACAGCTGAGCAGATAGTATTCATAATATAAATGCACCACATTCCCACTGTCTCAGTTGAAGCGACCTTTAAGTTGTTTCCATTTCCTGACTATTGTGGACGTGGACACGGCTGAGCAAGAGTCTGGTGCAGGGTGTTGGTCCTTTCCTACTGGGACACATCTGCTTTGAGCTGCAGTGATTGTTTGTTTGTTTGTTTATTTATTTATGGAATTCACCACACTAATTTCCTCAGTGGCCGAAGCAGTTTGTAACACCACCAGAGGTGAATGAAGGGTGTATCTATTTCCACATCCTTACCAACATTTGTTGTTGGTTGTTTTATTGATTGGCTTACCCATTCTGACTGTCCACTTGGACTTAAGGACTACTTAAAGAGGGAATTCATGCCTGGTACTATAGACCTAGTGGCTCCTGCAACTGCAGAGGTCCTGCGACCTACTATATACTATAGAGTGAGAGTATAACTTCTCACTCTATTTTTCTGCAGCAGCACCCAATTAACTGCACATCTACAATGCTACCTCTAACTCTAGGCTCAAGGAAGATTATAGAAAAGGGGTTGGAAAGACTGTAGGAGTCAAGCAGCATGATGCCTGCTGCAAGATAGTATCTTCTAGATATTACAGGGAGGCTGGAGCCAAGAAATCACAACAATATGGCTGCCTAAGCAAGACCTGTACAATGGCAATATCAGTTGACCTGCCAGTGTGGATGAGGACAGTTCTGTAGGACTCTACCCCTAGATAGAGAGCTACACGCAACGGATGACTGCCAAGAAATAACCAGTTTTCTCCAGGGACAAGTTCCTTGACAGGTTATCCAGTCATAGTGATCCCCTAAACTCATGTGCACACGAATGACACTCAACGGATTCAGTAGGTGGCATGCATGCATGCATGTGTATACTTGCAGCATTTATACATGTAACAATGAATAAGCAACAATAATAAAATTCTCATGAATCTGAGAGGGAAGAGTTGGGGGATGAGAGGGAATGGTGAAAGAGATGTAAATACATATGAACTTTTCAAAAAAAAATCCACAATTTAAGTTAAAAAGAAAACGGGGGTAACAAAACCTGGGCAGTGTGACGCAAACCATCCCGTCACGGAACAACTCAGTTAAAGAAAAGGAGAGTGACTTGGTGCCAAGTTACAGCAGGTTTCTTGCCATGTGATGAAGTCTACTGCTAAGGGCTGAAAATTAAACTGTAGCTGAACATTTTAGAGGAAGAAATGGTGCTGCCCTGGAAATGACCTTGCAATGCTCAGCATTAAAGTAAATCCAGGTGAAAATAAGGTCTTGGGGATCTGAGAGAGCCCCGGGCCCCGGGGAGAGTGGGCAGCCCGTGTCAGCACGCAGCTGGGCGACGCACAGATGCGGCGTGAAGGAGAGCTGTAATTACATCCCACAGAGAAAACCAACTAGGGCACTCAGGATCCACAGCTCGCAGCCACACACCCAGCCTCACTGTGGAGATGGGCGAGGCACCGCTGCCCTGAGGGCCGGGCTCCCAGAGACGTGAGTCTAGGGGGCCTGCATGCGAAGCCTTCCAAGAAGCACACACAGCACAGAAAGCTGCACTCTGCTTGTTCTCTTCTTGCTCATAATCCCTGTGCTAAGATTTCATTTCCTACTTGTCTGCCTACCTACCGCAAATTGGAGAGCCTTGGCGTGATGAACAGATATAGCTTGAGTCTTCCCTGGGCAGCATGAATGCGACATAAACTGTATGTCTGCTTTTCTCCTGCCTGTCCTCAACTTCACTCTGAAATCTGTTAACACCATAATCTGCTGCTGCCCTCATCCAGGCTTTTGCTACCCTCTGAGCTGTTTCACACTAGAGGCCACAATCATTTAAAGCTCTTTGCAAACAAACTGCAGCTCCTGCTCTGCAAACTGACTGTTCAACATGGTTATGCTCCCATACCTGACCCTTCAGTCCCTTATGTCCCAGTGACTCCAACCTCCACAGGTCGCAGCTAACGATGAATTAGATAATGAAATAACATGCCAGGATGTCAAGCTGCCTGAGAGAGTGAGAAGCTGGGCAGGAGAGGCTGAAGAGGCAATAAGGGCTCTAGGGCGAAGCTGACACAATGACCTTTCATAGCAGAATGGGCAGATGCTGGCAGTGCTGGCTGACGCCTCTGTGATGTGGAAGGAGGACAGCTAGCAGGACCCACAGCTCCACGTGGCTGCTGTGCGCCAGCCACAGAGCAAGGAATGCTATCCTATGCATTTTCTCTTCTGTCGTCCCCAGGGAACTTCTGTTGCTGTCATTTCACAGCCAAAGAAACTAAGGCCTTGGGGTTCACTAATGTGCCATGCTGGAGGTGGATCGCAGGTCCGAGCGGAGGCAATCTAGAGCCAGGGTGTGCTTTGCCTCTCATGGTTCCAGTGTCAGTCTGAAAGAAGCCTAACAGAAAAGTCACTTCAAGGACATGAAGGCAGTATCAAGAGCAGGAAGGAGCTGTCCAGGATCAGTCACACAGGTGGCCTCTGACCTGCTAGGTGACCTTTATGATTCTGCTCTGGGAAGTCAAAGCTCATCCCATCAGGCCTTCACAAGAGGATGTGAGAGAAAACTAGCCGGGAGGAAAGCAGGTCATGTGGAGAAGCAAGCTAACTCTGTGGAGGAGCCTCGTACCTCACGTAGACAGCTGTGCGTGCACACTGGTGCTAATGTTGTCTTCTGCAGCCGCAGGCTGGGCTCTGACCCTGGCTCTCACACTACATGTTAGTGACACTAATAGTCACTACCTTGATAGTCATCAACTTATCTGTGAAGTGTGAGGAGTATCTTTGCAGCTGCTCCCCAAGCTGCAGTTGGGGCAAAGGCAAGGGAGGGGAAGGGAGGAGACGCAGGCCTCCTGTTGTCCAGAGGGCTCTTGGTCTCCTGTCAGAGACCTTCATGTTTAAGCATACAGTGGCAGCCCAAGGAGGAAGGACTTACTGTCTGTACATGGTAGGACACAGAGGTTTGGACATGCTAAAGTACTGTTTGTACCTGACAGGGTGGGCCCTTAAATCACACCGGTGGTAGACAAAGGTGACATGAAGTTACAAGATGTCATGGATTTCCCACAGGTAAATTCAGCTGCCCAGTTTGCTGGGGTGCTGAGATGGCACCTGCCAGGTGTCTTCCATGTCACCTTCACTAAATGCTGTTGATTACAACAGGAAGCACGAGTGTTTCTTGTGAATGGTGTGTGGAAGCCTGGCATTCATGTGGGGTCTGTTATTCTCTCTTCTCCACACTCCCCCACTACAGGGAGTCTCTCATTGAACCTGGAGCTCACCAACTGGCTGCGGAGCCAGCTTCAGGGATTCACAGGTCTCTGCCTTCCCAGAGCTGGGCCGCAGACCCGCTCTGCCACTCAGCCTGTAAGTACTGTGTATGTTTTGTTTTATCTACCCATTCTGAGCCCTCCCTTTAACACACAGAATATCCCTGAATTAGTGTAATGTCTCTGGAAGCCATACGGCACTCATGCACACTTGGCTGCTCGCTGCCTAGCCTACCGTGAAAGACAACACCTGGGGAACAAACCCTGCCGAACTTGTCACACCAGAGTGGATTTCTAAAGCTGATTTGACAACCTCAGAATGTACTGGGAAGTTCAGACATGTAATGTAGCATTTTGGTCAAACTCACTGAAGCCTGCCTGTCATCCTGACATGAGGGAGTGCTGGCCACAGCTGCTTCCTGGGGTCTGGGGTGTACCTTGAGGCTATGCGGGTGACACTCAGTGACTTGTAAATATTACCATCACTGTAACAGAGATGAAAGGGCAGCAGAGACAGGGGACTCACAGAAGATTAGACATTTTGCCACTAGGTATACTATGGTCTTTCCATCACCGCTTTCTGTTTTTGTCAGAATGGGACATTTTTGAAAAACCTATTAAAATTTCTTTTTATGGGAAGCAGAGTTACAGAAGGCATCTCAGAGGACAGCACTGTTTTCATCATTGGACAAATGTTTGGACTTACTAAAAAAACTGACTTAAATAGGGAAAGACTTTACTCTCATATACATAATCACTTTGCTGATTGCTTGTACTTAGGAAAATGTCCGTTATCCTTGCCGGGCTGCTGAGGGCAGGACTCCTCTGGGTCGAATCCTTCCTGATTGTTCTATCAGGACCATGAGTTCTGGAACACATGCAACTCTAATATCCCTGCCCATCAGAACCAAACATGCCTAGAAATGGAGACCCAATAACAACAAGTACGAGGAAGAAGCCAGAATGATTAATGGGTTTAGATCTAAAATTGGTGTGGTGGTTTGAATATCAAGGGTCCCCATTGGCTTCTGTATTGAAATGCTTAGTCAGGAGGGAATAGCACTACTTGTGAAGGATTAGGAGGTGTGGCCCTTTGGAGGAAATGTCACTGGGGCTTTGAGGTTTCAAAAGCTCATGGCAGGCTCAGCCCCTGTCCCCTGTCTCTGTCTGTTTAAAGATCACTTTGGAAAGGATTAGGAAGTGTACCTTGTCACTGGGAGTGGGCTTTAAGGTACCCTCTCTCTGCCTCCAGATCAGGATGTAGGTCTCGACTACTTCTCTAGCACCATGCATGCTGTCATACTCCCTGTCTTAATGATAGTGGACCTCTGAGACTGTGGGTGAGCCTCCAATTAAATGTACCTCTTATAAGAGTTGCCATGGACATGGTGTCTCTTTTCAGCAACAGAACAGTGACTAAGACTATTAGCAAATCAAAATCAAGTTAACAATCTAATTACAAATCAAAGGTCAGTGCTCATCATGAGGAACTGTCTCTGAAAGTTACAAGCATGTCTGAACTCTTTCTGTAGGACTTAGTTGTTGGGATGAGGGCAAGAATCGAGTGCCCACTCCCAAGCAAACAAACAAGTGAAAAGAAGTTAAAAACAAAACAAAACAAAAAAGGAACTAGGAGTTTGGCACCAGCAGTGGGGAGAATTTGAAGACAGGGAAAGGTGAGCTGAGTTCTAGAAATCAATGCAGGATTTCATACTCAATTTACTTATTGTAGTGGTTGAATAGGTTTGGCCCCCATAAATTCATGTGCTTGAATGCTTGACCAGAGGGAGTGGCACTATTAGGAGGCGTGGCCTTATTGAAGGAAGTGCAGCCTTGTTGGAGGAAGTGAGTCACTGTGTAGGTGGGCTTTTAGGTCTCTTATGCTCAGGCTCTGCCCAGTGCCTAAGATAGTCTTCTTTTGGCTGCCTGCAGAGAACAGTCTCCTCCTGACTGCCTCTGGATCAAAATGTAGAACTCTCAGCTCCTCCAGCACCATGTCTGCCTGCATGATGCCATGCCTCCTGCCATGATGGTTATGGTGTCTCTTCACAGCACTAAAGCCCTAACTAAGACACTTGTGCAGGCTAGACTCTAGAGGCCTGGCAGAAAATGCTGCCTATGAGTCTGAGAGACACATGGGAATTCCAGATGTTGTGAAGTGCCGGAAGACAAGGGGACACTAATGAACCAGACTGGAAAGAGTGTGGATTAACATTCTGATGTCGAGAGCAAACACCCAGCCCTGACCACGGCTAGGATTGGGACACTTTACACCTATTCCTGAGAACAAATCTTAAAATAAACAAACAACCATTAACAGGCAGGCAAACTCAAATGCCACTGACAGGAGACAACGTTCAGATGCTCAACAACACTGCTGTTGATGTGCAGTACACAACCGAAATGCTTGACAGGAGGAACAGGAACTGTGACCCATAGCCAAGAATTGTAACAGTGAGACTCAGAGGTGTTGGAACTAGCACACAAAGAAAAATTTTTACAGCTGGTCAATGGAGGTGCACACCTCTAATCCCAGCACCAGGGAGGCAGAGGCAGGTGGATCTCTGAGTTTGAGGCCAGCCTGGTCTACAGAGTGAGTTCCAGGACAACCCAGGCTACACAGAGGAACCCTGTCTCAAAAATAAATAAATAAATAAAGAAAGAAAGAAAGAAAGAAAGAACAAAACATTTTTAAAAAATATCTAAAACTTTAAAATATATTTGTGTATGTGAGAGAGAGAGAGAGAGAGAGAGAGAGAGAGAGAGAGAGAGAGAGAAAACACACACATTCTCTTTCCATTATATAGGACCCAGTGGTCAGGCTTGAGGACAAGAGGCAGGGAGATGCAGGGGGGAGGGAGGGGGAAATTTGGTGGGGGTAAGAGAGGCATGAGGGTCAATAAATGAAGAATGTATGAAGAAAAGGAGCCCTGTGACTTTGTACAAGGGCTAGTGAGATGTCTCAGTGAGTTGGGGCATTTGCCCCAAGCCTGATATATCTTTACCCACTGAGCCATCTCTCTAGACCAAAAAATTTTAAAGTATTTATTTTATAAATATGTTTGAAGATTTAAAAGAAGGATGGAATTAATAAACTATATCATAAAAATGACAATAAAGGAATGAAAACCATAAAAACAGAATTAATACTTGGGAGCTACTGAGGAAGGCAGCAGAGTGAGTGAAGACACCTTCAGAGAGAGAGAGAGTGAGAGAGAGAGAGAGACAAGAGAGACAGAGAGACAGAGAGAGACAGAGACTCTGAGGGGAGCAAGAGCATGGCCAAGTGTGGAGGAGACAGCCGGCCGGCGCCATCGAAGAAGCCTCTTGAGCTCAGAGACAGGTGTAGGGAGAGTTTGTGGGTGAGTGAGCAAATGAAACGTGAAGGGCCTGATCAAACAGGCGGTGCCTCTCCTACGTCCCTGGAGTATTTACACCAGCAAATGTCACTATGCACATATAGCAGCATGCAGAGGGGGCTGGGGGCCCATGATCGTTATAAGAGCTGTGACTCCACAGCGCCTGCCCACCTCCATGCCCATCAGGACCTCGACCTTTGCAATCACACTCACATCTCTGCTCTCAAACCTGAGCCCAGCCACTCTGCTCAGCACAGGGCTAGTGTGTATCTATCCAGACTTTCTCAGCATACTGCTACGGCCTCCTCACTCTGTGGAAGCATCTTTAATTTATATTCATTCTGTAACACATGCACACATATACATATACATGTACATACATATACCTATACACAGAAAAAGGGGAGAGAAAGACATATACACACTAAGGGTTGTGTGATTTGAGAGTTAATAATTAAATAGTAATTAAGACTGGCCAGGCTACCAAGGTAGATGGATTTAATAATAAAGCCACCATTGAACAATTAAACCTTGCATTCTGTATTCAGTAAATGCTGACACCATGTAAAGACACAATGTTTGCATGTTTGTATGTTCAGGACATGCCCACTATCAGGATGACAGCTCTTAGTTAGGGCTTACCAAGAAGGAACAGGAGAGATGGGAGGCTCATTCCATGCATGGTACCCCAAAGAGCTCTACACATTCTGCTCCCAACTGCAACTGGGAAAAGCATTAAAACCAAACCTAACCAAATCAAGAAATCACATAAAGGTTCTAGAAATAGACTTAGTAAAGAATGGCAAATGAAAACAATTATCTAAAGAAAAAAGACATCTATGAATTCATGCCAATAGCAAGTGTCTAGTGTCTGAACCAAAATTCTTCCTCCCGACATCCCAGCCCAGCAGAGTGGACTCCAGTGCAGACTCTGCACCCAAGAGAGGCAATGCCCACCTCTCAAAGCTCCTAGGATGCTTGGATGGGGTAGAGCTCCAGTACCCCTCAGCCTGCCTCCCATTTTGCATGTCTGGGCTCAGCCCTAGATAGATGCTCTGAGAGATGGCGGTAGTTAGGAGGCTGTGTGCTGCCCACCCATCCTTCCCTGGCGTGTGAGGCAAGCCAAAGGCAGAAGAAGCATCAAGTATTAATCTTTTCTGTCCAACATTCTAAAACTTTCATTTATGACAACGAATTCAAATCTTTTTATTTTTCTCCCTAGTTGCAAAGTCTTTAGGCAAATGTTTTAATCTCCTTTATCTGTACCTTTTGTTTACATAAAGGCCCTGCTGCATTCTTGGAACTTAAGTGACTTAAGTGACCACCCCCTTTCCTAGTTTCTTTTCTTTTGGGCCAATTCCCCCCTAACCCTCAATTCTTTTGAAACTAGCCAATTGCAGGGGTGGGTCGACGATTCTGCAGTTAGGAACACGGCAGTTCTTGCAAGGGATCCGGGACCAGTTCCCAGCACCCACATGGTGGTTCGCAATTGTTCACCTCCAGTTCCAGAGGATCTGATGCCCTCTTTTAGTCTCTAAGGACACAAAGTATGCATGTAGTACACAGACACACATGCAGACAAAACATCTATACACATTACATAAATATCTTCTACCTCTTGTGCCCCACACCCTCATCAGTTTCTCCGTCGGTCGGTCTATCAAATTAGCCAATTGTGAAAGACTGTGAGGCTGGATCCCAGCCAATGTGACTTCTGTCTGGCTGAATATGTTCTTCTGTTTGTGTGAACATAGCACCCTTCTGCTCAGAAGAAAAATTCTGCCTTATCGAGACACTGTAATTGGGGTGGTCTCTTCTCTAGGACCCTGAGGTTATCGCTAGCTTGGACCAGAGGCCGCAGCCTCCTCCTCCTGGTATCCCCCCACTCCTAGACTGAGGGGTACAGAAACTTTCCGCTCTTCCTGTCTGCAGCTCCAGTGATTTGGGATGATGAGATTTTTTCCCAGGGATAAAATCAGGTTCATACACTGACAGTTTCTGCTCTCTTTTAAAGAGAACCTGCTTCATCGCAGTCAAGCTTAGAGTTGTTTGAACCCAAGTTCTAAGGACCACAGGATTCGTGAAAGGTAAAGGAGAGGAATTTCATATGTGATGCATCACAGATGAGGGGAGGATGACTGGGAGGAGCCTTAGCGGCAGGCAGAATGATAAATATAGACGCCAGGAACAATTACATACAAAGAATCAGAGTTGACACCTGGGTTTGAAAAATAATTTATGTCTTGGGTCATTGTTGAAAACAAAACGGCTGGGTGTGGCCAGAGATTAAACAAAGAGCCAGGCAACAGCACAGTCGCATAGTTATCAGGGTGACTGTATCACACTTCTTTAGGGAACAGTATGAGAAACTTAATGTGGAGACCAGGCTGCACCTGCTCTGGTACCCGACAGTGTGTAGGACCCTGTGTTCAGCTGTGCCTGGCTTCCTGGGGATTTTACAAAGCAGCATTTGGCTCGATTCTGAGCACAGGTAGAGGCAGGTGCCTTACCTCATCCTTACAGCCTGCCCAGGAGGCACAGCCTGCTAAGAGCTCATTCCCAAAAGTAAAAAAGCACCACCTATGAACTCACCTAAGTGTGCAGGAACATCTGGGCATGTGTACTTATAAAGAACATAACAGAAAATCAGGCTCAATAACCTATCAAGCACACCAAGCCAACAAAGGAAATAACATGCTCACCCGGACTGTTAGGTCCAAAGATGGCAGTGCCCTAGCAATGCCCTAAAGGACAGCTTGGGCTGAGCTCAGGCTGGACCCTGACCAGGTAAATAGGACTGCTATGGGATAAAGTTTGCATTTAGCATTCCTCAGAAACCTTGCAAAGTGGGTTTTTATTTGCTTAGAAAAACCTTTTCTTCCCTCATTCACCCCAAAGGGGATCTGTATTAGATCTCTGCCTCTATTTCCATTAAAGCCTCTTGGCTTCTTTCTTTTTTAGCCATTCCGTAAGGCACACATATGCATGATTATGTGATGTTGAATATATGACTTGACAGTTAATATTAATAATTAAGATGGAAATTTAGAAATCTGGGTTTACCAACAGCTATCTAAAAAGAGAAATCAAAACTACTTAGCAAATGAAATGTAGCTTGTGAACTTAATGCTATTTGATACATTCTGACACTGTAGAAAGACACAAATGGGTCTGACTATATTTCTGGGATAGTAAGTCACACCATTAACAGGAGAGGAAAATAAGCTTTACTAAATTATTTCAGCCCATCACCAAAACATAATAAAATAGTAATGAGCCCCAGGGACAGATGGGCAAGTACATTGTTCTCAGATGTTCAGATTCCATTAAACACCACAAAGTTTGCCCACATAGGAAAGCATTGACCACAGAAATGGCTGCGAGCCACACTCAAAGGAGCCAGACCCCAGATTTCACACGGGCTTCAAGGCAGTCTTGATACATGTGCTCACAAAGTGAGGGAAGCAGGAGAAAGAAAACACAGGAGGGGGTGATGCCTGCCATGGCCAATGGAGAATGCCAACAAAGAAACAAATACATGGGAAGCTAAAGGAAAGCTTGGGAGTTAGCACTGGAACAGAAATAGAGAATCATTACAATGTATCTAAAGGGAACCGGAACAGACAAAACAATCAGTGAACACAGATAAGCAGAAAACTGTGAGTTTATGAAAGTTGTGACTGTGTAGTTAAAGCGTCCTCTGCTCTTCCTAAGGACCCGAAATAGAGATCAGACGCCCTCTTCTGGTCTCTATGGACACTGCAAGCACATGCACATATCCACCCCCTGCTCCCCATATTCATAAAAATAAAATAAATCTTATTTTAAAAGATTACACAAGATGAAAAACACAGAAGACTAGGAAGCAGCTCTGGAGAGACGTATGGTCCCAGCAGCATAGCACAGCTAATGAGACCCTATAGCAGAAGAGGGAAAAGAGAAGAAAAACATTTGAATGATTATGCTTCAGAATTTTCATTGAAAAGTAGCAATGTTCACATTCAGTCAGCTCAATGGACCCTGAGAAGTATGAATGAATGATAAAACAGAGTCATAAATGCAAAAAGGAAAAGACAAGGTAGAAACCACTAGTCACATCTAGGGGGTGAATGAGAAGAGCCCTAAGATTAACAGCAGCAACAATGGCGGACAGGAGTCACCAAAGCAACATTCAAAACCTCCAAGAAAAACCTGGCAGCCAAGAATCATGAATTCTAAAAGTAGAAGCTGTCTTCTAAAAGAAGATTCGAAATAAGGGCTTTCCTAGATAAATCAAAACCTCGGAGGACTGCAGAGATGGCTTCGCAGTTAAGAATATTGTCTCACAGGTCTGACCACTCAGGTCGATCCTGGAACCCATGATGGAAGGAGAGAACCAACTTCTGGAGGTTAGTCGTTCTCTGATCTCCACATGGTACTGAGGCACTAATGCCCACATCTACCTACCTCTCTGGCAAGAGTGACTAAGGGGGTACTTCAAAATGAAAATGATTTTAGCAATTTCAAATGCACACAAATAAACATGGAGAACAAAAGGTAACTGTATAATCGTAAAATGCTATATAAATGCCTTTTTTCACATTTTCTCACAACCAGTTCTAAAGAGTAACTGTATGATATGCATGCAATGCAAACTGTACTTGTGACAAATCAGACCTATACAAATGGAATTAGCTGGCTCAAGTCAGAAACTGAACCAGAAAAGCAAAGATATACACAGTAAACCCAAGAGCAACACAAAGTATGCTCCTTGAAAAAACTTTAAAACTCAGACAAAACAAAAAACCCTAAACAGGGAATAGCTGAGCAGGCAGCGGGAAAGCAGTGTCTGGAGAGCAGGAGTTCCAATGGAAGGGAATCAGGATAAAAGCCATCAACAGAAAGCTACAGAAAGCATAAATAGCGGCAGGCGCCATTCTCTCCATGGAAAGTCACCTGGTCATCCGCTCCCTCCCCTACCGCTCACCCTGCTTCCACTGAGTTGGGTCGTGGGGAAGAAGCCCCGGGAACTTGAAGCACAGGAGCAAGAAAGCCAGGCTGGAGGGTGAACGGGGTGAGCCAGAGAGCGAGACAGCAGGTCGACTCAGCAGACAAGGGGCACAGCAGTCAGGAAGGCCTAGATGCCAGCACCCTGGCAAGGGCCTGGTCAATCAGCACTGGAAGAAGAGCCCGGCAGAGGCTGGACCGGTGTGCGGGGAGGAGAGGGGAGGCCAGCCTGCAGTTGGGTTTCATCTAGTACAAAGTACACTCGTCTCAGGGGCACATGGGACATTTTCTAAAACTGATCACCAGTTACAATGGCCAGGAACTAGAAAAGAGGACAGTTTTAATTCTATCGTGGACCTTTGATTTTGATGATGGATAAGCACATAAAATACACTTGATACTGAAAGTATAAACATAACATAAAGTTGCACAACGGCCGCTCAGAGCGGCCAGGCCAGCAATGTAGAATTTCACTGAGTTGTATAGACTTTGTCTGCTTTGGTGTGATGTTTTTATTTGCAAGTTTTAAATGATAAATCCTATAAAAATAAAGAACGGTCACATTAATGGCTGCATGAATGCTGCAGCCAGATACAACAAGCAAAGGTGCTACAGGATCTCAGGTCAGAGATGCCAGAGTTAGGAGCCAAACGACTGTTTCTCTAGACATTTGCAATCAATTGTCAATTATCTTATTAAAAAACTGAGTGTTAACATATAACTCAGCAATCAGCTGTATGACCTGAAAACATGTCCACACATAGCTGCAGAGACGTCTACTGTGGCTTCCTGTATGACTGCAAAAGCCTATAAGCAGCTAAGATGTCATCTGAAGGTGAGTGGATACAACCACAGTACCTACAAAAGTGTTAATGACGAATGATTAACTAAGCCGTGAAAGGACATCGAGACATCTTCAATGCTGACCACTGGCATTAAAGAAGCAACTTACTAACTACACAGCATCCCAGAAAAGGCAAATCACAGAGGCAGCAGAGAGGTCAGTAGTTGCCAAATGTTTGGGGGAGGAAATAGGTCATAAATAGGTGATGCATAAGGATTTGAGGCTCGGTGGAACTACCTTGTATGATCCACAATAGACACAGCTCATTACACACAGAATTCATAACACAAGCATCAAGCCCAAAGTGAACCACAAACCTTAGTTAATAATAATGTGCCTCCACTGTCTCACCAACTGCAGTAACTACTGTACCTTCCAAGCCGGCCCGACAGCTACACTGGTACCAGCTCCATCTTGGAACTACTGAGAATGCCTTCTAACTCAGTGACCTCCAGATGTCTGACGCCAACTAGACACTGGCTTCCTCGAGTAGGCAAACCAATGCTGGTTGCAGCCTTCACCTGAGCCTGCCAAAGTCCACATCCTACTTTTTGTTTCTCCTAACTGCTGTGAAACCACCAACCAGCAATTCTTGGGGTTGGCCAGTTTTCTGATACTACAGAAATGGTAGCTTGTTCTGGATTTGTTTTTCTTTTTTTTTTTTTTTGTTTTTTTGTTTTTTTTTTTGTTTTCTTGAGACAGGGTTTCTTGGTGTAGCCCTGGCTGTCCTGGACCTCATTTTGTAGACCAGGCTGGCCTCGAACTCAGAAATCCTCCTGCCTCTGCCTCCCAAGTGCTGGGATTAAAGGCGTGCGCCACCACCACCCTGGATTTGTTTTTCTTATAAAAAAATAAAAAAAGATGAAATCCAAAAGAAATCATGAGCAGACTTCATCATCTACATTCCTGACATGAGTGGGAAGACAAACTAACACTTCTTATCACCACAACACCTGGGAGAAGAAAAATGAGCCACAAATTCTTCTAATATCCTTCGCTGTTTGAGAAACTTGGAAGCAAGGTCTTAGAGGTCTGGTTCTGAGTTGAGCAGAATCCACGATTCAGTTACCACCGAGAGCAAGAACTACCCGGTTCACCAGCTCTGGCCCTGCCACGGCCGGGCACCTAACCAAGGCTTGATGAGAATTCGCTGAATGGAGTTACAAACTCTTGGGCTGCAGCTCTCCTCACCCCTAGCCTGGCTGCTAGACAGAGGTTATTCTGAGAAAACATCAGCTGGCATCAGCTATGGTGATTCAGGGGTACCATCACCTGAAGGAGTATAGTCAAAGCAGCGAACTTGACCCTCATCTTCTGCAGACACACAATCAGGGAATACTGGCCTGCTCCAGGAAAGGCTCGGGCAGGACAGCTAGCTTTGTGAGGATATGCCTTTTGTGAGGGGGCCTATGCATCCAACAGTCAAAAATCCCTAGTGGGTATGTCGACGAAACTTGCAGTTAATGAAAGATGTTCCACAGTGCCATGATCTCTGAAACCTTAATTCTCTAAGGTCCTTTGTTCCACCCTGACGGCTCAAAATCTCCAGTTTGAACCTCTTCTAGAGGTTCCCTGTAAACTGACTGTTGTGTGAGCTTCCAGACTCACCAGGTTCTGGTAAATACTGAGACGATCCCAGACATGCATGTGTATCTCCCAACTCTGTCATTGAAGATATCAGTAGGAGCCAATTAAGCAGAAATGTATACATACGACTAGTTATACAGAAAGTATATGCTATACTTATTATACATAAATGCTTGTTTGCTGACATTTTAGTACCTAAAATGCAAACGACTCATGAGAAGACACAGGTGGTGCCATGTGCTATACACTAACCACAGTGAGAGCGGAGCACTGACCTCCTGAGAAGTGACTACTATGTAAGATGTGCATCCCAGGAAGTCACTCCTTCCTCCTCATGAGTGAACCAGCTCATGGCAGGTCTAACAGGGAGTTGATGAATACGTCCTTTAGTTATGGAGTTTAAGAGACTTTGCAACAGATAAACTCAGCTGCTTTGTGTTTTGGACACATGACACTTTGGCAGCCACTGTTCGCCAGACATGATGGCCATTTTCATCTAACAGAGGAACTTTGGAAAAGGGACTGCAGTCAAGGACAAATGAGAATGTATGTAAATGAGCACACACATGCACACATACATGCCTACACACACATGCCCACACATGCATACACGCACACACACACACACGCATACACGCACACACACACACACACACACACACACACGCACAAAGTTTCACACTGCTCCTCATATAACCTTCCCTTAATACTGCAGATTATTCTGGAGACAGAAGCCTAGGCCAGCAAGGATGTTTTGTTGTTCTTCCTCTGCTTGTCAGAATCACAGACATCCTTCCCTGCTCATTTTCTATGTATGGCTCATACCCTGATGGATCTCTTTCACAGACCTCTCGTTTATTTGATAACAATTTTGACAACAATCAAGTGCATGCTTGGTTCTTATCCAAGTAAGAACAAACATGAAGCGACTCCTACCCTCAGGAGGCATACAGTCTAATGAGTGATACACCTTAACAGGCAAGTTCAGGTGCTATGAGCTCAAATGACAAGTAACTGAGCCTTGGGGGACATTACAGAGTTTTCAAGGGGATGGGAAGGGAAAGATGTTAAGGTCTGAATGTATTTCACCTGCCAAGATTTTTCGTGTACGGCCTCAGGTTAGGACATTTTTCTACTTAGACAACCATGCTGTTCTGTTAATTGGCCTCACTGACTTTCAACTGACAATGAGTGGAAATTCCTATCCTCCACTCAGAAGCAGCTGCCACAAACTGGGCTCTCTGTGATCTGGAGCCCCACGATCTCCCCAGACTTTCTTGTGCTTTTGTATTTAAGATGTATACAACTTGCTCCCATGCCCTGCACGGAGCCCTGCTTCCTCAGATCTCCCTGGGACACGGTTCCCCTTATTACTTGAGGCCAGATCAAGACTCCTTCATCTGGGAAGCTTTCCCTGCCTATCCTGGGACAGGCACCTACATTACATATATAATGTGATAAAAAGATATGCTGGTACATCTAGGCTTCAATTCAGGGGTGGTGACTGACTCTAAGGAAGAGCTCACATTTCAGGAGTGGCCAGTTAACATGAATTCCCAATAGCAGTTTCCAAAAGAGTCTTAATTGCTAAAATTGATGACTTCTTAATCAGTATGGTAAATACTGGAAACAGGCTCTCATTGATAATATAAAATCTATTCAAGATGTGTAGGTAAGGAAGAAGACTTGAGAAGTCATGCCCACTCTTGCATGGGGAAGGAACAAGTGTACACGTGACCACTTTTGTCAAAATAAATCAGTAAAAGAAAAAAAAAAGAATGATGCCAAGGGCCGTGTGCATTGCCATGGCTGGGGAAGTTTCTTTTTTCTTATTTTGAGACATAGTCTCACTATGCATCCCTGACTGGTCTGAAACTCACAACATAGACCAGGTTAGACTCGAACTCATAGACTCGTCTGCCTGTGCCTCTTGAGTACTGGGATTAAGGATGCTACCACACCTCGGTCGGAAGCTTCTTTACATGAAGTGGATTAGAAGAGTAGCAGACTCCTGCTTCTGAGGTGGTGCCCCTTTTCTGATGGTAGTCAGATGTCTGAATTTCAGAGCTGAGGCATTGCAAAGTCTGAAAATAGGCTGCATCAATCTACTTCTAAATCAGTGTTTATTTAATAAATTCTTAGCTATGTGGCAGCTAACAACATGAAGCAAGGCTGTAGAGGAGCAGTTAACCATTCCTCAAAGTTCTTCATTGTACTTATAATCACAAAGAACATAAGGCTGTATCAGGCTGATCAGCCATTTGAAAACAAGGCCCCTTCTCAGTGCTAGCAGAGCATCCTATATATTTACCCCGCACCATCGAGCTTTCCAGTAACAGTGAGATCACCTGTCTAGTGCTAAGATTTTCTTTTAAAGATTTATTTATTTTATGTATATGAGTGTACTGTAGCTGACTTCAGACACACCAGAAGAGGGCATCAGATCCCATTACAGATGGTAGTGAGTCACCATGTGGTTGCTGAGAACTGAACTCAGGACCTCTGGAAGAGCAGTCAGTGCTCTTAACTGCTGAGCCATCTCTCTAGCCCTTCTCTCTAACTGTATTCTCAGTTCTAGTCTAATTCTTAGCTCTGCATCTAGCATAAAGAAATACTTGATGACTGAATAATGATAAGCAACACCATCAACACTAAAAAGACCCATGTTAAAGAGCAGGGCTCACCACAGCCTAAGTACTGCTATGTGTCAAATACAGGCACTTCATACTTAAACAGTAGTTCATTTAGTTTTTAGGGCAATTCTAAGATCATCATTATCTTACACAGGAAAGAAAAATAGAGACCGCCCTTTCAGAGCCTTTGAGTTTAAGCCTGGTCTTACATTAAGCCTATGTTTTTAATCTCCCTGTTGGAAGTATGTTGCATGGCTACCATGCAAGAGCTTCTACAAACCAACTTCCTTCTGTATTCTAATTCTTTCATGTTTATTAAATGAGACTAATAAGACTCAGACACTACTATGACTGGTTGATGACTGTACCCAAAGGTTCATGTAGGTCATGATAGCTGTGTTAGGAGTTGCTATGGAAGTTTGAGAAGAGGTCTAACAGGAGATCAAGTCCCCGGGAACTATGGGGCCCTGGTTTCACTCTTTCTCTGCTTTCTGCTCATGCTATGAGCACCCGTTTCAGTGTGTCCCTGCCTCAGCGAGTCACTTTCTCTTATGGCCCACACCTATGAAGTTGGCAGGGTGCCCAACCCTCAGATGACTCTGCTCTGCTCTGCAGGTAACATGTCACGGCAGTGACGAAGCCGACTCACTGCTCGAGGTAACGGGGTGACTTTGAGGACTTACACTCTACCCCTTGGTCTGGTCTGCCATGATACTTTGATAGAGCACAGAGCTATTCCTGCATAATATGTTTTAGGACTTTTTAGATGTTGTATCTTGTTTCTATCCTTTTTCCATTTGAAAATGTCAGGGTTTGCCGGCAGAGGAAAAGGACTGTAGTGTGTCACACTGCTTTGAAGCTAAAACTGGCAGTTAGTAAACAGTAGCAAGATGTCATTTTTATTTCATGAATACTTTGCTGACTTCAATGCTAGCTAAAATTTTTAAAAGTGTGTGTGTGGCTCAAACCAAAATAAAACACCTCGACTATCAGAGAGAGAACAGTGGCAAAGGAAGGCAGCAGAGGCCAGGCTACCCACGACTCTCAGCCAACGGCTACAGCAGGACAGAGAAAGGGCTGCCGTGGGTCTCTCAATGTCCCCTGAGCTTTGCTCAGGTCCAAGACTCACAGCCTCAGAGTCTACAGGCAGGAACGGTGGCACAGAAGACAGGCCTAGTCCCACATCTATTGACAACCCTTTATGTGGCATGTGCTGAAAAGCTGTATCTCTAGACAGTTTATTTTGCGCACAGCTATTTGAAGGGAAACATGTCACTAAGAAAACCAGACAACTTTCCCTCAGAATATTGGTTCATCTGCTACTGCCCTCAGACATGAGGACGCCAGCCCTGGTAGACGTGGCTGCTGACTCCACAATGCTTATAGTCTCAGTTGCCAGGAGACTGCTGGGCCTGAAATCCCACATACTCTCTAGAGTGAGTCAAGGAATCCTAGCAACATATCAAAGCATCCAATGAGAAGAGGCCTGAGAATATTAACATAAGTAAACACCACTGTTATATAGAGAAGACTGACAACAGAGGAGGCTGTGAGGGAGGAGGTAGTTGTATGGACCACTTGATTTTAAGACTCACCTTCCTGGCAGGAGGATCCCCTTTGGACTGATGATACGAGGGAGACATTTTTACCTGGAAAAAGGGGAAACATTTCAACAACCTTTTAGATATAAACTTTATTTGACCCACATTCCAAAAATTTCAACTAAATGAGTATAGCTAAGCTTAAAACAATAGCAACAAAACAAAACAAAAAAAATGATATGGTAAGAACTGTCCATGGGGATGTGAACATTATGGGAATAACCAACCAATTTCTAATTGGATTCAAGTCTCGTTCTGCAGCAGGAAGCCAAGGCCTCAGAGCTTACAGGCTCTGGCGGAGAATCCCTACTATGCTTTCCTAGGTGGACATACCATCAAACTGCCCTCTACATTCCTACCTCCTTACCCACATAGTAGTACAGCTCCCAGGCCACATCACAGAAGTTTCTTTGTACAGTGGATGGCAGTTGGCACAGAAACTCACCACTGCCAGTGAGATAGCTATATCACCACCCACCCGAGGTTGAGGGACCATTTCAGAAGAGGAGACGGGAAAATGATAGGAGTCAGAGGCTGGGGAGACCAAGAGTGAAACTGTCTTCTGGACCCAACAGGACTGCTGCACTCATGATCTCACAGCTCCCTGCACAGGACCATGAGTCTGCATCCCTACATGGACTGGGGAGAGGCTCACGAGCCCCCTCCCTGCCTAACGAGAAGTTACCAACAGCGGATAGCTTCAGGAGGAGGAAGCACCAGATTTTTTTTTAAGGATGTGGTAAGTTGACCACATTCCAGTGGCTGGTCCCACAACCAGGAGTGTATGGGCAGCGTAAATTGGACTAGGTAGATTATTTTTAAAGAAGAGATAAAGGTGGGAGGGAGTGAAGAGGAGGGGTGGTAAGAATTAGGGGTGGGGATGAGTATGACCAAAAAAATAACATATGCATATACGAATTTCTCAGAGTGTAAAAGTATCACATTGAGTATGAACAAGAATCCGCACAGATCTTGCTGGAAACCAAGCAGGAAACACGGCTGACAGTGAGTAAATGAAGGCTGTTTATGAGTTAATTAGGTTGAGTCAGGAAACTAATCCAAATTATACCCAAAGAAAGAAGAAACAAAACTGAAATACGAAATAAGACACAACAAAGAACCAAATTAAAGCATAAGTTATCGGAATGTGACTATAACGTCTCCCAGGAGAGAGTGGCTAGCGGCTTGCTCTGCAATGACTACTTGAAGTTGGGCTCCTAAAGCAGTACACTAGGAGCACACACAAGCTCTACACTGTAACCTCTGAGATGTGGAGGTGTGAAACTCTGACTCAGAATCTCATGTTTGAGGCATGGAAGTCAGAGCCTAACTTTTCATAGCACACAGAATAAGAGGACTGTATTCAAGCAAGTCAAAGTTTCCCGGTGAGCATCAGCATCCTTGCAGATTCTGGAGGCTGCACGCTAGTTCCCAGAGCCTGCGGTACGTACAGCGACCGGGCTAAAGAGTCAGCAAGGACCTGGACAGAAGACGAGATCCCTATCTGTGGGGTGCTCAGGAATTTTAAGGAAATTAAGCAGTAGATTTAAAAGTGAACAGTTCTTGGCCATGACCCTTAATGGTTGCAACATCTGGGAAACTGGACCCTACATCTCACCTGGGCAGCATAATATTGGCCCTCATTGCAGGGAGGGTGCCAGGGAGCTGGCCCAAGGGTGTGAGAGCTGGGGAAGCCAGCAGGCTGACCCTCTCAGACACCTCTTAGGCCCAGATCCAGGGCTTCTAATTGACACATCCTAACACTCATTCCATCAATGAACTGCTGGTGTGCATGAAGGGGCCAGTCCTACAGACCCAAAACCACAGATCTCCATGCAACAACAGGATATCCGAGAAGTGTCCCAGTGAGGTTCCAATATTGATAAAGTAGCAGAAGCCAGAGTCCTTGTACCAGACTAATGAGTCATTGCAGTGAACATTTGCAAGCAAAGAAGTGTGGACAAAGGGACACAATATAGCTTCCACAACAAGATTATTTTTCCTCTGTTACAGTGGAGGTTGCAAGGGTAGATATAAGGCAGATATAAGGAGAAGGGCAGATGAGTGGGATTGGGGTATATGATGAGAAATTCACAGAGAACCAATAAAAAGTTTTTTAAAAAGCAAGCAGTTTCACCTTACCTGACATATGGGATGTATCTACAATCATATCTTAATGATTACATATTTGTACTTTTTTTGTCAACTTGACACAAATGAGACATATCTGGGAAGAGGGAATCTCAAATGAGAAAATGTCTCCATCAGACTGACCTGTAGACAAGTCTGTCAGGCATTTCCTTGACTAATAATTGATGTGGGAGGGCCCAGCCTATTGTGGGTGGTGCCACCCCTGGTCTGGTGGCCCAGGTTGTATAGGAAGGCAGGTTGAGCAAACCATGAGGAGCAAGCCACTGAGCAGCTCCTTCCCTGGCTGCACTCCTGCCCCAACCTCACTCAGTGCGAGTGTGACTGGGGAGCTCTGAAAGGAAATAAAGCCTGTCCTCCCCAAGTTGCTTCTGGTAATGGAACTGTGACTGAGACTATCTCTTACTCCCTCTATGTAGATGATTAAAAGAAGAGAAATAATATATAGCATATTGTGAGATTTGTATGTGCCAAGTACCATAGTAGGCTCATTTATGGACATGATGTTATGTGATCTATACTGCCTCTTCTAGTGTAGTTTCTGCTACACATTTTAGAGATAAGAAAACTATGGATAGCTTTGAGGAAGATCATGTGCCCTGAAATGTTGATCGAGCAGATTAAGTTGTCAGTCTCTAGGACTGGGCTTTTAAACGCTTGGCAGACAGAGAAACAGGAAGGCTCACAGGAAAATGAACCTCTTAAAACATGGTGTTAAGTTTCTAGGAAGAGATAGAAAAAGGTCATTAAATGGCAGGAAAAGAGCCTTTTCTGTACTGATACTGTGAGCCTAGCATCACACCTATGATAGCTGTCCCTGAGGCTATTTGAATTCAATGACAGATGAGTTTTCTTCCATTACCTTTTATGAGTACCCTAAGAGCTCCTTACACAGAATCGTACCTACTAAGAATTATGAGTACACTCCTGACTTCTAATACAAGTGCAACCCTGCTGCTTTTATTCAGATGTTAATCCTTCGGCTGGCCTGTGCTGAGGGTCACTTTTCCAGGGTCTGAGCGGTCACTGAGATAGACACGCTGCAGTGTGCTCCCAGTTTGCCAATACTGTCAGAGATACCAAAGAGGACAAAATTATAGTTTTGTCAGTTTCTTCATGGTTTATGATGGAAACTGCTCCCTCTACAAATATCTGTGGTTTCTTTATATTTCAACAAGGACAAATGGAAAAAACACAAACAATGAATACTGCCTATGTTGGATTTCTGTTTCATTTGCTCTTTCTCTTTCCTTCTTATTTTCTGACAATTTCATACATGCAGTTTGATCATATATCTCTCCTTTTATGGGTCTGACACATACAAAATCACTTCAAAACTTTAAAAGACAAAATATTCTTTAAGTCTAGACCATTGATTATTCAAAGTATAATTTATTTTTGCTGCTATATAATTTCTAATACTATTGAACTTAATATTCTGGAAGCCAGCCAACAATTATTTATAGATTTCTGTGGTAAAGTCTTAATAAATTGAATTATGAAATCTTCAAAAAAGTGGAGGGACATCAACAAAGTTGATAATAAACTAAATCTAAAGGACACAGCTCTTCAAATACAGAAACTTCTAAGTGCAGACACAGCATGATGACACAGAAAATGTGAACAGCTTGTATCTATGAAAGAAATTCAGTTTCTTATAGAAAGTTCCAAAACCAGTACATATTAATATTGGGCCCATGAAGCCAGAATATACGCTTATCACTTATAAATAAGGCATAACAATAGCTGTAGGCTGGCTAGTTGATCCTAACTTCTGCATCTAGAAGGATGGGGAAGGGCTCTAAGGAACTGCACGGAGTTCTCAGACTCAACATAGCTCCCCCACCCCACCCCATGACCCCTCTGTCTCGGCTGAGGAAGCTGCAAAACAAACTGATGACAACGACGACGAATGACGACGACGATGCTTCCCATCACTGTCACATGACCATTTAAGTAGGAACATGTTGCAAGCTTTCTTGCTTTCATGCTGTTAGAACATGGTCCAGGATGAAGTCAGTTGTGAGGAGAATTCTAAGTGCTTGTGAGAACACGTCAAGAAAACAAGACAAGAGTCTAGAGCTCCCCCTTTCCCGTTTCTTTAAAAAGCAGAATTGTTCTTCTGCTCCTCTCAGGTATAGCTGACACGAGTGCATTTACTTCAGATTACTCATTATCGCTTGCTCTTGTTACTCAAGCGAATGCTTAAACTCTCCTTTATATGCCTGTATGGAAAACATTTTTGCCACATCCCTGTGACTGTACACAGCTTGAACCTATGAGACCCTTAATCAGGCGATCTTTCTTAACCCCCAGAGTATAAACTGTCTGATGCTCTGAATAAAGCTGGCTATTGCTACTTTAGTCTGCCTCATTAATCAGCTCCATTCTCCCAGGTCCCACCATCTTTAGAGTGATGACATGATGTGACTTTCAGAAAGTATGACTCAGATTAAAGGTAAAAACCGCTAGCTGTCCAGACTGTCAGGTTCAAAAAGTCTGCAAGAACAGGACTTGACCATCCTTGGTGTGACATACTATGACATCAATACTCCGGAAATCACACCAGATGTACAGTGTAGCTTGCAAAAAGCAATCCGTTTTTAACTTCTGCTATGTTCTTTTTCAAAACGGAGAAATAGATTTTCAAAGGAAAGTAGATATTTTAGCTTAAAAAAAAAATGACCTCATAAAAGGATCTGCAGACATTTTAAAGCAAGTCCGGAACTGGCTGTGGTGGATGACTCATCAGAGAAGGCTGCTCTCCTGAGACTAAGTCTGGGAGCCTCTGATGTGCAACAGAAGAGGTTCAGCAGCCCCAGAAAAAGGTCTTACTTTTGTTTTAAAAGGATCCTCTGGAAATGCCTCAGGCCATGAGGTTATAAATCCAGGTGTACAGAGCAGATCTGGGATGCGGATGACGGCTGAGTGATGGCCTTAGTAACGCGCCGAGTCTCTGTGAGCGCAGTTAACAAAGCGCTTCCTGACTCAGGTTAATCTGAGGCTTAAGTGAAAGAAGAGTGTTTTCTGTAAATAGCCTTATTTTTTTCTGACTATATTAGAAGAAATATATGCACTGACAGAAATCTAGACCCCAGAGCAGACACAGGAAGCAGAAGCCACAGTCACTCCCAGCAGTGACCACTGTGAGTGCCTGCAGTCACACTCCAGTGATTAAACAATAGCTTGCTACATTAATAGTTTCTACAGTATGGTATTTTTCATTGCTACAAAGTTTATTCATTGTATAGAGGTAATTTAACCAACGGTGGGCCACTGGAATATTTTGGTTCCTTTCAATTTTTCTTTTCTTTTCTTTTCTTTTTTTCTAAGACAGGATTACTCTGTGTAGCCCTGACTGTCCTGGAACTCACTCTGTAGATCATGCTGATCTCAAACTCAGAGATATACCTACCTGCTTCTCTCCCTCCCGTGTGCTGGGACTAAAGGCATGCACCACCACCACCTGTATCCTTTCAATTTTTTAAATATTAAAAACATTGTCATGAGCATCCAAGTATGTGACACTTGGCATTCAAGCTTCGTTACCTCTTAGACTTCCGCAGCTCCACACCTCAAGAGCACAAGCATATTGAAAGAATGGCTGTAAGCTTTTCTACAAAATGGGCCCATAAACCTTTTCCTCAAAACCCACAATCTCTGAAACCAAAAGATTGCTATCCCAGTAACACAGTACAAAACAAAACACCATGGTCAAACCTCATCCAATCTGAGTCATAGCAAGAGATGATAACTTTATTAATCTCAAATGGCCACTTGGTTAGGGGGTGCTTCTGAGTTCACACTGGGACTGTGTAGAATGCACTCTGTGCTAACGCTCTCCTACTATCAGCCAGGTGCCTCACCTTCTCCTTTCTCTTGCCATGCCGTCCACTAATCATTTCTTCTGTAAACATCCATTCTGCTGGTGACCCCATCTTCAGTTTAGATGCCACCATTTTAATCTCCAGATGCTCTGACACTTTCCTATCTGTAGTCAATATATTCAATCTTCCCTGGAGTTTCTTGAGCATGTGGAATAAATTATGATAACTTTAAATGTACATTTTAATTCTATCACCTAGACTATGACTGGGTCAAAACTTTCCATGGATTCTGCCCCGTTTGTTGCGAGAGAGAAGAATTCTATTTTGTTAGGTGTTGTCTATCTTCTAAACTCTTGACAGACCCCACTTTGTTCTAGCAGCTGTAAATAGCTCACTTCTCCTTTTCTGTTAAGCTTTGTTGTGGGATCAAATCAGCAGTTAGTCAAAGTTCTCTCCTACTCCTTCATGGTGAGCTGTCTCTGGGCATCTTAATGCTCTATGGTGATAAGGCTTTGCATATGCACTGCTGGGAACAGACCTTATTCCTGGCTGTATGTCAGTCTTGGGCACTGACACATCTAATTCTTTCAGATGTTTGTTTTAGTTTCTCTTAAACTTCAAGTAGTTTCCTCACCTCTCTTGGAACTACTCCTGTCCCATGAGTGCCCTGCAAACCCTCACCACCTCAGATTTCCCAGACTCTCTTGACTGTATCTGATGTTCCGCCTCAGGTCCAATTTTCTAACTAATGACTTAGCAAGTTTCTTCAAGTAGTTTATGGGCGATCCTACCTTATATGCTCTTTATCACTTTTTAAGGATTTTCTGTGTTCAAATGTCTGATATCTAATGCCTTATGAATGATTCTTTAATATATTTTGCTCATCACCCCCCCCCCAAGAAACTCCAAAGATATTCTATCTAGAAGTGGAACTCTCTGAGTTTCCCATAGAAAACCCAAAGAAATTTGAAATACAGTTGGCTAAACGGACTTAAACTAGGACTATGAACTTTTACACATTCATGTGCACATTAATGAGGCACAACAGTGTTTGTTGCCTGACATCCACACTGTCTAATACACTTCCAGCTGCTGTGACAAGCTGACACAGGCTGGGTAATCTATAAGCAATAGAACTGTATTTGGTTTATGGTTCTGAGAGCCTTCCCACTATGCCTAACATTGAAAGTGAAAGCATGCTGGCCCAGGACCCTTTTTAATCCCAACAACAGGACCCATTTCATGACTTTATGTATCCCTAACTACCTCCAGCATATGATTTGGCTTTTAACACACGGACTTGGCGAACACATTCAAATAATGCCACTTACAAATATGAACACATACATGGTCTAGTAAGATGCCTTAATAGAAAAAGCACTTGCCAAGCAAGTGTGATAATGGGAGTTGAGATCCCAGATCCCAGATGACAGAGACAGGGGATACCAGGGCTGGCTAGCTAGAGTACATGAACTGTGAGCTCCAGCTCAACACATAATGCTGCTTCAGTGAAAGACAGCAGAGGGAGACACCAGACAGGACCCCAACTTGTGGCCTCCACACACAGGTGCACCCATGTCTACAAATTAGTCGATACACATATGCAAATACACATAACACATGCAAACACACACTGTTTTTTTTTTAAAATGGGCACAAGTGTAGTATTTCTAAGAACCTGCTGGCTTAGTAAATTAAAGCAAAGGATGTACTGCTACATTAGTGTACATTGCTTTGAACATTGGTAAGATGAGTATTTTTACATTGTTGGGCAGACTTTTTAAAGTTCTTACTTTATATTTTCATCAAAAATTTGGTTATGCAAAATGGGTGAAAATTCCTTCTGCATTAATGCTATTCTTAGGTGTCTTGGACACAAACTTTAGCTGACTGGTAGGAATGTTACTCCATTAATTATGACTGGATCTGGAAAAGAGGTGAAGACCAGATAGGTAATAGATATGGCTATCTACCCACAGCCTAAAGTCTGAATTGTATCACCCAATTTGCTTTAAAACTATCAGTGTTTCCTCTCACCTTGAGGATGAAACCAGGTGTGCTCGTTCCTGCTCATTCCTTCCCAGTTTTCACATTTACAGCTACACCCTGCCTCTCCCACAGCTCACTGTGTTCACCAGGTTAGTCTCAAACTCCAGGTACCTTCCCGCCTCAGCTTTACAAGCAGCTGAGCCTACAGGTATGCGGCACTGTGACCAGCTCCATCCATCCATCCATCCAGCCAGCCAGCCATCCACCCACCCACCCATCCATCTTCCCTGCTATTTGATCCAAGTCATTCACTTTATAACATTCTATTCACGCTCACACCATGTACCTCTGACAATTCAAAACTGCAGTGTCGGCAATACATTTGTTTATGTAAGTATCTTCTAGCTCTCTTGCTGGTAAGAACTATGGATTTGTTGTTTACCAGTATGCACTGAGAGGGGACTGGAGCTATAGTTCAGTTGGTAGAGTGCATACCTAACACGAACAAAGCTCTGGGTTTTATCCCCAGCATCATGTAAAACCTGGCACAGTGACACACCTGCAATCCTAGGGCTTGGCAGGTAGGGATGGGAAGACAGGAAGTTCAAGGCCCTTAGTCGCACAGCAAGTTCAAGGTCGGCCTGGGCTTAGTAAGACCTTGTCTCGAACAAAAATAAAAACCAAACAAGACCCCAAATCAATGTATGCTGTTGTACCAATAAAGACATTTGGCTCAAGGCAGGTGTATAGTAAGTATTGGCTGGAGCTGGAGTAGTGTCACTTATGTTTTGGTATGACAAGATCATTGGCAGATGACAGCTCTGTTAACCAAGTCTCTCTCACGTTAGAATCACTGACTATCTCCATGTATTTCTGAGTCATATTAATCCTCATTCAATTTGTAAGCTTTGCTTAGAAGATTCTTTTTGAGAAATGTCCAAACACTAAGATCTTATTTTTAATCAATCAATCAATCTATCTATCTATCTATCTATCTATCTATCTATCTATCTATCTATCTACCTACCTACCTACCTACCTACCTACCTACCTACCTACCTACCTACCTATCTATCTATCTATCTATCTATCTATCTATCTATCTATCTATCTATCTATCTTGAACTTACCCTTTTTTACAGCAGAGAACTAATAATCCTAGAAAATGGACAAATAAAAACAATCTTCTGATTTTATTAGGCAGCAACTTGGTTGATGCTTCTACAGTGTTGTGGGAACTCAAATGATCAGTGTGTAAAGCATAGAGAACACTAACATCACTCCTGAATAATTATCTGGAGGATATAAATTCTGACTACTAACACTGTGAATGCATCCTCCAAGATAAGAAGTGCTCTCAGCTCTGAGAGCAGAGACATGAGGCCAAGCCTAATACCAAGGGGAAGCCTGGGTGTACTCCCTCAAGACATGCAGTCATCTTCCTGTTAGTAAGTAGGAAGCTTGTGTGTTCTCCCCTGTGATATGCACATCATCTCTGTGTTAGTCAACAGGAAGTTCTTGGTACTTAGATGCTGGGCTTTCTACAGCAAGGGCTGATTTCAAAAAATATATTATAAAACTCCTAATGAATGTCTAAATATGAATGTCTAAATGACCGTTTCCTGAAGTTTTAAAAGAAATAACAACTTGGATGTTTCTGGTATGTGATATCTCCTGTTAGCTTATCTGTTCTGAAGGAAGTCAAACTTTGTCTGCAGTGACAGATCTGTGGGTTAAAAAAAAAAATGTGCTGTGCAAGCAAGCATGACAAGCTGAATTTGAATCCCCTGAGCCCACATAAACTCTGTACATGTATTATGAGTCTGTAATCCTAGCAACACCATGAGGAGATGGAAAGCAGAGACAGGAGGACCCCTGTAAGTTCACGGGCCTGATGCCCTGGGCACACAGAGGATAAAGCAAAAGAGACAACATCTCAAGCAAAGCAGAAGGGCACAGTCAATGCCCAGGTTGTTCTCTGTCTTTGTGAGCACCATGACAGGCAGGTGGAACACACATGCCACAAACACGTCAGAAAAACAGGAAAGAAAGACAAACAACAATAAAGAGACAAAGGATAAAGACAAACAAAGTAGAATTCTGAACCTTGCTAAGAATGCTTGAATTCTATTAAATCTTTTATTCTGTTGAACTTGCACTTTTGTTAGTTTAAATTTAATAAATGAATAAATTAACATTAAACTGGTATTTACTATTAATATAAATGAACAATATAATATAAATGAATAAATAAATACTAGAGTAGGATGCTGAGCGCTTCAACTGGAATGATAGTGTCTCCTGAACATTTTACCTTCTTGTGTAGAGAAACAAAGATTAAATGAGACAGACCTGCTGGCCAACATCTACCCTGAGGCTGTAAACCTGCTGGGACCAAGGGAAGAAACTCATTTGGGTCATTTCTCTTGCTTATACAGGATCAAAGGAGAAAGAGGTGTTCTGCAGAATAACTCCAGTTACCTTCGTGTTGATTTGCTGGTAGATAACTAGTATGTAGGTGTCACTGGCTGGCTGTATATATTGGCTGACTCATGATTTTAACACATGAAGTCAGGTAACAGTGGCCAGAGACAGCACTTGATCTGACAGGATCACAGGCTTGGGAGTAAGTTGCGTTAGAATCAGAAGCCGGAGAATTAAATATCAGTTATCATGTTTCCCAAAAAGATAAACTAAAATCTTATTTGATAGGACGGTGTTCCAAGGGTAATGGGATCATTCAAACACATTTAATTATCCTGTGTTCAGATAGAAGTCGGTGAGAGCTAAGTGACTCCTGCCATACTCTCTGGATGGATTTACCCAGGACAGATGGATTTTCAGAGGAAAGTAAGTGAAACCCACCATACTATGGAACTGATGGTTATTACTTAGCTTTTTTCCATTGCCCTTAGAACACTATCCCAGTGGTAAACAGTATTTTAAGATGTTCACTTTGCTCATTTTAATTACATAAATTTTGAAAACTGGGATGCTGGTGCAATTCCTTCTTCACAGTACATACTGTGTGATGCCTTGGTAACTCTTGTTTACCATTCATGCAGCAAAACCCAGCATACCATCCGCTCACTGTAAGCTCATGAGCCACATCTGCCTCGGCAGCTCCGCCAAGGGTGATGGGACGCAGAATTTACACCATATGGGCTGCTGGTAACAAGGCTTACTGCTCTTTTCATGCAATCATTTTGGTCAAACTCTAACTAGCTAGCACTACATTTATACACAGGGTCTCTTGCCCTTACAGTTGTGTTTTCCTACCATAGGCAACCTTATCTGTTTCAAGAAAATTGTAATGAATCCTAGCAGAAGTAGAATGGCCACATGGTAGAAATCAGAGCAAAGCCACATTTCCTATAAAATGACAGAACTAGAAGGCTTATGATACATATGCTACCAGAACAAAACTAAAGCCTAGAGTAAGACCACTCAGTGACTAGCAACATTCAGAAGAGTGAGTCCCACTCCTGCTCATACCTTATATGTAAAGTCTGCCAAAGTACAGCAGGGACTTCTGGGCTTGGCGGCAAATAGTGACTGGGTTCCAGGAGAGATGGAGGTGACATTTACAAAAGAGGTGACATGTCTGAGGGGGTGACACCTATGAGGTAGGTGACGCCTGTGAGGGAGGGTGGTGACACCTGTGAGGAGGTGACACCTGTGAGGACGTGACACCTGTGAGGGAGGTGACACCTGTGAGGAGGGAGGTGACACCTGTGAGGGTGGTGACACCTGTGAGGGAGGTGACACCTGTGAGGACGTGACACCTGTGAGGACGTGACACCTGTGAGGACGTGACACCTGTGAGGGAGGTGGCACCTGTGAGGACGTGACACCTGTGAGGACGTGACACCTGTGAGGGAGGTGGCACCTGTGAGGAGGTGACGCCTGTGAGGGTGGTGACACCTGTGAGGGAGGTGACACCTGTGAGGACGTGACACCTGTGAGGACGTGACACCTGTGAGGAGGTGGCACCTGTGAGGAGGTGACGCCTGTGAGGAGGTGGCACCTGTGAGGAGGTGACACCTGTGAGGAGGTGACGCCTGTGAGGAGGTGACGCCTGTGAGGGAGGTGGCGCCTGTGAGGAGGTGACGCCTGTGAGGACGTGACACCTGTGAGGGAGGTGGTGCCTGTGAGGAGGTGACACCTGTGAGGAGGTGACGCCTGTGAGGAGGTGACGCCTGTGAGGGAGGTGGCGCCTGTGAGGAGGTGACGCCTGTGAGGGAGGTGACGCCTGTGAGGAGGTGGCACCTGTGAGGGAGGTGGCACCTGTGAGGAGGTGACACCTGTGAGGAGGTGACGCCTGTGAGGAGGTGACGCCTGTGAGGGAGGTGGCGCCTGTGAGGAGGTGACGCCTGTGAGGGAGGTGACGCCTGTGAGGAGGTGACACCTGTGAGGGTGGTGACACCTGTGAGGGTGGTGACACCTGTGAGGAGGTGGCACCTGTGAGGGAGGTGGCACCTGTGAGGAGGTGACACCTATGAGGGTGGTGACACCTGTGAGGAGGTGACACCTGTGAGGGTGGTGACACCTGTGAGGGTGGTGACACCTGTGAGGAGGTGGCACCTGTGAGGGTGGTGACACCTGTGAGGAGGTGGCACCTGTGAGGGTGGTGACACCTGTGAGGGTGGTGACACCTGTGAGGAGGTGGCACCTGTGAGGGTGGTGACACCTGTGAGGAGGTGGCACCTGTGAGGGAGGTGACGCCTGTGAGGGAGGTGGCGCCTGTGAGGAGGTGACGCCTGTGAGGAGGTGACGCCTGTGAGGAGGTGACACCTGTGAGGTGGTGACACCTGTGAGGAGGTGACACCTGTGAGGGTGGTGACACCTGTGAGGGTGGTAACACCTGTGAGGAGGTGGCACCTGTGAGGGAGGTGGCACCTGTGAGGAGGTGACACCTGTGAGGAGGTGACACCTATGAGGGTGGTGACACCTGTGAGGGTGGTGACACTTGTGAGGGTGGTGACACTTGTGAGGCAGCCCTTTCACCTCTGTATCTAACCATGCCCTTTATATCTAATACACACCCTCTTCTGTTGAGAGCAGAGGCTGTTCTCCACCATGTCCTCCTCCCTCCTCCTCTATCCTACCTTTGTATTTAGACTTGCCAACTCATTCCCTTTCCCATTGTTCCTTGCAGGAACTGCTGACATGATCTTCCATGATTCTTTATGTCTGATTCAAGTACATTCATTTTTGTTCTTCTCGAATGGTAAGTGCTTTTCATACAATAAGAATAATTGGCCTTTGTCCCTGGTTCCTGGCAAAGAGCTCTTAAAAATCTTATAACTGCATTCAGCAGTTAAGAGAACTAACTGTTCTTCCAGAGGAACCATGTTCAATTCCCAGCACCCACAGGGTGGCTAAAAAGCTTCTGTAATCCCCATTCCAAGAAATCCAATGCCCTCTTTCTGGCCTCCAAGGGCACTGCATGTACATAGTACACAGACATACATGCAGACAAAACACTCATACACATAAAGTAAAAATAAATAAATCTAAACAGTAAACAAAAAGCCAATCCCACCTTGGAAGTTCCTCTGCAAGAAGAGCACCTTTTGAATGCTAATGAGACAACTGGGAGCCAGGGGTTCCAGTACAGTTCGGGGTGAGGGCTGGGTGCCTGGAAGTGACTGGGAGCCAGGGGTCCCGGTACAGTTCGGGGTGAGGGCTGGGTGCCTGGAAGATGAAGCCAGGGGTCAAGGTTTCAAATTCTCAGCTCTATCCCTTCAACCTCTGGAGAGGGGAGAGGCCTGGAGACTGATCTTAGGCACAGAATATCCAATGATTTAATGAACCCTGACTTCATAATGAAAGGCCTAAATGATTGACTTCAGAGCTTTTGGATGGGTGAAGTTATTGAGGGTGCTGGGGTAGTGGTGGGCCCAGAGAGAGGGCATGGGACCTGCCATGCTCAGCTCTCTTCAGCCTGGTCATAGGAGAGTGGTGGGACTATCACATGACCTGAGGGCCTGACCCTCAGACTCTGGGTAGTTAGAGCACTGGATTCCTGGGCAGTCAGCTGATGACGTGATAACTGATGCAACTGGAGTTAGGATGGTATCACATACTTGAGGGTTGAGAATGATTATTCAAAACTATACATCCCACAAGACACAATTATGTTTATCCTTACCTACATAATATTTCATTCACATCTAGCACAAGCAGATACTGACATAACATTTAATAATAACTGGGCAAATGCCATTGTCTGGCTACCACTCCACTGGTCACCAAACCCACTACACAAGGAACATCCAGGTTAGATCCCTCCCACCCACCACTACCCTGACACTGAGTTCCCCAGGCATGCTCAGTTGCCCCATCTAACTGTGTGTTGTCCCCAGCTCCACTGTCCAGCCACTGCTCTGCTAGTCTCCTTAAGGCCCACTGCAGCCACACTACGAACATCCAGGTTAGATCCCCTCATCATCTCTGCCAAGTCCCCACCACATGCAGCACACCCAGCTGCCCTGAACTAGCTGTGTGCTGTCCCCCAAACTCCCTAGTTAGGTCGCCACTCCATTGGCTTCCACCAGACTCTCCACACAAACATCCAGCTTAGATCCCTTCCCCGCCCCACCCCCATTCCCTGGCTGAGTCCACCCAGAGCACATCCAGATGCCCTGAGATGCTTGTTGCCCCTCAGAGCTATACTGCCCAGCCACCTTCACCAGGCCTGCTACACCAAGCACATCCAGGTTAGATCCTTACTCCTGCCCCCGATCCTCTCCCTGCCATATCGCATGGAGCACACCCAGCTACTCTGAGAAGAGCACTGCCCCCTGAGTTCCATTGTTCAGCACAAGATTGCCAGTTGGAGGCCTGCTGCACCAGGAACAACCAGATGGCCAAAGGCTAGTGTAGGAACACAATCAACAAGAATATGGCACCTTCAGAACAAAGCTACAAGTCCTAGATATCCTAACACAACCGAAGCACAAGAAAATGACCTTAATTCCAACCTTATAAAGATGATAGATGCCTTTAAAGAGGAAATGAATATATCCATCAAAATATACAGGAAAATAAAACAGGTAGAGGCCTTTAAAGAGGAAACAAATATAACCCTTAAAGAAATACAGGAAAATACAATTAAATAAGTAAAGGAAATGAATAAAACTGTTCAAGATTAGAAAATGGAAATAGAAGCAATAATGAAAACAGATTCTGAGGGAATCCTGGAGATTGAAAACCAAGGGGAAAGAACAGAACAACAGACACAAGCATCACCAACAGAATATAAGAGGTGAGAGAGAGAATCTCGGGCATAGAAAATAAAAGAAATTAATACATCTGTCAAAGAAAATGTTAAATCTAAAAAATTCCTGACACAAAACATCTAGGAAATCTGGGATACCACAAAAAAACCAAACCTAAGAACAATCAGAATAGAAGAAGGTGAAGCGTCCCAGATCCATGGACCAGAAAATATTTCCAACAAAATCACCAAAGAAAATCAAACTAGCCTAAAAAAAGAGATGTCTATAAACACACAAGAAGTTTACAGAACACCAATTAGATTGGACTAAAGAAGAAAAGCCTCCCACCACATAATAATCAAAACATTAAATATACATAATAAAGAAAGAATATTAAAGGTGACAAGGGAAAAGGCTAAGTAACATATAAAGGCAAACATATCAGAATTACACCCGACTTCTCAACAGAGACTAAAGCCAGAAGGTCCCGGGCCTCTAAGACACCACAGGTGTCAGTCCAGACTACAATACCCAGAAAAACTCTCAATCACCATAGATGGAGAAAACGATATTCCAAGACAAAACCAAATTTAAACATCTATCCACAAATCCAGCCCCACAGAAAATAAAACTCCAACCCAAGGAGGGTAACTACATAGAAGAAAACACAGGAAATAAAATAATTCTACACCATCAAAAACCAAATAATGGAAGAACACACAAATATTCTCATTCTCATTCTCTCTCTCTCTCTTTCTCTCTCTCTCCCCCTCTCCCTCTCTCACACACACACACACACACACACACACACACACACACACACACACACACACTACCAATACCACCACCATCAAAATAACAGGAATTAAGAATTATTGGTCATTAATATCTTACAACATCAATGGACTCAATTCTCTAATATAAAGACACAGGCTAACAGGATGGATGCAAAAACAGGATCCATCATTCTGCTGTATACAAGAAACACACTTCAGCAACAAAGATAGATATTACCTGAAAGTAAAGGGCTGAAAAAGAGGTTTCCAAGCAATTGGACCCAAGAGGCAAGCTAGCCAGTCTAATATCTAATAATAAAATAGATTTTTCAACTAAAATTAATCAAAAGAGATGGGGAAGGACACTTCATACTCATTAAAGGAAAAATCCACCAAGATGGCATCTCAATTCTGAATATCAATGCCCAAATGAAAGGGAACTCTCATTCGTAAAAGAAACATTACTAAAACTTAAACTGCACATTGAACCCCACATATTAATAGTGAGACTTCAACACCCCACTCTTACCAATAGAAACTAAACAGAGAATTAATGAAATGAACCAATGTTATGAATCAAATGGACCTAACAGATATCTACAGAACATTTCACCCAAACACAAAATAATATACCTTCTCGTCAGTGCCTCACAGAACCTTCTCCAAAACTGACCATAAAGCAAGCCTCAACAGAAATAAGAAAACTGAAATAATCCCTTATATCTTATTAGACTGTAATAGATTAAAGCTGGACTTCAACAGCAACAGGAACAACAGGAAGTTTACACACTCATGGAAATGGAACAACTCTACTCAATGATCTCTGGGTCAGGGAAGAAATAAAGAAAGAAATTAAAGACTTTCTAGAATTCAATGAAAATAAGGGCAAAGCACACCCAAACTTATGGGACACATGAAATCAATGCTAACAGAAAAAAAAATTTCATAACACTAAGTACTTTCATAAAGAAATTGGACAGTTCTCATATGAGCAACCTGAAAGTACAACTGAGAGCTGTATAACAAAAAGATGTGAACATACCCAAGAGAAGTAGAAGGCAGGAAATAATCAAACTTAGGGCTGAAATCAATAAAGTAAAAACAAAGAGAACAATACAAAGAATCTATGAAACCAAGAGCTGGTTCTTCGAGAAAATCAACAAGATAACAAACCCTTAACAAAACTAAAAGGCACAGAGACAGTATCCGAATTAAGAAAATCACAAATGAAAAGGCAGACATAACAGACACTTCAAAAATACTCAATAAACACTTGCAAACCAAATCCAAGAACATATCAAAACCATCATCCACCATGACCAAGTAGGCTTCATCCCAGGGACTCAGGGATGGTTCAAAATACAAAATCCATCAATGTAATACACTATATAAACAAACTGAAAGAAAAAATTCCATGTGAGCATCTCAATAGATGCTGAAAAAGCCTTTGACAAAATATAACACCCCTTTGGGTTAAAAGTCTTAGAGAGATCAGGAACACAAGATACATACTAAAAACAATAAAGGCAATATACAGCAAGCTGATGACTAATATCAAATTAAATGTAGAGAAACTTAAAGCAATTCTACCAAATCAGGGAGGAGACAAGGGTGTCCACCCTCTCCCCATCTATTCAGCATAGTACTTGAAGCACTAGTTAGAGCAATAAGACAACTAACGGAGATCAAGGGGATACAAATTGGAAAGTGAGAAGCCAAGTTTTTGCTATTTACATATGATATGATAGTATACATAAATGTCCCCAAAAATCCATACCCAAACTTGTGGAACACAATGAAATCAGAGAACTTCTACAGCGGATAAACACCTTCAGCAAAGTGACTGGATACAAAATCAACTAAAAAAAATCAGTAGCCCTCCTTTATGCAAACAATAAATGAGAAAGGGATTAGAGAAACAACACCCTTTACAATAGTCATAAATAATATAAAATATCTTGATGTAACTCAAACCAAGTAAGTGAAAGACCTGTATGATAAGAACTTCAAGTCTCTGAAGAAAGAAACTGAGGAAGATATCAGAAAAGGGAAAGATCTCCCATACTCATGGATCAGTAGGATTAACAGTAAAAATGTCCATTCTATGAAACACAATATACAGATTCAATACAATGCCCATCAAAATTCCAACACAATTTTTTATAGTCCATGAGAGAGAATTTCTCAACTTCATATGAAAAAACAAAAGACCTGGGACAGTTAAAACAATCCTATACAATAAAAGAACTTCTGGGGGAATCACCATTCCTGCTTTCAAGCTGTACTACAGAGCAATAGTAATAAAAACAGCATAGTATTGGTACAGAGGCAGACAGGTTGATCAATGGAATAGAATCAAAGAACCAGAAATAAACCCACACCCCCATGGACACTTGATTTTTGACAAAGAAGCCAAAACCATACAATGGAAAAATGAAAGTATCTCTAATAAATGGTGCTGGTCTAAGTGGATTTCAACATGTAGAAGAATGCAAATAGATCTATACTTGTCACCCTGCACAAAACTCAAGCCCAAGTAGATCAAAATTCTCAACATAAAATCAGACACACTATATCTAATAGAAGAGAAATGGTGAATAGCCTTGAACATATTGCACAGGAGTCAAATTCCTGAACAGAACATCAATAGCACAGGCACTAAGATCAACAATTAGTAAATGGGACCTCATGAAACTGAAAAGCTTTTGCAAGGATAAGGGCACCATTGATAGGAGAAAACAACAGCCTACGGAATGGGAAAAGATCTTCACCGGCTCTACATCTGACAAAGGACTGATATCCAAAATATATAAAGAACTCAAGAAATCAGACACCAATAAACCAAATAACTCAACTAAAAATGTGGTAAAGAGCTAAAGAGAATTCTCAACAGAGGAATCTCGAATGGCCAAGAAGCATTTTAAAAAATGTTCAATGTCCTTAGTCACCAGGGAAATGCAAATCAAAATGAGTCCATCTTACATCCCGGTCAGAAAGGCTGAGATCAAAAACTCAAGTGACAGCCCTTGCTGTTGAGGATATGGAGCAAAGAGAACACTCCTCCAAAGCTGGTGGGAGTGCAAACTATACAACCACTTTGGAAATCAAGTTAGCGGTTTCTCAGAAAGCTGGGAATAGTTCTACTCCAAGACCCAGCTATACCATTCCTGGGCATGTACCCAACAGATGTCCCACTATTCACAAGAACACTTTCTCAATTATATTCATAGCAGCTTTATTCATAATAGTCAGAAACTGGAAATAGCCGGGCGGTGGTGGCGCACGCCTTTAATCCCAGCACTTGGGAGGCAGAGGCAGGAGGATTTCTGAGTTCGAGGCCAGCCTGGTCTACACAGTGAGTTCCAGGACAGCCAGGGCTACACAGAGAAACCCTGTCTCAAAAAAAAAAAAAAAAAAAAAAAAAGAAACTGGAAACAACCTAGATGTCCCTCACCTGAAGACTGGATAAAGAAAATGTACATCCACACAATGAAACCTATTCAGCTATTAAAAACAAAGACTATGGAATTTGAAGGCAAATGGATGGAATTAGAAAATAATATCCTGAGTGAGGCAACCCAGACCCAGAAAGACATGCATGGTATGTAGTAAGTAATAAGAAGGGCCCAAGGGAGGATACATGTATCTCACTCAGAAGGGGAATCAAAATAGTCATTGGAGGTGGATGGAGGTAGGGACCTGGGTGGGAGAGGGGGTGGGTGTGGGAGAGGAGATGGGGATCAGGTGTGGGGAGAGGGGGTGGGAGTAAGAACAGCAATCAATGACAGGGGACGTTCCAGAGAGTCTATGGGAGTGACCCTGGCTGAGACTTCTACTAGCCAGGCATATGGAGACTGAAGCAGCCACCTTCTGTAGCTAGCTGGGACTTCCAGCAGAAGGAGGGGATGTCAACCCACCCACAAAACCTTCAATCCAAAATCTATCCTGCCTACAAGATGTGCAGGGATAAGGTAGAAGAGAACTGAGGGAACAACCAACCAGTGACTGGCTCAACTTGAGACAATGGAATACTACTCTGCAATTAAAAATAATGAATTCACGAAATTCTTAGGCAAATGGTCAGAACTGGAAAACATCATCCTGAGTGAGGTAACCCAATCACAAAAGAACACACATGGTATGCAGTCACTGATAAGGGGAAATTAACCCAGAATCTCGGAATACCCAAGACACAATTCACATATCAATAGATTTCCAAGAAGATGGAAAAACTGGATGTAGGGGAATACCAGGACAGAGAAGCGAGAGGGGGTTGAATGGGGAAAAGAGGGAGGGAAGGGGGCTTATGGGACTTTCAGGGAGGGAGGAAACGGGAAAGGGGAAATCATTGGGAATGTAAATAAAAAAAATATATAGAAAAGAAAAAAAAAGAAAAAAATGTAATTGATACAGTCCCTCATCTCCACGGGCAACGAAAAATGTCTGAAGTGAACACTCTGCACCATGTTCTTTAAGGAAAGAAGGCATACGGGGAGCATGTGAGTGGCACCTTGCCTGTCTCCAGTTCCAGGAGAGTGGTGGGTGCTGATCAGCACTGCTGTGTGTTTGTCTGTCCGCGCTGTCCCACTGTCCGTCCTTGAGAATGTACCTAGCTATCTTCCCTGCTGCTGAGCGGGGCTCCCAGCCTCTCAAGGGCTGAGGAGGTTCCATCAGTTTGTCAGTGCTGAGCAGAGAGAGCAGGCTCTTCGCAGGAACCATGACTGAGCAGGAGATGCTGAGCATTCAGTATCCATCAGGTAAACCGAGGCTATGGGACCTGACAAAACAGGCCAGGCCTAACGGACCGACAAGAAGCACATGCCAGCGCTGCAGCGAGTCTTACCTGTGACGAGCCCCTCCGCCCCTTCTTATTTTCAGAAGGATTTTCACTGAGTTTTCCCGATTTGTTACTTGAGCTGCATTTGTAACACGCCCATCTTGTCTGGCCCTCCGTTTCCTGGGTGCATTCCTTACTTTGGAGACAGGATGAATGGTATAAATGGCCACAGCTATAAATGAAGAAAACAAATGTGAACTTAGTATAAAATCCATATATATATGAACTATAGAATGCACTGGTATGTGGTAAAGAAAAATCTTAAATAACTAGTGGCTGGTTTTCAGGGACAAAAATCAAGAGGGGAGCTGGGCAGTGGTGGCACACGCCTTTACTTCCAGCACTTGGGAGGCAGAAGCAGGTGGATTTCTGAGTTCGAGGCCAGCCTGGTCTACAGAGTGAGTTCCAGGACAGCCAGGGCTACACAGAGAAACCCTGCCCCAAAACAAACAAACAACATTAAAAAAAGAATCAAGAGGGGACATGCATTTAATGCTATTTGCCCCCTTTAAGAATCCAGTCTTGCCTTACTTGAATTCTAAGTTGTGAGTAGCAGGCTCCAGACTACAGAAGCTGGCTGAGCCTATGTTTACTTTAACTGTGGTGTTCTGATAGTTTTTTTGGGTCGTTTAAAAAAGCAATTGGGAAAAATAATTATGTAAGTAGCTTGGTCTTTGTTAGGGTTTCTATTTCTGTGACTGTGATGGTTTGAATGAAATTAGCCCCAGGGACCCACATATTTGAATGCTTTGGTCCCCAGTTGGTGGAACTGTAATCCCCCAGTAAATTCTTTCTTCTATAAATTGCCTTGTGGTTGTGGTGTTTTATCACAACAATAAAAAAGTAACTAAGATAATGACGAAAAACAACTTGGGAAGAAAAATTTTATTTCAGTTTACAACTCTCAGGTCACAATCCATCACTCAGGAAAAACAGGGCAAGAACTCAAGGCAGGAACCTGGAGGCAGGAACTAAACAGTCATGGAGAAACACTACTTACTGGCTTGGTCCTCATGACATGCTCAACCTGCATGCATGCATGCATGCATTCATTCATTCATTCATTCACATTTTATGACTGTGGGTATTTTGCCTGCATGCCTGGTACCCATGGAGGCCAGAATAAGGCATCAGATCCCTTGGAAATGAAGTTACAGATGGCTGTGAGCTGCCGTGAGATGCAGAGAACTGAATCCAGGTCTGCTGCAAGAGTAGCCTGTGCTCTTAACTACTGAGCCATCTCTCCAGCTCCAAGCCTACTTCTTTATGCAACTTAGGACCACCTGCTCAAGGGTGGTACCAACCACAATGGTCTGGGCTCTCACAGGACAATCATTAATTAAAATAATGCCCCATAGGTTTTCCTACAGGCCAATCTTATGAAGGCCTTTTGTATTTTCTCAATTAGGTTCCCTCTTCTCAGGTAATTTTAATTTGTCTTAAACTGAAAAAACAAACAATCAAACAAAAACAAGACAAGTCAGTCCTAATGACCACCTTTCACAGGATAGGGTCCTTGTATGATGAGACCGCTCACCTCCATACCGCCCGTCTTCCTGCACAGCTGCTGTTTATGAGGCACTTACTTTTCCAGGCAGCCGCTGGCTGGTCACAAAACCCTAGGCTGTGGGCACTGTTACTATCTCAGTACTTCACATAAGGAAACTAAGAAACTCAGGAAGTTTGACTCTGAGCCATACTGTGTTGTTTCTCCTCATGGATTTTGGACAAACTGTCTTTGATCCTGGGGCTAACCTCTTCTCTGTGTCATCTGTGTATGGAATGTTCCCTCTCTCAGTATTGGGGTTTAAAGATTATTAGTGTGTTTCTAAATGTCTATTTCCCCTAAACATGATTCTCCATTTCTGATGAGAGTAGGTGGGTTAGATAGCCCTGCTCAGAATACAGAAGCCACCTCAAGCCCCAGACCTGCAGGACAAGGTTCCTGTCATCCCAGTTCCTTAAACTGGTCTCTCCTCAGACCAGGGTGCCAGGCTCACCCAGTTTATCAAGCCAAAGGCCTGCCTGGTTTCCACCTTCACACCCAATGCACTAAGATGGTCACAGCTTTCAGAGTCTGTGTGAATGCATTTGTCTTTCCACAGTCAGTCAGCTGTGTCTCTTGTCCTGCTCACAGGTCATCCCTGAGAGATGCATTCCCTTACTGTGCTTTCTTAACATAGCACTGTTCCCTGGCAACACTGCATTCTCCCATGCTACTGCCCTGTGTGCTTTTCATCCTGGCTCTGACTTAGAGGACTCACATACTGCCTGAGACCGTAATTCCCCTCCCCACTCCCAGGCAGACTGTAAGGGCAGTGGGGAAGGAACTCTGCCTACCTCGCCCACTGCTTCAAATGGCTGACTGCATGATCACATGTACTACTGCTTGGCTACTACGGCCATGAGAGTTAACATTCCTTCCCTCTCTTACCTAAAGACAATAATCTCATCAGCCATTTCTTGGCGTCTTTTGTACTGCTGTAAACATATAGAACAGTAATCCTGTTTGGGATTGAGTCCTCTGGATACTGATGCTCTCAGGTTACGCAGTGACCAATGGAGATCCTGGTTCAGGAGGCTGGCTGTTGTTTCTAGCAAGGTCTATTATAGGTTAAAACAAAAGAAATGGTTAAAATGAAAGATGGGGATTGATGAAGAGCAACACAACTGAAATCGGAGCACTCTACAGAGAGGCAACCCAGCATCCAGACTCCAGGCCGCGCAGGAGCCCTGCGTGAGCAGTGATGATGAATGTAGACACTAAGATGCTCCACCCTGCCACCAGCTCCTAAGCAACGTGTGCTCTGCCCTTCGGTGGCCTAACTCAGTCCAGATGGTTCTTAGACGACTCGATAAGGCCAAATCTATTGAAGGCATTTATAACTCCTCTCTTGATGGCTGACAGCTGGGATACGACCAGCCCCGCTCCCTGGCCTCTACGAGAATGCTGCACAGTAGTGCTTCAGATACCTGCTCACTGGAAAGCTAACAATGGTCATTACTCAGCGCTCAGCTCCCTTGGGCAGAGATCTCATTTTCTGACTTAAAAGTCATTTGAAGCTGCTCAAGACCCTGCCATCTGTCACTGAGACATGCCACAGCTAGGACGTTAGGTCACTGTCTGTCACTGAGACATGCCACAGCTAGGACGTTAGGTCACTGTCTGTCACTGAGACATGCCACAGCTAGGACGTTAGGTCACTGTCTGTCACTGAGACATGCCACAGCTAGGACGTTAGGTCACTGTCTGTCACTGAGACATGCCACAGCTAGGACGTTAGGTCACTGTCTGTCACTGAGACATGCCACAGCTAGGACGTTAGGTCACTGTCTGTCACTGAGACATGCCACAGCTAGGACGTTAGGTCACTGTCTGTCACTGAGACATGCCACAGCTAGGACATTAGGTCACTGTCTGTCACTGAGACATGCCACAGCTAGGACGTTAGGTCACTGTCTGTCACTGAGACATGCCACAGCTAGGACGTTAGGTCACTGTCATCTGTCACTGAGACATGCCACAGCTAGGATGTTAGGTCACTGTCTGTCACTGAGACATGCCACAGCTAGGACGTTAGGACCCTGCCATCTGTCACTGAGACATGCCACAGCTAGGACGTTAGGTCACTGTCTGTCACTGAGACATGCCACAGCTAGGACGTTAGGACCCTGCCATCTGTCACTGAGACATGCCACAGCTAGGACGTTAGGTCACTGTCTGTCACTGAGACATGCCACAGCTAGGACGTTAGGTCACTGTCTGTCTGTCACTGAGACATGCCACAGCTAGGACGTTAGGTCACTGTAGGAAAATACTGATTTGATTGCCAATGAACCAAAAAATAAGAAAGACATGCCTGAATATTCTCTCTGTGTATAAATTAAGTTAGCAAGAAACTTAAAAGTAGAGAAAGGTACATATGTATCTGATTGTACCTTATTTTAATAAGTAGTAATTTTCAAATTCAAAAATATTCAAACAGAAGGAAAAGAAAGAACAGAAAAGAAAATCACGATTTCTTTTCTGCTTTAAGACAAACTTGGATGCAAGCAGTTTACTCACTTGCTCATAGTTAAAGGTGTCCAGCATCCCCAGAATAAGGCCCTGGATTTCTCCAAGTTTTCCTTTTCCATAAATTGGGTCCTATTCAGAAAAAAAGTAATTTTTATGACTCTTGGTGCTTTAACATCATTTTGAGTGCTTGCTATGGCCGTCTTGTTGTTTCCCTGAGAGTGTCCCATTCTGTAGCTCAGCTTGGAATTTGTAGGTAGCTCAGGTTGGTCTAACCTGCAATCCTCCTGAGTTCCAGGCTTGTAGGTAAGATCTACCATGGCCAGCTTCCACAGTAATAGTCACAACATGCTCTTTTTTTCCTGAACATCTTCTTGAGTGTCAGGTTTACAGGATGAGCTACATACTTTCAGTCACAACACACTTGTTCTTCTCTGAACCGTACCCAGACGATGCTTAATTTGTTTGTCTTTGGACGTCCCAACTGTTTTGGAAAATAAAATGTGTGACCCAAGTCCCTTCTAGGACCACCTTCTTTGCAAGTCTAATCTAGTTTTTTACATCCCCTCCTTCCCTCAGAAGCCTCTGTGTTAGACCCCAACCCTCCCCATTCATCTACTGTATGAAAACCAATGAATCCAAGAACACCAGAATCTGGACATCAACCCCTCAGCACTCACATTTTGCCACTTCTTTCTTAAAACCAACTGAATTCCCCCAATTTTGGAGACAAACAGCTTTCAACATTTTTTTTTCCTCCGAATAAAGCTACTAATGCTAAACCAAAGCTATTTAGAACCTCGAGATCTCTCTACTACTTTCTGTAATACGTATGCCGAGCCATTATTTATTATGCATAATCCCCACACACTAAAGTGGGACCAAGGCCTCAGAGGTGTGAGCCACCCATCCAGAGACGCTGGCCCTGCAGGCCTTGCCCGGAATGGATGAAAGGGGACGCACTGCTTAGCATCACAGTAAGATCATGGCACACCTACTTTTCAGTTAATGGTGTACTCTGACATTGTCAGATATGTCTGAGTAACTACAGAATATAAATCATGGTAAAATATAACATTTTCCCTACTCACTCCAGGCTGTTATGTCTGGAGTCTCCTCCCCACTCACTATTCAAGCTGATGACGATAATCATGGTCTGAGTCTCTGACTCTTTTTTAAGAGGACATCTCCAGAAAGGGAAATTATGGACTGAAGGACAGGTTTATGGCTGAAGGCATGACAAAACTGCTCCATCCAAAACTGCAGTATACAATTTTCTCCTTTGGCATACTTTGTGCCCCTTTAAACTGTATCTTTGACTAGACTGATAATTACAGTTTTAGGGATTACTAACAAATGAACAGGTCAAGCTCCAAGAGGCTATGTACAACACAAATGACTTTGCCAAACAGAGAAATCCAGGCACACAGCAAAGATCAAAGTAGATGCTGCTTGTTAAAGGTAGAATATGCCAAGTACAGGGGGAAACACTTTATACTGTCTGTTTCACTCCCACGATCAGGCGCCTGCATATGATTTGACCAAGTGCACACGGAAAACATCAGAGTGACTGTGTTTGTACATGTGTAGACTTTTTGTATTGTAACTGCTTCCTAAATAAGCATGGTTTTACCACAACTATTTATATATCATTTACACTGTACTAGGCACAATAAGGGGGAGTCAGGCAACTTGTGATTCTAGTTCTGGGGAGGTGGAGGCAGGAGGATACTGAGTTTGAGGTCAGCTTGTGCAAAACAGACACAACAATCAAACAAGTGAGAAAAATGTGGCATTTCTCATGCAAACTCACTTTTATATAAGGGATTGGGCATGCAGATGTTTGTATCTCTGGGGGTTCTCAGAACCTGACAGGGCTGCAGGATCACCCCAATACACATCGCTGACATCCTCCAGCACCTTCAGTGAGGCTGAGAGCAAGCAAATTGTGTTAAAGAACTGTTATGCCAAAAGGCGGCACTTTGCATCTGGAAACGTCAGAAATGAAGTTTTCATAGTCTCCCCTATGCATGCTGCCTTCCCAGGTATAGATACATAAAAACAAACAAACAATTTTTGCTTGAAAATATGGGTAACTGAACTGAATGATAAACTAATGACTGTCAGAAATGTCTCTGGCAACTTTGTGGTAAGTCATGCTTGTCAGAGTAGCTGAGCTTAGATAGAAAAAATCCCGGGAAACTTGGGTGAATTTAATGGTTGCTCAATTTTCAGTCATGGCTTCTAGCGTTGGCTCTAGAAGGCTGGGCAGTACAGCTTCTAATGAAGATTAGCACAGGCTTTGATGTTTTCTAGAGCAGTATGGAGCAGGCTTGGGTATCTCTTAGAGCAGCAAAGAGAGGGTTTTGGTATTTTCTAGAACAGTGTGGAGCTGGCTTGAGTATTTTCTAGAGCAGTATGGAGCTGGCTTGGGTATTTTCTAGAGCAGCATAGAGTTGGCTTGGGTACTTTTAGAGCAGCATAGAGAGGGTTTGGGTATTTTCTAGAACAGAGCTGGCTTGGGTATTTTCTAGAGCAGCATGGAGTGAGTTTAGGTATTTTCTAGAACAGAGCTGGCTGGCTTGAGCATTTTCTAGAGCACCATGGAGCTGGCTTGGTTATCTTCTAGAGCACCATGGAGCTGGCTTGGTTATCTTCTAGAGCACCATGGAGCTGGCTTAGGTATTTTTTAGAGCACCATGGAGCTGGCTTGGTTATCTTCTAGAGCACCATGGAGCTGACTTGGGTATTTTTTAGAGCACCATGGAGCTGGCTTGGCTATCTTCTAGAGCACCATGGAGCTGGCTTGAGTATTTTCTAGAGCACCATGGAGCTGGCTGGGTATTTTCTCGAGCAGTATGGAGCTGTCTCTCATGGATTCCTCTGGTCCTGGTATACACTCAGCTGTGAGATTATGCCGAGGAGAAGGAAAGGATAAAACAGCTCTATGTTTAGTATTAATTACTCGGAGTGAGGGCTTGAGCAGATCCTCTCTGCTTAGGTCTGTCTCAGCTGGACAGCCCATCACTGAGCTAAGGATCCCTGTACCAGTGGGGATCCCTCGCCCGTGAGGCTCACATCCTCTGCTGGAAAAACAACACACACCACACATCCATACAACTTCCTCTTTTCAATTTTCTTGCATAAAAACAGATCTATGTAATGTCTTTCATCCTTATTTAATTATGCTCTGGTGAATCTCCCACTAGATACACTTATTTCTTAGCCACGGTGTCAATCGATAGCACAGTACAATGGTTCTGGAGTTTGACAAGAGAGATTGAAGAATAAAGATATTTTAAAAGGCTAAATTCAGAGAAAAAGAAGACATCTTTATAGGTCATTTCTATATTTTACTTTAATTTACATCATTTAAAAGGGAAACCAGGAAAACCCCTCATGCTGAGACAACACCTCAATTATAGAATTCGAGGTGAGCACTCAGCTTCAAAGAGAGCACACAACAGACACCAGCTCTCACAATTATTCTACAGAATCCAGCTAGTTCTCATAAGGGCTGCTGGTGTTTCCTGTAACTCACTGTCAGCTGTGCAGGAAGACATACTTGGTGCCCACATCCAACGCCAAAAGCACACCAGAAAAAAGATGTGCTGCCACTTCCCCTACACCTTTCTGGAACGTATTCTATCACGTGTGTGACTCGTTTTCTGACTAGGTATTACCTTAAGTATGAGCGTGGCTCCATGAAAGACTGTACACCGGCTCACTGTTTCCTCCCTCAGTAGGACACTCAGAAGTAGCTTTCACAGAAATCAAGAATGACTTTAGTCGTATGGCAGTGTCTGCTTAAAACTCCTTGATTTTATTTATTTATTAGTGTGTGTGTGTGTGTGTGTGTGTGTGAGAGAGAGAGAGAGAGAGAGAGAATGAGAATGAATGAATGTGTGATAGAGAAAAAGGAAGGAAGTATGTACACACCTGTGTGTGGAAGCCAGAATAACTTTATGGAGTCAGCTTTTTCCTTTTGCCAGGCTTATTATGAAGCTTCTTTCCCCGCTGAGCCATCTCACCTGCTCCATCCCCAACCCAGAGATGCCTTTTTTCTTTTCTTTTTTCTTTTTTGGCTGTCCTGGAACTCACTCTGTTGACCAGGCTGGCCTCGAACTCAGAAATCCACCTGCCTTTGCCTCCCAAGTGCTGGGATTAAAGGCATGTGCCACCACTACCCGGTCAGAAATGTCTTTCTAATTTAAGAGAATATGGGTTCCTTAAAAGCTTCCTTATTGGGGCTGGAGAGATGGCTTAGCAGTTAAGAGTACTGACTGCTCTTCCAGAGGTCCTGAGTTCAATTCCCAGCAACCACATGGTGGCTCACAACCATCTATAATGGGATCAGATGCCCTCTTCCAGTGTATCTGAAGACAGCTACAGTGTACTCATATTTATAAGACTACATAAAAAAAAATCTTTAAAAAAAGCTTCCTTATTTATCAAGCACTTATGTTCCTAGAGAAGCTGTATAATTCAGGCCCCTGTATCAATTTGAATAGATACATACTAGTCAAGGCAATCTAAGAATCTTCAGATTATGACCATCTATTCTGGAAAAATCAACTTATTTCAGTTGTATGGGCAATTATGTGTCTAAATAATTGTCCCTCCCTACATTCTCCCTGGGAGATAGCTAGATTAATATTAATATGAAAAATATATTGACTCATGGTAGATACAGAGTAGAAAGTCAGAGATGTGAAGCCAGAGACCTGTTCTCACCCAGAAACAGTAAACTGAAGCAAGCTTAGAATGGTGCCTTCCTCTTTAGAAACAGGGCATTGCGGATGCTTACTGTTCAGGGATCAAGGAGACAATGTGCACCAAGACTCTGACATGGGTGTGGTTTATCACCACAGGTTCATGTGTTGGACACTAATTCCTCAGTACAGGAATGCTGGGATCTATAATAGGTCACTCTAGGTAACACCAGACTAGTAAAATGTTTCAGGAATACTAAGGCATTTCCAAGAGATGCCATATTGCTCCCCTGAGCTGCTACTGAAGAACTGTAGTCATTCTGAATTATTTTTGGCTTCTGTCCTAGGGGTGCAATCATTCCCTCTTGCACAAGCCCTGGGCAGATGATGTCATACACTATGAGGTCTTCACTGGAGTGGAACAGACATGAAGCTGTGACCTATATTCTATAGGGTGAGCTACGTAACAACCACTGAAACTGATGGGAAACGGGGAGGGGATGGAGATGGCCTAGTAGTGCAGACAATCCTTAAAATGGACAGTGTTACCTCAGAAAGCACTTTGAACAGAAGAATCTAAACACTTTCTTCTCTCTTATGAGAACTCTTATGGGGCAGACTCTCATTTCATCTATATAAGCAATCAGTGAACAGGGTAAAAAAAACAACCTAAGACATGATAATTAATTTGTTCCTCAAGAATACAAAGTTAAATGGAAGAAAATTAAATGTCATAATAAAAAATGTGAATCAGGAACAGGAGACTCTGGAAGTAGCCCAAGTTTGTCACTCAGGACAGGGGCTTATTCACCTTCTCTATCCTTTGCTTTCTCTCCCTTGTCGGCAGGTTCTTTATTTTCACTTTTCTGAGGCAGAGTCTGGTGTAACCCAGGCTGGTCCTGAACTTGCTATGTAGCCAAGGATGACTTTAGACTTCTAGTCCTCTTCCCTGCTTTCAGGCGATGGCTCTGTGTGCATGTACCTCCACACAAGGTTTTGACGTGTACTGGGTACTGGCCTCAGAGCTTCCTGCACACAGGCAAGCATGCTATCAACTGAGCTAGACACCTACCCAGTCAGAGAAATGCTTATAATTGCCTTTTCTATATCAAGAGCTTGTTATAAATAAAAGCATCTTTAAAAGATTTAAAAAATTTATATGATACAGGGAAAAAGTTATTACAGCAAAGAAAAACATACATGTGAGTTTAAAAACAAAGCAGCCTCCTGACTGGCAAGGAGTCACCTGCTGCTGTGAGCAGGATTTTATCATGAACCCAGTGCATGCCAAAGCTGAGATTTTCAAGTATAATAAGGCTTCAAAGAGGTCTGTTTTGAAACACAAGACGTTTCTAAGTTACATGATGCTTTGCAAAGGGAAAGGCAGAGTTTTGTTATAATTAATATAGTATAGTGTGTGGCTAAGTTCATCTTAAAGCACAATGTGTATACAGGAAAGAGCCTACTCTGAGGTTTAGATTCACTTCTTCAATCCTTACGGAGGAGGTGTTACTTTGCATGATTACAAACTTTGTGATTAATAGATTTGAAACATATGGAAAGAGTCTACCTTGAAGAATTCCTCAATATGCGATAGTAGTCAAGGACTGAATGTGGTAACTAACACACACTTGAGAGCTATCTGGCGGTGCACATAACTGAATCCAGCACTGGGAGGCAGAGGTAGGAAATCTCTGTGAGTCTGAGGCCATCCTGGGCTACCCAGTGAAATTTATCTCACGAGACCAAACAAATAAACGAAAAACCCCATACACAATACTCATGGTTTTTTTTTGTTTGTTTGTTTTTTGTTTTTTCCCATCAGTGTTGGGCCTCACACTATGCAAGCAAGGCTCCACTACTGAGCAACCCTGGGTCCTAAGTTCCTAGGACAGAGCACTCTGATGAGAGACTCCTGAAGCAGAGCCCTTCCTCAGTAGGTCGCCCATATGCCTCAAAGCACAGGGGAAGGAGCACGTGGGACCTTAGAAGAACTGGCTATAGACCCATGGCATCCTGTCTCCATTTGATTGTGTGTGTGTGTGTGTATGTGTGACTAATGCACTTAAAGTGAGACAAGAAAGACCGATGAGTCTAAGCCTAATCCCTGCTGTCTCTCCAAGAATGTTCACAGGTTTTTCTAAAAATACACCATACATTATTTTTAGTGTTCTCTTTTTTTATGAAGCCAGAAAGTTTCTAGTCTTTTTGCCAAAGAAAACAGAAGAAAGTGTTTCTTACAATAACTCTGGACAAAAGGCTAGCTAGAATTTACAGCTGGGGTGAGTTTTCAACATATAAGTATATTTAGAATGAGCTAGAAAACTGAAATAACAACCATTACTTAGAATGCTTACATTCACTTTGTTTTTAGAGAATGTTCCTTCTTTCTTTTTCTTTTTAATCTGAAAGTATGATCAGCTAGAAATAAGTAACCATTGTCTTCCAGGGGCTGCAACCATCAGGACATGTGTACTTGAACCCCAAGGAAGCAATGTCAGAGAAGGCCATACCCAGGGGATGACACCATGCAAGACTGATTTAAGGTCAGTTAGAACTTCAGTTAATGACAAAACATAGGTGATAAAAGCCTCAGCCTCATTTCCTGGTAAAATAACGGAAATCACCCCCCCCCCCCGAGCTCACCTGCAAGATTCTCTGCAGGATGGACGGGAGGGCGATGAATGCCGCCATGCTGTTGAGGACACGCATGGTCAAAGACTTCAGAGCTGTTGGAACAAAGATGTTAGCACTAAGGCTAGTCTGCTTTTCTTTTCAGTTAGGTGAACACAGTTGCCTTACACAGAAACTTACTTAACCAAGGACAGTTTGGTATCTTAAAAGTGACTGTTGGTCAGCTGCAGAGACTATATATTTTCTGGATAAATTATGTAAGTATCACACATAAAGAATTGCACAAGGCAGGATGGAGAGACTACAGGGCCTCACTGGGAGATAATAGACGGCGGGAGCGTGACTGGGGACCGCCACTGCCAGAGCAGACTTTGCAGACAGAAAGTGGCCCGGTCTGTGACTCCAACGGGCTTACCTTCACAGTGCAGATGAGGAGCAGCAGCCGAGCCGGACAGCTTCTGTGGCGCCATCATCGCCTCCAACAGTGGAAACCATAGCACCTGTGTCATCAGATGAAACCAAAACGTCGGCCTACTGTTAGCAGAAGAAATGTACGTGTAATGGCAAAAATCAGACAGAGATAAAATTTGCATTTGACCATGTATGGAGAGTGTGGGTGCAAACAAGCCATGAAAGCTTTCTGCTAGGCTCTCACAAGCAACAAAGAAGGGATCAACACCCTCCACAGGCACTCACCTCCACTCCTGTTCTTCAGGTTATCCAAAGCCTTTCCTACATAAGAATCAGGCTATTTTTGCTACCGTGTAACATCTTAAGAGTGAGGGTTATGAAAAACTCATCAGCATTACCAACTTCACCAAGAGATAAAAAGATTTACCAGTTATTTATTACTTCTATTATGGACTCTATTTAATGCCCTCCATGTATTTTTTGCTTTGTTCTCATAACAACCTTCTATTGCAGGTATCTTTGCTTGGTTTAAAGAAATTAAGAGATCTGCCAAAGGCAACACAGTAGTAATGCAGTAGCAACACAGTAGCAACATGGTAGTAACAACACTAACTCCAGATAGTGTGCTTCCCAATCTTCACAAAGACAAAGCTATTAAGTCTGGCAATTCAGTGTTAGGTAATCATTTACAAACACCTGAACCAAGTATCTTGAAAGAACTTACTGGTGCAAGCATCCAGGAGACCTGAGGAAGGGTCAGTGGAACAGAGAAGGAGTCTGGTGTCTCACAGTACACCAGCACCTACTGCTCCCAGGGAGCTGTCCTGCCCTCCTGAGCTCAGGCACTCCAGGGAGCTGTCCTGCCCACCTGAGCTCAGGCACTCCAGGGAGCTGTCCTATCCACCTGAGCTCAGGCACTCCAGGGAGCTGTCCTGCCCACCTGAGCTCAGGTACACCAGGGAGCTGTCCTGCCTCTGCTTGCCTCTCCAAGCTTCTCACTCCACTTACCCACTGCTGTCTGCAGATCATCGACCCGGGGCCGTATTTCTTTTAGCCAGTGATTTTGTTAGTGCGTCTTTCTCTCAAGTACCTCATCATCTGTTCATTCTCTGTCTTGTTTTTAGAGTCACCTCATGCATTTGTTTATTTTAGGAAACTTTTATTTTTACATGACATACCTAATTTTTACTTTTGGTTTATATATTATGTTTAGAAATTTGATTTAAAGAGCCTAGCCTGAAATTTATGGTGCTCCATCCTTACAGTAGTTAAGCCATATTCAGTTGATATTCCTAGGAGGCTTTTTGTCATTGTCGTTGTTTTGTTTTGTTTTTGAAGAGAAATAAAGGAAGAGTAGATCCAGAGCAGAGGAGAGATGGGGGCCTGGGAGGAGTGGAGGAAGGGGAAACTGGCTGGGATGTAACTATGAAAAGAAAAAAAAGTAAAATAAATTTAAAAATTTGATAATTTATAAAATTATTTAATCAAGATGATTTTTTAAAAATTATCTTTAAAGATATTTTATTCTTGCTTTCCAAATGGCAGATGATATATATGTAGAGATAAAAGCCATGGGATGTATTCATACTGTAAACAGAATAATTATCCTTTTATTAAATCTCTCTATTAATCTTAAACATATGGTAAACACACTTTACTCCTCTCTTATACTGTAATACTAATTTTTTAAAGATTTTTTTAAGTTGAGTAAGTCTAGAAATCCTCATTAAAATAATGATCCAAAATATGTCAATCCCATCACCCAAGAACATGACACAGCTTCAACTGCTGCCTTGAGATACATAGCAAACAGCTTTGTTTTTAGAGAACTACATGATGGCATTATCTACATGGGGCATGGGACAGCAGCATACAGAACAGATATGGAGAGGAGGGGTGCTCAGAACACGGAACATATATACAGAGGTGGGGTGCTGGGGACATAGAACATATATACAGAGGAGGGGTGCTCAGGACACGGAACATATATGCTGTTGTCTTCTGGAGGAGGAAAGTAGCTGGTTTTCGTTAAGGGTGTCGTCCCTGGGAAGCATTACTGGCTCAAACAAATCAGAGAAAAACAAATTTTCTCCTAATTGGTGGATTAGGAGAAAAGGGAAGGATACAAAGTTAGGAGGGAACAGGGAGGTCGGAATGCACCTGAGGGAGTCAGAAGAAGGGATAAAATATGACCAAAATATATTACATGAAGTTTTCAAAGAATAAAAAAACAGAAATGCCCTAAATTTAATGATTTTCATAAAAATAAATTTATAGAAAGATGAGCATTTAAATATTTTGCTATTGTTGTGAAAGTTGTTCAGAATCGAGGCAGATTAGGTTATCCATGTAGCCCTTGCTTGCTTTGAGGCCCAGTCTCTCTCTCTCTCTCTCTCTCTGCTGCCTGTGGGTCAGGATGTAGAACTCTCAACTCTACTCTAGCACCACTCTGCCTATGTGCTGCCGAGCTCCCCACCATGACAACAATTCGTGAGACCTCTGAACCATAAGCCAGCCAATTAAAAGCTTTGCTTTATAAGAGTTGTCTTGGTCATGGTATCGCTTCATAATGCCAACTAAGGCAGAAAGAAAGGCAATTTTCTCTAAGAACATAATCTGACCATTCTCCAGTGAAGACCACACATCCAAGGGTATTTTGGGCAGCAAAATTGGTCTTGAATGATTATAAAAACCAGGAGAGACAAAGTTGGGTGGGTAAGTATGGCAAGGGGTGTGACTATAACTACACAGATCATGTGAGTCTCTCACAGAACTGACTTTAAAAGTCTAAGATACAAAGGACATAGGAGACAGTGGCAAAGATCAACCCCAGTATGCCCCAGTAGCAGAGATGTAAGAAGTAAGATCTAGCAGCACTTTTTCAGTTAGTATAAGGTCACAAGAGGCTTTGTAATTGCCTCTTGCTTTCAAAATTACTTATGACTGATCAATGCACACTGAAAGATTGGAGGATCCGACTGCAGAGCTCTGTGGTCTTAAAATCATGGAACTAAAAGATGAACGAACAAAATGGGGAGATCTGGGTGGAGGGGATGGTGCAAGGTTCTACGGTCTTGAGTACTAAACCAGCAAAACAGAGAAATGCCCTTAAATCAGGACATAAGAGTGACTGCTTTAAGTTCAGGTGTCAGGCCCACCATTCTGCCATGGTTGGTCCCCAGCCTACAGGTTCAAAATTAAAACTGCTTTGTTTTCAAAACCATGCCCCAATATAATCAACTAACCAAAGGACCAAAGGACAAATAAAGACAGAGACTCGGGAATAGAAAAACTATGGAACGAGTCTGTGTGAATTTTTCAATGGCACGCAGGATCTAAAAGTATGCTGCAATAATAAGCATGGAACATAATCCTAACCTAGTGCAGTTACCCAGACATTCTGATGTTGGTTTATTGGGAGCTAATAAGGTAAAGAAATATTTACATGCAGTTTAGAGACTCCTCGCCTCATAGATAAGATAGAACATAATATTTTTAAGAGAAAGTATCCTTTGGTTCATTTTTTTCCAAAACTTATCAGCCTGGGCAGACGAAAACATCCAGGGTGATATTCCCCAAATGGTGATGATGGCTATCTCTGGGTTATCATATAACTCTATTGTAAGTTTTTTAAAAAAATTTCTCTGTGAACTTTCTATATTTTATGACTTTTTTCTTCTTGTTGTGTGTATGTTTGCATGTTTATGTGTATGTGTGCATGCATATGTGTGGCTGTGTGTGCATTCATGTGTATGGTATGTGTGCTCACATGTGTGTACAAATGGAGATGCTCAGTCGAACCCACAGTGTATAGAAGGCTAGTCCTCCAGAAGTCACCATGCCCGCCTGGGACTGACATGGACTCTGGGGCCATGAGCCCTCTCGCTCATGGCGAGTACTTTAACTGCTGCATCAGCTCCCAGGCTACATTACTGCATGATTATTTAAAGGTATTTGCATTATTTTATCAAAAGGTTTTTAACATTTATGTGTAAATGTTTCTTATGCATACTTTTTACAATCCCTGACAAAAACATAATAAATTATAAATTATGAAAACAGCAAACATACCCAAGATGTACTTTTTATTTTAATATTATAGTAAATATATATGAAAAATTAAACTTAGTTTCCCATTTCAGAAACCTAGGATGTGGGAATTGGCCCTGCTACCAGCATGGAGGGCACGCATAGAGAGTGGGGCAGTGTGACTAACGACCACCACATTGCTTCTGAAACCATGGAACTCAGCAGCTGTCCATGCTAAGTCACCTGGAGTTGCTACTTCACTGTCGTAACTGCCACCTGCACCCGGTGCTCAGCCCTGGGTGTATGCTTTAACTCTGTCCAGTCCACTGTTGGCAGCAGAGCTCCCTAACCTTGGCTATCACTAGAGTCAGTAGCCAGTATTAGGACATACTGATGGCTGGGTCAGTTAATTCTATGGGGCACAGCACAAGCAATGACTATTTCAAAGCCCTCAGGCCACTCCATGTAGCCAAGGCTGAGGATTACAGCTGCTCTCTACCCTCTGCCACATTCTGGTACCTGCAGGGCTTAGCTCTTCACTCTCACCCACTGTGGGCAGAAGAGACAGCTGACTACAAGGACATGGTTCCGCCACTCCACCACTGCACAGACGTCTCAGGTGCCCAGTATTCCCATGCCTAACACTCTGCAGCTCAGTCTATGGACATGAGGCCCCTGTGGAAAGAAATAAGGCAGATACTCCTGATAGGAGCACCAAGAGCCTTACACTCCTGGAAACACCAAAGAGTGACTAAAGCCCAGACGAGTTAAATTCAGGTGTCTAGGAGGGCAGTGGAAATAGAACGACTCCTAGTTTCCACACAGAACACGTGTTTAAAGGGCTATGCATATATCAGCCTACCTACCTCTCGTTGCTGCTGATTCAAATTCTGTGAATTTCTCTGGCAAAGAGCAATTGTCTCTACCATGGTATCTTCAACACCTTTCAGCAGAATGTCCTCCTTGGTATCTAGATTTGGTAAGAGGATAGATGTCATTTAAAGATATGCTACTATTGCCTCAGAGCCTCTGTGAAAAACCACACTCCATCCTGTGTGTGTGTGTGTTTGTGTGTGTGTGCAGCTTTAGTTGATTCATCTTCATTATTATCTCAACTGAATTCAGAGTCACCATGGAAACATACCTGTGTGTGTTCCAAAAAGTTTTAACCAAAGAGTTGGGAGACACATCCTGAACATGTGTCACCACCCCAAGGGCTGGAGTTCAGAAAACAGGAGGAGGAGGAGGAGGAGGAGGAGGAGGAGGAGGAGGAGGAGGAGGAAGATGCATCAGCCTTGGCAGCAGCAGCTGAGGTCAGTGACCTCTCTTCCTAACTCAAAGTCACCTGACTTTGAGCCTCAGGCTCCTGCCACCACAGCTGTAGCTGCTCTTGCCCCACCCCCTCCCCACTCTGAAGGACTGCACGCACAAACTAGGAGCTAAAAGAAATGTTCTATCCTCAGTCACTTTGCTCAAATATCTTGTCACAGCTTAAGAAAGGTAACTAGTACCCATGCCAAATCCAACTTATTTTACTCATCTCAAAACTGCTTCTCCTCTAATTTCCAGAGGGAATTAAAGACTTATCACCTCCACGATGCCTGCCTCTTGAGTTGTTCTCATCTGTGATGCTGCCCCCTCTGTGCCCCTGCCTGGTTCATTCTTTCTACCTATACAACTGCTGTGCCTCCACCCGTCCCGATGGATCACTGTCTCTTCATTGAATTTGACTACCAAACCCTGCCTTTCTGTTCTCTTTCTAGAAACCACTAAAGATCCCTAAGCCTTAAAAGCAGAGGCTCTGCCTGAGTAACAGAGGCAAGTCTCGGACCCGAGGCTCCCAGCTCGCCACTTGCACACACTCCCACGCTAGGCCCAAAGCCCTTCCAGGGTCTGTAGCACACTTTTCTGATGTCTTCCATAATGCACACAGATTCCTGAGTTACAACTAGCCCCTGAACTTACCCAACCCCTTTGCTGTTCCCATGGCACCTCTGACACACTCTGTTCAACATGGAGTACAAGTTTATCTCCTATGTCTCCTTCATAAGACTAAAGCTTCAGAGGAGGGAGGGCTGTGTTTTGTCAGCTGTGTGCTCCCTGTGCAGACTAAACACAATGTTACACGCTTAGAAGATACTTGGATTTCTTAGCACATTGTCAGCAGTGAATCTGAAGACAGGATGTTGCTACTGGACTGGCTAGGAGACTGTGAACCAGCTTCTGGATGTGTCACTGACACATTCCCACAGCAAGTGGGAAACACCCTTCTTAGCTTCCCTTAGCCATTCATATATTTGTAAAATTATTCTTGTATCACAAATTTAAGAAAAAACATCACAAAATTCCCCAAATACAACAAAATTCAATTGATTAAACATACTGACAATTCAAGAGTAATAAATGTCTAGTTTGATCATCGATAACAAAAGTAAACCAAGTATTTCCATAGGTTCTAAAAAGCCACAGTGTAATACAAGATGGCCAAGGTTACCGAGGACCTCAGAATCAAGAAATGTGAGCAAATTATCCACAGAGATGTTGAATAAAAGCGTACTAGAGGAATGAGTGTGGGAAAGGGTTCAAGAGACATGTTGTAAAGAGGCGAGACAATACAAAATTCACCCAGGAAGGATTCCCTGACTTTATGGCAAGATAGGTTAGACTTTTAAGGAATAGGGAAACAAGTTTCTGACTAGAAATGGATGGAGAAGAGGAGAAAAAAAATACTTGAATGGTCAAACAAGTACACAAAATGAGGCCTGGCTGGTCAGAACCACCTGATGCCAGACAGTGCCAGTGGAAGGAGAGAGGGGAGGTGAGGAGACAGAAGAGGAATGGCTAAGGGAGAGTGGGGCAGCATGGAGGAGGCCCCAAAACCCACCATGATAGAGGATGGGGACAGGGGAGGATGGAGGGGGCAAGAATGAGAGCATCACTGAGACCATGGTGCAGTCAGCCCCTCACTCCGCCAAGGAGGCGGGCTCTGCAGGCGCATGAACGGGGCTCTGCATCCATGCCCCCGAACAGAGTAGGTTTCAAATCACTACTTTATCCAGCAATCCTACTTTTGTTCTTACACCAAAAACTATCTGCATGCTAAGGATGTTCACAGCAGCACTGCCCAGCAGATCACCTGCCCGTACATAGCTCTAGAAGACCATCTGACATGTCTCAACATCTAAGAACCATAAGGATGGTACACTAGGGAAATAACTATAAATTCAAACACAGTAGGATTCCACTCTTATGAGTCAACCAAATTCAGAAAATCTGGAACTGGAAGGCCTAACAGAAGGTAGGTGTGTTGGGGGACCACAACCCTCTACCTAGGGAGATAAGAAACTAGAACTAGATAGTGGTGATGTAAGTGCTGTGGCATACTAATATTTATTGCTCTTGGTATAGTTTGAAGTTTTTCCTTATTTTACAATAAATTTTAAAAATTAAAGAAATGTCAATGAACACAACAAAGCATGTCTGTGTCAAAGTTACCCAAGGTTCCAAATGGTCAAGGTTCACTGTTTGCGGCTACAGTTCACCAGCAGCTCTGTTCTGCTGCTGTCTAGCAGTGTAAGCACGTTAGTTATGGACCCACACATGGTCAAGACATAGGTGGTCAGAGGCGCCACACTCCCTTGCCTGGCTACCTGGACCCCACTACAGCGTGCATGACTCATTCTCCATTAGAGCAGATAAGGAGTAACTATGGCAACTATGAAAGTGGCTCAGTGTGGTTACTACTACTTTAAGGCAGTACATTACATAACACTTCACATGAGAACTTACTTTCCCCCTGCCGTGTCATCTCTTGCAGCCTGCTCTGAAGTCTCTAGGAGGCAAAAACACAGGGGTGAGAAAACACTTTGTATTTCTACACACCACATATTTGAATTAACAAACTTTAGAGGTGAACCCCCAAGAAACAGCTGTGAGATAGCTGCACCAAGCCTCGATGACCTGAGTTGCATCTCCGGGACCCACCTGGTGGAAGGAGAAAGGATTTCTGCAGCTTGTCCTCTGACCTCTACACGCACACTGCACTTGCATGTGTCCACACAGATACACATATAAATAAGGAAGTGAACACACAAAATGTTCTTTTGCTGTCATTCAGCGGGGACTCCTTGTCTGCAAGGCTCACAGGGTAGGAATGGCTGCAAGAGATCAGGTGTCCCCAGCTCTGCCCATGTGTGCCTCTATGAACCACTACACAGTTACCACTGATGTCTCTTAGAGCAGTACTGAAGGCCAAGGTTTACCCATGGTTTGGATGAGGATGTGAAATTCTTACCAGGTCATAAGAAAAACAGATGCGCTGGGAAGGTACTAACAAAAGGTCATAACAGGTCCATCTTCAGGGCCCAGGGCTCAGGGCACACACAGCCTTACATCTGAATTCTCTCTAACCTTTAGATGTACTGTGGAGCCATTTTATGTATATAAATTTTGACTTTGCAATTGTACCATAAATAAATATGGAGCTGTTCTCAGTGAGCCTCATGATTAAATACTTCTGTCTGCAGACAAAGACTGACTGAGGAGGGACAGAGACAGAGGGACAGTGAGCCCACTCAAGTTCTACCTCCAGCAGCAGCAGGAAGGCACCGTGAACATCCCCTTTCTTCTCCAACAGATGTGCAGTGACTTCATGGAGCTGATACTTTTGTGTAATCTAGGAAAAACAGAAAGGGCTTCTGTAAGCTTTGGTTACAGAGTACAAAGAGCACATGCACAACCCACGGCCGTCATTAGCAAACCCGTGTCTTTGCAGAATGTTGCCATACAGTGCACTCTGCGTGGCCTGTCTTACATTGAACTTAACTGGCAGCTGTGTTTTCAATAGAGTCATTCCTTTGGTACTTGATTTTCCAAATTAATCACACATCTGAATGAGGTGCATACTCTCAAGAAAAGCCAATACACATGAACAATAATGATATAAACTAGAGAATGTAGAGAATTCTACATAAAGCATTTAGAACAAAATGACTGAAAACAGTACATATTAACTTATGGGGTTTTAGTAAAAATAAAATATCTAAATCAATAAAAATATTAAGTATGTCCAGAAATACAAGAGAAGAGTACAGAAAAAACAAAACTAGAGAAATACTGAGGTTTCCAAGTGAAGAATGGGCTTATAGATCGTCTCGGTTTCTTTTTCCACTGCTGTGATAAAATACCCAACAGAAGCAGCTACAGGGAAAGGGTTGACACAGGCTCACAGTTCAGAGACACAGTCCCCAGCGTGAAGAAACAGCAGCAGTCTGAAAGCAGCTGGTGACATCCCATTCACTAGAAGGAACTAGTGCAAGGCTCACTTTCCAGGACAGCTTGCTAGTGCAAGGCTCACTTTCCAGGACAGTCTGTTAGTGCAAAGCTTAACTCTCTCCACTTACACACTCCAGGATGTGTGGTCCTGAACAGAGTTCAGATAGTTCTTTCTAAAATCAACTTGACCTAATCAAGGAAATCCTCACAGGTGCCCAGAGGCTAAAACGTCCCCCACAGATGTGCCTAGAGACTCATTTCCAAGGTGATTTGAAATCTAGCAAAACTGACAAATTATACTGACCACCACACAGATTAACAAAGAAAACTGTGAACATCTCAATAAATGTAGACAATCAATTGGTGGAATGTTTTGATAAAACCCAACAGCCTTTCATAGCCAACCAACCAAATGTGAACAGAGCTTTCTTAAGAGAATATCTACAATAAACGCCATATTTACTGCAAAGTATCTGCCATGTCCCTTTAAATCAGAAGCAGGATGGCAGGTACAGCAGCACAGCTTCTGTTGTATCGTAAACTACAGTGTACTGTAGAACTGTACTGTGTATTGTAGAACTGCACTGTGTACTGTAGAACTGTACTGTGTACTGGAGAACTGTACTGAGTACTGTAGAACTGTACTGTGTACTGTAGAACTACAGTGTACTGTAGAACTGTACTGTGTACTGTAGAACTGCACTGTGTACTGGAGAACTGCACTGTGTACTGGAGAACTGCACTGTGTACTGTAGAACTGCACTGTGTACAGGAGAACTGCACTGTGTACTGTAGAACTGTACTGTGTACTGTAGAACTGCACTGTGTACTGTAGAACTGCACTGTGTACTGTAGAACTGCACTGTGTACTGTAGAACTGCACTGTGTACTGTAGAACTGCACTGTGTACTGTAGAACTGTACTGTGTACTGTAGAACTGTACTGTGTACTGTAGAACTGCAGTGTGTACTGTAGAACTGCACTGTGTACTGTAGAACTGTACTGTGTACTGTAGAACTGCACTGTGTACTGTAGAACTGCACTGTGTACTGTAGAACTGCACTGTGTACTGTAGAACTGCACTGAGTACTGTAGAACTGCACTGTGTACTGTAGAACTGTACTGTGTACTGTAGAACTGCACTGTGTACTGTAGAACTGCACTGTGTACTGTAGAACTGCACTGTGTACTGTAGAACTGCACTGAGTACTGTAGAACTGCACTGTGTACTGGAGAACTGCACTGTGTACTGGAGAACTGCACTGAGTACTGTAGAACTGCACTGTGTACTGGAGAACTGTACTGTGTACTGTAGAACTGCACTGTGTACTGTAGAACTGCACTGTGTACTGTAGAACTGCACTGTGTACTGCAGAACTGCACTGAGTACTGTAGAACTGCACTGTGTACTGTAGAACTGCACTGTGTACTGTAGAACTGCACTGTGTACTGTAGAACTGCACTGTGTACTGTAGAACTGCACTGTGTACTGTAGAACTGCACTGTGTACTGTAGAACTGCACTGTGTACTGTAGAACTGCACTGAGTACTGTAGAACTGCACTGTGTACTGTAGAACTGCACTGTGTACTGTAGAACTGCACTGTGTACTGTAGAACTGCACTGTGTACTGTAGAACTGCACTGTGTACTGTAGAACTGCACTGTGTACTGTAGAACTGCACTGTGTACTGTAGAACTGCACTGTGTACTGTAGAACTGCACTGAGTACTGTAGAAGTGTACTGTGTACTGTAGAACTGCACTGTGTACTGTAGAACTGCACTGTGTACTGTAGAACTGCACTGTGTACTGTAGAACTGCACTGTGTACTGTAGAACTGCACTGTGTACTGTAGAACTGCACTGTGTACTGTAGAACTGTATTGTGTACTGTAGAACTGCACTGTGTACTGTAGAACTGCACTGTGTACTGTAGAACTGCACTGTGTACTGTAGAACTGCACTGTGTACTGTAGAACTGCACTGTGTACTGTAGAACTGCACTGTGTACTGTAGAACTGTACTGTGTACTGTAGAACTGTACTGAGTACTGTAGAACTGCACTGTGTACTGTAGAACTGTATTGTGTACTGTAGAACTGCACTGTGTACTGTAGAACTGCACTGTGTACTGTAGAACTGCACTGTGTACTGTAGAACTGCACTGTGTACTGTAGAACTGCACTGTGTACTGTAGAACTGCACTGTGTACTGTAGAACTGCACTGTGTACTGTAGAACTGCACTGTGTACTGTAGAACTGCACTGTGTACTGTAGAACTGCACTGTGTACTGGAGAACTGTACTGTGTACTGTAGAACTGTACTGAGTACTGTAGAACTGTACTGTGTACCGTAGAACTGCACTGTGTACCGTAGAACTGCACTGTGTACTGTAGACCTGCAGTGCACTGGAGTACCTAGATGCCTAAGAACAAGGTGTTAGACTGGGCTGTAGAAACCCCCAAACTGTTACTGTTCTTAGAAAGAATTACTGTCATAAAATACACAGAAACAATTTGAATTGAAAAAGAATTTAGTTGGTTGCTAAAGTCACAGCAGCAAACAACAAATATGCCCTTAGAGAGCCAGGGCATGTTGGTGCATGCCTTTATGATCACAGCACTCTGGAGACAGAGGCAGAATCTCTGTGACTCCAAGACCAGCCTCCTCTACATATCGAGTTCCAGGCTAGCCAGGGCTACACAGTGAGACTCAACAAAACAAGACAAGCCTCATAGAAATGTTATTTTTTTTTTAAAAAAAGACATATTTTAAAAAGGCAAATCTCTGAATGTGAAGAATCAGTACCATAGAGTGGTCCATTCTCCCTCATTGATGCAGCTCAATGCATTTTACAAACAAAGCTCCAGAAGTTTTTAAAGAAACATGATATTGTGATCCCTAAGTGATGCACAGCTAGGAAGCATCAAGAAAAGGAGGGGACAAGGCTTTCCCCAAATGATAAGTCTTCCTGTAAAGCTGCGTGGACTAAAGTATGGTGGGCATATAGGGAAAGACGAAAAAGGAAAGAAAAGACCCACAAACAGATCCGCGCGTGTGGAGTTTAGCAGAACAGAGCATGGTGTTCAGTCAGTGCAGATGGAGTGCTGGATAGTTTTAGGTCAACCTGATCCACGCTGGAGTCATTGAGAGGAGTGAATCATAAGATCCAGCTATAGGCAAGCCCGTGGGGCATTTTCTTAATTAGTGATTGATGGGGAGGGAGTCTGTAAAAAAGCAGGTTGAGCAAGCCACGCTAAGCAGCACCCTCCATGGCCTCTGCATCAGCTCCAGCCTCCAGGTTCCTGTCCTGACTTCAGTGACAAACAGGATGGGGGACGCATAATCTGAATAAACTCTTTCCTCCCAGAGTTCCTTTGGTCATGGTGTTTCATCACAGCAATAGTAACCCTAACTCAGAGAGCCAGGGAGATGGCTCAGTGGTCAAAGTGCTGCCTGAAAGCTGATGACCTAAGTTCTCAGTCCCTAGATCCCACAGGGAAGGAGAGAAACAACTCCTGAAGGTTGTCTCTGGTGTCTGTATATGCACTGCAGCACATTAGTGTGTGTGTGTGTGTGTGTGTGTGTGTGTGTGTGTGTGTGTGTGTGTGCGTGCATGTGTGTGCAGTTACATATATATATATATATATATACACACACACACACAACTACATACACAATGATAATACGTAATCATTTCTCATAATCAGTGAGGAAAAGATGATATCATAAATACCAGTCATTTAGCATCATGCATGGAGGAAGAGATAAGTCTTTCTCTTGATCATTCTATAGATGAATTAAAGCCCAAAATATAAGATGTTAAACTATAGAGTTAGAAGGGAAACCTTCTGTATCATTAAAATAGGAATGGAAATAACAAACACACAAGCTTAAACTTTTGAAGAGTGATTAAGTCAAAACAGAAGTAAAAGTCATGTTAAAGATGCACCAAAGCAGAATGAAGAAGCGCTTCTATTCCACAGTCAGCAATGCAGAAACCAGACAGGGCTTCTAGAGGTGAATGACAGAGGAAAACATAGCGGGGAAAATGGTGCTGGTGTCACTAGTGACACCATCATACCTCAAAATGAAACATCCTAAATATATTACATGAAAATGTTTTTGATTGGTTAAAAAAATTAGGACTCCTCAAAGCTGTGGGGAATTATATATATAATACTGATGAACAGAAATGCACAGGTGTGGGACCTTAATGAGAGACAAGGCCATAATCCTGTAGCCATCAGTCACGTGTGGCCATGCCCTAGGTTCTAGCCTGACTCTGCCTCTGCAGTCACCTGGCTGCAGCCAGGCTCTCCTCGCCCCTCGGTTACCTGGCAACCCGACTCACTCACTCTCCCGCTTGCTCTCTCTTGGCCCTTTTCTTTATCTATCTCTCTGTCTCTCTATTTTCTCCCCTTTCCACATGGTCATGACTTTTCTTATCTATTTTCTCCTTTTCCCTCATCTTTCTATCTCTTTTCTCTTTCTATTTTCTTAATAATAAAGCATTAAAGCTAGCGACAACGTGTCGCCAGAGACACAGCTACACAGCCAGATGGTCTGCGAGAACAGGTATCGGCAGAGAAAGCTACTCTGAGTGAGATTTCTCTGCCCCCACACGCTAGCCGGCAGCGGCAGGCTGGTGGCGTGATCGCCCGGTCTCGATTGCGCTGAGGCACTCGTGCGTCTTGCCAGCTTCCCCAAACCCAACGCGGGCTCATCGCCCGCCCACCATCTCGGCCCAAGCGAGACCCACAGGCCGCCAGCCCGGCCTGGCGTGCGCGCCCCTTTCCCACTCCCACTTGCGCAGCTTCGGCTCCGTGCTTCCTTTTCTTCACCCCCCACACACAGGAATGCTGGACACATGAGAACAGAAGCAGCCAGGAATACTGCAAACATCAGCGCCAAGCTACTCTAGCATCCACGGCCAACCTGTGGTGCACAGGCCATGGTGTGCCCCAGGTCACCTATGAGTGCAGCCCAGCACATATTCAGAAGTCATGTGATATCAAAGGATAGGTCACACCTGGGGCAGGTTCATTTCAGCAGGAAGATATACGGGCATATGAGCATATGGACAAGAATGCATCAGAGCTGCAAGTGCAGCTCTGATTAATAGTAGCAAAGAATCGAGGAAGACCCTGAACACTTTTCAGGAAAGAAAAAAAGCAAACTGGCACATTTCCTTTGGTAGACAATTCTCTCACCATTAAGATGGACCAGGCAGACTTGGAAACACAGGATCAGCTAATTAAAAACTAGGGAGAGTAACTGGCAATAGGACAAATGCCTTCTGACACCATTACTACAAATGCTAAAACATATAAAACTATTGTCTATTTTAAAAGCATAAGCCATGGGTTGAAAGACAAACATCACATCAAACATTTGGTTGATGGTGACGTCAGAGGAAAAGGGAGGGAGAAAGGGCAGACAAAAGAGCTTTATTTGTAAAAAAGTAAGGAGATGTTGAACTGAAATTTACTTGGTAGGTACATATGGAGTTGATACTATGCACATTCGTAAGTACCCGAAATATTTCATAATTCAACATTCTTTAAATATTTCATAATTCAACATTCTTAAAGTATGGAGGAGGCACCTTAGGAAGTGGATGCAGAAAATACAGGTTACTATTTGTTAAGAGCAAAGGGAAGAAGACAATGTTATCTTTAAATTTTAAATGGGAAAACATACTGACTTCATAATGCATGCCTTCTCTCTCTCTCTCTCTCACACGTGCGCGCGCGCACACACACACACACACACACACACACACACACACACACACACACACACACACACACGGAGTGGAAGGTACAGAAGAAACCAGTTAAGAAAATCAAGGCACGGAGCGCTCTGAAGCTGCTGGGCTATGATTCAGCCTTCTGCACCCTGTGGCAGACCGGGACTCCTTAGCCACCACTGTGCGTCAGGAGTGTGCTGAGTTCCCTTTCCCAGGCCCACTTTGCTAGCTAGAATTTCTATAAAACCTGACTCATTACAGGGGCAGAGAGAGCTGTTTAAGAGCAGCTGACTATAACAATGTCGACTCCAGCTTGGGGACCAGCACTCACTACTCCCAGCTTCTGCAAGGAACTTGACACCTGGGTCTCACGGTGCCTATGAAGAAGGGAGACTGCAGGAAAAAAGTCATGCTTGTCTGTGTGTGCAGCTGGCCTTACCTGAATCGTTTCCTCCAGACGGTAGCACTCAAGGACCTGCAGTGTCTCTATGACTTCGTCAGGACTGAACTGGCACAGCAGCTCAATGAACTGTTCTGTAATGCAAGGCGGAATCTGCAGCGACTCCTGATTGACATGAACACCTTCCCTGGAAGCGAAAGGCAAGGGAGTCCTGAATAAAGCCCCACTGAGCACACCTATAAATAAGGGTACAGGTAATGGGCGCATCATGCAGAAACAAGACCACCTTTAAGAGATAAAAATGCCAGTTGTGTTTCAAGTACTCAACTGAACTATATATCATACATCAGAGGTATGGAATAGGTCTCAGCCCCCAGGGAATAATTAGCAAAAGTTATACTTTGTCCTAAAAGAAGTAAGACCTAATTCAGTTTAAACAACAGGACTATGAGTTGCTATAGTAACGAATGACCTCTAGTCCTAGCAAGAGCAACCAGCAGGCTTCCCCTTCCAGCTTGGGGAAGTCAACTGAGAAAATGCCTCTACCAGACTGGCCTATGGCACGCCTGTGGGGCCATTTCTTGAATTATGATTACTGTGGTGGGCCCGTCCCATGGGAGTAGCAGTGTCACCTTGGATCATATAAGAAAGCAAGCTGGTCCTGGATCATACAAGAAAGCAAGCTGACACTACAAGACAGCCTGACTCCTCTACATCTCAGGTAAGAGTAGCTTCCACCCCTCATCAAAAAAGTGTCTCTTCATAACAAATGGAGACCACCACAGAAAGCCACAAATGGACACAATGCAGAGACCAAAAGATGGTAGGGAGCCCACCCCCAGTGGACACATTTACACTCCTGCATCGACAGCTCAGGAAAACGTGACACTGTAAGTGACAACTGCTGGAGCAGCATTGTGGACAAGTGTGTGGGTTCCAGCATCAAGGGTCCTCTGCCTTTAAGTTTACCTGCAGGAGGCTCATTGGGTCTCACCACAAAGGACATCCAAATACACCCAGTTCTCAACAGGCCGGCCACGATGGACAGGACTACATCACACTCACTCCCTCATGACATGAGTCCTCATACCTCAAGCTGTGAGACAGGGAGTGTCTGCAGCTGGAGTTCTGGATTGGTTAACACTGCTAGGAGACTGGCGCACCTGCTCCTGAGGGGTGCATGGGCTGGGGCTTCCCCAGTGCTCAACTGAAGATCACTGTGCCTGCCACACACTCTCCCACCACATCAATAGGCCCTTGCACAGAAACAAGGTAATAGGATGGGGAAACCAGTGTCTCGAACTTTCCTCAAGAGGCATTCTCTAGGGAAATGCAAGGGTAGGGGTCCAGGGAAAGATTCCAGCCTCAGGCATTCTAGAAAACAGCAACCACGGACTCTTAGCCAGAGGAGCATAAAGCCCCAAACGTGAAAGTCTATTTACTCCAGTTTCTTTTACACAGAGATATCTAGCTTTCACCCCAGATTACAAGACAGACAAGGAGCCAATACGGTTTGAAAAGATGCAGCAAGCAGCAGAAGCAGTCAACAGAGATGCTGGGGAGTGAACTAACTAACACACTGAGAGCTCTGAGAGGAAACGTAGGCAAGCAAGAAGAAAAGAATGCAGGCAGATGAACACACATCTAAGCTACATAAAAACCGAGAGAAATGTAAGACAGAAATGAAAACGGCCTCTGGTGTGCTTATCAACAGCCTAGACGCACGCAGCTGAGGGCAGGGTCTGGCAAACTTCTCTTGATGTCCACAGACATCTCCAAACTTCATTTGCTAAAAGGTAAATGAAGAAAAAGAAGAACAGAATATCCAAGAATGATAGTAAGACCCTGAAGAATAAATACACATAATGGAACTGTGACAAGGAAAAAGAACTATGAAAAAATAAATAGCAACTGAATTTTTCCAAAATTAATAATACATGGTAAACCACAGAGCACCAGACCTCACCTAGCAGAGGGGAGGCCAGAGGGGAAACCTGAGAGACACAGGTGGGAAAAAAAGTTCTCCCACTAAGCGCTGCAAGCCAGGGGAATAGTGTTTAAAGTGCTGAAGGAAAAGCAAAAACAATTGGATATTCTGTAATTCAGCAAAATTGACTCTTAAAGGCTGAAAGGGAAATATTTTCCCAGACAAAGAAAAACTGAGGGAATATGTTGCTGACATGTCTGTTTTACAAGAAATGCTGACGGTAGCTCTTCAGAAAGCGGGTGGGCACAGGCCAGAGCCTGGATCTATAAAGATGGAGCACTGGGACAGGACATGTTTTATCAGACTGCCCGACTCAGTAGAGCAGCAGTGCAGACAGCCTGCGTCGGGGAGCAGTGTGGACCGATTAGGCGCAGGAAGGAATGGCTGGCTGACTAGTGATGCCCACAGGCTCTCAGTGCTGTTCATACTCAGACACCCATCACCGAAAGTATATCCTGCGAATAAAGGGAAGCCACTAGAAAGAGCTTCTTTTGTAAAAGATGTTTTACATTTATTTACTTATTCCCCTCTCCCTCCCCCTTCCCCCCCCCTCTCTCTGTGTGTAGGTGTGTGTGTGTGTGGGAGCAGTGGTCAGAGGATAGTCTGTGGAAATCTCCCCTTTCACATGAGTTCTAGGGACTGAATTCAGGTTGTCAGTCTTGGGAGCAGGTGCCTTTACTTGTGGAGCCAAGTCATACATCCAGTTTTTGGTTTTGTTTTATGGATTCATACACACTATCCAATTAAAACCAGGGAAGGCAGAAAGCAGTGATGGACAGGCAGAAGAGGAACAAGAGCTAAGACAGCCAAGTCTTCTCACAGCCCAAGAGTAGAATCTTAACAAGCCCTTTTCATTGCAAAGTGGAAAAACATGAGTACTTGCAAGGAGGGTTAAAACAGCAAAACTGATGAAACTTCAGTATGTGGCATTAACATGCCAGCTGTCACCGTGTCAGACGCGTGCAGTGCCTCCAAGGGCACTGAGCAAGCTTCAGCTCTTAACTCCTGAGGGCAAAGGGGAGTTGGTTAGCCATGCCCATTCTCTGATCAACGTGCACGTCAATGCTCTTCCTCTTGGTTTATGCTGCTGTGCTCGCCGATCTGGATTCAGTTAGTGTTTGATTGGCATCTTCCCCATTTCCTGTTTAGAATAGCTGTTTCTATTATGAATGTTAAGATGGATAGTTTTCTATCAATCATTTTAAAAATATTTTCTAAAATAATAGATTATTTATTCCATGAAATCCATTGGATTTCATGGAATAAATCCAGTGAAAACACTGGTATACAAAGCCATCTTTATAGCGTTTACCTACACGTGGGTGAGTTGTGTTCAAGAAAACAGTGTGAAGAAAGAGGAGGCAGACACAGGAGAGGGGCACAAACGGAAGACCCCAGGGTGCTGGACAGATGGGCCAGGCCAGGTCAAGAAACCCTGTAGATATACGAGTTGGGATTTTGCTGTGGGTGGTGAGAGCAGAAAGAGCTGTGAGAGAGGAGGGTGACAAGTGTCATGCTTTGCTTGCTGAGGGTGGAAACGGGCATTCAGAAGGCCATATGGGAGAGGGTGTGGCATAAGGCAGTCTCATATTTAAGAGAAATGCTGGGGGGGGGTTGTAAATTTTGATAGATTATTTTGATATATATGTTCTCTTACCAGGTTGCCCAGGCTGGTCTCAAATTTGTGGGGTCAATTTAGCCTCCTGCCCTGGTCCCCAAGGTAGTCCACACTACAGATAGGTACCCTCAAGCCTAGCTTTGTAGATCTTAAGGACTGCATGACTCTGTGAGGTATACCTGAGAAGATGGAAGGGCAGTGGGTCAGAAAGTGGAAGCAGGTAACCTTTCAGGCCCTGATGGAGCACATGCCTGCTCTTCAGTCTGGCCCTGAGGGAGAGAGTAAGTTCTTTGATGTCAGAGCACTGTTGGAGTCACTACTCCATCTTCCGTGTCAGTTACCAATGCTCAACAGGCTTCAGTTGGTATTACTAAATGAAGTAATAAGTTGATAAAGCTATTTGCTAAGAAAAAGAGTGAAGAGAACCATTTGAGTTAGAAAAAGAGTAACCATAGCAATCTCTCCCTCTAAGTACTGAATATAGAATAAGTGTACATAGGCTACACGCATGGGGGAGATGAGGGAGGGACAGACGGATGGACAGATGGATGGACGGAGAGGGGATGGTTTAAAATGTTGATTCTGGGCTTCTAGCAACACAGTAGCAAAGGGGAGACAAGGCTGACCGTGCTGACAACCATTTTCCCATTGGGGATTCACTACAGAGGACTGTATTTTGTATGGAGAAGTTCAAGAGCATCTATTATGTCCTAACTTTTAATTTTGACAACACTGGGAATTGGTATCTTCAGATGTCCCTTCAAAGACAGCCATAGACTTACTGACAGTTCCAATGGCAACCCAGAAGTGTTTCCATAATCTATATTTTGTTTCTTGGCAAAGTTTCCCATGTTCGGTTTTTACTTTATCTTGATTGAAGACTTAAAAATACAACATGTCATTTGATGTGAGAGTTTTCTTACAAGAAAAGCCCTATTATATATTTCAGAGCCCTCAAAGATATTGACAAAAGCCAAATCAACATCTACAGGAAATGCACACTGGGGAAGAGCTTTGAATATGAATTCTCTTGCATGCTCTCTAGACTCCACGCAGCTCATGTCCTCACAAAGGCCACCAGTGTCCTTTAAGTATGTCCTCTGCATAGACGCCAGCCCATCAGGAATCCTGTAGGAACTGGTGGTCAGCAGAAATCAGGGGGAGGGCTGGGGCAGGCTCCGGGCAGCAGCTGGTGGGGAGAGAAATGGAAGAGGATGCAGGTCTTTTCTCTCCTAAGCTGGTGCCTCCATGCAGAAAAGCACTTGTTTCAGGAGGATTAACCCCCTCCAATTATCTAAATCTTTCCAAATGAATCCCACGTGACACTAGTATCGTGGTAGGTCATTTAAGTCTACTGACAAAATTATTATATAGTAAAGGTAAAGGATTTGGGTAAAGAAAGAAAATATAAAAATTCAGCTAGATAATGTGATCTTTTAAAATGCTATTTACAGTATACTCTAATTAGAAACATCTCAAAGTAGTAGTAAGCCAAATATGTATACGAATGAATAAGAATATGATATAAATATAGATGAAAATCTAATTAATTGGGCCAAAGGCCATTCTATGGTGATATATATAAGCAAGCTGCCTTCATCTCAAAATGTTTTATTTTCCCTGTTCTCCAGAATGCTTGCATAGTTTTATTTCATGGAGGAATGGGAGGGCTGGAGGGTTTTTAAAGGGTTTTTTTCTTCCTTTTCTTTCTTTCTTTCTTTCTTAAAGATTTATTTTTATGTATGTGAGTACACTGTTGCTGTCTTCAGACACACCAGAAGAGGGAGGGCATCGGATCCCATTACAGATGGCTGTGAACCACCTTGTGGTTGCTGGGAACTGAACTCAGGACCTCTGGAAGAGCAGTCAGTGCTCTTAACCACTGGGCCATCTCTCCAGTCCATGGGTTTTCTTAAGAACAGAAAAGGAAGAAACAAAGGCAGAAAACATTCTAGACTTGGCTCTCAGAGAGCTGAGGGGAGAGCTAGTCTGCCTATTTGTAAAGTTCTTCTGTTCCTGGCATCTTCCACATCTCCCTAGTTTTCTGCTTTCCTCATTCCTGGCTAGGTTAATAAAGTAGGCTAGCCCACAGGCCAGTAGGGGGCCCCAGAGAACAATGTCCACAGGCGGTGCCCTGAAGTGCCGAGATTCCTGCCCTGCTGGTGCAGCCTTTTCTCAGCAGTGTGAGTCCAGGTCTACTAAAGAGGAAACAACCCTTCCAGCTCCTCATTTGCTTAACTCATCACAGGAAGAAACAGTGAACAGACTGGACAGATGCTTGTCACCGGTTCTGTAATAAACCACTGTCTGTTCTAAAGATCAGAATTTGTCTGAGATCACTACACATTCTTGAACCCCACTGAATCCTCCCCCCCCCCAATAATTTAGTATCTCTCTAAAAACTCTTTGCATTTCTCACTCTCTACATCTTCTATGTAGTGCTGAGCACTACTGTGATTGGCTTCCACGCTGTGACGTCCCTCTTTTGCATGTTGACAATTTTGTGTGTCCTTTCTCTTAATTAATTTTGCCAGTTTATCCCAGAGAACATATGTACAACAGAGGAAAAATTGCTTTCAAACCTTACAAGGCATTTTAAAGGGCTACAATGCAATGGTGGCCTAGTCGCCAGAGATGAATGAAGCCAGTCCAAAAGTCAACTTCTCACCTTCTGAGGCCAAGCGGCCCTTGGAAAATATCCAGAGAACCCTACAGCCAAAGACTGCTGGCACACACTGGTCACAGTGAGAAATCAAACGTACTGATCTGGGTGCTCCCTCCCTGCTGTTGCCTAGTTTTCACAGTGCTAGAGTGTGCTATGCAGAGCACTAGGGAGAAAAGGCATCAGTGGTGCTACCCTTCGAGCTATAATAATGAGCATCACTGTAAGACAACGCTTGTTGGTGCAGCAGAGGTTCCAGGGTGCTCATCTGCTTTTAGATTGGATCTAAGGCCTGTTGCACAAAAGGGGACTCTTGCCTGGCCAACTACCTATACAGGTCATAAGCTCTAGGAAAACAAAACAGAACTACTACTATTTTGCTTAAAGGACATACCATCCAACTGCCTTCTAAATACTTATGCTCATCCTCAGACTGGTGCAGCTCTTGTCCCTCAGCTGAGAAGTTTTGGTTTTGGATGGTGGCTAATACAGAGACTCCCAAGAGAGCAGAGAAAGAATGGTCACAGAGGCACAGCTGTAAACAGAACACCTGAACCACACCCAAAGGCTGAGGAAAACCTGAAGAGGAGCAGTAGGAGCAGAGCAAAGCCAGAGGTCAGGGCAGACTGCAGCAAAGCAGTGTCTTCTGGACATGACAGGACAGCTGCTCTCAGGAACACAGCAGCTCTCACTGCCTGAGCAAGATGAGCACAAGATCAAAGCAGCCAGCATTTCAGCACAGCCGGGGAAGGAAGGGCTCATGAGGCCCCACCCCCAGCTGAGGAGCTACCGGTAGCCGATGGCTGATGGCTGATGGTAGAAGGAGAATCAGTTCTCTCCAAGGGAGTGGGCCCTGGTCCGTGGTCCGTGCTCCAGTGGATGGATGGTCCAACATCCACGCATATGGAGGCAGTAGTAATTGGAACTTAGTAGTTAAAAAAGAAAAATGAAAAAGAAAGCTAGACAAGGGAACATGAGGTAGAAAGGCATTCGTGGAGGAGAAGGTGTGGGAGGGATTCAAGGGGGATAGACATGACAAAAGCGCATTGTATGCATATATAAAATTATCAAAGAATAATTTTAAGAATGTAGTGCTCATAAGGAAGTTCATAAGAAGGGAAATCTCAATGATATCTCTTAAAGCCTTAGGAGTTATAAGTAGGAAAAAAAAAGACAAAGTTCCAATAAAACAAAGAGTTCTTTTTTAAAAAATAAACAAAATCAACAAACTTTTAGTCAAACTAGCCAAAAGAGAAGATGATCCACATTAATAAAAATTAGAGGCAAAAAAAGAGATATTATCAAAGGGATTCAGAATCATTAGACATAGTTTAAAACTAGTATTCTACTAAAATGTGCAAATCTAAGACTAGTATCTATAGACCCATATGATCTACCAAAGTTAAGCCCAGATGACATAAGTGAATTAAAGATATAGTAAGAAGAGCCTGACCATAATGACAAAATCCTCCAGTGACAGGCCTGGACCAGGGAACTCACTGCTGAATGAGCCCCACTGTCGTAATCTAGACAGGTCTTCCAAGCAAAGCTTATCCCAATTACAGCATAGACCAACTGGATTTAACATAGGTGTAGAATGTTCCACTTGATAGACAGGACACATACATTCTTCTTACAGACAAATGGAACCTTCTTTAAAGTCACATTATAAGTCACAAAGCAAACCTTAACAATTTTTTTAAAAAGATGCAATGTGGCTTTAAGAAAATTGGCAATGTGACTCAATGGGCATTACTGCCAAGCCTACTGACCTGAGTTAGATCTTTGGAAATTCACATGGGTAGAGGGAAAAATCAAATTCCCACAAGTTGTCCTCTGACCTCTCCACATGTACCATGGTATTCGCATGCCACACACACTAAATCTAAAATTTTAAAAATGCCCCTATCCCAACTCCCAATAACTTTCACATCTTGTTGGGCTAGAGTAGAGTACAATGAGAACTCAGCATCAAGGTTAACCTCAGCCACAAGATGAGTATGTCCAGGCTCAGTGATGGAGTTCTGAATGAACACTCACTGAGGAGACCAGGGAGGAAACTAAACAAATTCTACAATCCATGAAAATAACAGCACAGTCTACTGAAAATCTCTGGGAAATAGCCAAGACAGACCTAAAAGTAAAGTTCTTAGGTATATACCTGCATAACAAGGAGAGAGAGATTGGACAGTTGGTGGTGATGTATGTTTTTAATCTCAGCACTTGGGAGGCAGCATCAGGCAGATCTGAATTCGAGGCCAGCCTGGTTTAAGAGGGAGTTCTAGCACAGCCAAGGCTACACAGACCACCTGTTTTGAGAAGGGGCAGAGGGGAGATGGGGAGGAAGAGGGAGAGAGATAGAGATAGACAGAGAGAGACAGAGAGGAGCAGAGAGAAGGGGAAGCGGGGAGAGGCGAGAACTCGAGTAATGAAGTGCTTCAATACTCTAGACCAGTGGCTTTCAACCTTCCTAATGCTGCCACCTTTTAATTTTCCATACAGTTCCATACAGTTCCTCAGGTTGTGGTGAACCCCAACCATAAAATTATTTTCATTGCTACTACGTAACTACATTACTATTGCTATGAATTGCAACATAAATGTCCAATATGCAGGTCTTGACCCCACAAGAACCACTGCTCTAGACACTTGAGAAGACAAATTCACATTCAGCAAAAGGCAAGACAGTAATACAATTCATAGTGGACACCAATGAAATGGACATTAAAAGGACAACATAGAGAGTCAACTTTTAAAGAGAGATGGGTCTTTGAACAAATCCCTAGCAAAACTAAACCAAACAAAAGAGAGAGAAGACCCACCTAGAAGTGAAACAAGATGTTACAATAGTCCCCAGGGAAATATAGAAATCATAAGGGAATGCTTTAAAAACTTAGATTCCGTACAGCTGAAAAACCCATAAGAAATATGTTAATTTCTAATTTATATAATTTACCAAAATTAAAGCCACATGATACCAACAATTTACGCAGGCCCATAACAATGTGACTGAAGCAGTGACAAAGAGTTCCACACAGAAGAGCCAGGACCAGGTGGCATCGTCTGAATCCTATCAAGCTACTAAGGAACAAGTACTACCAAGACTTCCAAAACTGTCCCACAAGCAGGAAGGGAAGGAACACTATGAAAGCCATTCTAAGAGGCTGGTATTTCCCTGACAGCAAAACAAGACAAGAGCTCATGTATATGTCACACACACAAACAAAAAGCTATATACAATAAACCTACATCTAACATTATACTAAACAGAGTCACTAATAGCTTTTCCCTCTACATATAGATTTGATAGACTTTTCAGGAAAGTTGCAATATACAAAGTCAACATATAAAAAAACAATGGCTTTATATACCCCAATAAGTTTTATGAGAAAGAAGAAAAGCATCCCAATTCACAATAGCTTTAAAATAAAATAAAATAAGATAAAATAAAGGTTGAAGGACCAGGTATCAAACACTTTTATGACTCTGAAGAAACACACTGGAGAAAATAACTAGATGAGAGAAAGTCCTGAGGGAACTAATGTTATAAAAATGGCTACTTGTCAGAAGTACTGCAGATCCAATGTAATTCCATCAAAACTCCACAGACCTCCTCACAGAACTTAGGGTTTCCCCTAAACCCTAAGATTCATACGAAACACAAGAGACAATGGACACCCAAAGCAATGCTAAGCAGAAAGGGCTGCCAAGATTTCCCAATACGTGACTTCCAACGATTCTTCAGAGATGTAGTGACATTTATAGCAGGCTCTGGCACTGAGACAGACACACGGACCACTGGGCCCAATGGAACCCAGGAATCTGCACAGGCATGCACAACTAATTTTTGACAAAGGTGTCAAATGACATACACAGAACTAAAGCCTTCCTATTTAGCAAATGCTGCTGGCAAAACTGTATCCCCTCCTGCAGAAAAATTAAACTGAATCCTTATTTCTTACTCTATAAAATCAATTCAAAGTAAATCAAAGAACTTCATTTAAAACCTGAAATATTGGCATGGCAAAAAGAAAATATAGTGAAATGTACATTCTTAAAACTGCAAAATTAAACATAAAAAAAACCCCAAACTGCCAATCAATAAATGGGCCAATGAACTAAATAGTTCTCAATAAGACAAAGCAACAGCCTACAGAATTTTGAATGGCCAAGAAGCACTCAAATACTCAAAGTTCTTAGTCATCAGGGAACGCAAATCAAAACAACTCTGAGATTCCATCTTCCACCTGTCGGAATGGCTAAGATCAAAAGCTCAAGTGATAGTACATGCTGTTGAGGATGGTGGGAGTGCAAACTTGTACAACCACTGTGGAAATCATTTGTTGGTCTCTCTGAAAACTGGGAATAGTTCTACCTTAAGACCTACCTATACTACTCCTGAACATATACTTATAAGATGCTCCAACATCCCGTAAAGACACTCAACTATGTTCATAGCAGCTTTATTTGTATTAAGCAGAAACTGGAAACAACCTAGACGTCCCTCAACTGAAGAATGGATAAAGATAATGCGGTACATCTACACAATGAAATACTATTCAGCTATTAAAAACAAAGACATCATGAATTTTTCAGGCAAATGGATGGAACTTGAGAATATCATCCTGAGTGAGGTAACCTTGACCCAAAGAGGACATATATAGTATATACTCACTTATAAGTGGATAAAATACAGGATACTCATGCTACACTCCACAGCTAAACAAGAAAGAAAACCTAAGAGAGAAAGCTTGAATCTCTCTTAGAAGGGGGAATAAAATAGTCATAGGAGGCAGACAGAGGAAGGATACTGGGGGGAGGGGAGGGGAGGTGGAAGGGAAGAGGAGGTTTTAGGATCAAGTGTGGGGAGGGACAGGAGAGATGGGCAGACGGCCATGAGAAAGAATGGAAATCTGCAGCTGACGGGTGGGGAAGTGGTTTGCATTGCCAGGATGTGACAGAGACCTGGGATAAGGAAGGCTCCTAAGAATCAATGGGGGAGACAACAGCTGTAACTCACAGCAGTGAGGATATGGAACCTCAAGAGGCTACCTCCTGTAGCCAGGCAGGAATCTCAGTGGAACAATAGGGACTCTAACCCACCCACAAAACTTTCAACAAATTTTGTAGACAAAATTTATCTTTACAAAAAATGTAGGGACAGGAGATGGAGCAAAGACTGAGGAACAGCCAGTCAATAACTGGCCCAACTTAAAACCCATCCCATGGGCAACCACCAATCCCTGACACCATTAATGATACTCTGCTATGCTTGCAGACAGGAGTCTAGCATGGCTGTCCTCTGAGAGGCTCCAGCCAGCAGCTGACTCAGGAAGACCAACAGAGTCAACTAACCTGGGCCCATGGAGGCTCACAGAGACTGAACCACCAACCAAAGTGCATACATGGGCTGGACCTAGGCCCCCTGCACATATGTAGCAGATGTGCAGCTTGGTCTTCATGTGGGTTCTGTCTCTGACTCTGTTCCCTGCCATTGGATCCCCTTCCCCTACTGGAGAGGATGTGCCTAGTCCTGCTGAGACTGGATATCCCAGGGTGGGGTGGTACCCAGGAAAGAGAGGGGGTCGTTAGTGTTTATTGTAGCATATTCACAACAGCTATGTGATGGAACCTATCCAGGCATCTATCAAGAGAGGACTGGATTAGGAAGTATGGTTTATACACACGCTGGTATTTTCTCAGTACAAAGAAAAACAGGTCATGTCGTTTGCTGGAAGGTGAATGCAACTGGAGAGCATCATATGAGGCAAATGAAGTCTTGGAAAGACAGATATGGCATGTGTTGTTCTCGTACTCCTAGGTTCTAGACTTAGGAAGCTGCATAAAATCATGTACATTCAGATGATAGGAAAGTAGAAACAAAACTGTCCTAGGGCCAGAGGAGCTAATGAAAGAAGGAAGTGAGGTATAAGGGGTGTGCTCACAGTGCTTTAGGTATGCATAAAATGCCCGATGTAACCCAGCACACAACTAAAGAGAGCAATTTAGAGGATGTCGTGCATCATTACACTCAACTCCCAGGCCCTTCCACATAGTCACAATAAACTTCAGGATCTCCATCTGGACCTGATTTGCTCACAAATCCACTGCTAACTCCATCATCTCCTGGAGTCTGCTTCATTCATTGTTGCCAACCCCATCATCTCCTGGAGTCTGCTTCACTCATTGTTGCCAACCCCATCATCTTCCTGAAGTCCACTTCAGTGTAGCTTGGTTAGTTTTAGATCAGCAACTGAAAATCTCATTTGGATTTACCTTTTTACACTACCAGAAAGTTAATATAAACTAAACATATCAAGTGAGAGTTAATAAAAATTGGCAGATAAGCTAGAAACTAGATGCTAACCCCATTTACACCATTTACATAGGACTAGGCCCGGGGAACCTAGGATAGGAAGGGTCCTTCCTGAAGGGAACAGTCTGCATTATAGGGCTTCATTATTTACACTAGTAGGAACTCATCAGATATGCTTATGTTTAAATAGAAAGAAAAGTACTACCTCCCACCTGCTGTCAGAGCATGGATGATTTATTGTTTAATAACCACTCTTTCATTAAAAATGAAAAGAGCTAATCTACCAATTGGCTACCAAGAACCAGTATCTTAACTCTAGTTTCTTTCCATCCTTCTATGAGTGTATTATGAAAGCCAAAGTTTATTAACATACCTTGGATCCAGAAGACTCCTCAAAAATTTGAAAAGCAAAAGCTGGTTCTGAATAGAAAAATAAAAAGCACAATTAAATATTGAATTTCCAAAATTGGGCAATGCTAAAGAACTAGTCTAGACTGGCCCTTCAAACTGCAGGTGCTTGAGTTTCCATGAGGCCTCTGTACACACCTCGATGCTCTTCTCTATTCAACAGTTCCAATCCCCTCACGTTTGAGTGCAGAATACACACACCCTGTTACTTCAAAAGAAGGCCCTTCCCAAGAAAGTTGGCCCCAGCACAAGTGTTACTCAGGTGTCCGGTGCTTAGATCTGTGGACCTGGGCTGCAGGGGGAGTCTCAGGCTGACTCAACTGTCCTCTGCCTCTCACAAAGGCCTGCAGTGAGACAGTTAATGGTGGGGAGAGTTGGGGCATACTTAAGGTCCAAATTAACAACTACGTCCAAAAACTCAACTCTATCTCTGCAACAGAATCAGTCACAATACATAGTGTCAGCCGTCAGCACAAAGTCTGGATTCTATATCCAGCATTCATTAGCAACATGACCATGTAATTCTTAGTGTTCAGTTTCCTTATGTGGAAACACAACTCCACCCACTCCACTGAACCCCAGCTGTATCTTCTCTGCCTTTGTCAAGAGCAATGACAATTAAATGAAATAAAGCTTCTTATAGCTCATGAATATAGTTACTAAGTTCTTAAGAAGCCTAAGCAAAAATGAGCATTTTTCTATGTATTCAAATTTCTTCTCTATCAAGTAGGGGACATTCCAAGTGAAAAGAATAGTACAGTTTGAATGATTTTTAAATCTATTTATGGCCAGGGATGTAGTACAGAGATGGAATCCTTGCCTAGCATGCACAAGACCTAAGGCTTGATCCCACACTGAAAAGGGACAGGAAGGAACACACACACACACACACAATTTATTCATGTGTATATATACAAACACATATGAAAGTATAAAAATGCATGCTTGGTCTTTTAAAAGACTGACCATGTACAGTCATTAGTCTCTATCAGCCTTCATATCCTGTCTTCTCTATGCTGCTTCCTTTTGTTTTACATGCCTTTCTTCCTGGTTATGACTTGATTTTCCTTCCAAGAGCCCTGGGAACTATTATTATTCAGGAGCAAATTGCATTAAAAATAAAGGAAGTGTGTAAGATCAATGTGGGGTTTATACAACTACTAAAGCTTAGCAAAAATACAATGCCTTTGAAAGAACTGTGTAGAACTCAACAAACGAATCAAATAATCACTTTCTTTTAAAAACCCATTACACCCAGATTTTATTTATTTGACTGTTCAATAATATTCATTCAACAGGCTTCTCTGACTCTCACTGTGGGAGGGGGTAGAAGTAGTTGCTAATTGTCAAACTTACATTTTTAAAGACAATCCCAGAAGTACCAGAAGAAGCAGGATTTAGTAGAAGCGATTTTTAAAGAGAAGAGGGGCTCTGGGTTTGACATGGTGTGAGCAGAAGCATTTTTGCCACCGTGACATCTTGGCCATGTGCCCTTCCCTGGGCCCTAGCATCCTTCCAGCCCAGTTACTATTCCCAGAGCCTGGCCATGTTCCTCCATCATCATTTTAACCCAATTAAACTGCAACTGCCACTTGCCTGATCTGTCTTTGTCCTTGTGAGCAGAGATTACAGCCAAGTTTTCCTCATATCCATTTCTGTTTTTGTATGCTATCCTCCGCATTTGATTTTTCTGGTCCCATGGCATAAATACTAAATGAATGGATGGCCATAAATTCAATTCATCTATTAACTCTCTGAGCTTGTTAGTAGATCTAATATTGGATAACCTAGGAACCACTCAAAACTTTCCCACCTTACTGAGCTCCTTTCTAAGTATGCAGACCCATTTGGAGCCCATATTGTCCACTGCCACTGACTTTGCCCTGGTTACCACCCTTTTTGCCCTTTTACCTTTCAAGTGGCTATGGCTCCATTTGTGTTCTTTACCAGAGTAAGTTTTCCATAAAAGAGATCTAATGATAACATCCTTTGCTTAAAACACTGGTAATTCTCCAGCACAGAGAAATATAGATGTAATAAAATCAGCTCAAGTGTATTTTCTGGGCTCTATCATCTTAATGCACCTTCTAAAACATTGCACCAACACTGCCTCCTTCCCACACCGCATCTACTACCTCGTGTTTCCCACAGACCTGCCCATGAACACAGAGCCTCTGCGTCTTCCCATACCAGAGCCTTTTCCTCTGGAAGCCTTTCCCAGTTCTCCGGCAAGTCTGACACTGTCGTGGTTCTGGCAGCTCTGGGAGCTGCTCTCTCACCGCTCACCATACATCACTCTTCTCTCGTTCCCACGGTCCCTTTTACATAAGGGTAGTTCAGCTTGGTAGCATTCATTATACTACAGTGTCCTAAGCGTGCTCCTTGGAGCCTAACCCTAAGTGTTCTAGTACAGAGTGGGGCTACATGGGTTTAAATAAGTGAAATGGATCCCATCTTGTCCCATATCACTCCCGACTTCTCATTTTGCCATCTGGCGGTCATCCCTACCGCTGCTGTTGGACTTAAGGGCTGGCTGTGGGTTGTACTTCACGCCCTTCATGTTGTCTGATTGCCTAGCTCTCTCCTCTGGCCATCATGGCACTGTGGTGATAAACTATGAGGAACAGTGCCCTCACACCACACTTCTCCCAGAGCTTCTCAACATTCACCAAGCATGCAGCCACATCTAGAGAAGCTGTTCCTTGGAAAAACCTCAAACACGACTCAATTTGAAGATGACAAAGTTCTGTTTAAGAAGAGCTGTCAGCAAAACAGGGTTGTGGGTCCTATAGCCAAAGAAAACAGAAGGCTCTTCTATAGCTTATGGTTTCTACAGCAGTGTAGGTTAGAGTTTCAGAGACGTTCCCTTAATATCAGGATTTGTTATCCAACAATACACTCCCACATCTCAATACTCAAAGATTAATGCACAGCTGGTCCCATCCACATCCCCTTACAGCACAGGCATAGAATACACACAACATAAACATACCTCACAAACAGTACATAAACCACATACACAGTGGGCACACATCTAACATATACCTGGGCACACACAAACACACCCTTATTACCCCCACACACACACACACACCACCACCACCACCACCACCAAACTACTTTTAACTGGCAACTCTGAATTTAGGCATATAACCAGAAGTCCTCAGATACAGGTGTCCCTCCCACCACATGCTCAGAACCCTTACCTGAAGCTGTCCAATGACTACTTCAACCTGCCCAGAAAAGTGAGTAGCAACCAGCTCTGCAGCTTTACAGGGCTTCAGGGACACAAGTTCCTGTAGTCAGCAGAAAAGACAGCCGTTTTCACACGGTACACTTAATGGGCTACCCATAGATATGAGGCTTGATACTGTCTGTCATGAGCTTCCACAGTACTTTAAGGTCCCTGCTTTAGGTTTTAATTTAAGGCTATTATTACTAATTAGCAAAGTTAGAATGGTCCCAAACTACAAATCAGAATTGAGGTTTTAGGTTTGTTTTTAACCTCTCTAGAATTTCTGCAAGCTTTTTGGAATTCTGGATTCTGACCACATGAGCGACGGATGAACAAAGGAGCAAGCACTTCCCAAGCTCCCTGTCAAAGGGTTTCACGTTCAAGCTTCAAGAAATGAGAAGAAGTTGGTCCAGTTTTGATTTCTTCAGCTAAAATTCTAGATCCATCTTTGTTGCAGGGTGAATTTATAAGCCAGAAGTGTTTGTGGAAACCAACCCAAGTCTTGAAGACACTAACGTCTTATCCACTGTTAATTACCCATTTTAAATAGGATCCACATCTGTCCAACCTAAGATGCTCACATGTATCTCCTTGAGCTTCCTTGGTGCTCCTGGCTACTCTTCTTATTGAAGCCCCCCTTTCTGGGATCGCTCAACACTTCTGCGTGCCGTGCATTGTTTTTATTATCAGTTTCACCCAAACTGGAGACACCAGGAAAGAGGGACTCTCAACTGAAGATGATGCCTAGATCAGACTAATTTGTGGGCCTGGCTGTGGGGCTTTAATTTTTTTTTTTTTTTAATCAATGCCTGATTTGGGAGAACCCAGTCCGTCATGGGTGGCATGGTACCTAGACAGGAAGGCCAAGTGGGCTAAGGGGCTGAAGAGATGGCTCAGCAGTTAAGAGCACTGGCTGCTCTTCTTTTAATTCCAAGCACCCACATGACAGCTCACAGCCATCTGTAAGTGCAGTCCTAAAGGATCTGATGCCCTCTTCTGACCTCCTCAGACACTGCACATACACAAAAACTAGGTATAACTAAAATCTCGGAAGGAAGGAAGGAAGGAAGGAAGGAAGGAAGGAAGGAAGGAAGGAAGGAAGGAAGGAAGGAAGGAGGGAGCTGAGCATGAACCAAAGCCCAGCAGCCACTAAGCAGCACTCCTCCATAATCTCTGTTCACTTCCTATTTCCACATTCCTGCTTTGAACTCCTGCTCTGCCTTCCTTCAGTGGTGAACTATGTGTGAGACAAATAAGCCCTTTCCTCTCAAGCTGCTTTGGTTGTGGTGTTTAGTACAGACGTAGGAAGCAGCTAGAACCGCGCCTTTCAATGTCTGCCTTTCTCTGTGGGCACACTCTGCCCAAACATATCCATAAAACATGGACAAAAGCAAACACCAAGTTTGGAACAGCACAGTATACTGGTCCCACAGTAATGGTTTCCAGTGGGACTATGTGAGATAAAATAACAAAGAATTCAAAAGAATGACCATAAGAAGAGTCAATGAAATCTAAGAACACAAATTTAAAAAAAAAAAGCAACAAATAAAGAGCTGAATGAAATGAAGATGGTACAGGATATGAATGAGGAATTCAATGGTGATAAATACTGAAGTCAATTAAAACTTTACAAATGAAAAGCTCAGAAAATGAAATTAAAAACCTTAGCAGAAAGTCTCACAAATAAATCAAGTAGAAGACAATATGGGGCCTGAAGATGGGGGTGATTGAAAACATTCAGACAGCAATACAAATAAAGAATCAAAGTAGGAACAGAACATGACAGAGCCACAGAGCACTGTTAAAAATTATCTACCATAGGCATAAATGTAAAAACAAAGAAAAACTAAGCAAACCGTTGGTATCAACTGAAGCATGAGAACCTGATTATGGATGCCCAGCACCCACATAAAAGCCAGGTACAGCAACTCCTCTAACCCCAGAGCGTGGGTGTGACACAAATACAGACAAATCCTTGGCGTCTCTTAACTTACAGTCTAGCCAACTGGCAAGCTTCAGGTTTGTGGTGGTTTGAACATGCTTGGTCCAGGGAGTGGCACTATTTGGAGGTATGGCCTTGTTAGAGGAAATGTGTCACTGTGGGAGTGGACTTTAAGGCCCTCCTCCTAACCATGTAGGAGCCAGTCTTCTCCTAGTGGCCTTCAGATGAAGATGTAGAACTCTCAGCTCCTCCTGCACCATACCTATCTTGATGATAATGGACTGACTCTCTGAACCTGTAAGCCAGCCCCAATTAAATGTCCTTATGAGTTGCCTTGGTCATGTGTCTGTTCACAGCAGTAAAACCCTAAGACAAGGTACAATGAGAAACCCTGTCTCAAAAAAGCAAGAGACTGAGGAAAACACACCCAAGTGAACCTCTGGACTACATAACTGCGCGCACACACACACACACACACACACACACACACGCGCGCGCGCGCGCGCACAGGAAAGAAAGAAAAAATAGTTAATAAAGTTAGAGCAGTATTTTGTACCCCTTGCTAAGAAGGACTAGAGTATCCATACTTTGTTCTTCCTTCTTCTTGAGCTTCATTTGGTTTGTGAATTGTATCTTGGGTATCCCAGGCTTCTAGGCTAATATCCATTTATCAGTGAGTGCATACCATGCGTGTTCTTTTGTGATTGGGTCACCTCACTCAGGATATTTTCTGGTTCCATCCATTTGCTTAAGAATTTCATAAATTCATTGTTTTTAATAGCTGAGTAGTATTCCACTGTGTAAATGTACCACATTTTCTGTATCCATTTCTCTGTTGAGGGACATCTGGGTTCTTTCCAGATTCTGGCTATTATATATAGGGCTTCTATGAACATAGTGGAGCATGTGTCCTTATTACATGCTGGAGAATCCTCTGGGTATATGCCCAAGAGTGGTATAACAGGGTCCTCCGGGAGTGTCATGCCCAGTTTTCTGAGGAACCGCCAGACTGCTTTCCAGAGTGGTTGTACCAGTTTGCAATCCCACCAGCAGTGGAGGAGTGTTCCTCTTTCTCCACATCCTCGCCAGCACCTGCTGTCTCCTGAGTTATTGATCATGGCCATTCTGACTGGTGTGAGGTGAAATCTCAGGGTTGTTTTGATTTGCATTTCCCTGATGACTAAGGATGTTGAACATTTCTTTAGGTGCTTCTCAGCCATTCGATATTCAATTGAGAATTCTTTGTTTAGCTCTGTACCCCATTTTTAAATAGGGTTATTTGGCTCTCTGGAGTCTAACGTCTTGAGTTCTTTGTATATATTGGATATTAGTCCTCTGTCAGATGTAGGGTTGGTACAAAATACCCACAGGAGGAGATACAGTGACAAAATGTGGAACAGAGACTGAGGGAAAGACCATACAGAGACTGCTCCCTCCCTAGGGATCCATCCCATATACAGTTACAAAACCCAGACACTATTGTGGATACCAACAAGGGCTTGCTGATAGGAGCCTGATATAGCTGTCACCTGAGAGGCTCTGCCAGTGCATGACAAATACTGAGGGGGACACTCTCAGCCAACCATTGAACTGAGCACAAGATCCCCATTGGAGGAGCTAGAGAAAGGACCCAAGGAGCTGAAGACGTTTGTAGCACCATAGGAGGAACAACGATATGAACCACCCAGTACCCCCAGAGCTCCCAGGGACTAAACCACAAACCAAAGAGTACACATGAAGGAACCCATGGCTCCAGATGCATATGCAGCAGAGGATGGCCTTGTTGGACATCAAAGGGAGGAGAAGCCCTTGGACCTGAGAAGGTTAAATGCCTCAGTATAGGGGAATGCCAGGACAGGGATGTGGGTGGTTTGGTGAGCAGGGGGACCAGGGATGGGTTAGGAGATTTTTCGGGGGCGGGGGGAGGACCAGGAAAGGGGACAACATTTGAATTGTGAAAAAAGAATTTATCTAAAAAAAAAAAAGTTATAGCAGGGGGAGCTAGAGAGATGGCTCAGAAGTTAAGAGTACCATTGCTCTTGCAGAGAACTGGACTGAGCTCCCAGTAACCATATATAGTGGTTCACAACCACAGGTAACTCCAGTTCCAGGGTATCTAATGCCTTCTTCTGATCTCTGTGAAAACCAGGCATGCTCCCAGGACACTTATATGCATGCAAGCAAAATGTTCATATACATAAAATAAATCTTAAAAAAATATATTTAGTCATAGTAGAATTTTCTGAAATCCAGGGACAAAGATAGCCATCCACATACAGAAAACATTCAGAATGCTAAACAAGTAAGACCAGAAGGACTTCATCAAATTATAACCCTCTGAACAAAAATACTAGAAATTCAAGAGCTGAGTACAAAGACATAAAATGGCAAAGCCATCTCAAAACAGCAGATATCTCAACGGAAACACTAAAATTCAAGAGGACAGTGAGTGATGTGTTCCATGTTCTGAAGCAATAACTGTGGGCCTACATTACTATTTCCAGAACAGCTTTCCCTTAAAACTGAAGGCTAATCTTGACTGTCAACCTCACATGCCTGGGAAGAAGAGGAAACCTCAGTTGAAGAACTGCCTTCATCAGCTTGTGCTAAGGACATGTCTAAGGGACCATTTTCTTAATTGCTGACTGACGTAGAAGTGGAAGGTGCTACCTATTGGAGGTGTGCCTGGGCTGCAAGCCAGGGGAAGCAAGTCAGTAAGCGTGCCTAGTGTCAAAGGTAACTAGAGCAGAAGCTGGTGCTAGAGCGTGTCTTGCTGCACTGGCAAACCTCATGCTTTGTGGGAGGAAGGTGAAGAATTTTGGAACTTTGGGCTGGAAAAGCCATTAAGGGCTCAGCTGGATAGGCTGCTCTGAAGGAGTTGGGAGACAGGGTGCTGAAAGCAGCGTAGGTGATGGAGGCCTGGAGCGAGAGGCTGCAGAAGGACTGGATGCTTTCAGTGAAATTCTGGAATTTTACACTACTGGGATTGTGTTTTATACACTGTGGTATTAATATTAATATGAGATCTTGAGGACAAGCCAAAAAAGGAAAGTTATTGTTTAACCATGATGTGTTTGTATGTCAAGCTGAGAAGGCTCAAGTGAGCTCATGACAGCTCATCTTGGTTGTCAACTTGAGATGCCTAGGAAGTAGGGAAGTCAACCAAGAACTGCCTGTCAGATTGTTCCTTGGGCATGTCTATGAGGCATTTTCTTATTTGCTAATTGATACAGTACGGACCAATACACTGTGATTGGTGTCATCCCTGGAGAGGGTCTGGGTCTGCATTCTAAAAAAAAAAATGTGGAGGAGGAAGAAGGGAAGAAGGTCAGTAAGCAGTGTTTCTCCACAGGCTCTGTCTTGCTTCACTGATCCAGTAAGCGTATTCCATACTCAGCAAACAGACAGGACCTTATTTGGATTTCTGGAATCCATGTGCACCAGGAACACTGCATGACACAGATGAGTTCACATGATGAAGGAGCCAAGACGTACTATGGAGACTCAAAGAGAATTCAGAAAAAGACAAGAAATCACCTAAGGTCTCCCTGGGTTTTTTCCCTGAGACACATTCGTAGTGTTAGCAGGAAGCTGGTTTCATTTAGTAACATACACCGTGTTCTCAACCCCACATATGATGGTGTGACCATCTCTGAGCCCACACATCCCCAGGGACTGAGGACCAGCCTTCTACCAGATGTTTCCCCTAAGGAGTCATTCAGACACATGGCCTTTATAAACATAAAAATATTTTCACCCTCCAGTAAACAGTGCAATGATGTCCTTGCAGTGAGAGGAGTCGGGGAGCTGGAGGAGGGGCTACAAGACAACTCTAATTTTACTCTTGGTCTGTGGAGCTAGGACAAGAGGCTCTGGTCTTTATAAGCTGTCTTTATCTTGGGATAACAGACTATTCTAACCAGCAGACAGCTATGAGATCAATAAGGCCTTGAACAAATTTCAAAAAGGAAAAAACTAGCTGAACCAATTCTGAACAGCTATAGAGAAGGGCATCCTAAGCCTAATCAGAGAGAAGATGGTGTTAGCCAGAGCAAAAGATGCAGGAAAACGGTAGACTCCAGATATTAGGGTGTCCTTGTCCTCAGGGGCAAAACACTCCAGCCTTTGTGAGTACATTTTTCTCTTTTTAAGAGAGATATCTGCATTGTGTACAAAAGTCATGCTAGTGTGTGTGTGTGTGTGTGTATGTGTGTACACGTGCGCGCGCGCACACGTATGTGTTCATTAGAGTGTGCCAGTGCAGGTGGATGGGTATTCAGATGTTGCATCAAATAACCAGCCTTTATCACACGCGTCACCCCAGCTTGGCATTTGTTTTTAACAGAGCTTAATGTTCTCTCTGTATCTTGCTGAATTCAATGAGAGTTGAGGAAAACTCCTGTAACATCTGCTGCTGTTTACTTAGCAAAAGTTAACCTGGAGAATAGCCATTCAAATAGTAACGGTTTAAAGGTTTGATGAGCCCGCTTGCCACTGAGGTAGGGAATGTGCCATACGTCAGTCGCAGCTCTGGCAGGACCCTAGAGATAGTGTTGATTCACCCTTCACTAGTAAATCTTCTTCCTGCAGCAGGCAGAGTTCACCCACAGCTGACCGCAGTGCTGAGAACAAACGGTGCAAACACGCTCGGTCCTACACGGACCCACAGAAGAGGGTGTGGAGGACATGAGAAGCAGGGGAAGGGGACAAAGACATCTTCTGGACCTGACACTCACACTGTCCCTGAGTTGAGGCTATCTTACAACACTGAGCCTTCCATCATTTCACGCTGGGTGGAGAAGGGGCCCGTGAGGCTCCATCCCCCTTAGAGACCATGGGCAGCAATGGCAGTTGGGGGAGGGGTGTTATTGTCTGCAGTGGTAGTTATTGCTCTAGTAAATAACCTCCCACCCACACCTGGACACTCAGCGGTGCACACACAGGAAGAAGACATGAAAGTAGGAAGAGGAGGAAGGAGCTCGAGAAGAAGGGTTCTAGTAAGAGAGGGAGGAGAAAGAGACACAAAATGACTAAAATTCATTATACAAACATGAAAGTGTCCAAAATTATTTTTAAGGACTTGGAGTCAGTACCTCCATATGATCCATTGCTTTCTGCCACACAGACTGCTTCTCCTCAGGACTATGACCAGGAATAGACAAGATGTTGTGGATATAATTGAAGACTTCTTCCTGTGGAGCACAAGACAATTCATCCCTTCACTCAAGCAGAATTCAGTGATGGTTGCTATGGGTACCAGTCTCCATAAACATCATCTATTAGGAGATGAAAACCCACTTGGATTTGGAGATAGTTCATGGAAACTGGCACTGGAGGAAAGGTAAGTACTTACAGTACAGGTAGACTCTTAGAAGTTCTAAATCTATTCCACTTAAACTTGATCTCAATCTGTTAACCCTGGGTGACAGCTATCTGCCAGTCCACATTCCCAATTCCATTTCAAATCCCTCTTGCCCTTGTCAACCACGCCCCCTCTGTACTGATTCTCATTTCATCCGTGTGAGTCCCATCAGCTCCCTGAAGATTCGGGACTTTCATATCCACTCCTTCCTATGCAACCCTCTCAATCTTAGAGCTCATCTTTGAGCAGCTTCTCTAATGCCAAAGGCCAGTTACATCCCAGTCTCTACTTGCTGTGTATAACTCAGTCCCTTGTTATCCCCCAGAACCACACCCAGCCCTCTTGCCTAGCAGAACAGCTAGTTCTACATTTGCTTACTACCAGTGTCTATCACTGGGTTATACACTCAAACTTCTGGAACTTCAGTTTAATTAGCGATATAGACTCTACTTATAGCTAAGTGAACATGGCTGGGGGAGAGGGAGTGGGGGCAGAAAAGGGGATGAAGCAGTCTTTAAGCTGACCTCTCTCAATGGATCGTGCAGATAGCAGTCAATGATCTTGTCATACTGGTGTTCTCGCTCATACATAAATTCACAGATTTGATAGCTGTAATGTGAGAGGACAAACTTCAGCTGCCAAACAGGTCCACGGTGATGCACTTCTGCCACTTGGAACTTTATGCCACTTGGAACTTTATTTAGACATGTGTAAAGGGAAATGGTGCCATTTCTAGTGAAACACACAGGTCTAAGGATTCTAATCCAAGGGTGCCTCAGACTTGGAATCTCACATCAGGAACACAGTAAGGCACATGCAAATGTCTAAACACCACAAACTCTCCAGAATCTGGTTGTAGGCATTTTAGATAAAAATTATTGGCCTGTGTTACCTATCTATGAGAGAGGAGATGTGCCTCTCTCCTACTGACTGAAGATGCTGCTGAATGCTATGTTTACAAAAACCTTAAAGAGACAACTAGGAAATAGCTGGTGCTAGGTATCAGTAGTTTGCAAAAATTTATACATTAAGTTTCTTTGTTGAAAACTAAATACAATAAACAAGGTGAATAACTGTTGGCACACTGTATCTTCTGTACAATGTTAACTGTTATATCATTCCTGCTGAGCATAACTGTCACAATCTAACAAACACCACGCACATTAAATTAGGGCTGGGCATGTCTATGGGGCAGCACTGGGGAGGCAGAGACAGCAATACGACAAACGCAAGTCATACAGAGTGCACATTCCAGCACAGCCTGAGGCTGCACAGTGAGAACCTGTCTCAAAACACCAAAAATAAATAGATACCTGTATAAATAAGGTCATTAAAGCACAGGAAGACTGCTTCTTCACGTTCAGGTTAAGACAAATACACTTTTAACTTATGCTATACAATTCTGTAAATTTTGCTAATTTTCAGAGTTCATGTGAAAGCCAAAAAACAAAAACAAAAAGCTAGTTTTTGTTACTGTTATTGGTTTGCTCTTTCTTAGTTAAAATAACAGAGATGCAAAATAGACTAGGTTTCATGTTAAATAGTAACAGAAGTACAGAAAATTAATATACAGCTTTAAAACAGCTCACAATTCTGCCTTTTCTGCCATGCGGATGAGCCGATTCTCTTCAAATTGAACTATGCCTCCAGCCTGCAGCAATTCTAAAAGGACCTGAAGATTTAAACAAATGAGTAAATCACTTTGAGAATTGCTTTATGTACTAGTTCTCTAAGAGTCCATGCAGCCATGCAGCCCGTAACCTCTTTCCTTGTGTCTTATCACTTGGTGATATTTGACTGCATTCACTGCCATATGATGACTCTGCTCTTCAAACAGGAAAGGGATATCACCGGGTTTTCAGGAATAGCCCGCCACACTCACTAACTCCTAATGCCTTTCTAATAAGTTGCTTATTTGTTTGCATGTTACATGTATGAGTGCTGTACCTACATGCTCATGCACCATGTGTGCATGCCTGGAGACTGCAGATGATAAAAGAGGGCATTGGATGTCCTGGAAGTGGAGTTAAGATGGCCATGAGCACCGCACAGGTGCGAGGAATCCTGTGCATGGGAGCCTGATGCTCTGTAAGAGTGCCCAGTTCTCTTATCATTGTGCCATCTCCCTGGCCCTAAGCAGTTAGTTAGTTTTGGTCTGATACTTTTATACCTTATGGTTTTTTAAATCTATTCTACAGACAGTGCCCAGGTTTACACACTGATTATTTTAATTAAACATAGGTTTGTGTGTGCGTGTGTATTAGCAACTCTCAAAACATACAAAGGTTGGAACAATTCAAACGTCTATCAAGGATGAATAGACAAACAGGGTGACACACACACACACACACACACACACACACACACACACACACACGAGTTATTATTTGGTTTCAAAACAGAAAGATTGGATGTGTGGTACAATATGAGATTCTATGCTAATGAAATCAAGCCCAAACAGATGGGCAACAAACACTGTATGTCTAAACTTAAATGAGGAGCCAGAACAGAAAAAATAAAGGCTGTGACCGGGGCCTGGAAGTGGGAGAACATGGAACTGCTGCTCAAGGTGATTTGGAAGGTGGATCAGCTAAAGACTATGGAATGTATTTCATGCCATTGGACTTAGACTTAAAATGGCGCATTCCAGGGCTGTTGGTAGGGGACTTGCCTAGTGGTCATGAAACTCTGAGTATGATTCCCAGCAGTGCATAAAACTGGGCATGGTATCACTTGCCTACAATCCTTAAATTCAGAAAGATCAGGAATTCAAGGTCATGCTCAGCTACATAGTGAGTTCAAGGCCAGCCTAGGCCACAAGAGGACATTTTAATCCAGGTATCATGGTGCATTCAGGATGCTGAGGCAGGAGATCATAAATTCTAGACTAGGCTGGGCAACCGAGCAAAACCTCATCTCAAAAACAAAAACAAAACAAGAAAAGCCAGAACTATCGGATAGCAATGCAGCTAGGGCCTCAGGCTGGCGGAGGGAGCTCAGGATTCCAAGGAATGGGGCCCTTGTCAGAGGCAAGGGACCTTCAGCAAGAACATTTTGTTTATTATTTTGATGTTGACCAAAACTGATCCAAATTTTTCATTCAAGGCCCAAATTTAATCCATTTGGAGCACTGGAATACCCTGTCACATACAATAAAAGCTGAATAAAGCCTATTCGCTGTGTCAGTTTGGAATAAAATAATAGAATGAGAGGAAGCCAGTCTTACCAACTCAGCCAGACTGTCATCACCAGGGATTTTTGTAAGCAAGTTATTCAGTATTATTAAAAATTAAACTAATCTGTAACTATATACGTTCAAAACAACAATAATGAAACTCAAAAGTCATCATTTCCTATTATTAAATCATACTTTGCTGCTCTCTCTGCTCTCAGGGCTGTTTAAGCCTGCTGCAGCTGCATCTGGACGGTGGAGGCAGCACGCAGGTGTGCAGCTAGGCATCTTCCAGCTCCGTGTTTACTGACAACATATCAGAAGATTAAGTAAGCCATCGTAGGATCCCTACAGATCATCAAAATGCTACTTAAAATCTTAGTTTTTGAAGGGTTGTAAAAACAAGCAAACGAAGAAAAGAAGGCAGAACTATTTGTGGCCTACACAACCCAAAATGTTTACTTTGTGTTTCTTGATAGCGAAAGCTTGTCAGTCCCTGACAAAGAAAGTGGAGAAAATATTAATAAGGCTGTTAAGCTTAAAAGTGTGAATGTCTGGGCCAGCACATCATAGGTAAAGGGACTTGGCCCAAGCTTGCCAACTTGAGTTCAATCCCTGGGTCCGACATGGTGAAAGGAGAAACCTGCCTCCTGAAACTTGTCCACTGACATATGCATTGTGGCTCACGCTCACACATGTGTCTGCCTGTTGGTGTTACATTGTAGTGGGAAAGGGAAACAGTTTATTATTACTGTTATTATTCAAAAGTGTTACCTATAAGGAGTGAGTGACAAGAGAGGGTAGTGGGTTAGGGCTATGCTGGGGGAGATGTGGATGTGTGGGTATACAGTACCATGCATATGTATGAAAATGTCAAGGTGAAACCCATTATCTTGTATGCTAACTAAAAGAAAGTAATAAAAAACAACCTGTTGCCTGACTGGGCAAAGCAGTCACTCCACTGATGAAAGAGTAAAGTTCTGACGAGTTTTACTTTCACCTTATTTACATAAATTTACATAAATGGCAACAATCATATCAGAAACTATACTTGGGAAGCTCATTACTGCCGATGAGCACACCACTAGGAAATACTTTCTTTCTTTCTTTTTTTTTTTGTTTTTTGTTTTTTTGAGACAGGGTTTCTCTGAGTAGCCCTGGCTGTCCTGGAACTCACTGTGTAGACCAGACTGGCCTCGAACTCAGAAATCCTCCTGTCTCTACCTCCCAAGTGCTGGGATTAAAGGCGTGTGCCACCACCGCCTACCACTGGGAAATACTAAGAAATACTGCATTAACCAAGTCTGATGTGTGACAAGCAGTATCAGGAGTGCTGGGTCAGCAGGGAAGGAAGTCACCAAGTACCAATTTGAATTTTGACCTTGAACAACTCATCGATTTTCACTACTTTAAAAACTGAGGAGGGGAACCATCTGAATGGGCACCTTGTCATTAATATGGATAAGGTGCTGTGGTTAGTCTGAACTTAATGCTCAGACTTGGCCACATCTATACACTAAATCCAAACCTGGGAAAGCAATCTCACCATGTTAATTCACCTTCTTCAAAGGTTTGTACACTAAGAAAGAGTGCACACACCATGCACACCATGATCTGCCTTCACTGCTATAGACACACAGGTGTAAACAGCAAAGTTCCCTCCCTGTCACTTGTTCTCAGTGAAGCTGAACAGGAGCCCCAAGTGCTCGCCTGTTCTCTACACTGTCTGAAGCAGTCGCTGGGCCACAGCAGAGCGGCTAACGGCTTTGGTGCTGCCAGCTCTTCATCCAAGTCTGAACTGTGCAGGGCCACCAGGAAAGCCAGCTCAGCAGTCACAACTATAAACTACTGTGACCTTACAAAGTTTGGTATCCATTTTAAGCAGGTTGACTTAGTACCCACAATCTCAGTGTAAAGGCTTTTAAAGCACGTCTCATGAAAGTGGCACGAGGGGACAGAGTGGTAGCCAGGTCCAATCCCAGTACTAACTGGGGGTGGGTGGGGAGCAGGTGGATTCCAGTCTCCAGATGGCCCCCAGGTGGAGTGTGTCCACACTTGGGCTCCTGTAGTCTATGGCTCCGGGACAGAACAGTGAGCTGGAGTGCCATGACAGACACTGACTGTGGTACACGGTGAGGATGGAGGATGCTGGGTGCAGACAGCTCCACTCAGACTGGAGGGCAGTGGTTAAGCTCTGTACACATGTTCCCGTATCCACACTTTTCCAACTGCCTCTACCTGCGGGTTGAGATGGTTTGTCCAAATCATTTCCTACAGGTAGTGAAGCTGGCATGGAAGAGCCCCTTCTGGTTTACTGCCACTGTGGGAGAGTACTGGAGTACTCCGAATCATCTGGGCAGCAGGCTTCCAGGCATAGCCCGAGAGGGGTACCTTGATCACTAGCCTCTGGCCGTGCCTGTGACTGGTTATCTTGATTGTGTTTACTGAGTGGCACAAGTCCATGCAGAGAAAATTTCTCAGCCATGATGGACTACAAGTGAATTAAAATAAGTGCTTTCTCCCCTTAAGGTGCCTTTGTTAGGATATCTTATTACAGCAACAGCAAAAGTAACTAAAACAGACTTTATCCCAATCTTTAGCGCAGAGTTCTAGTGTCCATACCTGCTGTCTTTCCGAGTGACGGGAGTCATCATCAGGGCTACAGAGAAACTCGAGGACCTGGTCAGAGGTAACAGCAGTGATTATCCAGTGTCAGCAGTTTACTCCTACGCACTTGTAACAAACATTTGCATGGACAGTGTTGTCCCAGCTGATGACCTTCTGTGTGCAGGCTTCAAGGACGCCTATATTTAGAATGTGTCCTATTCAGATTTCTTTACTGTTGAGAAACATAACTGGGAGCACTTCCCTAATGCCATGGTCAGCAGGCATGGGCTTCAGTCAGGACATTTGAATCTAAATCCTATCCTACACATAATAAGATTTCTGCTAGAAAAGAAAATTACCCTAAGACTGGCTTTAGATGAGTTATTTAACCTTTCTGGGATTTCTCTGAAAAAATGAGGGTAAATGAAATGATTTCAGAACCTCTGGAAAACTTAGCGAATGCTCATGAGGCTTTGCTGGGTGGTAGAGTGCTCAGTACACGGTCTCATTACCCCTGGCTTCTCTAGACAGAAGGTGGTTTTCACACTACCTGTAGACATAGAGGGGATGTTCTGACTGCAACTGGGAAATGCCAGGAGGAAAGTGATTTATAAGCAATCGTAAGAGTTCTCAAAGTAGCTTCTTCTCCAGGTAACCAAAAGGGTCTTACCATCATACCAAGAGAGATTCTTAAGTTAAAAAATTAAGAAGCAAGAAATTATAAGCAACTTGGAGTAACCAAATAACTATTAAGATAGAATATTAATAGCCTCATCCCCATAATGCTAGGCATTGGGCAAAAATCACGTAACCCAGAACACATCATTAAAACATACATCCCTACGTAGATCCCAAGCTTGAACACAGATCCCAGCAGTCTGTCTTGTCTATGAACAGAGAATAGAAGAAAGCAGCTGCGGGTCTCACTGTAAAGTCGCTTACTTGATCAAAGAGGGTTCTGTTCACAAACAAGGTATTGTCGGGCTTTGCCAACTGCCGAGCGAGGAATGTAAAGAGACACCCCACTTGGGACGGGGTGAAGTCTGAATTCTCCACCATGACCTGGTGAGCAAAAGAAACTGGTTAGCAATACTCTATCAGTAAGGAAAAAAGAATGCTGCATTGAGCTTAAAAGTCAAATGACCTGACAGTGAAGAAATCCCAGGAAGGAAGTCACTTAGAACTGCCTTCACGGTGTGGCCGCTTTCTGTGGAATTTGCAGACAGCTCTGGAGTAGTCACAGCTTTTCCTCTGGTTTAACTTTGTTCTTATGTTCTAAATCCCCTCGACATATCTGGTGCTATGACAGGTGCCTTTCAGGGAGTTGTGATGGTAAGCATAGATTGTCAACTTGACAGAATCTAGAATCACCTAGGAGACAGACCTCTGAGCCTGAAGGATTATCTTGATCATATTAATTGAGGTGGAAGACCTGCCCACACTGGGCACCACCATTCTCTGGCTAGGATCCTGTCCTCAAGGGAGAAGACTGAGCAGCAACATTTGGAATCACGAACTAAGAAGAAAGGTGAGTCAGATAAAAGTGATCCTAAAACGTGAAATCAGATCGCATCATTATAAAGGCACAAAAATATCACAGAAGCCCAATGTTTTAAAAAAAACAAAAAACAAAAACCCACAACAGAATAGCACCTTAGATTCACTGCTACAGAAGTAATCTGTGAGAAAACAAGAAAGAAACAGCTTCTAAAATAAATAAAAAGAAAGAAAGAAAGAAAGAAAGAGAAAGAGAGAGAGAGAGAGCTTCTAAACTGAGCTCTGAGGTCTTACGTGGAACCTTTGCCAGGAAACATCAACCAAGAGAAGTGAGAGCAAAGGCATGTGTGAGGACTGGAAGACAGGAGTCTGCCAGGGAAACCCTAAGTTCTACTGCAATGCAGAAGAGGGAGGATAAATCAGATGGCAGCTTCAGAGATCTGGAACATATGACACAGACTGTGGGATGAGCAGAGGGGCTGAGCCGGAGAGTGGATAGTGATCAGCACTGCACGTGGAGAAATGATCCCGTATACAGTAGGGGATTACAGGCAGACAGTGTCAGGAGACCAATGTGTGAGGGACCATATGGACCCAAGGAAGGGGTCCTGACGGCAGCAGTGATGAAAGCTGGAGCCCAGCGCAGAGAGCGGCCGCACACGTGTTCTTACAAATGGAAAATGTAACAGACACATTCTGCACATTGTCAGTAGGTAGATAATCCTGCCATTAACGAAGAAAGAATACAGATATTTGTGGTTGAAGATTACATACTGTTGAGGGCTGTCATGTTGAATTAACTGGGGTAAATTTACCACAAGAGAGGTTTAGAATCCAGCACATCCCCTGTAAGACTTCCAAGTTCCACCCTTTATCCTCCATTCAGACACATACTTAAAGTGTGAGACTTTGCCTGCTAGAAAGCAGTCTCTAGGGCCTGTCCTGACTGCCCTGCTTTGGGAGTCCTCCTGCTTTACTGCGACAGTCAGCACTTGTCAAGTGTACTGTCGTTGCCAAGCTATATTACCAAGAAATACAGTCTTGAGTTAGACTTCCAGTTCTGTGCTCCCTGTACACTTAAGTTGCCAGCCAACTCCCTGCACACATTACACGTTCTAGCGCATGATCTTCAGAGAGCTTTTCATGGTTGTCTACTTGGTGTCCAAGGTCCCTTTTCCAGGATTCCAATCTGACCCCACCTAGTGCTCCTCTGAGCTATATCCCTGCCTTCTGCTCTGAAAAGCTGCAAACTCTCTGACCTTACACATCTTTACAAAAGCAGCTCCAGCTCACAACTGATTCTTTGCCTACTCAGTAAATGTCTGATTCTATTCTACAGTATTTCCATGTTTTTCTCCAAAGTATGTCAAAGGTCATGATACAAATTTTCTGGGTATCATTTAGTCTCAAGTTGTTTTCACTATGTGTGCAACCATACAGTATAACGAGCCTGTCTACTATCCCTGCCATTCTACTCTCAACACTCCGACCAAAGTACACTTCAACACAAGCCAAAGAGAGGTGATCTCTATGGTCTCGTCACTGATCTGATATGGTATGATTGTAAGAGTAGGAAAGAACAGAGCCTGTTGACAGTCCTGGGGAGTTACAGAGCTCTAGTCTTGGCATCTGGATCATCCTTCCAGACTAGAATAGATTCAAATTCAAATCCCAACTTGACTAATGTATAAATGCTTCTTAAGCACCTATTAGATTTCAGGTATTATTGAGCACACACTCTGGGCATGCTACAACAACAGGACTCAGTGGGTATAGCAAATACAGTATAACATAATTAATAAAATTGATATAAAATGCCAGGTAATAAATAATCCTCAGTTTCTACCTGCACGAAGCTCAAGTCAAGTCAGGAAAATCTGTAAACATATCTAATACAATGTGTAAGCGCAGATCAAAGTATCTTGAAATTACAAAGGAGCTCTAACCAACCTAGAAGCTTGTGGGAAAGATGTAGAAGACAGTAAGCAATCTAACAGAGAAAGAAGGAAAGAGGCTTGACTGGCTGAAAGAATGTAAGTCATGACAATGACGCATGGGTGAAGAGAATGTAGAATAGCTCGTGTGTGGAGGAGGAGGAGGGGATGGTAGGAAAGGAATCAGCGTTAGAGCAGCCAGGGACTATGCAATACAGAGGATCTTAGATGTCGCATTTCATCACTGATGGATATAGCATCAAAGTGGACTGAGCTAGGCCATAGTTCAGATATGGTTTGTTCCCCAAAGGTGTACGAGCTGGAAGCCTGGCTTCTGTGAAAACGGTGGAATATGGGTCTAGCTGGCAGAAGCTGTATGCCCACAGACATCGCTGATGAGACTAATGCTGGGCTTTCATAAAAGGGTATGCCTGATCCCTATGTATAACCTCTCTGACTCTCTCTCTCTCTCTCACTCACTGACACCATGATGCCATCCACCACATTATGACAAAGCCAAGAGGTCATTTACTGGAAGCCAATCAGGTGAGACTACCCAATTTTGAGCTTTCAGCTTCCAACACTGTAAACCTCTTTTCTGTATAAAGTCCCTGGGTCTGTCTCACGGTAAAATTGCACTAACATACACTCAAGTATCTATTCTTCCCTCCTAATCGATAAACATAGCTTCTAATTTTTAGCTGGGCATATGGTAACCCAGAATGCAGTCTCTTCGTAGATTTCAAAGTTCTGGATAACGTGATATTATAAGCAGCTTTATAGTATACAACTTCAAAGACATTTCCTTACAGACACATGTCCTTCCGGGTCTTTGACACAGGCTTGCTAGCTCCAGAGTAAGCACGGCTCTGAGCAGCCACACTAAGAGTAATAGCAACAAAGCAAGCTCAGTGCGGGGGTCCGAGTCTCTCCCCTGGGTCAGGTTGCTTACCTCCGCTTAAGAAAGAACCACACATCCCCATCATAGTTAAACTACTGCCACTTCGAGTTATCTCACGGGATAATTTAATTCTAACTGACCTAGCAGAAATCTACAGAAAAATACCAGATAGACAAAAGGCAGGGTTACAAACAGGTGGACTATCTGGGAATTGAGGTGGAATTCTTTATATTAACTACCTGGATCTAACTGGTTTTACTTGAGAATTTGAACATTCTATTTTCACAGTCAGCACCTCTTATCTCACAAGGCTCATAAACAGCTGAACTGAGATGATATGTGTACTGTGCCCACGCTCTGCATATTACAAAGAATACTACAGATGCAATGTGCTTCTGCTACATATAGCTAGAGGACATTTTCATTCCGGCTTCTTGACCAAAGAATCTAGAAGGAAGTAGCCTCCATTCTATGGGCTGATGAGGAGTGACAACTGAAACCCTCTGAAGAGCTGTGCTGAAGCAGAGGACAGGCCCGTCTACCTCTGCACACATGCGTAACAACAGCCTGGCTCCTAAAATAGGTCTTTGCTGACTCTAAAGCTGGGTTGGGACAGTCCTCAAATCATCTTTGTCACCCATCATCCCAATGCCACAGCAGAACATGGCACTGCCATGGCAACCGACAGAGATTGCTAGCACAAATTACTTCTTAAAGCTGACTCTATTATTGCACACAGTCATACTAATAAAGCAGTTATCACATTGAGCGCTTCTCAAGGCACGTAGCCTGTATCCTAGCACCCAGCCTACACTAGGATACAGTAAGTCTTCTTGATTGTCAATATTTCATTCACCTCTTGAGGACCAAACCCCATAATATAATACTAGTGCTGCAATGAATGGATCCATTAAACAGGTTATTTCAAATCCTACTATTAAAAAATATAATTAGCTTAATATAGCACCAATCAACAGAAAGACATGCACTCTTTGAATACTTACTTTCAATAAAATATCCACAATGCGCTGCTGGTATTCCACAGCTTGCTTATCATTTTTAAAGTCTTCAAAGGTCTAAAAGATAGAAAGAAAAAAACTTGTTATTTGCTAATTTTAGGAGGAAACAAATTACTAAATCTCCCTGTCTTTAGCAGGAAACAACTGAATTTATTTCCTTTTATAAAATAACACCTAGATGATCATTAAAGCACTTGTGAAATAAAATGACAAATTTCCATATACTAATTTTTAAGGAATATTATCTAGTAATATTCTTCATTTCAGATATACTTTATGGGGAAAATATGCATTCCAAATGTTATCCCCACTCTCACTCCCCCCACACATACACACATGTATATGGAGAGGGGGCGCTGTTCATGAATACAGGTGCCTTTAGAGGTCAGAGCTACTAACCCCTGAAGCTGGAGTTACAGGTGGTTGTGAGTCACCTGACATAGGTGTGAGAATTAAACTTGGGTCCTCTAAAAAAGTAATACAAGTTCTTAACCACTGAGCCATCTCTCTGGCCCCTTTTCCTCGTTTTAAGACTCTATTTTGAGTCTCCCCTTCAGGTCGCCATTTGCAGCAGGGAACCAGGCAGCTCCACAGCCTTCTGTGCTTAGCCCACCAGAGAGAGTGATCTCCCCACCTTCTCTCTGGAAGGGTATAGCTAGGAGGGCACAGGGCATACGATCAGTGTTATTGCTGGGACAGAAGTCTTCTCTTCCGGCCGCCATTTGCAGCAGGGAACGAGACAGCTCCACAGCCTTCTGTGCACAGACCCTGCCAGAAGAGAGTTGGTCTCCCAAGAGTACAGACACAGGTTTACAGGCCCATAGGAGGGGCAAGCTCCAGCCAGAGACAGCAAGACCAACTAACACCAGAGATAACCAGATTGCAAAAGGAAAGCACAAGAACCCTACCAAGAAAAACCAAGGCTACTTGACAACCTCAGATCCCAGTTCTCCTACCACAGCAAGTCCCGGATACCCCAATACACCGGAAAAGCAAGAGTTGGATTTAAAGTCTCATCTCACGATGCTGTTAGAGGACATCAAGAAGGACATAAAAAACTCCCTTAAATAAATACAGGAGAACATGGGTCAAATGGTAAAAGCCCTTAAAGAGGAAACACAAAAGTCCCTGAAAAAAATACAGGGGAGCATGGGTGAACAGGTAGAGGCCCTTAAAGAGGAAACACAAAAATCCCTTAAAGAATTACAGAAAAACACAAAACAAACAAGTGAAGGAACTGAACAAAACCATCTAGGATCTAAAAGTGGAAGTAGAAACAATAAAGAAATTACAAAGTGAGACATCTATGGAGATAGAAAATCTTGGAAAGAATTCAGGAGTCATAGATGCAAGCATCAACAACAGAATACAAGAGATAGAAGAAAGAATCTCAGGAGCTGAAGATACCATAGAAAACATTGACTCAGCAGTCAAAGAAAGTGCAAAATGCAAAAAGCTCCTGAGCCAAAACATCCAGGAAATCCAGGACACAATGAGAAGACCAAACCTAAGGATTATAGGTATAGAAGACAGCGAAGATTTACAACTTAAAGAGTCAGTAAATATCTTCAACAAAATTATAGAAGAAAACTTCCCTAACCTAAAGAAAGAGATGTCATGAACATACAAGAAGCCTACAGAACTCCAAACAGACTGGACCAGACCAGAAAGTCCTACCGTCACATAATAATCAAAACACCAAATGCACTAAACAAAGAATACTAAAAGCAGTAAGGGAAAAAGGTCAAGTAACCTATAAAGGCAGGCCTATCAGAATTACACCAGACTTCTCACCTGAGACGATGAAAGCCAGAAGATCCTGGGCAGATCTCATACAGACCCTAAGAGAACACAAATGCCAGCCCAGACTACTATACCCAGCAAAACTCTCAATTACCACAGATGGAGAGAACAAGATATTCCATGATAAAACCAAATTTACACAATATCTTTCCACAAATCCAGCCCTATAAAGGATAAAAGATGGAAAACGCCAACATAAGGAGGGAAAGTATACCCTAGAAAAAGCAAGAAAGTAATCTTTTTCCAACTAACCCAAAAGAAAGTAACCACACAAACATAAAAATAACAGGAAGCAATAATCGCTATTCCTCAGTATCTTATAACATCAATGGACTCAATTCCCCAACAAAAAACATGGTCTAACAGAAATATTTTTCATGTAAATCTTCAATTTTATCAGAAAATGTTTTGTGATTTCTCTTTCAATTTAGTAATGTTTTTTATGTCTACCATTTTAACTGTATTATTTTCCATGATAATCTTTAACATGTTTTTCTATATATTTCTTGAATTTTATCAGAAATATTTTTCTTGTAGATCTTCAATTTTATCAGAAAATGCTTATAATTCTACTTTCAAACAACTTAGGAATATTTTTATGCGTACCATTTATCTGCATAGTTTTTCCATGAAATAGTCAATCTTAATGTGTTTTTCTATATATTTCTTCAATTTTATCAGAGATATTTTTTATGTAAATCTTCAATTTTATCAGAAAATGTTTATAATTCCACTTTCAATTAACTTAGAAATATTTCTATGCCTACCATTTTATATGTATAATTTTCCATGATAATCTTTAATTTTAATGTTTTTCTATATATTTTTTCAATTTTATCAGAAATATTTTCCATGTAAATCTTCAATTTTATCAGAAAATGTTTATAATTCTACTTTCAATCAACTTAGGAATATTTTTATTCCTACCAATTTATCTGTATAATTTTCCATGAAATAATCAATTTTAACGTGTTTTTCTATATATTTCTTGAATTTTATCAGAAATATTTTCCTTATAGATATTCAATTTTATCAGAAAATGTTTATAATTCCACTTTCAATCAACTTAGAAATATTTTTATGCCTACCATTTTATCTGTAATTTTCCATGATAATCTTCAATTTTACTGTTATTTTATATTTTCTACAATTTTATTAGAAATATTTCCCATGTAAATCTTCAATTCTATCATAAAATGTTTCTACTTCCTTTTTCAATTAATTTAGTAATGTTTTTATGTCTACCATTTTACTCTTTAATTTTCCATGAAAATTGTCAACCTTAATGTGTTTTTCTATATGCTTCTTCAATTTTGTCAGAAATATTTTCATGTAAATCTTTAATTTTATCATAAAATGTTTTTACTTCCTTTTTCATTAAAAAAAAAGGACTATTTCATGTGTGAGTGTTTTGTCTACACATGTTAACCACATGCCTGCCTAGTACCAGTAGGTACTACTGAAAAGCCAAAATTTTTAAGCCTAAATACCAGAATGAGTTACCATATCCTCAAAACAGTGCCAAGCACAGCACTTAAATTTTTTGTATTATTGCTCAATGTGTTCTGAATATTATATGCATCAAAAACATTGGACTCTGAATTCAAGTTCACACAGAATTACACACAAGGGACAGAAACACGTCACACCTGGGTGCTGAGCGTGAGTGAGAAAGACCCCCAGCACCCCAACGCCAGCTGAGGAAAGTCAAGTTAATATAGACACGATGGCTGCTATACTCTTGCCCTGGAAACGGACTGCATGGTGTCCCGGTGGAGTTTAAAAGGATCTGCAGGTGCTTTAAAAACAACCGGTGAAGACAAACAAAACAACCACTGAATTATCTAATTTACACTAAAAATAACTAGTGTTATTTCAACTAGTGTACTCTGCAGTCAGCTAGATGAAATGAGTTGCCAAGGAGATCACTGGAAGGCTTATTAATCTGAAAAGTTCAACCAGGAGATATTTTTACACTTAGATGAGTTAAATATGAACTTGCCTGCAGACAAGAAAATGGGCAAGAAAATTTCAGTTCTATCTTCTGACTTATTAGAACATGAACACACACAGACACACACACACTTTCTCTCTTGTCCCAGACTGCTCACGAGATGTCACTGAAGATGCAGAAGGTGCCATTTGCTACAGAAGTGCCATTCAATTAATATCCAAAGGCAGAGAGAATCAACAAGTGTTCTATAAACAGTGACAAAGGAAAGAGACTTTCCATAACTATTTCCTCCTGGCAGCATGCAGTCACTACTTTGAAACACACTGAAAGTCCATTTCTATAAATCTAAGGAAATGAAGACATAGGAGTGTGACTGTTACGACACAATGTTATGATATGGTGGTAGGAAACAGATGGCAAGCCAGCACATATTATCACACCACAAAGAAATGTTGATCTGAAACTCAAGTTCAAAGTTATCTGGGAATCCGGACAAAAACAATTAAAGATTATGATGATGTCTGGATAGCAAGGTAAATCTTAACCCAAGGCCAACAAACATCCTATGCAAAAGGCCTGTGGGTGAACAAGCCACACTTTGTAGGCTTTATGTGGTCTCTGTTGTATATTCTATTTTCTTCTTTTTTACAACCCCAATAATACAAACATTCTTAGCTTATGCAAGTTTAGGGTCAAATGTCCTCAGACAACTGTTTGTAGGACCCTGCCCTATCACAGAAGCTCCCCAAATAAAATATTATTTAAAAAATAAAAAGAATCACTCCCATGCATGTTTAAAGGCAAGCCAGAGTGAGAGTGCATGGAAAAGGTAGCCAGCCTCTCCTGGGCTACTCACACCTGACTGACTGCCTGTTAGCTCTCTTCCCTTCCTCCATATGCAACTAAAGCCACTGTTTCCGAAGTCAAATGATCAAATTTAACCAATGCAGATTATGACACAAAGATCCTCATGGCACTCAGCTCCTTAAAGGAATTTACTCTGTTATATACTATAACTTATACAAGTAGTGTGAGCACACGGAGAGGTACGCACCATCTTACAGTTACAATTGGCATTTAGTGTGTTCCCTTGTTTCATTTTCTTCAAATATTGTGTCTGTAAATGTGTTCTACATATTTGTGAACCAGATAACGTCACTAAACACCATAACATATGCATTTTCCATCCTATCAAACCTAAACAAGAAAGTGCAATACAATGCTATTTAACTGGGAAGAGTTTTACATTTTATGTAATTATTCCCCTAGAGAATTATACCCAGCTCATCTGAATCCATCTCTAACTAAACATTTTAGGAAGGTGTTTTCAACAGAGACCTTCCACAGCCACTTCAGCTTCAGTTTACTCTACTGTGTCTACCGCAGACCTTCGTCCATACTGCAGATGCCAGACACATAAGCATGGAATCAGAGACCACACCACCTAGCCAAAAGCTCTTTAAAAAACAAAAATGTTTTTTTTTCTTTTGGACAAGAGAGGCAACAAAAAGGGAGGGAAGGGCTATAAACAGGGATTAAGGTCCAACAAGCTGAAGCATTTCCACCCCTGACTTACCTGCACACACATATCTTTGGATCATTTGAAAATACCTTAGGAATCATAGTGTCCCTTACCAGTGCCAAAACATTCAGAAATTCTCTTGTGTCAAAATGTAACAAAGTCCGAACATAAGGATAGACTTCTTCCTCGGAAGATGCTTCTACAGAATGCAGGCGAATCAGAAACTCAAAAACCTAGGGTTAAAAGGTACATTATTTTCTATCACCTTACATCTTTCTGGAACAAAGATGTGGAGAAAACAAAGGCAGGCTGAATGCTCTTTAAACTGCCACACATTACACAATGTCTCTCTTAGATCCCCTTGGAACCCAATGTTGGAGACAGTGCGGACTCTTGTTCTTACAGTGGAGCAATGTGTAATGTTCAACAGTGTGTCTTCAGTCATTACGCCACTAGCTTTATGGGTACTTAGCATAAGCTAGAGCCACTGAGATACTGTCTGGCTGTAGACAGCCTGCAGGGCATGTTCTTAATTAGTGACTGATGGGGGAGGGCCCAGCCTGCGGTGGGTGGTCCCACACCTGGGTAGGTGGTACTGGGTTCTGCGAAAGGCAGTAAACAGCACTCCTCCACAGTCTCTTCTTCAGCTCTTGCCTCCAGGTTCCTGCCCTGACTCTCTGAGTGATGGACTGGGCTGTGTAACCGTAAGCTGAAATAAACCCTATGCCATCTGAATTGTTTCTGTTGATGGTACTTATCACAACAAGAGAAACCGTAACTGAGACAGTCATAGTAGCAGGTGCAGACAATAAAAATGCCATAAAAATAATACTCACCTGGTTTTTAACCAAGGGAACAAGATCTTCAGGGATGTCACCAAGAGGGTAGGCACGACCTGCCAGGCAACAGCTAGAAAAGAGGAAGAACAGATCTGATGCCTCAGTTTCTCAACCCTGAGATTCTGCTTCCATCGTGACATAGACAACTTTTGTCAGCTCAAGTTCAAAACCAGATTAGCACTGTTCTGCAGGCAGCTAAGCACAGACAGGACAGCACAGTGCATATTTCAAAAGGCCACGGGAAAGTGTCAAAAAAAGTTGCAGTGACTGGTCCAGAAAAAAGGTGACATCAATTGCCTTCACAAATGAGATTTAGGCCCCTCAAGGCAGAAAGAGAACATTAGACAGGAATAATAACAATACAGTGATCTAAACAGGATAGTCTTAGAGGGAAGGAGAGGTTTCCCTTTAAAGCCTAAAAAGGAGTTTCATTAAAAGAAGAATGAAGAGAATGAAAGAGAATAACATTTGAAATGTAAATGAAGACTATATTCAATTTAAATAATAATAATAATGCCTGCCAAGTGCCCCCTGGGGACAGCCCAGAAGCAGTGAGCTGTCCCCTGTCCCCTGCACTCTTTTCCAGCCTAGAGCTCTGCCTGCATTCCTGGAGATCTTCAGGCACCAAGGAAAACCAGATGGCTAAAGACCTGTGAAAGAACACAATAAACAAGAGTCACAGCAACATAGCTCCACCAGAGCTATCCTACTACAGCAAGCCCTGGATATCTCAATGCAGCTAATCCACAAGAAAGTGACCTTAAGTCCAATCTTATGATATGGGATTTAAAGAGGAAATGAATACATCTCTTAAATAAAGGAAAATACAATCAAACAGATGAAGGAAATGAATAAAACTGTTCAAGAACTAAAAGTAAAATGGAAACAATAAAGAAAACACAAACTGAGGGAATCCTGAGGATGGAAAGCCTAAGTAAGAGAACAGGAATACAAGAGATGGAACAGAGAATCTCAGGCATCGAACATACAATAGAAGAAAATAACACATTAGTCAAAGAAAATGTTAAATTCTGACAAGAAACATCCAGAAAATCTAGGACACTGTGAAAAAACTAAGCCTAAGAATAATAGTAGAAGGATAAGATCCCAGCTCAAAGATACAGAAAATATTTTCAACAAAATCATAGAAGAATATTTCCCTAATAGAAAGAGATGCCTATAAACATACAAAATACATTATATACAATACATACACATACAATTAGATTGGAACAAAAAAAAAAAACTTCAGCCATATAATGATCAAAACACTAAATCTACAGAAAAAAGAAAATTAAAAGCTACAAAGGATAAAAAAGGCAAACTATAAAAGGAAGATCTATGACACACACACACACACACACACAAAACCACACCAACATCAAAATAACAGAAATGGTCATTTGTCATTAATCTCTCTCAATATCAATGAACTCAATTTCCCAATAAAAAGACACAGGCTAACAGAATGAATGCAAAAACAGAATCCATCATTCTGCTAAATACATGAAAGACACCTCAGCATCAAATATAAACATTTTCCTAAGAGTAAAGGACTGGAAAAAGAAACGAAGAGACAAAACAAAGAATCAATAAAACCAGAGTTGGTCCTTTGAGAAAATCAACAAGATAGACAAACCCTTACCCAAGTAAAAGGCGGAGAAAGAATATTCAAATTAATAAAATCATAAATGAAAAGGAGTTCTTAACAAGATATACTGAGGAAATCCAAAGAATCATTAGGTCTTACTTCAAAAAACTGGAAAATCTAAATGAAATAATTTTTTTCTTAACAAACTTAGATCAAGATCAGGTAAACAATTTAAATAGACCCCTAAGGAAATAAAAGTCATCATTAAAAGTCTCCAAACAACAACAACAAAAGACCAGGGCTAGATGGTTTTAGCACAGAATTCTACCAGACTTTCAGAGAAGAGCTATTGTTTGTTTGGGTTTTTTTTTTTGTTTTTTTCGAGACAGGGTTTCTCTGTGTAGCCCTGGCTGTCCTGGAACTCACTTTGTAGACCAGGCTGGCCTCAAACTCAGAAATCCTCCTGCCTTCGCCTCCAAAGTGCTGGGATTAAAGGCGTGCGCCACCACCGCCCAGCTCAGAGAAGAGCTATTACCAATACTCCTCAAAGTATTCCACAAAATAGAAACAGAAGGTACACTATGTAATTCATTCTATAAGGCCATAGTCATCTTGATAACTAAACCACACAAAAGACCCAACAAAGAGAATTTCAGACCAATTTCCCTTATGAACATTGATGTGAAAATACTCATTAAAATACTCTCAAACCAAATCCAAGAACACATCAAAAAACATCAACTACCATGATCAAGTAGGCTTTATCCCAGCAATGGAGGGTTCAACATATGAAAATCCATCAACATAATCCACCATATAAGCAAACCAGAAGAAAAAAAAACTACATGATCATCTCATTAGATAATGATAAAGCATTTAAAAAGTCTTGGAGAGATCTGGAATACAAGGTGCTTTCTTAACACAATAAAGACAATATATAGCAAGCCAACAGTCAACATCAAATAAAATGGAGAGAAACTTAAAGCAATTCCATTAAAATCAGGGACAAGACAAAGCTGTCCACTCTCTACATGTCTATTTAATATAAGTTCTGGCTAGAGCAATAAAACAACTAAAGGAGATCAAGGGAATACAAATTGGAAAGGAAGAAGTCAAAGGATTGCTATTCAGAGATGATGGGATAGTATACGTAAGTGACCCCCAAAATTCTACCAGGGAACTCCTACAGCTGATGAACACCTTCAGCAAAGTGGCAGGATACTAAATTAGCTAAAAAGAAAATCAGTAGCCCTGTTTTACATAAACAGTATATGAGCTGAGAAAGAACTTAGGGAAACAACATCTTGCACAATAGCCATAAATAATATGAAATATCTTGATGTAACTCTAACCAAGCAAGTGAAAGACCTGTATGACAAGAACTTCAAGTCTCTGAAGAAAGAAACTGAAAATGATACCAGAAGATGGAAAGATCTCCCATGCTCTTGAATCAGTAGGATTAACATAGTAAAAATGGCCATCTTACCAAAAACAATATACAGATTCAATGCAATTCCCATCAAAATTTCAGCACAATTCTTCACAGACATGGAAAGAAATCGATCTACCTCAAGACTCAGCTAGACTTGGACATTTACCCAAAGGACACCTTATCCTGTCATAAGGACACTTGACCAACTATGTTCATAGCAGCTTTATTCATAATAGCCACAAAATGGAAACAACCTAGATGTCCTTTAACTGGAGAATGAAAAAAAAAACTGGTAAATTTACACAATGGAATACTACTCAGCTATTAAAAACACAGACATCATGAAATTTTTCCGGCAATTAGATGGAACTAGAAAATATCATCCTAAGTGAGGTAACCCAGACTCAAAAGGACATGCATGCATGACATGTACTCACTTACAAGTGGATATTAGCCATAAAGTACAGGATAACCATGCTATAATCCACAGACCCAAAGAAGCTAAGTAACAAGGAGGTCCCATGGAGGGGATGCTTGAATCTTATTGTGAAGGGGAGATAGACATCAGGGGTGGATGGATGGAGGGAATTGGGTGGGAGAGAAGGTGGGAAGGAGAACAGGAGGAATAAAGTGTGGGGAGAATGGAGTGAGAGAGAACTGGAATTTGTTGGGAGAGCAGGCATCTCTGGGCTGAGCTAGAAACCTGGGATAATGGAAACTCCTATGAAGGTGACTCTAACTAAGATTCCTAGCAATGGGAGATATAGAACCTGAAAGGCCACCTCCTGTAACCAGACAAGACTTCCACTAGGGATGGGGACACTAACCCAGTCACAAAACCTTCAACCCACAAGTTGTCCTGACTACAAGATGTGCAGGGATAAAGATGGAGCAGAAATGAAGGAATGGCCAATTAATCCTGGCTCAACCCATGCCATGAAAGAGATCCTACCCTGACACTATTAATAATGGTCTGCTATCCTTGCAGACAGGAGTCTAACATAACTGTCACCAAAGAGGCTTCACCCAGCAACTGATAGAAACTGATGCACAGACCCACAGCAAACATTAGGCAAAGCTCAGGGAGGTCTGTGGAAGAGGGGAAGAAGGACTGAAGGAGCCAGAGAGGTTATAGGCAACACAAGAAAACTTATAGAATCATCTAACGTGGACTGATCTGCTTAACCAGAAAGCATGCCTGGGGTGGACCTAGGCCCCCTGCATATATGTAAAACATGTGCAGCTCAGTCCTGAGGACCCGTAACAGCAGGAGCAGGGGCTGCCTCTGACTCCGTTACTTGCCTTTGGATTCCTTTCCCCTAACTGGGCTGCCTTGTCTATCTTCAATAGGAAAAGATGATTCTAGTACTTGATATCCATGGGAGGCCTCCCCTTCTCTTAGAAGAAATGGAAGAAGGAATGAGGGGAGGAGAGGGGAGTGGGACTGGGAGATGAGGAAGAAGGAGAAGCTGCAATTAGAATATAACATTAATTAATTGATTGATTGATTAAGACTAAAGAGAAAGAGAAGGAGCTACCATGAGCAGAGTGAGAAGGGGTAGTCAGAAGAACCTCTACAGACAGACAGCTTCATCTCTGTCTTCATCCTTGGTGTCCGAGGACTCTTGGACCAATCCCCAGAACAGTCGAAAGGTCTGACTTTCTATGATCTTTTAAGGTATGTGTAGCGTTATTGGTTCTGAGTCTGCTATACCACATGACTCAGCCACTTGGAGAGGCAGAAGATAGGAAGTTGGCCACGCGTACCCCACACAGTCGCTGGGCGGGTGTCGGGCCTTAGGGGTGGGGAAGCACAGTCTGAGGACAGCCAGAGCTGGCTCAGGGGTCCTGGGCCTGCAAAGAGGCTGGGGTCATCTGGTTCTCAGGCTCTCGGTCACCCAGGCTGCTGAATGCTGAGGAAGAGCTGAGAATGGAGTGGGGCCCGCAGGCAGGCTGGATCTAGCCCTGGGCCTGAGGGGGAAGAGAGGGGAGTTCTGGCTGGTCCCAAGGGGGTCGAGTTGGGGGTGGGGGGCAGTCCTTGGCTTGATGGTGGTGGCTGTGGCTGGGAGCACAGAGAGACCTTCTACGGGAGATCAGACAGCAGCTCTGTAGGTGAAGGCCTTCTCCATGGATTCCCACAACGGATCCCGATGAAAAGAGGCAGTCCATGGTTTTAAGGCATTTATTGTCATGGTGGAAAGTGGATGAGTAAAACTGTACCAAACTTCTCAGGGTGGGCCTGAGGTTAAATACCTTTCGCAGGGAGGAGTGGAAGGAAACTTTTCTGGGAAGGAAAACTTATTGACTAAGCCTCCAGGCTTTTAGGTACTGATGGTCACAAATCTATGGAGAGCTGCAGCTAGTGACAGGGGTCTGGTGCCCAGGAACACCTACCATCCTTTCAAGGTCTCCAGGGTTTCGAGCCTTAGCTCAACTGGGAACAAGGCTACCTTTCACAGTCCCACAGTATGAGAAGTTTCAGACCACTTGATTCAGAAGAGTAGAGGAGACCTGACAGGGAGCACAGTGGAGCCAGGCACCATACATTGAGAACTATCAAGTTACAGCACAGACAGCTTCTTAACTCTCCATTCCAGGGATGTCTGGCTTGATTCAATCAATGGGGTCAGGTCTAACAGTGCAGGCCCATCTTCAAGCAAAAAGCTTTTGAATTATTTCCACCATAAATCTTCAGCAGAGAATTGTATTAACTCTTGCTTCTTAAACATCACACAATATAGACATTTATCAAAAACATCACATTATAGCCCATAAATATGCATAATTTTTATGTTTCTTGTGTTACTTCAGGGGGAAAAAGATGATATTTGGTTCAGAAAATGTGGGTGATGAGAGGGGTGGCATCCCATATTCTGCAGTGCACACAAGTACAGCAGTGATGGGGACACTCTACCACATGCCTCAGACCTGGTATCCAGAAAGAACCTAAAGGTACTTTCAGCTACAGTTTGCCTGCTAGAGGCCTGATACTTTAAACTAGAGGTTCACAGTGGTGGGTAACACTTGGAAATCAGCCACCGGAAAATAAACGGCTGCCTTTTAAGGAGTTTGCATCTGAAAAAGAATTTGCCCTGTGGCTTCACCTCTGAATCAGAATTTCTTTCTTTTTTTTTTTTTTTAAAAAAAAATAATTAATGGATTGACTTCTGAATTATTTATGAACATCTGAACATCTCTCTTAATTAACTTTTGGGGTGTGGTAGGAAGAACTTTACACCTCTATGAACCTGCCATCAATTTTTAATAATAGAAACAACTTGGTAACAGATAGATATCCCAGAGTTTAAAATATGATAATGAATTTCTAGGTAACTGTTGCTATGTTCCTCCTCACTGACGAGTCCATGTGAGAGGTATGAGACTTGTCCCAGTGTCTGTCCCAGTACTAAGAACTAAAATGATGCTCTGAGAGGGTCTGCCAGCTCCCCCACCTTCCCGCCAAGCAGCTACAAGGCCAGTCTTACCCAGACTGAACTTCACACTCTGCTGCAATGAACTCTCTTCTATGGGTCAAGACACAAACAGTGGTTTTACCTCTGTCACTAATGTCTCCATGACCTAGACAAGCTTCTTGCCTGTATGTGTAAAAGCTGGGGTAACACACATCACCCAGACTTTTTGGTAGTAAAAGTAGAACACACTACACAGTAGGTCTCTCAGCCACCAACAGAGCATTCTATGTTGTGGGGACTACCCTGTGCACTATGGGGTATTAGCAGTATGCTTGCCTTCAAAGCCTATCAGGAGCGTTACTTCAGATATTGACAGACATGACACATAAAATGTCTTTGAAAGAATGAATAACATTATATAAACAGGATATTGTTACACCAATTCAAACGTTGGGGACTTGGGGGACACAGTTACAAACACATCAAACTTCTCACCTGATGTAAACACAGAGGGGGGAACATACAGTTACAGACACATCAGAATCTCTCACCTGATGTACACCAGAAGCTTGTTGCCCATGACAACTTGCTCATCTGAAACAGAAATGAAAATATTTTGCTTTAACTCTAAGTTCTCTCTCCATCCTTTCCAGAACAGTAACATTTATGTGAGTAAAACTCTCAAAGTTGGCTCTAAGATGTAAATATATTCCCAAATAACATAAAATTGAGATGACAAATTACTTCACTTTTTAAATTTTCCTCTAGATTGTATTTGAAGACACATTTAGACCCATGTAAAGCTAAGATGCTTATGTACTGTTGACAGCCTGGGAGCAGGGAGTGGGGAGAAAAGTTGATGACCTGTAGATCATTGCCAATTACTATTAAGATGTAGTTAAGTGTGTTCTCATTGGTCACCCACCATCCACAGTGCACAGGTCTCATTTCCAAATGTTTCAAGTAATAAACCTTGACTAAATAGCCTATTCTAAAATATGTTAAGAGAGTCTGTTATTTGGTGAGACTTTTAGAGCACCAAAAGGATAATTAGATGAGTTTTTAGCCTAAGGGGTATAGGTAGCACACACTGGAATACCATCAATAAGGTGAAGTGATTGGGAACACTTATGGAACAAAGATTACAGGGATCTGTTATTGGTTATGAAGAAACTGGAACTGGAATCCTAGACACAATGCAAGTAAGAAAATGTCTTTTATCAGTAATCTTCATAAATACTAAAGTCTGTGACATTCTACAAATAAAACTGAACTTCTCAACACTACATGAATAGTTATATTTTGCTTTAACTCTAAATGTCATTTGATCTACCTCAACTACTATGACACATGACAGTAATCAGCTCACTGATGCACCAAGTTCAGGTTTATTGACTGATTAAAAAATACTCTGGGTGTGTGCACATATATATGCATGTGTTTGTATGTATATGTGCATGTGTGTGTGTGTGTGTGTGCATGTGGGTGTGGTGTATGTGAATGTGTGTGTGTTAATTTATGTGTTTGTGTGTATATGAGAGAGAGACAGAGAGCGAGAGCGAGCGAGCGAGAGAGAGAGAGAGAGAGAGAGAGAGAGAATGAGAATGAGAATGTGTGTTCTGTGGTGTGTGTATGTGTGCATGAAAGAAAGAGTGTGTGTGCTCTGTGGTGTGTGTAGGTCAGAAGACAACGTTGGGAATTGGAGTTAGTTCTCTCTCTCTGCACTGTGGGTCTGGGGATTGGATATTGTCAGCTTTGAAGGCAAGAGCCTCTACTCACTGAGTCATCTTCCCGGAACATTATTATGTAAATACTTTAGTTATTAGAAATCTCAGGAAAAGTACATCTAGCTTGTAGTATCTTCCTAGAGAGATGAATGTACTCATTAGCATGCCCCTCCCCACCACTCCACTCTCACGCCTTCCTCTTCAGTGGGAGATCTGTGTACTCCAAGCATCCAGTGTAGTGTCTGACATGGAAGCAGGAGATTGGCAAATGTGTAGGAATGCAGCCAAAATTGAGACTCATTCTCTACTACCCGAGTCTTTTCAGCACCTTCTAGATAGTTCTCTATTGTACAAACTCAATAATGTTGTTCAGATTTTTCAGTGCTAAGATTTTCCATATTCATTTATGGTAGATTCATGTGAGAACACCAACTTTCAAGCCTACATCGACAATACAGATTTGGACTGTAATGAGATATGACAAATTAAGAATAAACAAAATGATTCCTGTCCCATCATTGTAGAGAGGGGGTGGGAGAGGAAGGAAGGAAGGAAGGAGGGAAGGAGGGAAGAAGGGAGGGAGGGAGGGAGGGAGGGAGGAAGGAAGGAAGGAAAAACCTGCAAGCCTGCACTTAATAACTTAATATACAGATGCCTCTCTCTCTGGCTGAAGCTTATCTCTGGGTGGTCTCAGGAGAGGGTGGAGCCCCTGATAGAGCAGATGGCCTCTGTGTAAGGAAAATCCGTCTCAAGACTGTCTTCCCAGCTTCCCAGGTAAAATGCTTCTGAGTTCTAAGACTAGCACTGTGCAACTTAGCAATTTTCATAAATAGTGACTTCCACATGAAGTCAAAACCTTCAGAGGTAGTAAGATGCAGCTCACAAAATTTTGAAAACCAATAAAAAATTAATTTATATTGTTGCTTCAGTTCAGCTAAATGGCACTTAGGGGACTCTGGCAGGAATCTTCCTTCCCACTTAAACTAACTATTATATGACACCAGTTCATTTACCATGAGCATAAGACATTTTGATAACAGTTACTAAGCCTTTAGGAATTGCTTCACAAAAGGAGTTAGGCTACATAAAACTTGAAAAGTTAAATACCATCATAGTTATAAGCAATTTGAAGATGTCCCATGAAACTGTCATTCATCTCAGTAATAAACATTTTCTGAACATTAGCTATAAAAACTGGAAGACCTGAGGCGTGAGACAGAACAATGAAATAACAGGAACGAGCGCCACACCAGTTTTCAACAACAATAAAACAATTACAGAAGGCATGCAGACACAGAAGACTTGAACAGAACCATAAACCAATAGCAATTCTAGAACATTCCACATAACAGAATACTTTCAGTATGTTCCCCAGTGTGTTTGAAACACTCTCTAGAGTAGACCAGATATTGAGCCATAAAATAAATCTCACTATGATTTAAAAGGCAGATATATAATGATGTGTTTTCTAATGAAATAAGAAATCTGTATCAGAAGAAAGTGTTGTGGGTGGGACCGCAGCACAGTTCAGTGTGTAAAGCACCTGGCGTGCAAGCACGAGGACCAGCGTCTAGATGTCCAGCACCTACAGAACACCAGGCACAGCCACGCTCACTGGAACCTCTGTGCTGCCAGGCAAATCCCTAGAACTTGCTCACGGACTTGACCCCAAACCATCAGCTCCAGGTTCAAGGAGCAATCCTGTCTCCAGAAATAAGGTGGAGGAGGGGAGGCCAGGCAGCTCAGTTGCTAACAAATGTGCATGCTAGTAGCCTGGGTTTGACCTTGAAGCCCAGGTAAGGGTAGAAGGAGAGAAGCATAGTGACTCTATGGTACTGCCTTATGACCTTCACATGTGCACGGTGGGCCTGTGTGGTCCCCATCCAATAAATCACCAGAATGTAATGAATCTTTTCAAGTTAGAAAGAGAAAAGGAATACCTGTAAGAGTCTTCCCTGCGTTCAGAGGTGGGGCGATGACTTTGAAAAGCTTCTAAATTGAAACAGAAATCACGGTCATTTCAGAGAATAGCATTTTTAAAGATAATCATGAACATTAAGGTTGGTAACTCTGTCATTGATGGAGTTATTTGCCGTGGGATTAAATATAAGACTATATGAACAGAGAGCTAATTGGAAGGACCTCCTCCCCAGAGACTCTGATGCCACACCCAGAGACTGATTCAATAACACCAGCTTCTTGAAGGTCTTTGTCAGCATAGCGGTTTCTGATATTAAAAGCATGTTAGGTTCCCCCCCCCCCCGCAAAGTGGCAATGCAGAGGATTTTAGACTGGAAACATCTCAACAGCTGCGGCCCCAGGAAAAAGCACATTACCTACATCACTCAAACATACACAGATCCAGAGACCACTGCCAGGGTCTTCCAGGGGAATTCTTGTCTGGTTTGGGAGACAATGTCCTACTCTGTAGCTCAAGATGGTCTATAACTCACAGCAATCCTCCTGCCTCAGCTTTAAGTACAGGGATTATAGGCATGAGTCACCATGCCCAACATTCCTGTCTGGGAAAAATACCGACTTTAAAAAAAAAAAACTTGTTTGGTTAGAGTCACGCCAAGATACTTAATATGGTTTGTGGCTATTGTGAAGGATATTATTTCTCTTACTTCTTTCTCAGCCTGCTTATCCTTTGAGTATAGGAAGGCTTCTGACTTGCTTGAGTTGATTTTATATCCGGCCACTTTGCTGAAGTCGTTTATCAGCTGTAGGAGTTCTCTGGTGGAGTTCTTTGGGTCGCTTAAGTATACTATCATATCGTCTGCAAATAGTGATAGTTTGACTTCTTCCTTTCCAATTTGTATCCCTTTGACCTCTTTTTGTTGTCTAATTGCTCTAGCTAGAACTTCAAGTACTATATTGAAAAGATATGGAGAAAGAGGGCAGCCTTGTCTAGTCCCTGATTTTAGTGGGATTGCTTCAAGTTTCTCTCCATTTAGAGAAATAATACCCTTCACAATAGCCACAAACCATATTAAGTATCTTGGCATGACTCTAACCAAACAAGTGAAAGATCTGTATGACAAGAACTTCAAGTCTCTGAAGAAAGAAATTGAAGAAGACCTCAGAAGATGGAAAAATCTGCCATGCTCATGGATTGGCAGGATTAATATAGTAAAAATGAGCATCTTACCAAAAGTAATACACAGATTCAATGCAATCCCCATCAAAATCCCAACTCAATTCTTCACAGAGTTAGAAAGAGCAATTCAAAAATTCATCTGGAATAACAGAAAACCCAGAATAGCTAAAACTATTCTCAAGAGTAAAAGAACCTCTGGGGAAATCAGTATCCCGGACCTCAAGCTGTACTACAGAGCAATAGTGTTAAAAACTGCATGGTATTGGTACAGTGACAGGCAGGTAGATCAATGGAACAGAATTGAAGACCCAGAAATGAATCCACACTCCTAGGGTCACTTGATCTTTGACAAAGGAGCTAAAACCATCCAGTGGAAAAAAGATGGCCTTTTCAATAAATGGTGCTGGCTCAGCTGGAGGTCAACATGCAGAAGAATGCAAATTGACCCATTCTTATCTCCTTGCACTAAGCTCAATTCTAAGTGGATCAAAGATCTCCACATAAAACCAGACACACTGAAACTAATAGAAGGGAAACTAGGGAAGAACCTTGAACATATGGGCACAGGGGAGAATTTCCTGAACAGAACTCCAATAGCTTATGCTCTAAGATCAAGAATAGACAAATGGGATCTCATTAAATTACAAAGTTTTTGCAAGGCAAAAGACACTGTCAAAAAGACAAAGCGGCAACCAACTAACTGGGAAATGATCTTTACCAACCTTACATCCGACAGAGGGCTAATATCCAATATATACAAAGAACTCAAGAAGTTAAACTCCAGAGAGGCAAGTAACCCTATTAAAAAATGGGGTACAGAGCTAAACAAAGAGTTCTCACCTGAAGAATATCTAATGGCTGAGAAGCACCTAAAGAGATGTTCATCATCCTTAGTCATTAGGGAAATGCAAATCAAAACAACCCTGAGATTCCATCTCACACCAGTCAGGATGGCTAAGATCAAAAACACAGGAGACAGCAGTTGTTGGCAAGGATGTAGAGAAAGAGGAACACTCCTCCACTGCTGGTAGAATTGCAAGCTGGTACAACCACTCTGGAAAGCAGTCTGGCAGTTCCTCAGAAAACTGGGCATGACACTCCCGGAGGATCCGGCTATACCACTCCTGGGCATATACCCAGAGGCTTTACCTGCATGCAATAAGGACACATGCTCCACTGTGTTCATAGCAGCCTTATTTATAATAGCCAGAAGCTGGAAAGAACCCAGATGTCCCTCAACGGAGGAATGGATTCAGAAGATGTGGTATATCTACACAATGGAATACTACTCTGCAATTAAAAACAATGAATTCACGAAATTCCTAGGCAAATGGTCAGATCTTGAAAATATCATCCTTAGTGAGGTAACCCAATCACAAAAGAACACACATGGTATGCAGTCACTGATTAGGGGATATTGACCCAGAATCTCGGAATACCCTAGACATAATCCGCATATCAATAGATTTCTAAGAAGATGGAAGGAGAGACCCCTGGTCCTGGAAAGACTGGATGTAGGGGAACGCCAGGACAGAGAAACGAGAGGGGGTTGAATGGAGAAAAGAGGGAGGGAAGGGGGCTTATGGGACTTTCGGGGAGGGAGGAAACGGGAAAGGGGAAATGATTTGGAATGTAAATTAAAAAAAATAAAATAAATAATAAAAAAAAACTTGTATGAATATTTACTATTTGAGATTTGCGGAGTGGGTCCCTAATGGTTAGGATATTCCCTTCATCTCACTAGGATGCTGACTAAAAGCCCTCAGAATCACACTGGTGGCTTCGGACACTCAACTGCTTGACAGTTCGACTGCTTCATGTTCCCTGCTGCGCTCATCCTTGTAACCAAACGCAGAAACTGTTCACCACAATTAAGGCAGGTTTCCCAAGCTTTATTTACAACTTATTTTAACTACCCTATTTTATCTTATTTTTTAATTGAAAATAAATTTTTCATACAATATATTCTGAACACAGTTCCTCTCCCCCAACTCCTCCCACACACACCTCCACCCCTATGTTTTCTTTCTCTCTCTTTAGAAGGGAAGTTGCAGGAACATGTTCTGCATGGAGGAAGGATGGAGCCTTACCAAAGGGATAGTTGACTTGGATAAAACAAAGAACAGATTTTCAACATCGTCGACAGCCAGGGTTAGAAACTGACCAAGAGGAAAGGGGTGTGACCGAAATCGAGGGTAGCATGCTCAAAAAGACTGCAGTTGAGTGACTTCTGACCAAACAAAATTGGAGTGGGCGTCTGGCACCCTTGGGTACCTCTGCCACCGCTGCAACAGGCAGAGACTAGAAAGCCACATGAGTCTGTAGCCACATCATCCACAGTGACAAGAGGCAATCAAGGCTTCTGTGCTTCTAGACTCTCTCAGTGAGAACAACGACAGCATCATGAATACCCTAATATTCTGTATTCAGCAGAGCAACCTACTAGCAATCCACAGTGACTCCTGAGTACTTACAGGACCCATCCTACCTACAGAAACAGCCCAACAGCACTGCCCAACAGCAACAGAAGGAAAAGTTACTGTAGCATAAAACAGAATAGAACTTAACAAGTAGGCATTATTTCTACCTACTACTCCCTGATGCTTAGATATTTACATATGCAGATGAACAAAAGCAGCTAAGGTAAGAATCTAGAGCCTGCTGAGCTGGAAGGTGAGGCTCTGTGTTAGAGAATGCACACCACACAAGAGGTCCTGAGTTCAATCACCAGCAACAAAAATTAACAACAACAACAACAAAAAATGCCACCTAAAAATCCCAGTAATAAATGCTCCTGAAAGCTAAGGGACAGTGAGATGGCTCCATGGTTAAGGTGCCCTGGCAACCTGGATTTAATGCCCAGGACCCTATGACAGAAGAAAGAGAAAACACACACACACACACACACACACACACACACACACTGTTCATGACATACACATGCATACCCATCTACACATAAATACAGACATGAATGCACATATACAAAATAAATAAATGTAATAATTGAATTTAAAAATGAAAACAGTTCTAATAAGCTCATAAAATGTTAATTAGATGAAAACAAAGTATTTAAAGTAAACTGGGAGCAGAGAGACATCTGACAATGTTAAATGTGTTGAGTCAGACAGTATCTTACCTCCATTGGACTGATAAATTCATTCATGCCTCTGTTGTACACATAGATCATGGCATCATACAGACGATTTTCCCAACACATGAGAACCACCTGTAAAAGGAAAAACCTCTTGACACACATTCAACACTATCACACAGTGATTTCCTTTCAAACTCTGAGAATGAAGGCCTTTTTCTTCCCTGAGTTTTTTTCTCTCTTCTCTGATGGAAATTGAAACTTAGAGATACTCAAACTCAGTGGAGGGTGTTATTACAGGTCCAGTATTAATTCAAAGTACAACAGCTACTTTAAAGTACCCCTCAAACTTCTAATTTTGTTTCTTTAAAATAACCTTCCCTTTCAATATTCATTTTGCATTTAATCATTAAAATAGTTCTTCAAAAGTTTATAGAACATCTCCTTAGCACAAGAATAAAGTGACAGACAGATCCAGCCTGGGGTTCTACCCTTCTAGAATGCTCAGCTTGCACACCTGTCAAAGAAGACAACAAAATGGTGTTTAAGTTAGGGTTCATGAGGAGGGATATATGAGAGTTTGGAGGGAGGACAGGGAAGGGGACATGATATAATTATACTCTCAGGCATCAGAGAAATTAATAAAAAGAGTTGTGGAAGACATTCACACACACACAAACACACACACACACACCATTGTTTACAATCACAATATCATTCAAAAAGAACCTGACTTCATCTTCAGCATTCAAAGTCACTCAGAACAACAGATGACCTGGGACCTAAAGGAGACACCTGGCATGTGGGCCAACAGAAGAAATGAACATGACAGATCACACGGGCAGAAGGCGGTAAGGATGGGAATGTGGAAAAGAAATATGGTGTGGTTGAATAAAGAGAAGAGAAAACATTTAGGGAAAGAGGGGCTTCAGGATCAGGTGTGGGGAGGGACAGGAGATGGCCAGATGGCCACGAGGATGAATGGAAGTCTGCAACTGATGGGGTGAGGAGGTGAGGGCATCTCTAGGATGAGACAGAGACCTGGTATAAAGCAGGTGTCCAAGAATCAATAGGAGTGACCTTAGCTGTGACTCACTACATTGGGGATAGGAACCTAAAGAGGCCACTTCCTGTAGTCAGGCAGGAGGAACCCCAGTGGAGTGATAGGGACACCAACCCACCCACAGAACTTTTGCAAAACTTATCCTGTCTATAAGAAATACAGGGATGGGAGGGAGCAGAGACTGAGGGAATGGCCAAGTAATAACAGGCCTAACTTGAGACCCATCCCATGGTCAAGCACCAATCACTGACACTAATAATGATACTCTGTTATGCTTGCAGACAGGAGTCTGACATGGCTGTCCTCTGAGAGGCTCCACCCAGCATCTGACTCAGACAGATGCAGACACCCATAGCCAAACTGTGGGTGGAACATGGGGATGCTTATGGAAGAATAGGAGGAGGGATTGCAGGCCCTTAGGGGACAGGAACTCCACAGGAGGACCAACAGAGACAACTCACCTGGACCCCTGGGGCTCTCAGAGACTGAACCACCAACCAAAGAGCATACACGGGCTGGGCCTAGGCCCCCACTTATGTGTGCAGCTTGGTCTCTAAGTGGGTCCCTAACAACTGGAACAGGGGCTATGCCTAAAGCTGTTGCCTGTACTGGAGGGATATGTTCTTCTAGCTGGGCTACCTTGTCTGGCCTCAGTGAGAGAGGAAGTGCCTAGGTCCTCAGAGACTTGAAATACCAGGGAAGGGGGATATCCGGGCGGGGGGCGGGGGGGCTCCCACCCAGTCAGATAAAAAGAGTGGGGATGGAGGAAGGACTTTGGGAGGGGGTGACTAGGAGGGGACAGTGAGAGGGGTGTAAGTGAATATGTAAAATAAATAAAAATTTAAAATATATCTTTTAAAAAATTCTTTTTTTTTTTTACATCCCAATTCCTGTTCCCCTCCTAGTTCCTCCCCCCATCCCTTCTCCTCTGAGAGAGTGGCGGCCTCCCAAGCCTGGCACATTAAGTTTCTGCGGGTAAGGGGTAAGCGCTTCCTTTCCTACTGAGGCCAGACAAGACATCCAAGTTAGGGAACGGATTCCACACACAGGGAAGAGCTTTAGGGACAGCCCCTGCTCCAGTTGTTAGGGACCCACATGAAGACCAAGCTGCACATCTGCTACACATGAGTGGGGAGGCCTAGGTCCAGCCCGTGTATGCTCTTTGGGTGGTGGCTCAGTCTCTGAGAGCCCCAGGGGTCCAGGGAGTTGACTCTGTTGGTCCTCCTGTGGTGTTCCTGTCCTGTTAGGAGCCCTCAATCCTTCCCCGCTTCTTGATAAGATTTCTTTACAGCACACTGAATACTTGGACGAATCTTGCCCACAGACTCTGCTTCTGCTCATCAGGCCCCGGGTGCGCTCACCCCTTCCTGTCATTTCAACACTCCAGGCAGGCTCTGTCCCCTTACACTGGCTCCTCCCTAAACACTTTTATCCTCTAAAATGCTGGCACTATTGAGTTCTCTCTCTGCATCTGTATGTCTTGTCTTGTCTTTCTCTCTTTCTCTCTTTCTTTCTCTCTCTCTCTCTCTCTCTCTCTCTCTCTCTCTCTCTCTCTCTCTCTCTCTCTCTTCCCTGAGAGGGTCTCATGCATCTCCGACTAGCCTGAAACTTATTCTAGAGTTGCTGAACTGCTAGTCCTCCTGGCTTTGCCCCCACAACCCCAAACACTGGGACAACAGACATGCACCACCATTCTCAGTTCTGATGTCTTCTGTCTTTCAGAAGGGTTTTCTATAGTTAGCCAGTCTCAGGCAGCCCATCTCTCAACTATAGTGTTGATTTTGATTTTTAATGTAACACTTGGTTTCTAATATTCACTGGCTTTTTTACTTTCCTACTTAATGCCAAACTTCTCCTTATTTTATGATGAGACACTTGACAAGCAAGACAGCCGCAGCATCCTCAGACTCTGTCACTGAACAAGTATTGCTGGAAGGAATTAACACACTCTGCACATGACAGTAATTAAACAAAGTAAACAGCAGGCAGGCACGAGTGCGCACACAAACACACGGACCTAAGCAAGGTCTTACTGACTTGACCGAAAGCAACCTGGAAAAGTTATCAGGATGTGATACAAATGGAAACAGTGACCCAGACAAGGTTTTCATAACTTAATCTGACTAGGAATGAGGAGGCTAGTGGCTCTGGGTTAGGTGGTACAAACATGGAGATGAGAAACGGAGGGGACTTTGTGCTGTTTTAATGTGAAAAAGATCAGAGTACATTTATACTGTATTTAGGATAAGCTGAAAATATTAGGAAGAAATAAAAATTTCTCCTAGATGTGACTACCATATAAATGCATGTTCTCAAAATACTGGGCTGTTGTCAGAATATACCAAATTACCCACACACCAGAAAGGCATGTGCTCAGAGGACCAGGCTTTACCTCAGATGCGCACCAACATTAGGAAAATATTGTGGTGTTCCCAAGTCTTTCGTTCTGTGGGCTCTGTGCCTTCTCAAAGGGTTTAGTCCTCCTAAGACATCTGAAAGCCACTCATACCTTAGCTGGGGAAGCTTAGACTCTCAGGAGTCTCACACTCACTAGGTGGTTTAATGTGATTAAAGAATTAAATGCCATCAGTCACAACTACCTGAACCCAGATATATTACCAGCCACAGCTGCCTGAACCCCAGATATGCCCTCAGCCACAGCTGCCTGTCTGAACCCAGAGATATCATCAGCCACAGCTGCTGAACCCCCCGCCCAGACCATTATCAACAGTTGTCGGCTCATTCTAAGAAACCCTGTGATTTGCCTCTCCCACCAGCCTCTACATTTCAAAACTCCACTCTGCTTCATGTACTAGGTGATTTTTAAATGGCATCATTCTCTTAAATATAAAAATGGTCTATTATTAATGAGTAGGTATCCATGGTTGAAAACCAACCTTCCAGATGAAGGCCATGTTACTGAGTAAGAGTCAGGCAAAAAGCATTTCCTGGGTGATCTAACGATAAGCAGCCATGATCTTTGGAGAAGGTCCAAGAAGCAGAAGGCACACTCTCTGGCTCGGGAGCATTTATTACCTGGGTTTTACTTACACAAACTCCTAAGAAGTACATCATTAGTAAAAAGGCTCGCTAACTGGGTCTGTGGAAGGCAGACAGAGGCCTTATTGGTCAGGTACATCCGATCAGTGAAGGAGGAGTGCTTCCTCTGTGGGCAGACGGTCAGCTCACCTGCTGAATGTCAAGGCTGGTGATATCCATGTGGACAATGAGGGCTTCCACATTCTCCATTAGTTTTTTATCTTGGAAATGAACAATCAAGTCTTTCATGACCTGGGGTGTAATCCCCACCAGTTTGTCACTTAAAATATATGGCTCAAGGCACTCCAAAAACACTCCTTTTGCCACAGAATTTTCACTTAATTTGTCATACATTTGGCTGAATAGAAGATCCCTATAACAGAAAGGAAAAAAGTCGTTTTAAGACTATTCCAAATACCCATCAAACTTAGTCTAAGTATGTCACATCTTTTCCAGACTCCAATTTACATCAGCTTAACAGAAACACTGAGTGATGTTTGCACTGAAGTCTGCGTTGCCATACTGCACACAGCCAATCTTCCCAACCAATTTTACGCATAAGAAGTGTTGCCAGACCTGGTGGTGCATTCCACCAACGCTGACACTCAAAAAGCTGAGGCTGGACGAGTTCAAGGCCATAAAACAGAACTGCCTCCGAACAAACAGGACCAGCAAGATGACTCAGTGGGCAAGGGAGCTGGCCACCAAGTATGCCAACACGACTCTGATGTCAGGCCCACGGGGTAGAAGGAGAGAAAGTAGTTCTCTTAGCTACACACTCTGACCGAGGCATATTCCCCCTACCAAAAGAAATACATAAGTAAGTCTAAAACAAACGAAGTTGACAGAGCTCAGTCACTTGCTAAAAACCACACTGGGATTATCAGTGAGAACTGAACCCAGCTCTCTGGCTCACGTCCGATGTGCGATTCTTAGGGCAACTGCTTCTTAAAGCAGTAATACAGATGGCAGTAGGTAGGTAAAGAGCAGATGCCACAAAGTAGGACAGAAGTATCAAAGGACCACGTGCCCTTCTCCCTCCCACTCCTGGCACCGAAACTTTCCCAATGACCTCAGAGTCAATGAGCTTCATCTCCATCTCTGATCCTTCCCTTTCCCAGGGAAGCTACAAGTTCATCAAACAGCACAGAAGTTAACAGACAAGACACCTGTGTGACAGAGGAAGGGCAGCACACAGTGGTGGTAAGGTTAAGGCAAGTACACCCAGAGGCTAGCACCAAAGAGCACAAAAAATCAGACTCAGCAACTCCTACCTGTCTTATTACCTCAAAATTAAAAGGAAACAAAATTCTACAGTGTGATCTCATTATTCTGGGATAAAATGTGCTAATCATCAGGAAAGGAAGACAAGGGGGAGGTACACCCTGCTTCTGTATTTAGGCTTTATGCTCTAGGGTACTGATGTGTTTCCTAGAAGCCCTGCCCTGTACTATGTTTGGCTTTACCTCCTATAACTCAAAGTCCACTGAATAAGAGATGAGGTCATTCTAAAGATGTCACTGTTACTAATGCTCTATTAATAGAGATATTCTGGAGAGCTTATTTTTTGCTGCAAACAGAAAAACCCAGGCTAATCTCATATATTACCTGTTTTATAACTTCTTAAAAATGTAAAGAACCTATTTGACAGTAACTGCAAATTCTGAGAGGAGAGGGCATTGTCAAGCAACAGACTTGTCAGTCTGTACCAAGACAAAGCTGACTATCCAAGGTCTACGTCCTGTCCACTTGAACCACTGAGCCATGCAACCATGTTGTTTGAGTTTAATTGCTTCATATACGAACCATGATGATGGAAACTCAGTGTTACCAGCACCATTACAGTTTTCTGAAATATAATCCAAATACTGCATCTAATTTTACAGTTTAAAATTATGATTACTTCACATGGCCTGTGGACCACTACATAATAAAACTGACATTAAGTCTAGTAAAATGACATCTGCATCGTGTACAATTTGCTCCTAAGGGGAATCTCAATGGCAGGAGTCCTTTTCAAATTTGGGAATGAACAAGAAAGATTAAATGCAGAACAAGCAGAATACACAAGTTTAAGGAGAAAAATTCAGAAAGAGAAGTTACACACGTTTACTAATCCTCTGCTCAAGCAAGCCTAAACTACTGACCACTGTAAACCTATCTACAGCAACTCTAAAATGTTCTAAGACCTCTACCATTTAAGGTTGATTTCAGATTGATTCCATTTACAATTAAGTTTTTAATTAAACATTACATCTTCATAGCTAACACTTTAACAAATGGAAGAGGCCTAGCAGATAGGTGGCCTGGGAATAACGATCAGTATTGACGAAACAGCTTATTCTATCCTTCATCCTAACCCAAGACCACAGACAGGATCTCAAAAGTCTGATGGAAAAGAAAGCCAGACAGGACGAAGCCAAATCTAGAACAACTTAAATCTAGAACAAAATGGGGTGAAGGGGATCAGGGAACGAATCCAAAACCTGCACCACTCCAGGCACTTGCACCGTGGCGGCGACGCTGCCCTGGCTCTCCTGTGGCTGCTGGAACTGAAAAAGCAGACATGGGATCAGGAGAGAAAGAAAAACAAAGACATAAGGAATTGTCATCAAAGCTGGGCCAACACAATCTAGTTTCCAGACTTGAGAAACGAAAGTGAGAGATAAGAAAACTGTAGTTTTTACATCACAGACCAGTGAATGAGGGGTGTGTAGGCACAAAGAGGGGCGAGCTACGAAAAGTACTAAAATACACTGTGACCAGGTGCTCCTCTCTCAAATTCCCACCAACAAATACTGTATTTCCCTGGCACAGCCCAAGAGACTAGTGAGGAGGAGCTGATGAAAAGAGAGTAAACAGGCCCTGATGCAGACAAAGCTGGAAGAGAGTTCCATCCTCCGCTACGTGAGTGGTGGCGCACACCTTCAGTTCCAGCACTTGGGAGGCAGAGGCAGACAGATTTCTGAGTTTGAGGCCAGCCTGGTCTACAGAGTGAGTTACAGGACAGCCAGGACTACACAGAGAAACCCTGGCTCAAAAGCCAAAAGAAAAAAAAGAAATCCCTTCTGTCAGCCCAACTGACAGACTGGGAAATAATTTTCTTTTGAAATCATACATAGAAGAAATGTTTACCAAATCAGAAAGAAAGAAAGAAAGAAAAAGAAAGAAAGAAAGAAAGAAAGAAAGAAAGACAGACAGACAGACAGACAGACAGACAGACAGACAGACAGAAAGAGGGAGGGAGGGAGGGAGGGAAGGGAGGGAGGGAGGGAGGGAAGGGAAGGAGGGAGGGAGGGAAGGGAAGGAGGGAGGGAGGGGAGTACCCAGAGAACATCTTTGTGAATAACATGAAATGTTTCTGACAGAATTTGTTTTCACCATATTGTCCTTCAGTTTACAACTGCTGGGATCACTTTAACCTTGTGTCACTGTGAGAGCTCTCAGAACCCCAGACCATGAGCACAAGTCACCTTGCTCATTCAGTCATCGAGTAAGGAGGAGAGAGCCTCGTTGCACCAAGTACCATGCTTCTTTAGTATGAGAGGTATGCCCTACTGTGATGAGAATTCTCTCAATGTGAAGATTAACTGGACTGCAATACCTAATACCTACATTAGGAAGCTCTATACCTATGTTTCCTGTCCTGGAAACAAGGCTAACACTGCCTCTCTGAAATATGAGAGTTAAATGAATCAAAATATATGCATGTAAGATTACTAAGGCTATCGTGAAAACTAAAAACATAACTTCAAGGAAGGAATGTGAAAATGGGGGAACGGTAATCAGGAAAAGGGGGCCGAGGGTCCAAACAAGCATCATGGCATTCTGCTTCCTGAGGTCTTCCCACCTGAAGAAACTTCTCCTTCAGCACTAACCAAAGTACAACACAACACTGTCAACAACACCCTACTGCAGACACAGTGCATGTCACTAATGACAGGAATCCCTCCTGCAGACACAGTATGTGTCACTAATGACAGGAAACACTGGGGCCATATAAGCTACAAGTGAACAGGAGCTGCAGTTGACACGGCAAACAACTGGCCCCTGACAACCCTCACTTGTACTTCCACAGCGTGATCCGACCTTTTAGGAACTGGTTCTCAAAGACACACATATTCCTAATTCAAGTGGGTGCAGTTAGGGTTTTAGCTCTGTGTGAACTCACACACGATCTTTGCTATTTGGAACGTGGTCTTAGCTAATGGCTGAGACCAAGGACGCAGGGGCTGCATAACCCACCTCTGCCCAGAAGCAGCCTGTGAAATGAAGATGAGCAAGGCAATGCTAAGAAGGCACCGACACAAAGGACCTAGAGATGCTCGGCTCTTACAGCAAGTGTCAAGGCCTATGAATTGGCACATGTCGGAAATTAATAAAGTTGATTCTTAAACCTACAAAATCTAATCCAGACTTGTATACTGACTTTGTTTTTAAATTAAAAGGCTCTGAAGAAAAAAAAAAGCCTAAAGGTGAATTAGCAAAATGAACCTAGCCTCTTTTGAATCCGATGAAACACTGTGGTGTGATGGTCTGTGAAAGTCACCTCCATCACCCTGTGTGATGAGTCTCCCCTCCATTACTGTCCACACAAGCACAAGCTTCTGTGTGGGAAAAGTTAAGTTTATCATATGAAAATGCACTGGAGAATCAAGTCTGTGCAAGTTAAAAAAAAAAAAATTTCTAGGTTGAATTCCTGTAGTGGCTTTAATATGCTTGGCCCTGGGAGTGGCACTATTAGGAGGTGTGGCCTTGTTGGAGGAAGTGTGTCACAATGGGTGTTGGCTTTAAGACCCTCGTCCTAGCTGCCTGGAAGCCAGTATTCTGCTGCAGCGTCCAGATGAAGGCGTAGAACTCTCAGCCATGCTCCCACCTTGATGATAATGGGTTGAACCTCTGAACCTATAAGTCAGCCCCAGTTAAATGTTGTCCTTATTAGAGTTGCCTTGGTTGTGGTATCTGTTGACAGCAGTGAAACCCAAACAAGGACAATTCCTAAGCAAGGCACTACCTGGGTTTCCTGTCAGAAGCAGACAGGCACCGGATACTCACTTTCGCTGGAGCAGAAGGCAGTAGTCCACTATGACTGGCACCGTATCCTGGAAGAGAATGTAAGAGATCATCAGCTCAGCCCTGACCCACAGCCCACTGGGGAAAGCAAAGTTCGGCTTCGGATGCTGGGTGACTGCTAGGATGGCGGAACTTCGGAGCATGTTGTTGGCAAGCAAGTCGACACACTTGTCCCAGACGTCATAGGGATAAACATTTTGATCCAATAATGTCCGTTCTGGAAATGTATCCCAAATACGTTGGGTGGAGGGGTGTCTTTTTTTTTTTTTTAAGATTTTATTTTTGTTTTATATGCATGGGTGCTTTGTCTGCACGTATATCTTTGCAGGTGTTTTGCATGCAGCCCACAGAGGCCAGAAGATGGCACTGGATTCATTAGAGCTGAAGATACAAACAGATGTGAGGTGCCATGTTGGTTCTGGGAGTCAAACCTGGGTCCTCTGGAAAAGCAGCCACTGTCCTTAACTGCTGAGTCATCTCTCTATGAGGGGGTCAGGGGAGTTAGATCTATTTTAGGGATTTCGGTGTCTGGGCAGGCTAGATAACAGGGTGGGAATGCCCAGAAATGCTGGGGAAAAATACCATTTAAAATATGCAGAGAAGGATTGGACATCTCTCAGCAATTAAATGCAGACTGTGACCTGCCCCGCCCCACCCCGCCCCAGGAATCCTCAGTCCATAATGGTCCGTGAGGGCAAATGGAGTAGAGACGGGGGAGGGGCAGTTTAATAACAATACACCAGGACCAGCTGCAGAAGACAGATCGACTTTAGCTGGGGTGAATCAAGGGCTGTATATTTTTGGGGAAGCGAGTAGGAATAGCCAGGGTGGGCAAAGGTCACTGGCTGAAGGCTAAGGCACTGAGATGCCTCATTAGCTGGGAGAGGGACTCCAGGAATCTCAGGTGCTTCCTGATCAGGTTCTTCTCAGGAGAAAGGAAGCTGAACCTGTAATCTAACCAAGGCTATGTGAGTGTCATTCTGAAGGCAGAGGTATGAGGGGGTTTTGAACTCCCTAGACAAGGTCAGAGGAGGAGAAGCCCTGTTGACAAAGGGAATCTGATTTTGTGCCAAGCTCAGAAGGCTATCTGGACAATGGTAGACTTCCACCTTAATTAGCAGGGCAGCATACCCTGCTTTCTCAGAGAACCCAAGTTTAGCTCCCAGGACCTACATTAGGTGGCCTAAACTCTGACTCTCTGTCACTCTAATTCCTAGGGATCCAACCCTTTTGCCTCCACACACCTATACTCACATGCAGGTCTGCACACACATATGATTAAAAATAAAAATAACAGATATTTTAAAAATTAATTAAGTAAAACACACAGCTGGGCTCTCCCAAAATAAAGGACAAACAGGGTGTGAAGTGAATAGAGTGACTGAAACCCAAAGCAAGGTGCTAGAAGCCACCTGGGTGGTCCTGTAGTTCTGTCATTCTGTCCTTCTGTCACAGAAGAGCCTGAGTTTCCATGCTACGAAGTTGTTGAGACTGTCGATTCACAGCAACAGAGAGAAGCACAGCAGAGGAAAAGCCTAAAGCTGGGATCCTTAAAATCCTGCATCCTCCATGAAAGGACATTTGTAGAAGAGGAAGCACACCTTGGCAGAGGAGGAGGAGCAGAGGGTGTGTCTCCTGGTCAGGGGATAAGTCCACACTCTCCGAGGACTGTCACTGTCTCCTTAGAATGCTAACTCACTCTCTTCCTATGCTAACTCACTCTCTTCCTATGCTAACTCACTCTCTTCCTATGCTAACTCACTCTCTTCCTATGCTAACTCACTCTCTTCCTATGCTAACTCACTCTCTTCCTATGCTAACTCACTCTCTTCCTATGCTAACTCACTCTCTTCCTATGCTAACTCACTCTCTTCCTATGCTAACTCACTCTCTTCCTATGCTAACTCAGGCCAAGAACGGAACCCAGTGATTCTAGGAAAAGGTACACGTGGGCCATGTGAAAGAAACAAATTCCAAACTCCCCCAAAGCAGAATAAGTTCCACCAATAAAGGCCCTACCCTAAAGACGTGCTCAAAATAAAACATTTGAACACCTCATGAGATAACAGACCATGAATGTGTGCCACCAGGGACTGCCAATACCAGTAGTTAAACCCTAAAACTTACCAGGCACAATCTATTTTAAAATGATTACAGGCAAAAAAGGAAAAGAGGACTTCATATAAACAATTCTCAGAAAGTAACATTGATATATTTTCCATACCTCATCAGTTTCACTCAAACAATAAAGTTTTTAATTAAAAAAAAAAAGGAAGGATGCCCCACTGCTGTTTAATATAGCGTTGATAATTACTAAGGTCCCCAACGCTGCCGCTGGGTTCCATGACTGGGAAACCACTGGTACATCTACTGAGGAACCTGTTTTCCAGAGACAGTGAGAACCAGCTGCAGAAGCTGGAGCGGGAGGGAAGAGTCTGGGATGGAGGACAGAGAAGAGGCAGGAAGAACACATGAGGAAGCAGAAAGCAGAGAGAAGACCGGAGAGTACCGACCCACGCATGACCGGAACCCCACAAAAGAAAAGGAAGGTGCTGGAACATGGCAAGTAACCCATCAGGGAATTTAATAATGTTTCCTGAAATGTTTCCTGAAATGAATCTCCAGCCTGAAAGAGCACGCCACACATGAGGGGGAAATGGTCCGAAATGACACATGGAGATGCAGTGGATTCTAAAAATAAAGAAAAGGCCAGGGAAATAAACCCATCATTTGTGAAAGCAAAAGCCTCCAGGCTAGCCCTGGATTTACCCACAGTGCCATTGGTAACAACAATACTTCCTAGATTCTTAATAAAATGGCCTCCAATATATAAAAAGTGGAGACCATCAATTTTAACATGGCTCAAAGAACATTGTTCTTAACAGATCTTGAAAATACTTAAAGTCGGTACACAGGGCTTTCTAACTTCCTTCTCATTCACTCCTACCCCTCCTTCCCACTTCCCCATTCCTTCTTCACCAGAGACATGATCAGGCCCAAGAGTGAATTCCAGGCACAGGGAACACTGTCAAGACAGCAGCACACAGATGTATAAAAGAAAAGGCAATTAATTACAACCCAAACTACTAAGAACTCTGGGTAAGTTCAAGAGACACAACCTAAGAAGTCATGTGGTAGAAGGAGATGAGATAAAGTCTAAAAGCATACACACTTTATTCAATGAAAGTGTAGTGAAGATTTCCCAGAGCTGGAGAAAGACATCCAAACCCAAAGACGTGCCCACTGAAGAACCTAGCCATGGCAAATGTCACAAATACGAAGCAGAGAAACAATACTAGGCACTGTCAGGAACAACTCCAAACCAAACAGAATCAGCACCAGATCTGTCACCAACACTGGGAGCCAGGAAAACATGTCTACATATTTCAAGAGCTGAAGAGAAACTGCCAACTATGACTGCTACATGCAGCCAAGTTCTCTCTTAAAACTGACGGAGAAATGATTGCTTCCAGAACAAATTAAGGCAATTGTGACAACTGAGCCAGGACTGTAGAAAAGCCTTCAGGGACACTACACAGAAGGAGAGGGAACTTGTCTCACCCACAAGGACACAGGAGAGAATGCATTTCACAGGAGAAACAGGCAGTGGAGCATAGCCAAGATGGACCCGACCAGCAAACACATGAGGAAAAAAAAACCTACCAACAATTCACCCACAGCCACCAACAGAACTGTAGCAAAGAGCAGAACCCACCAGGACAGACATCTCACACGCAGAAGGCCTTAGCTAACCAATTAAGACTCAGAGGAAGGCTGGATGGGGGTGAGGGGGTTCTTGGGGGGAAAAGACAAGCTCCAGGGCTGGGGAGATGGTGCTTAAAGCACAGACTAACCAAGTGTGAGGCCTGGAGTCCATATCCTTAAAACCCACTGGCCGTATGGCTGCCATGGCCCACGTTTCCCTTCAGCACATTAGAAGCCATGAGTGAGCCTCAGGTTCAATTGACAGACCCTGCTACTGAGTAATAGGGGACACGGGGGACTCACCACATCAACCATGGGCCTTCACAGACATGCACATATGACCACACATGCACAAGGCATATATGCCAAACCTATAGGCACGAGAAAACAACAGTACATGCTGCCTCCAATAAACCAGGGTAACTAGCAAGAACAGCCAAACCTGGGAGCCGACGGTCAGAAAGCAGCATACCGAGCAAAGGTAAACTGCACACAAGCTGGTTTAGGGGCTTCCATATCTGAGAAGGTAGACAGCAAATCAGAACTAGTCGGAAGAGATACGAAGAGGGAAATGGCATGCATGCAGCTAGTGTAAATGCTTGTGTAAATAATGTAAATAGATGCACCAATCCCTGGGCCCCACTTCTGACATTCACTGTGGCATACATATACATGCAGACTCACTCTGACTCACTCCTCTACACACAATAAGTAATCAAAGCATATATTTTTAATTGAAATCATTCCTTGTTTCTTATCAGACCACAGTAGAAACTAGAAATTAACAGCAAGGCAAACCTCAAGCATTACATAAATATGAGAAGATCAAACAAAACCCTGTTAAATAAACAGTAGTCCACAGAAGAAACTGGAGAGGAAATTTAAAAATTACTAGACTCAGATGAAGCTGTTGACATGGCCTAAAGGCACAGAACCGTAAGGGGAAGGCTTACCATTCTAATCACTCACATTGAAAAATCGGAGAGGGCCGGGCGGTGGTGGCGCACGCCTTTAATCCTAGCACTTGGGAGGCAGAGGCAGGTGGATTTCTGAGTTCGAGGCCAGCCTGGTCTTCAGTGTGAGTTCCAGGACAGCCAAGGCTATACAGAGAAACCCTGTCTCAAAAAAAAAAAAAAAAAAAAACCAGAGAGGGGCTGGTGAGATGGCTCAGCACTCTCAGCACTGACTCCTCTTCTGGAGGTCATGAGTTCAAATCCCAGAAACCACACAGTGGCTCACAACAACTCATAATGAGAAACAAACAAGCAAAGAAACAAAAAACCTTTGAGCCGGAGCGAGTAGGGCCTGGAGCAAGCGAGAGGGAGAAGGGAAGGGGAAAAAAAAACCCATCAGAGAGAATTCAAAATAGGTAACCAAATGATGCAGCTCAGGGTTCTTGAGAAATAAAAAGCCACCAAAACCAAATGCATAGACAGCAAAAAATAATAAAGATGGAGACAGAAAGTAATGAAACAGAGACTACAAGAATATATAACATCAACCAGGGCTTCCTTGAAAATATTAACAAGATTTACAATTCTCTAGCCAAAGCAACCAAAAGCAAGACAAACAAGTCCAAATTTATGGAAGAGAGCCGTTACCAATGAAATACAGAAGGTTACTAGGAAATATTTTTAAAATGTCTATTTTCAAATGTGGAAACACCTAGAAGAAATGTGTTAATTTCTGAATATGTATAACCTGCCCAAATTAAAGCCAGATGACACAACAATTCACAGAGCCAAGGAGCTGTGGGACTGAAGCAAAACGAGAAGTTCCCCAGGCTCCAGCCCAGGGCCAGGTGGCATCAGTCTGAATCCCACCAAGCTGCCAGGGAAAATCCACCAACATGTCTGAAACTGTCCCACAAACAGGAAGGGAAGGAACACTACGAAAGTCATTCTAAGAAGCTGGTGTTTCCAACAGCAAAACAAGGACACCCAAACATGTCACACACAAACAAACAAAACAAAATACAAAACACAACAAATTCCCTGATGAACACAGGTGCAAAAGGGAAGACATCAAGACTATCCATGCTCGGAAGATGACATCAAGACTGTCCCTACTTGGAAGATGACATCAAGACTGTCCCTACTTGGAAGATGACATCAAGACTGTCCCTACTTGGAAGATGACATCAAGACTGTCCCTACTTGGAAGATGACATCAAGACTATCCATGCTCGGAAGATGACCTTGTGGACTCTACCAGAGAACTGCTACATTCGTCAATACTTTCAATACAGCTGCAGGAGACAAGATCAGCTTTCTTATATAGCAATACTGAATTTGCTGAGAAAGAAATTAGGAAGAATACCCAGTCCACAATTGAAGAGAAAAGAAATAAACATAAGCAAGGAGGTAAAGGAACACAATGAGTTTTCCGACTGAGAAAGAAACTGAACAAACACCAGCTACGGGAGAAGTCTGCTATGTTCCTGAGTTGGCAGAATTAATAGAATGGAAGTGGCTACATTACCAGATGTATTCCACAGATTTAATGTAATCCCTTCACAATTCCAATGGCTGCCCATAGAGGACAGCATAAGTGCTAAACAGCATGACCTACTGACACCAAGAGAAAAGTGTGGTTGCTGGCAGCAGGCATAAGGTGCCACCTGCTGGCAGAACACAAATTAGCACTACTGACATTTTAACTAATTAAATTCATTTTTCTTTTTCCAATAATAGCTTCTTTTTATAAAAAATTTGTTTGTCTTAAGGCAAGGTCTCAAAGACCCAAGCTAGGCTTTTGCCTCAAATTTTTCTGATTCAGATTCCTAAGTACTAGTATTAAAGACTAAAGTACAACAACCGACCAGCCTCTCCTTGGCGACCTCTGCTCCGGGGATCGACTGCACTGAGCCTCCAGTTACGTAGGGATTCCCCAATATAACATTGCTTGGGACACAGCCTGTTGGGCTTCCATCTGCGCCCAAGAGCGGGGCAGCTCTGTGGTCGTCTGGGCACCAGCTCTGCTGTGGGCCATCTGCCCTGCAGAGTGATCTGTGCCGAGAGGGTGCACAGTGCACTCCGCCATCTTTGCTCCGGCAACAGGGCAATTGGGACCTCCAGGTGCAGGGACAATCAAGCATAACATCACTTGGGTCTCAGTCAGCTTGTGTGCTCCCTGCTCCCAAGAGCTGGGCAGTTCTGTGGTCACCTATACTGTTGGGGGCCGACAGGCCAACTGCCGGCTACATAGACAAGCCACCTCTCCCCTCGAGTGAAATTCCTGACCTTCCTGATGGAACATCAAGACCAAGATAAAAATCTGTGACCTTCCCGGGAAAAACCGCAGAATGTCCCAGGCACCTGACCCAGGGCTTGGCCCATAGCTCACTTCCCCCTAGCTCCCCTTCCCAACTCCCTCATTCAGGGCTTGGCCCATAGGTCACTTCCCCATAGTTCCCCCTCCCGACTTCCTCATCCCTACTGCTTAAAACGTGCTGCCTACGTGACAATAAACGAGGCCTTGACAATGGAATCTTGCTTGGCCTCCTTTCTTTCTCTCCCCCATGACCCTCAGGTAGCGCCTCTTCGGGACCCTGAATAACTAGACCTGCTAAACGGGTCACTACACGCCAGCTCTGCTATGGGACATCTGCCCTGCAGAGGGACACCCACTGAGAGAGAGCACACACGCACAGGGAGGGAGCTCACCAGCCTCCCCTTGGCGACCTCTGCTCTGGGGATTGACTACCATGAGCCATCAGATGTGCAGGGATTCCCCAATATAACACTACTTGGGGCAAGGCACATCAGGACTCCAAAGTCACTCAGGAGCAGGGCAGCCCCCCAGCAATCGGTGCCAGGGGAATCCCGGTAACCCAGGGGGGTCAGAAATAGCCTTGCAGGCTCACAGGAGGTCCAACCAACAGCCAGTGACAGCAGGACCAACTAACACCAGAGGGAACCAGATGGCAAAAAGCAAACGTAGGAACGTTACTAACAGAAATCAAAGTAATATGGCACCATCCGAACCCAACTCTCCAACAGCAGCAAGTTCTGGATACCCCATCACACCCGAAAGGCAAGATCTGGATTTAAAATCACTTCTCACGATGCTATTAGAGGATTTCAAGAAGGACACAAATAAATCTCATAAAGAAATACAGGAGAACATGAATCAATGAGTAGAAGCCATTACAAAGGAAACAAAAATCGCTTAGAGAAATGCAGGAGAATATGGGTCAACTGATGGAGGCCCATAAGGAGGAAACACAAAAATCGCTTAAAGAAATTAATCAATGGGTAGATGCCCTTACAAAGAAAACACAAAAATCGCTTAAAGAAATGCAGAAGAATATGGATCAACAGATGGAGGCCCATAAGGAAGCAACACAAAAATCGCTTAAAGAAATGAATCAATGAGTAGATGCCCTTACAAAGGAAACACAAGAATCGCTTAAAGAAATGCAGGAGAATAGAGATCAACAGATGGAAGCCCATGAGGAGGAAACACAAAAATCGCTTAAAGAAATACAGGAGAACTTGGGTCAACAGGCAGAAATCCTGAAAGAGGAAATGCAAAAATATCTTAAAGAAATACAGGAAAATACAAACAAACAAGTGAAGGAGTTGAGCAAATCCATCCAGGATCTAAAAAAGGAAGTAGAAACAACTAAGAATTCACAAAGGGAGACAACTTTGGAGATAGAAAACCTTGGGAAGAAATCAGGAGTCATAGATGCAAACATCAACAATAGAACACAAGAGATGGAAGAAAGAATCTCAGGTGCTGAAGATACCATAGAAAGCATCGACTCAACAGTCAAAGAAAATGCAAAATGCAAAATATGTGTAACCCAAAACATCCAGGACACAATGAGAAGACCAAACCTAAGGATTAAAGGTATAGATAAGAGTGAAGATTTGCAACTTAAAGGGCCAATAAATATCTTCAACAAAATTATGGAGGAAAACTTCCCTAACCTAAAGAGAGAGATGCCGATGAACATACAAGAAGCCTACAGAACTCCAAACAGACTGGACCAGAACAGAAATACCTCCCATCACATAACAATCAAAACACCAAATGTACTAAACAAAGAAAGAAAATTAAAGCAGTAAGAGAAAAAGGCCAAGTAACATATAAAGGAAGACCTATCCGAATCACATCAGACTTCTCAACAGAGACCATGAAAGCCAGAAGAACCTGGGAAGATCTCATGCAGACTCTAAGAGAACACAAATGCCAGCCTAGACTACTATACCCAGCAAAACTCTCAATCACCATAGATGGAGAGACCAAGATATTCCATGATAAAACCAAATTTTCACAATATCTTTCCATAAACCCAGCCCTGCAAAGGATAATAGGTGGAAACTGCCAATACAAGGAGAGAAACTACACCCTGGAAAAAACGAGATAGTAACCTTCTTTCATCAAACCCAAAAGTAGATAACCACTCAAACATAAAGATAGAGTCAAGAATAGCAGGTGGCAATAATCACTATTCCTTAATCTCTCTTAATATCAATGGTCACAATTCCCCAATAAAAAGATATAAGCTAACAGACTGGATACATAAACAGGACCCAGCATTTTGCTGGGTGCAGGAAAAGCACCTCAGTGTCAAAGACAAACACTACCTCAGAGTAAAAGGCTGGAAAACAATTTTACAAGCAAACGGTCCCAGGAAACGAGCCGGAGTAGCCATCCTAATATCAGATAAAATTGACTTTCAACCTAAAGTCATCAAAAAAGACACAGAAGGACACTACATACTGGTGAAAGGAAAAATCCACCAAGAAGAACTCTCAATTCTGAATATCTATGCTCCAAATGCAAGGGCACCCTCACTCGTAAAAGAAACTTTACTAAAGCTCAAAGCACACATCGCACCACACACAATAATAGTGGGTGACTTCAACACCCCGCTCTGTGAAATGGATCGTTCAGGAAAGCAGAAACTAAACAGGGACACAGTGAATCTAATTGAAGCCTTGGACCAAATGGAACTAACAGATATATATAGAACATTTCATCCTAAAGCAAAAGAATATAACTTCTTCTCAGCATCTCATGGTACCTTCTCCAAAATCGACCATATAATTGGTCACAAAACAGACTTCAACAGATATAAGAAGATCAAACTAATCCCATGCCTCCTTATCAGATCACTATGGAATAAGGGTGGACTTCAATAACAACAAAAACAACAGAAAGCCCACATACATGTGGAAGCTGAACAATGCTCTACTCAAGGATACCTTGATCAAGGAGGAAATAAAGAAAGAAATCAAAGACTTTTTAAAATTTAATGAAAATGAAGGCACAACATACCCAAATTTATGGGACACAATGAAAGTGGTGCTAAGAGGAAAATTCATAGCCCTGAGTGCCTCCAAAAAGAAACGGGAGAGAGCATACACTAGCAGCTTAATGGCACACCTGAAAGCCCTGGAACAAAAAGAAGCAAATACACCCAAGAGGAGTAGAAGGCAGGAAATCATCAAATTCAGGGCTGAAATCAATCAAGTAGAAACAAATAAAACCATACAAAGAATCAACAAAACTAGGAGTTGGTTCTTTGAGAAAATCAACAAGAGGGATAAGCCCTTACCCAGACTAGCCAGAGGGCACAGAGACAGTATCCAAATTAACAAAATTAGAAACAAAAAGGGAGATATAACAACAGAAACTGGGGAAATTCAAAAAAATCATCAGATCCTACTACAAAAGCCTGTATTCAACACAACTAGAAAATCTGGAGGAAATGACAAATTCCTAGACAGATAACCAAATACCAAAATTAAATCAGGATCAAATAGACCATCTAAACCATCCTATAATCCCTGAAGAAATAGAAGTGGTCATTGGAAGTCTTCCAACCAAAAAAAGCACAGGTCCAGATGGTTTTAGTGCAGAATTCTATCAGACCTTCAAAGAAGACCTAACACCAATACTCTTCAAACTATTCCATAAAATAGAAACAGAAGGAACACTACCCAACTCATTCTATGAAGTCACAATTACGCTAATACCAAAATCACACAAAGATCCCACAAAGAAAGAGAATCTCAGGCCAATTTCTCTTATGAATATCGATGCAAAAATACTCAATAAAATTCTTGCCAACCAAATCCAAGAACACATCAAAATGATCATTCACCATGATCAAGTAGGCTTCATCCCAGGGATGCAGGGATGGTTCAATATAAGGAAGTCCATCAATGTAATCCACTACATAAACAATCTCAAAGAAACAAACCACATGGTCATTTCATTAGATGCTGAGAAAGCATTTGACAAAATTCAGCATCCTTTCATGGTAAAGGTCTTGGAAAGATCAGGAATTCAAGGCCCATATCTAAACATATTAAAAGCAATTTACAGCAAACCGGTAGCCAACATCAATCTAAATGGAGAGAAACTTGAAGCAATCCCACTAAAATCAGGGACTAGACAAGGCTGCCCTCTCTCTCCATATCTTTTCAATATAGTACTTGAAGTTCTAGCTAGAGCAAATAGACAACAAAAGGAGGTCAAAGGGATACAAATTGGAAAGGAAGAAGTCAAACTATCACTATTTGCAGACGATATGATAGTATACTTAAGCGACCCAAAGAACTCCACCAGAGAACTCCTACAGCTGATAAACAACTTCAGCAAAGTGGCTGGATATAAAATCAACTCAAGCAAATCAGTAGCCTTCCTATACTCAAAGGATAAGCAGGCTGAGAAAGAAATAAGAGAAATGATACCCTTCACGATAGCCACAAACAATATAAAGTATCTTGGTGTGACTCTAACCAAACAAGTGAAAGATCTGTAGGACAAGAACTTCAAGTCTCTGAAGAAAGAAATTGAAGAAGACCGCAGAAGATAGAAAAATCTGCCATGCTCATGGATTGGCAGGATTAATATAGTCAAAATGACCGTCTTGCCAAAAGCAATATACAGATTCAATGCAATCCCAATCAAAATCCCAACTCAATTCTTCATAGAGTTAGAAAGAGCAATTCAAAAATTCATCTGGAATAAACAGAAAACCCAGAATAGCTAAAACTATTCTCAAGAGTAAAAGAACTTCTGGGGGAATCAGTATCCCGAACCTCAAGCTGTACTACAGGGCAATAGTGTTAAAAACTGCATGGTATTGGTATAGTGACAGGCATGTAGATCAATGGAACAGAATTGAAGACCCAGAAATGAATCCACACTCCTATGGTCACTTGATCTTTGACAAAGGAGCTAAAACCATCCAGTGGAAAAAAGATAGCCTTTTCAACAAATGATGCTGGCTCAACTGGAGGTCAACATGCAGAAGAATGCAAATTGATCCATTCTTATCTCCTTGCACTAAGCTCAATTCCAAGTGGATCAAGGACCTCCACATAAAACCAGACACACTAAAACTAATAGAAAGGAAACTAGGGAAGAAACTTGAACATATGGGCACAGGGGAGAGTTTCCTGAACAGAACACCAATAGCTTATGCGCTAAGATCAAGAATTGACAAGTGGGACTTCATAAAATTACAAAGTCAAAAGGACAAAGCGGCAGCCAATAAACTGGGAAATGATCTTTACCAACCCTACATCCAACAGAGGGCTAATATCCAATATATACAAAGAACTCAAGAAGTTAGACTCCAGAGAGCCAAATAACCCTATTAAAAAATGGGATACAGAGCTAAACAAAGAGTTCTCACCTGAAGAATATCTAATGGCTGAGAAGCACCTAAAGAGATGTTCAACATCCTTAGTCATTAGGGAAATGCAAATCAAAACAACCCTGAGATTCCACCTCACACCAGTCAGAATGGCTAAGATCAAAAACACAGGAGACAGCAGGTGTTGGTGAGGATGTGGAGAAAGAGGAACACTCCTCCACTGCTGGTGGGATTGAAAGCTGGTACAACCACTCTGGAAAGCAGTCTGGCGGTTCCTCAGAAAACTGGGCATGACACTCCCGGAGGATCCGGCTATATCACTCCTGGGTATATACCCTGAGGCTTTACCTGCATGCAATAAGGACACATGCTCCACTATGTTCATAGCAGCCTTATTTATAATAGCCAGAAGCTGGAAAGAACCCAGATGTCCCTCAACGGAGGAATGGATTCAGAAGATGTGGTATATTTATACAATGGAATACTACTCTGCAATTAAAAACAATGAATTCACAAAATTCTTAGGCAAATGGTCAGAACTGGAAAATATCCTTAGTGAGGTAACCCAATCACAAAAGAACACACATGGTATGCAGTCACTGATAAGGGGATATTAACCCAGAAGCTCGGATACCCAAGATACAATTCACATATCAATAGATGTCCAAGAAGATGGAAGGAGAGACCCCTGGTCCTGGAAAGACTGGATGTAGGGGAACGCCAGGACAGAGAAACGAGAGGGGGTTGAATGGAGAAAAGAGGGAGGGAAGGGAGCTTATGGGACTTTCGGGGAGGGAGGAAATGGGAAAGGGGAAATCATTTGGAATGTAAATAAAAAAAACTTAGAAAACAAAAAAAAAATAAAATAATAAAGTACAACCACCCTTCCAGATACTACAAACTCTGTCACTACAAACTATGCCACTGTCTTAGTCAGGGTTTCTGTTCCTGCACAAACATCATGACCAAGAAGCAAGTTGGGGAGAAAAAGGTTTATTCAGCTTACAGTTCCGAATTGCTGTTTATCATCAAAGGAGGTCAGGACTGGAACTCAAGCAGGTCAGGAAGCAGGAGCTGATGCAGAGGCCATGGAAGGATGTTTCTTACTGGCTTGCTTCCCCTGGCTTGCTCAGCCTGCTCTCTTATAGAACCCAAGAATACCAGCCCAGGGACGGTACCACCCACAAGGGGCCCTCCCCCCTTGATCACTAATTGAGAAAATGCCCCATAGTTGGATCTCATGGAGACACTTCCCCAACTGAAGCTCCTTTCTCTGTGATAACTCCAGCCTGTGTCAAGTTGACACACAAAACCAGCCAGTACAATTGACCCCTTGTCAACTTCACACATAAACACATCACTATTAAGCCTCAACCCTTACTTTCTTATTCATCCCCAAGAGCTAAATAACTTTAAAAATCCCACAGTCTTTACATATTAAAAATTCAATCCCTTTAAAAGGTCCAATATCTTTAAAAATTCAAAGTCTCTGTGGGCTCCACTAAAATACCTTCTTCCTTCAAGAGGGAAAAATATCAGGGCACTGTCACAATCAAAAGCAAAATTTAAATTGGATTTTCTTATCAAGATCATTTTCAATCTTGACTCTTGGGTGCTATCTAATCCTGACAGGCTCGACACTAAACCTTTACTTAAGCCACTAATAAAAACTTGGGTATGAGGTTGTACATACATACATACACACACACACACACACACACTACATGCACATATACATATATGCAAAGACTAATCATAGGAGCCTGACCTTACAGAGTGGTAGAGAAGGAGCATATGATCTATTCAAAACTGGCTTTTTATGTCTGGTTTTAGAGTGCTCCTTCAGTGGAATGAGGACATCAAATGCTGCTTCTACATGTAAATAGTACAATGGCAAAATATTTACTGAAAAGTGCCTATTTCACCCTGGTAATAAATTGATCAAACAGAAAAAAACCTTAAAAATATGAAAGTACATTAAGAGAGAAATAATAACAAGCCACCAAAAATATCTTTGTATATAAATGTTTAGGCACCCATACTGATCCAAAGCTACTCATAGATTATTAATTGTGACTCAGGGTGTTACAACAATACCTAGGGTTCTAATCCTAAGTCTTAAGATGTGAATAATTATATGTAGCTGTACACGTCACTTACACTGGACTCTGGCATTAATTTCTCTAATACATAACATTTATCTGGACTATGTTCACATGAAAAGAAGTCCTGTTCAACTACTCAAATGAAGAATTGCAGATGGAAACCCTGAAGTCCAAATGTTTACATTCAAATGCTAACTTCATTGTTTACTAGCTATGTGACCTAAATGACCTATCATTTATAAAGGTGAGAGTTCTGCTAAGAATTAAGTGGGTGATATGCATTAATGATGCATTGCTTTAATACAATTCTGCCAAAACTTAGCATGCCCGCTCAAAGCCTGGTCCCTGGTGTAGGGATGCTGAATGATAGTTGAACTTTTAGGACCTACAGTCTGGTGGGAAGTTAATTAGGTCTCTGAGAGAAGTAAATGTTTTCCTCATAGGAGTTCATGAGAGCAAATTGCTGAAATGAGCCCAGATCCTTTGGAGTACTGTTTTGTATGCACTACTCAACACTCACACATACCCTACTGACATGACAATGCCATTTACCTCAAAGCCCAAATTGCAAAAAAAAAATGGTGAGCTGAATGGATTTATTTTTGCTTATAAAATAACTAGCTTTAGATTTTTTTCTTAACACTAAATAGATTAAGGCAAAAGGTTTGTAATAGAGTCAGTCATTAGATGTTTAGGAACCAAAAGATTAGGTGTTTACTAGAATTATTTATTTTAAATTTTGAGCACTCAAAGATGACTTGACTTTCTGATCCATCCTCCTGCCTCTGCCTCCCGGGTGCTGTGGTTTTAAGTGAGTGCTGTCTACTCCATAGTACTGCAGCTCAGACCCAAAGCTTGGTGCCTACCAGCTCAGCTGCTGGGTACCTAGCCAGCCATGCAGTTATCACTGTGATTATTCACTTAACTAATTCCTGCTCAGCCGCCTGGTCTCCTGTCTGCTCTAAACACAGCGCTACAATGGCTGTTAAGAGCTGGGCTCTGAAGTTCAGGACATTCAGATCTGAGTCCGGGCTTTACCATAAAAAGACGACAAAACACGATGTCTACATTTCCTAGAACTATAAGAACTCAATGAAAATGAAAGGCACACACTTTTCACATGCAGATCTGTTCAGGGAATCTGTCAATGATCACTGGTTTGTTTGGCTGGATGCTTAGTTGTTTGGTGGACTGTTTAAACCCCTTAGTGCTTTCATAGGCAAAATCTGAACTGTGTTATTCTCCTCTTTGATGTCTTAGAAGACAATCTTCTAGCATCTAACTTTAGGCAAATACCTCTCTCCATATTTGTAGGGAGGCAGAGGGAGGGGGAACCTGGGTGGGAGAGGGGGAGGGGAGGATAAAAGGGGACCGTGATCAGGTATGGCGGGGGGTGGGGGGGTGGGGGGGTGGGGGGGTGGACAGGAGAGAAGCCCTGAGGGCCAGCAGAATGAATGGAAATATGCAACCTGGGGGGAAGGGGGAGGGGTGGAAGGAGGGGTAATCCTCTAGAATGTACTGGAGACCTGGGAGGTGAGAGACTCTCAGGACTCAGAGGGAGGGATCTTAGATGAAATGACCAACAGTGGGGAGAGTTCACCTCCAGTAGAAAGACAGGGCATCAAATGGAGGGAGGGGTTGCCATCCCACAGTCAAAATTCTGATCCAGAATTGTTCCTGTCTAAAAGAAGAGTCTGGGGTAAAGGAGGTCCAGTGACTGGTTCAACTTGGGATCCATTTCAAGGGGAGGCTCCAAGGCCTGACATTATGACTAATGTGCTTACAGTCAGGAGCCTAGCACGGCTGCCCACCGAGAAGCCCAACAAGCAGCTGAAAGAGTCAGATGCAGATACTTACACCCAACCAATGGAATGAAGTCTAGGACCCCTGTGGTTGAATTAGGGAAAGGCTGGAAGAAGTTGAGAGGAGGGTGACCACATAGGAAGATCAACAGTCTCAACAAACCTGGACCCCTGAGATCTCAGACACTGAGCCACCAACCAGGCAGCATACACCAACTGATATGAGGCCCCCAACACATACACAGCAGAAGACTGCTGGGTCTGGACTCAGTGAGAGAAGACATATGTGCCTAACCCTCGAGAGACTTGAGGCCCCAGGGAGTGGGGAGGCCTGGTGAAGGCCCCAGGGAGTGGGGAGGCCTGGTGGAGGGCAGGAAAGTTGAGTGGGGAGGGCAACATCCTCTTGGAGAGAGTAGGGAGAAGGAATGGAATGTGAAACTGTGGGAAGGCAGACTGGGAAGTAGTAACTACTAGATTGTAAAAAAAAAAAAATAAAAGTAATCAAAAAAAAAGTATTTGCCTCATATGTGGAAGGCCCTAGATTACACACACACACACACACACACACACACACACACAAATACAGGGAGAGAAGAGAGTGAAAATTTGTTTAAATAGATTTATAAAAAATATAACTGGATAACTGTAGATCACTACAAATAGGAAAACCAGCATAATACATATGCATATCTCTAAACCATTCCCTTGGCCTGCATTTTCATTAAGTTCCAAGATAATCTAAATGTCTTTCATTAGCATATTTTATAGACTATAATATACATATCCATGAATATATCATATATATAGGAGTCACAGGTGTTGCAGGAACTAAATTTAAGCCTTAGCATCCACTCCTTCCTTAACTCTTCTAGTTAACATAAGTGTGAACCATTAGCAGGGTGTCATCCACAGCAAGGCATCAAGTCACAGGTGTGTCCCTTCATAACACATGCCCTCTCCCTTCACACAGCAGTGACAGCAGCTCACCTATCTCTTCCCATCTGACTATAGACACTTCTGTAAATTTAGTCTCGTATGGTTTCCCTACAAATGCTGAAATACTAAAGAATGTTTAATAGCCAAACCCCAGAAGTCACATGTGTGAGGCCGAGCGTATCATGTGTACAAAGGCCAATGGGGACGTGAGGGTATCTGTGGCTGGCACGTGAGCCACACCTACAGAGACGTACCTGAAAGTGTTGCTCCATCACTTGGATTTTTCCCTGGTCTGGGCACTTTTTCAGAGCCCTATCTGCATAATGGAACAGGATCTCTACCATCTGTAAGAAACGTGGCTTTGTGTCAGATTCAAAGAGTATGGCTACATTTGTTCAATATTTAGCATAAACAGTTAATACTGAATCACACTCTATTTCTGTATTAGAACCACAGTGGGGATTTCAGTGGCTTTATTCCCTAATTCTCTCAGATGAAGGGCTCCTGTTAATTTGCTAATCCTTCCTAAGAAATATCTGTATGGTCCAGACACTGCTCCTATATTGCTCAGGAAATGAGAACCTGGAGGCAAGTGCCCCAGCAATCCTTTCCTGCAGAAGATGGACAGGTCACTGCGAGCCTGGGTCGCCACGTAACTCTTCTCCTCAGTACTCTCCTGACTGTTTTGTTGTTTTACTATGTTCACGGGTGAGGGCAACAGTGAGACTACACAACACTGCAGACTGTATCTGGGAACTACAGCCTGACCCACTTCTCATCCCCAGAGATAGCTGCAAATATTAAAAGCAAAACTGCACTGCACCATTGCAGCCAGCATTGAGACGCTTACCCGATCCGCAACAACGGCCTTCCTCTTGCTGACATCCCCCGACAGCCCTTCAGAGAAACAAAGTTAGTGCTCAGCTCCAAAAGGAAACCTGGTTCTGGACTCCCCTCCATGACCCACATCAGCACCATGTACAATTACAGCAAGCCTCAATACCAAAGCGCTGGGTAACGGGACTATCTGGACACCCAGTGAACTAACAGCTTATCAGTGTGCTTCCCGTCTGTTCTCAACGTGAACTTCCCTCATGAGAAGGGTCTTTACAGTGACACTTCCAATCCCACGACATCCGCTTATTACTTACCCACTACTGCTTTTGCCTTTCCTTCATGAAAAGACCATGCGAGGGCCAAGGCTTCTGTGAGGCAATCCTGTTTCAGGAGATGGTCCATCCTCTACAGTGAGTAAGGAGACTATCTGACTATCTAGCAATCAGAATTCCAGTCATACTGTCACAGAACTGCTGCTGGGAATGAACAGTATTTCAACAGTACTGGCAACATGTCAGTGTACAACTTGGACAAAGCCAAGAACTTCCTAAAGTCCTGGACACTGTGGTGTCTACTGGCTTGTGTGATGATGACAGGAGAGCTTACACTCAAGAGGGGAACAACAGGGCTCCCACAGGAGAAATGGCTGGTGTTAGCACAGTAGCTATCTGCCCCTTCTCAATAACAAGCTCCAAGCTCCCTAGGGACAGCAATATACCAGCTCAACACAATTTTCTAAAATTCCCTTGTAACTTCTGTGTCAATGGGACAAAACTCTGGCCAACACATGGAAGTGTTGTCTGGTGTTTCTAAATGTATAATTATCTTTAAAAGTTGGGGCTGGCCTTAATTTTATCATTTCTCCTTCACAGAACCTAGACATAACTATTCTGGGTTATAAAGTGAACTCGAGACTAGAATTTAAATACAAGCATGGTGAAATGGGGCAGCGTCCTCAAGCATGAGGCTGCCATACAAGCTGCAGGCTGCCTGTCTCTCGAGTATCTCAAATGGGAGTGAGCGCTGGATGAGGCCACTCTTATTTTGGGTAGACTCAAACCCAATTCTTTTTATTTTTTCCCCCAATTTGTTTTATAGGGCATTACTACACAAACAAAGCTACCCCTTCCAAATGTCACTGATTAATAATAAATCTTCTTCATGCCATGTTCTGATAGCAGAATAGTTGCAGTAGAGGCCAGCCCAATTCTGATATAATCAGTTTTAGTAAATCAAGTGCCTAACAACTAAAGTGCCTTTTATGTAAGAAAACACGAAGCTGCTGCCACTCAGTTCCCACACCAATGATCGCTCAGAGCTCACTCACCTCCCGCCAGCTCCTCAGCGTCATCACGTACACAGACTAGAGAACAGTGAGGAAATGAAGATGGCCGTTAGCAGACTCAATTCCGATCCCTAAGCAAACACTGCTCATCTCAGAAGCACACATCCTGGAGCTTACTAAAGGGTCCTCAGCTACCCACACTGAAGAGTAAAGAAACACTCAACCTGCACCAACTTGGCAATATCCTGGCTGAATTTTAATAATGAATATTCCATTTTACATTGAAAAACAAATTGTTCTAATGGCAATTATTCTAAGCCAAGCACCTGAATGCACTTTAATATACCTTAAGCTGATCTAATCTAAACATCATTTTAATTCTCCAACAAATATACATAATTAGGCCCTTCCTGGGTGTGGTGTCGACTATCAATTGTCAGCATGAGAGACAGGCTCTCTGGGCACGTCTGTAGGAGATGATCTTGATTACATTAACCGATACGGGAGATCTAAGAGGTGCTTGGGATCCTAAACGATATAAAGGAGAAAGAACCAGGAGTGCGTTCATTCTCTCTGCTTTCTGACTGTGAACCCAACATGAGCAGCTGCTTCAAGCTCCAGCTTCCCTGACCTCTCTGGCACAATGTATACCATGAACTGTGAGCCAAGATAAACCCTTCCTCCCTTAGGTTGCTTTTACCAGAGCATTTATCCCAGCAACAGGAAGTGAACCTAGATATTATCTTCAAATTTGATGAGGAAGTTGATCTTAAGCACCCTCATCCCCCATGCAAATGATAACTGAAGAAGGTGACTGATACTCATTAGCTTATGATAATCACTATGTATATGTATATGCTGATCAAAGCATGACATAAAAATTCTAATTGAAAAAAAACTAGATACACTGACCAGAATTTGCAAATGCATTGTTCTTCATGAGCAACCACCTTCCTCAGCTATCCTGATGACACTCATAGTGGAGTGAAAAGACCTTACCTTTGTCCCCAGATAGAAGATCTGTCCTCCATAGCTACTGATGGATTGATAGCAAGCCTTCTCTCCAACCAAAGCCTATAAAATAAACAAACACACTAAAGTTACACGTGCTAGAAGTTTCCTTAAGAATGTCAACTGCAGAGACTGAGGGAGACTCAGGCACAAGCCTGATGACTGGATTCCAGCTCCAGCACCATGAAGAGGTAAATAAGAGAACTGACTCCACAAAGTTGTCCCCTGACCTCTACACACACTGTTACACACATATAAATAATAAACAAAATTCTAAAAGAATGCTGAATATAGATACATTTCAAGTCAATATACTTTTAACCTGTAAGCAAGTAAGAAAAATATCTGTTGCTTAATTGCCAACAGAAGGGACTGAAAAGACAAAGTTCAAGAAGTCATTCCCTACTTCTATAAACAGCCTTTTTCTTTCTCAGAATAATGTGGAAAAGGAAGAAAATAAGCTAACTTGCAATTCTCACTGCAGACTACTGCAACTTGCCACTTGCACTTGAGAGACAAGCAGGCACTGCTTTTGGCAAGAAATGAATGTGGTTGAAACGATACTGCCGAGTTCTTTGCAATGAACAAAACAAACACAAGAGGAAAATGGAAAGTAATGCAGAACAGCAGACTCAGTGGCAGGCGGGATTCTCCACCTACTGAGAAGATTGAAACATGTCAGACAGCGGTTGGCTGCGACCCACTATGAGTGCCACTATTACACTTTTAGGGATATGGTGCTGTGCTGGTCACTGTTATGGTTCGTAGATGTCATAGCTGGGAAGGGCTATGGAACGCTTTCCTCTGGTTTGGATAGTACCTTTCAGTATTATAGAAGGTAGTCCTCAAGAAGAACTAGGGGCTTCCCTCTTCCATGATGGACAGCAGACTTCTGCTCCACTTACCACTTTTTTGAATTGGGGACAGGTTCTAGCTCCTTTAACACACGTCTCATGATATATAGCCGTGTCCCCCGGGAGCTGCCACTGTATATGGCCGCACAGTACCACCTGATAGGAAGTGCCAACCAGAAGGGTCTCCTAAGGCTCACAGATCTTAAAATGCTGCAAAAGAAGATAATATGCTTTTGGGCCAGTTTTTGCCTGGTGATCTCTATGACTGGCTTGCTCCAAGTGGCCCGTGAGGCAGCACGCTGTTCTGCACATCTTCATGCTGGCACATAGGAAATCCTTCATCCTACCATCTCCACAGCCATCAGTCTCTCCCAGTAGCTCTAACTGTTCTCCCAAGCACTCAGTCGTCACCATTGGCTACGTGATTTGCATCTTTTAAAGTATCTTCCATGTCTCCATTTAACTTTATGAACATTTGGATTGTAGTTATGCTAATGCATATACAACAGAGACTTGTACATTTGTATTTGTTGTCAAATACTGACAGTAGGCAGAAGATGGAGCCAGCCTGGGCATCCTTCAACAGCTGAATGGATAAAGAAAGTGTGGTCCATACACAGGAAATTTTATGCAGTCATGCAGGAAAATGGGTACAAATGGAAATCATCATGTTAAGTCGGAAAAATCAGACTCAGAAGGATCAGAGTCACACAGTTTCTCTCATATGCAGAACCGAAATTTACACATATGTGTGTCTAATTGCATGTGTGTGTGTGTGTTTATATGCACTCATAAGTCACAAAACTAGACAGAAGATTATCTGAGGACAGGAAGAGATCTTAGGGAGGTGGAACATAGAGAGTAAAGGATAATGTGTAGCATGAAATCAGAAGGAAACAGAGAGGCAGAGGGATGGAAGCGAGGAATGAAAACGAAGTACACCATCATCTATCTATGTGTGAAGAAACCATGACAAATCCATTATTGTTACATTAACTTTTTAAAAATTAATATAAAACAAAAGAGAGGGGACTGTTGTACCCTTATCTGCTACTCCTCCCACCTGTATAAGGTCTGGCCTGGTTTTGACTGATTTTTTTTTTACCCTTTCCAAACTGTACTTTCCTCCCTATTTGAATACCAAGTGATGTCTATTCGAACAGACTCTGAGTTTAACTCCGGTAGTGCTTAGAAATCTCCGTGTTGATATTTTGTGTCTTGCTCTGCTCCTCTTCCTTGCTTGTTATTCTACGGATTGGCGCAGGCCTCAGAGGTGCTGGGTAAGTGCCGTGCCACCAAGCTATACTGCCAACACCAGTCTGATCCCTCCCCATCCCGCCTTTAAGATTTTAAGTATTTACCAGCGCAGCATGTTCTCTGTTTCAAACTGCACTACTGAGGTGCAATGCTCTGGGGACTCGTGAAGCTGACTGCTCTAACTGGTCTCAATAAGCAGAAGGCAGACTCTGGGGGGCACCGGACATAGTTCCCTTTAAGCCTTTCTAGTGGCTCCTCCCCTGTCCTGGGGCAGTGTCCTCATACATACCTGTGAGCAGCTATCAGCAGAAGAGCCCAGGGAACTCTTGGGGACCCCCGCACCGTCCACAAACATGACCTGTCTTTCTTTTCCTGTACCCTCAGCTCTATTTCCTCAGTGACCGAGTCCACCAGGTCTAACTGTGTTCCTCTTCCCTACGCCACAAGCCAGAAAACCAGAGGACTGGAGGCAAAAATGGACAAGCTCATATGGCTTGTCTCCTGCTTGGTCTGGGATTTGCCACCCATCATTACCCATGTCCGGGCTCTTGAGAACTGTTTTTTTGTTTGGTTGGTTTTTGTGTTGTTGTTGTTGTTTACTATTTTAAGCAGGAAAGTAAACATAATTCCCCGTCCTCTATACTGGCTAAAAGTGCAAGTTTAAAGTTTAATAGTATCCTTTTTCAAGATTCATTTATTTTATTTATGTGTATGAATGTTTTGCCTGCATCTATGTATGTGTACCGTGTGTATGTCTGGACTCCAAGGAGTCCAGAAGAGAGCACTGGATCCTCTACAAGTAGAGTTCTGTGTGTCTGTGAGCCACCATGTGGGTGCTGGGACTCAAACCCAAGTCTCCTACAAGAGCAGCCAGTGCTCTTGGTCACTGAGCCATGTCTCCGGCCCCTAACAGCCACGCTACCCCAGGAAATGCCTGCGTCTGAGACACTGGCTTTTACCTTAGTGCTCTCCACTGCATCACCATTTCTTATTGTTTTTCATTGGTTTTTACATTGTGTGGTTAAGCAGCCTTCACATATATTTCACACTCAAGTTATAAACAGGAGAAAGACTGGAGCAAAGCCTACAAGACTGTTGTCAACACCCATTAAATATGGTCGTTATTAGTGTTTTTTATAAGAAGTTTCCCACGGATATCCCACAGCAGTCCACTTGTCCTGTTTAAAGACAAATGGCTGAGGAAACAGATGATGAACTCAGGGCTGAGCGACACTCTACTTACACAATGCTCAAAGCAATAGCGTAGCTGCCTGTCTACAGTAACATTACACCCATCCTCTGTGTTCCTGTCTCAGTTCCTAAAGCATCTTTTAAAAGGCAGCCAGCTCTGCCTTTTAATGCCTCAAGCTACTCACACCTGCACAAGCTCCTGGCATATGCCCAAAGACTTCCAAAGCTGTGTAGGCTACCAGCCTCCAGTTATTTTTCCCTTACTCTGCTGAGCTTACTGTCAGCGGCTCAAGTCCTAAAATACTTCAATTTTACAAATTCCCTCTCAAGAAAATTGTTTATTTTTTTAGATATAAAAATTAAAAGTTCTTTGGGTTTTTCAGATTCATTTCTATTTTATGTATTATAGATGCTCTGCCTGCATGTGTGTCTAGGACCGAGGTGCATGCAGTACTTCTGATGGCCAGAAGAGGGCACTGGATTCCCCTCGGAACTCATTACAGACCAGCTGTTAGTTCACAAATGGGTGTTGGGAATTGAACCCAGGTCCTCTGAAAGTGCTCCTAACCCCTGAGCCATCTCTCTAGCCCATTCCTTATAACTAAGTAACAGGAATTACTGTTTGGGGTTATAATCCTGACTCCCTAGAAACACATCAACACCTGCTTCAACACACCAAGGCAGAAAAACCTTAGCAGTTCTATTTTTAAATAACATAGCAATTAAAACAACAAAACAAAACAAAATAAAAAACAACAAACAGAAAACAGAAAACCACCAAACTGCCACCAGGGGGGAGAGCAATGCTGGGGCGAGGCGGCACTCACCAGGGCCTGGCTAACATTTCCTCCCGTGGCCAGCGACTTGAAGTGGCTGCTGTTGTAGACCAGTTGGACTTCGGAGATCTCCATCGTCTCCAGTTCCTCCTGCGTCTGCCGATCAATCACATGCAGCTTCTCCACGCTGTCTAAAAGCACGACTGTGCGAGAGTTTATCCACTGTAATTCAAGCACATAACAGAGTGAAAGTCAGGGCCAGTCCAGATCTTCCGTGACTAAAGGGGGCTTGGCCACTCCACATGTGACACCAAGGGCCTTATGCTCCAATAACTTAAGCAGTGACAGAGGCACAGTAAGAACAGCTCTGTGATGCATAGAAAACTGTGCTGCGTCAGTGTCAGATGACACTCTGCTCGGGTACGGGAGGGCCGACTAAGAATTCTAATATACAGCAGAATGTTGCATTTTTTACAAGATTTTTTTTGAAGGACATATTGGCACAAATGACCTTAGTGCAATAACAAACTTTTCAACTTTTTGTATTAATGAAGCAAAACAGCAACTTAAACCTCATAAACCCAGATGGTCAGAGGACAAGTCTTGGCACTGAAATAATGTATATTTTAAAAGAAATATACCCTAATAAATACCGTTTAAACAAACAAGTAAATAAATAAATCCTATCAGTTCCTCTAAAGAACTCTGACACACACAGCATTTTTGTGCACCTGCATTTTATTTTATTTTATTTTATTTTTTTGGTTTTTCAAGACAGGGTTTCTCTTGTGTAGCCCTGGCTGTCCTGGAACTCACTTTGTAGACCAGGCTGGCCTCGAACTCAGAAATCCCCCTGCCTCTGCCTCCCAAGTGCTGGGATTAAAGGCGTGCGCCACCACCGCCCGGTGCACCTGCATTTTAATTACAATTCATTACACACACGTGTGGAATTTTCTAATTGTGCTGCCATGCTGGTCATCACAAAGTTTTTGATTCTGGAGCACATCCACTTTTGTGTTGTTGGATTAGAAATGTGTAGTGGTTTGAATGAGAACAGCTCCCATACGCTCATGTAGTTGAACGCTTGATCCCCAGCTGGTGGATCTGTTTAAGGATTAGGAAGCGCGGCCTTGCTGGAGGAGGTGTATCATTGGGGTGAGCTTTGAGGTTTTAAAAATCCCACACCACTAACAATTAGTTCTCTCTCGGCCTCCAACTTGTGGACTAGGTATGACCTCTCAGCTACTGCTCCAGCACCAAGCCTGCTTGCCTGCTGCCATGTTTCCCACCAGGACAGTCACAGACTCACTCTCTGAAACTCCTGCCCTCACTAAATGCTTCTTTCACTAAGCATTTCTATTACTTATTTCTAAGTCAGTAGAGTACGAGTGAGTTTGAAAAAGCAGTGCGGGCCAGGCATGGCAGCATGGTGGTATACTCTTAACAGTCCTAGACAATGAGAAGTTGAAGCAGGAGGAATTTGAGCCCAGGAGTTCTGGGCCAACGGGAGTAATTTAGGAAGACTTGGCTGGAAAATGTGTCATGTAATCAAGTTTATGCATCATATATTACTTCTTGAAATTTGACTATACCAATTACATTTCCTAAAATATTATATATTATTGAAGGAAAAATTTTTTTCAGACTTTTTACTAGATAAATGAACCACTACTGAAGAAGAAAACATAAAATCTGAGTCAGGAAGAAGTCTCATTTTTTCTTAAACCAAGACATCCTGAGCACTAGGAGATAAGGTAGAGAGAAAACTTGACAATGATTTGTCACAAGAAAAGAACAGTAACACACTAAATCTTTTAGGAGAAACTCAAAAGCACACATGTGTCCACACACAAGGCAGGGTAACTACTTAAGAGACCTGGGCTCTGAACCCAAGTTCTCCCTTGGGGTATTAGGACACTCAGGAACCCTCTCCCCTTACTTTCCAGTGCTCAGAGGACTTTGGGCAACTAAGTGAAAGGCAAACAAAGCCAAGGCAGGCTTCATGCGTCAGCACGGCGCAGCACTTCATGCTGGGCGTATGCACTGACATGTGCTCTGCATGAAATAAACAGGGATGTGGTTTAAGCGGTACTCACAGTGAAGTTGATCAGATCATAGTACAGGTGAAGATGTTTTTGCTTGGTCACGTGTATTGCACCCGACTCATCTCTCTTAACCTGAGAATGAAGACAGCTCAGATATCAAATACTATTTGAAAGAATTTTTCCAATATTTGTACTCCACCTACCATGATCCCCATTTCATATAGATAAGCCAAAACTATTGGTAGAGAAATTATTATGTACGTGAACAGCAGCAGTTTCGCCTGGCCCCTGAGGTGCTAACACTCACTTCAGCTTGAAGTTTCCTGTGCTTACTACAGCAGATGTCTTTCTTCCAAGGCTCCTTTCCACCCCTCTGGTCCCATGTCTTGGCATGCTGACCCCTGTACTGGCCTCTTCACTGTCACACGCCTGTGAGCACGTGAGCTCTGGCCACAGGTTCAGTTGCTCAGCTGGTGCCATGCGGAGGGAGTCACTTCCTTCTCGCTTCCCACCTCGGGCACCAAGCTGCGCTTTGAGCCGCAGGTGTAAAGCGTCTCATTGACTGGAAGAGGGATGCCAGCACCACCTACTCCCAGAGGTTTTCTACAGTCCTCCTCCAACAAACGCTACCCTGACCCTGTCTGTCCCCAACCTGTTTAATGTCTTCCCTACCTTCCTAGCATATTCAATTGCTCCTTTAAAAGATCTGCTTCCTTCATTTGCTCTCAAACATTATTTCTGCCTTTTCTTTGAAAACAAAAGCATTCCCTAAACAGACATCTCACAGACAGTATTCCCCTCATAGCAGAGCACTATGGTTGGATGACTTTGCTCTTCTAGAAACCCAGTTCTTTATCGAGAAGCCTCCACCCCATTCCACTGCTAATCAGACATCTGACAAGGACCTGGCAAACCACTCTGTGTCTGTCCAGCGTCTGACTCTCCACCTTCCTTCCATGATCATTCTCTAACTCTGTACTGCCTCAGGACTGATGCTGTCCCAAAGGCGCCATCCGACCTGCAGAATATCCCTCTGCCCTTTCTCCTCTCCTTCTACTGCCTTTACAAGAACCACCTTTCCATTTGCCCTTTCTTTTTCTTCTACCTTTCATGAGTGCCCAGCAAAATCAGTGCTGCGGTTTAGTTCAGTCCTCACTAAAGATCCACATGCTAAAGACGTGGTTACTGGCCTGTGACATTACTTAGGGTTGGAGGGGTTGGGGAATTGCATCTTAAAGACTTGGTGGTTCCTGGATGGAAGTCACTATAGATGTGTGTGTCTGTCTCTGTAAGTCACTGTAGATACGTGTCTCTGTCTCTCTCTCTCCCCCTCCCAACAACCCCCCCCCATAGTTGCCACGAGGTGAGCAGCTTTGGCCTACAATATGAACCCACTATGATGCAGTACCTTCCCACAGGTCAAAGGCCACAGGTCAACTGACCCAAGGACCACAACACCTCTGCGATGTGAACCCAGATGAACCTGTCTCCACATCGATGGCTGCAGCTACTGCACTGCATAACGGTTAGCGCATGATGCCCTTTAGGTCTGCAGCCCTTCTGCCTTCTCTGTCCTGAAGTGTCCATCTGCTCTTCACCCCACTGTCTGCTCGCTGGGCATCCTCACGCAACACTTGAGGGTCCCACTTTTCATTTCTAACTCAGCGTGCTGGGATCCGAATCATTTTCTACACAAGAGTATTTTTCTGAATGTTTCCTGACTCTACCATACTATGGCCTCCCTCCAATTGGTGCCCCTGTTCCTTGACCCTGGGCGATGAGAAGCTAGCCATTCTTTTAAAATGTGTTTGCTTAAGGACATCACACAAGCTTCAATACAAGTGCACAGTCCCTCCCTTCCATGACTAGACATTTAATCACATCTTTACTGCTCTATTTACCTAGAAACCTATAACATCTGCCCACTGCCAATCCAAGCAACCTTACATAGGTCAGGGACGCCGCTCGAGGACTGGCAAACTTGCGTGTAAACAGTTTAGCCTCTGCAGACCACATAGGTTATCAGGCCTACTTAACTCCACTACTGCAGTGAAAAAGCAACCACATATAACATGTAAGCTGAGCGTGTGCTGCATGCTATAAACCTAACACCTGAGAAGAAAAGGCAGGAGAATCAGGAGTCTAAGGCCAGCCTTGGCTACAGCATGAGTTTGAGACTACTCCAGGCTACTACTCCAGGTTTGTCTCAAAAAAAAAAAAAATTAATTAAATCATAAATGAATGAGCATGACTATATTCCACTAAAAATTTACTTACCAAGATACATAGCAATGCAGATGTAGTACATGGGTCTAAATCCACCCACAGATTCACTTTCCCACTCTCCCTAGATCAGCTCTCTAGACCACCCTTTACACACAGGTGCTGCCCCGGTGCCTCTTCTAGTTCAGCAGGAGGGTCAGCTTCTAGGCTCAGCTCTCAGCTTGGTGAGGAAGAGAGGGTTAGGTGAGGGTTTATGTGCACTCACTGTCACGACAGGACTGAAGAGCGCAGAGCTGATTCAGGAGGCAGAGAAGGCAACACTGACTGAGCAGGACAAGTGGGAAGCACAGGGCTTTGCTGACAGGTGTCTAGGTGAGTGAAGAGACCAGCTGGGAAGCCATGCTGCGTCTAGGGCAAACACGTGTGTGGTTTATTCTGGGGAGGTGATCGACCATGAACGGGTCAAAAGGAAGGGCCTGAAGACAGAGTACACAGGGCACCGTGATGGAATGTCTGAAGGGGAAAAGGACCTGGAAGGTTTCTGGCTGGAGAAGTGAGAAGCAATGTGGTGTCCTGGCCTCACTGAGTAAGACACCCATTGTGCTACACAGACACATGCTTGGGCTGTGACTGAAGTTCCCTGTCTTCCCCTCCAAACTTTAAAACCTTACAAACCTCTCTAAACATTGTGATTCTATGAGCTCTCATTAACAACTTTAGTTCTCATCAAACAGTTCAGCATGCCAACTGTTCTCTCCAGCAATAGCTCTCCGGTTTCACCCTTCAAACAGCACATAAGCTGTGTAAAGGGATGTGTTCTGCTTCCTTCACTGGCTTCCTGTGCAAATGGTACTTGCTCCCTAACAAATACACAGACACGTACAGACTGCATTACTACAGACATGTTCTCAATCACACATGCATGATTCACACAAACAGACAAACCACTGATTATTTGTTAGCCAAAGGAGAAAGAACCAAGAACTAAACCTTGAGGACTAAGAAGCCAAGAGAGTTCAAGCTTTTGCATTTTTAACATTAAAGTGTTAAATGCAATTAAACAGGCCACACACACTCTCTCTCTACAAAGACTTATGACAGTGACATAGGTTTTTTGTTTGTTTGTTTGTTTTTGTTTTTCATACAACATTAAGTTATCGGCGAATCTGGAGGAAGATATTTTATGAAGCTTTACCACAGACCCACCATCCCACCGCAGCTCACCAGGAGGAAGTGAACCATGTCGCCTCTGCAGAAGGCGAGCATGGGGTTCACACAGTTATTGACTGCCACGAAGTGCCAGGCCAGCAGCGGGACACTGGAAGGATCCATCTGAGAAAAGGAAAGATGGGGAAGTACTCACTGCAGTGGACAAGCAGAAGGACAAAGTGGAAAACCTGCTTAAAAATAGCATCTGACAGTCTCTTTGTAAAACCTTCCCTGATTTCCCATAAGACTTCCAATGAGCAGGGACTAGCGGGACGGTTACAGGGAAGGGTCTGGTTGAGGGCCATGCTTTTTATCTTGGCTGGAGTTTGGTTATAAAAGTACATGCATTTCTCCAACTTCAACAATTACACACTCAAGATTTGTATATTTATTGTATAGAAATCTATATCAATAAAACCTAAACAAATGTGACTCTAGCTAACTATATACATGCTAATGTCCCAGGCAGAAGGTGCTGGTTTCTGTATTTTATTCTGAAATCTATTAAAAAACTAAAATATCTTTCTGGGTAGAAAGATGGGTAGATACACAGATATGTAATAAAGGAAATGCAGTAAAATGATAGTAGTAGAATTTAGATGGCAGGAATACTCGTATTTCACTAAAGTTCTTTCAACATCTCTATTCAGAAATGTTTATGAATAAAAACATCAATAAAACATATAAAAAGATGCAAGCATCATGATTAAAACCTCAGTGAGTCAGTGAGCTTGACCTAAGAATATAAATGATAATCTCTATCAGTCTACCATCCGGAACGACAGACCTTTGTTGGGGTGCTGAAACACAACAGCACCCCAACAAGGGACTAAGAGCCACCACTCAGGGTCTTGGCTCTGAGTCTTCACTCTCCACGGCTGATTTAGAACGAGAATTGCACCCTTAATCCAGGTTCTTATATTTGACTGCCTGGTCTCTACCGGAAAAGGTTTGGGAAGGATTAGTAGGTATGTCACTGGAGAAGGGGTTAGAGGTTTCAAAAGCCCACACCAGATCCAGTCTGTCTCTGTCCATCCGTCCGTCCATCCGTGTGTGTGTGTGTGTGTGTGTGTGTGGTCTCTCTGTCTGTCTCTGTCTCTTTGTCTGTCTGTCTATCTGTCTCTCTGTCTCTGTCTCTCTCTCTCTCTGCTTCTAACTTATGATCAGATGTAAAAATCTTGCCTATTGCTTCTGCACTCTGCCTGCCTGTCATCAGCCACACTTCCCACCATGATGGTCATAGACTACTCTGAAACTGCAAGCAAGTTCCCAACTTAAAGGCTTCATTTATAAGTTGCCTTGGTCATGGTGTTTTGTCACAGCAATACAAAAGCAACTAAGACAATGGCATTTTTCTCCTTCCAAACGCGATGCCAACAGAAAGGGAAGCTGGGCTATCCATAGGGATTTATTCCAGGCTTACCCCTTGATGTTAGTGGCAAAATATTTGCATATGACCTATGAACATTCTCCCCTGTACTTTAAATTGTCTCTTGAACAGTTAGCAATTCAATGTATTATGTGAACACGTGCTATGCTACCTCATTTAGAAAGTAATAACAAGGAAACATATCTGTACATGTGCAGGATAACAGTAAACTTTTCTGGCTGTGATGAGTGGCTGCTCATATCCACAGAAGCATAAACCCTTAGAACCATCTCCCTGAATAAGAACATCTTCTAAAGTGGCAGATGTCAGAGTCAGAAACCATAGGAAGCATGCATGGTACCAACCCATGGAGACTTTACAGTGGGGTGTGCCAACTCAGTGCCAAAGCAGCACGCAGTGGGCATAACCCTGCCTCGGCACGGCTGTCTCAGTGTTCTAAGACACTGCATTCCATACACCAGTCCACCCGTCAGCATCACATCCCAGGAGGATGACTTACTCACTAGAGCAGGGAGTGAAACTAAGAAAATGCATGCGAGAAAGCAGGTGTAACTGCACACCAGCAGGACAGCAACACAGAGACCATAGAACCAAAGTTAGAAACAGAAGCTGGATATGGAACTCATGAAAGAAAAGCTTGCTAAACATTAAAGACAGCAGGTGCAACCTAGCATGACTCCCAAATGCCACTTTATCCTGCTTGGTTTTTACAGTCAACGCCTTTGGGAGCTTGCTGCCATTCAGAGATTTTTAGACAACTGCAGAGAATTCACCTTCCACCCTCCTGACTTGCTCCTTCCTTTTGCCAACAAAACAGAGAGGTGCTTACCCGTCCATAGGGGAAAGTCATCCACACTTTCAGGGATGGTTTCAACCCAATGACCAATATCTAGAGGAGAAAGTATATTATTATTCTCATTATTTACACCTTGCAATTTTCAAACGGTGTTCAAAGTCTCTCGAGCTCAGGGTTCTGTCTTCTAAGCACACCTACCTTTGTTAAAGACGCCATGGCCAGCAGCGAGAACTGTGTGATGGGATGGTCCTTCAACTCGGGCTTGGAGTGCAGGGGCTCAATGCAGCAGACTTCACCCTTGGAGCCGCTGAACAGGCACCGAGACTCACACGTTCGCACACCCATCACTCTCCTGAAAATGTAAGACATTCACAATCGATTCAGAGATAATCCAACACACTCTCACCTCTACCTTGACCAACTGCAGCCACGGCCAGTTACACCATCCACAGGATAGCAGCGTCTTCTCACTACTCAGGATGGACCTGCTGCTCTCCTAGTAAGGACGTTCCACAGACCTGCCTCAAACTCTTCATCCATGTCTTCATTCTGAAAGATCTGGCTCTTGCCTTCATTCCTCTCTGACCGCTGTCATCATGGCAGCCATACTCCAGCCACGCCAGCTTCTTCGCATCCTGCTCGTGCCTACCTCCTGGCCTTGTGTGGATGAGTCTGCCTGGAGTTCCTCCAGTAGAGTGTTCACTTGCTGGCTCCGATCTCTCTGCTGGTTCCTCTCGGGTACTACTTTTTCTTTTTTTTCTTTTTTTAATTATTTCTCAATTTATTGGGTGCTGATGTTTAGTAACTACAAATTCATTAGGGAATGTTGTAAAATTGCTTTTTTATTTTTTATTTATTTTCTATATTTTTTTTATTTACATTCCCAATGATTTCCCCTTTCCCATTTCCTCCCTCCCCGAAAGTCCCATAATCCATCTTCCCTCTCCTTCTGTTCCCCATTAAACCCCCTCTCGCTTCTCTGTCCTGGTATTCCCCTACATCCAATCTTTCCAGGACCAGGGGTCTCTCCTTCCATCTTCTTGGAAATCAAGTGATAAGTGAATTGTGTCTTGGGTATTCTGAGCTTCTGGGTTAATATCCCCTTATCAGTGACTGCATACAATGTGTGTTCTTTTGTGATTGGGTTACCTCACTAAGGATGATATTTTCCAGTTCTGACCATTTGCCTAAGAATTTTGTGAATTCATTGTTTTTAATTGCAGAGTAGTATTCCATTGTGTAAATATACCACATCTTCTGTAACCATTAAGACTCCCTGAGTTCCACCCACGTGCTTGCCTGAACACCAGTCTGCCTCCTCGCGCATGTACATCTCTGAGGTTATGCCATTCATTTTTCTGTTTGTTCCTGTCTCCTGTGCTCTCCCCAGCTATTCTGTTAAGAATCAGGACCTTCCTGGTTCCTAACTCTAGCTCTGGTGTCTAAAAACAGTAGATGCTCAGTAGACATTAGCTGGGTAAATAACCCATATTGTCTCAGCAATTACTTAGTGCCTTGTACTTAAGAAGTTATGAAAAAACTAAGAAACAAATATAGACATTAACCTTAAGAATTTAAGGAAACAAAATACACATTATATATTATATTCTACACTTTTTAAACCTCGGCTTCACAAATAGTCTTCCAGGTAGTTAAGACAATTTTTGATCCAATTTAACAACTAAAATGGGGCTATTCTAAGACAAGAAACCCTTTTGTACTTAGCCATTATGGTTATAACCAAGTGGGACTTGAGCCGAAACTAAAATTAGTGAACTATCCAGAATAGATTCTAACCTGACAGCACAGACTCCCTGGGGAGTCAGAATCTAGAATCCCAGTTTGGACTGGAGATAAAATCATGGAGACCAGGTCTAGACTCCCACATGTTTTATAAAGCTCCCCAGGTAACTGTAACAGAGCCAGAACCTATCTGCAAACACCTGGACTTGCCAGACTTCTCTATGTTCAATTTCAAACCATTAAACAGCTAATCTTTCCCTTTTTCAATAAAGGTCCATTAAGTCTCTTACTTAAATGTTAGTTCAAAAACAGAGCCTCCGCTGTCGTTGCAAATCGCAAGAGTTGGATCATCTGTGAACTAAACAAAGAAGGACTTTACTTTCTTAAAGCAACCAGACAAGTATAGATCATAAGGAAAAAATTACAAAGTTTAAAAACAAAATACACACTCAGTACCTAAAATAACCCAGATTTGGTTCATCACTCTAAGTGTACAAATTGTCCATACTTCCATTTAACTCTTTAAATAACTGAGCCTTTCTAAAAGCAAAACAGGGAGTGAGATGGCCCAGAGGGCACAGGCGCCCATCACCAGGCCTGATGACAAGAGTTCCATCTGTCCCAAGACTCCCAGGGCAGAAGTAGAGAACAGTCTCCCACAAGTCGTCCCAAGGTCCACAAGCACAGGGTAGCACACGCTCCTGAGGTATACACACAATAAATAGTATTTGTTTTAAAAAGTAAAACAATCTTTCACCAGAATAAAAGGGGGAAAAACTACCATTGGTTGATAAAAATCCTGGTGTTCTTGCCTTGGTCCTCACCTTAAGGTTTATAACTGGTATTAAGTGGGCAAGGTCGGGCAGATACGCTACCACTGATGACTTTAATAAAGACAGACACGAGAATTCTTGGGGTTTTTGGGAAATAAACTTGTTTGAGGAAGTGTTCTGAGAAGCCAGGGAGTACAGCCACTTTATCTACAATAAACTCTTCCCAAATGGGTATCTCCCTGACCATTTTAAGAGTCTATCTGAATGGTTGTAACCTAACTTGCAAAACTCAGAATAACAGTTTTCCCAGTGAGACAGTTCTAAGGTGAAGTGCATTATGGTAAATGCTACCGGATACAAAAGGAAATGATGGCATTTGTGTCATTTACAGAGACTTGCCTCACAACGCCTGAATGAACCGGCCACTTTCACTCAGAGACAGTCGAGGTATAGGAGGCGGCTGTCCCACACACCAGCATGACAAACAAGTTCGCATCCCTGTTCCCAAGCCTAGATGAGCAGTTAGCTGCCAAGGGGAAACGAATGTCTGTGGATGTGTGTGAGTTGTCTGTCCAGTGCAGGGAATGTCTGTGGATGTGTGTGAGTTGTCTGTCCAGTGCAGGGAAACGAATGTCTGTGGATGTGTGTGAGCTGTCTGTCCAGTGCAGGGAAACGAATGTCTGTGGATGTGTGTGAGTTGTCTGTCCAGTGCAGGGAAAGAATGTCTGTGGATGTGTGTGAGTTGTCTGTCCAGTGCAGGGAAAGAATGTCTGTGGATGTGTGTGAGTTGTCTGTCCAGTGCAGGGAAAGCACATTTATAAAATTATGCGTATCTACTAACACACAGGACCCAAGCCTGGGCTGTTGACGATACTGGACTATCTGCAGAAGGCTTTGGTTAGCTACTCAGAGACAAGTAGATGTTAGTCCTTGACTCCAGTTACACTGTCTGATGCCAGTGTCTGTCTGCAAAGCCTACTCTATTCCCAAACAACACAGCTCCTGGAACTGCACTTTAATCGCAGCTGTGTCCCTCTCTTTTGTTTTTATACACCTATAATTCTTTTGTTTCTTATTGTATCACCCAATAATCTCTTTTTTTTTCCTTCAAAAAGACTAATTATTACTTCAAGCAAACATTTATTGAGCAGTTACTATGGGCAAAACACAAAAATAAGTGACAAACAGATTCTGATTTCAAAGATCTTAATATATTAAGAGCGATAAAGCATACGCAGACAACCATACCATTAGAAGTTGGCATGTGCTGTAGAAAAAGAGCTGTGGATAAATTAGCTTCATGCACCATGAGAGTCTCTGCCTCGTCTTGGCTGTTTTCGTCATTACTAAACGCCTCAATGCTGCGCTGCCACAGAAGACTTTGTAACTAACCTAGATGCAGATCTATAAACTCCAGATGCTACAGGCTTTAAAAAGCATGTGTGCGGATAAGAGAGCTGCATAGCTAAGCAACCAAGTATGCACATGATTAAATCTAGAAGAGCTGGTTTTAGAATCCCCTTGATATAGTCCTTTACCTTTTATGCTTCTGAACATGGGCCTGTCAGCGTGAAAAGGCAGGCTTCACATGAACTATAAATGAAGACTGTTACCTAAGTCAGTTTTATGCTTTTCAGGCCTGAGAGTAAAAAAAAAAAAAAAACAATACTCCAGCCTTACTGCTTTCCCTTTAGAGGCCTAGAAAAAAAAAATAAACCAAATGATTCACTTCTAAATATGCACCAAGACCTGGCTCGTCCACAGATGGCGCCTCAAACCTCGGGCACCGCCCAACACTGGGCAGCCGCACACTCCTCAGTGATAAAATCTTGGCCAATGGAACAAGGTAAAGAGACCATTTAAAATCTCCATATGAGATTTTTAGCAAAGTATGGCTTCTCTGCTGCCAAACTCCTACAATGGGATCAAATTGGTTGGCCTTTTCACTCTTTGTTGCTAGACCTCAGTTAAACCTGAAGCTGTGTACGTTCATACTAGTCCATCTCTGGCTTTTAACTTGAGAAAATAGCTCATTGGGTTCATCAAATCACATTCAACTTCGTGTTGAATAAATTTAGGGGTTTCTGGTTATCGAAATATTTAATGTGGCTCCAGAGGCCTAACAATAAAGACAGTTAGCACACAGAGGGGAAGCTGTCACCTTGATGTGCAAGATCGCAGTCCCCGGAGGATGAGCATCTGTTATTGATCTAAGTAGTTTTCCACTGGCCAAATCCCACATGGTGATCTGCAAGACAAGCAAAGGCTTTAAAACAAATGTATTGCTTTTGGACTTACATATCCTGCCTTTTAGTTGAAATAACCCATTCCTCATCTATAAACATTGCAGGCAGAAAGTCATCAGGTTAAACACACCCGCAAACTGGGACCACATTAGAGCACGGTGTCTTTACTCCTCCTCATTGCCTGCCTTCCGCCTTACCCAATAAGTCAATCTGTCGAGCATGGACTAAAAGTGTACAAAAGGCATCACATCGAACCAGCTGTGATGCAAAGATCAGGGAATGAGAGAAACCATGACTTATCACCACGAAGAAGAAAATGCCAAAGCTATTGTCCAGGAACGCAGCAATATGAGTGTATTTAAAAGTGGCCACAGAAGGTCGGGAGGTGGCTTGATTTGTAGCCATGAGAACCTGCATTCAGTCCATACAACACAGACGAAAATTCCAAGAGCTGGAGCAAGACAGAAGGCTCGGCAGTGAAGAGCACCACTCCTCTTAAAGGATCTGAATTCATTTCCCAGCATGCACACAGGAAGCAAACACACACTTTAAAAATCTTTCAAAAAGCAGGGGAAGGGGGGTTGGTGCTACAGTATGGCTTGTGATTCCAGCCCTAGGAGGTAGAGACAAGAAGATCCCTGGGGCTCACTACTCCAGAATAACTGAGGATAAGAGCTAAAGCTGTCCTTCAGACTCTACACATGTACACACCCAGGGATACACACACACACACACACACACACACACACAAACTCAACAAAAACTAAATGAAATCAACCACAGTTATGTACTACTACCATAAGAGGATATAGTTATATATTTATAAAAACTGTCTACTAAGGTAGACACTGTTAGAATAGCTACAGAATCTAGTTCAGTCAGGACAATTATTTTAAAAATCTGCATAAGACAAAGGTCATACTAACAAGCCTCAGGTTGGCACTAACAGGCACATGCACTACTTCACAACACATAACATGGATTTGCTCTTCAAAATACTGATCTAAAAGACTTTCTTTGAACATCTGTACATCTTACCTGCCCTTTAGCAAAGCCACAGAGAAGTCTCGAGCAGTCGCTGTTGATGCTGAGAGCAGAGATGGCTCCATACTGCCCTCCAACACTGGTGCTCCCCAGGCAGAGCCGCAGTGCTTGGTTCTGATCTGCAGAAGGGAAGCAAGTTAGATACTAAGAAAAAACAGTAAGACCTACAGGAAAACATAATTCAAAACTCACCGATGACAAGTCAGAAATCCATAAAAGAATATACTCTCTTAAACAAACCATCTATCTCTAAGCTACCTTATCCTATAGTCTAATTTTTTTTTTTTGCTGTTTCTAAGATGTTAGGATATAGGGAAAGAGGCTGTGTGTGTGTGTGTGTGTGTGTGTGTGTGTGTGTGTGCGTGTCTGTCTGTCTGTCTGGATCTGTGTATCTTTGTGTGTGTGGGCTGTCTGTATCTATGTCTATGACTGAGGTGCAGATGCCTGTCTATGTATGTGTGGGGGCCATAGGAAGATGTTAGATAACTTCCAGTGTCCTCTTTCCCTTGTTTTCTTAGCTAGGGCCTCTTGTTGACTCTAACAGTCACCGTTCAGCTGAACTGGCTGTCCAGAAAGTTCCTGGGATCCACCTGTCCCTACCCCCACAAAACTGGCATCAGAGAGGCAGGCTCAGCCATGCCAGCTTCTATGAGGGTGCTAGGGACTTAAGCTATGTTCTCTTGCTCATGTAGGGAGTGCTCTGATCCACTGAGCCAGTCCCAGCCCCAAAGGCACTTTCTCTGAAAACTCCAAAATTCAAAATGTACAAATTTAAAATTTGGCTCAGTGGTTAAGAGCACCAATTGCACTTCAGGGGACCCAGATTCACCTCCCAGCACCCACAAGGCAGCTCACAACAGTCTGATACCCTGGTCCCAGGGGGATCTGACGCCCTCTGCTGTCCTCTACAGGCACTACACACATATTGTGCACACACAGGCAAGAACACCCACACACAGAAAATAACATTTACAATTATTAAAATAGATTTTTAAAAAAAGATTGTTAGAATCTACATTCATGCTATCCATACAGAAAGGACTGACCAAGCAAATGAACTGAATAATGAAAACAAAATTTTAAAGTTAAAACCTTTAAAAAAATGTTAAGCTTTCTTAGGAAAATACTTAAATACTTATTAAATGTTATTACCTAATAATTAAATGCAATTACTATAGGTCCTCTCCTAGGCAATGCTCATTTTTTTTTAGTGCTCATGAATTATACCTACTTGAAAACAACAAAATTAAACAATTTAATGGGGGCTGGAGGGATAGCTCAGCGGTTAAGAGCACTGGCTGCTTTTACAGAGGAGTCAGTTTGGTTCCCAGCACCCAAAGGATGGCTCACAACTGTCTATAATAACTCCAGTTCCAGGGATCTGACGCCCTCTTCCAGCCCCATCAAAACTACACTATACAAATAATTTTGTGTCCATGATAATTTTGTGGCTATGGGGTACTCGAAGGCCTGAGATGATTAATGGATGCCCTACACCTGGCACACAGAAAACATTCAACAGTTTGTAAGTTATGTTAGATTTCAAACCCCCAAGGTAAATATTCAGAAACAATAAACCCATAAATATACAAGGTCTGATGTTTTAAAAGTTCTATCTGTATTTTACATCCAAGATTATATAATTACAATTTTTCACACACACATCCAAACTAACCTCCCCCCAATGTTCTATCTTTAATTTAACCCTAATTATTAAAACCTTTTCTAAAGTTTCTTGCCTCCATGATTTTTTTTCTCTACTAAAACTGCCTATAACTCCGGTCTTTCACACACCAGAAGTCACAAGCTGACCATGACTGGACAGTAGTATTCTTTGTGTACTACTAATTTGTACAGGCAAGACATGGGCTAAAAGTAAGAGGGAATAAAACTGATACTGAAATCTCATAACTCACAAGTCCCCACATCTGGGCTGCCCACCTTCCAGTGTCCAAAATAGTAGTGTCCAAATAGCAGGGCTGAGGCTCTCTGCAGCCCTGCTTTGGGATCCGAGCCTTACAGTTCAGAAACACCAACAGATATGCAGTTGCTTTGGAGTTCACAAACCTCAGTGAACTGTTCTTACACGGCAGAGAACCGGAAAACTGTGAAATCCGATCAGCTAGATCGTATACAACTTAAGAACAACTACAAGACTGGCAATGAGCACAAGAAGGGGGGGCATATGCAGCTTGCACGGTGCAGACCTACACATGGCCGGTGCACACCTATGACCCAGTTCTCAGAAGCAGAGGGGGAGGGTCAGGAAGTCAAGACCACCCTTGGCTACAAAAGTTCAGAGCAATTAGGGCTACATGACACCCTGTCAAAAGAAAAGCCATAAATGCCCACGCTTCCCTACCTACAGGTCTCACATAGTAAAAACTAGTTAAGAGAGGAAAGAAACTAAATTACCAAGCTTTGCCACTCCTGAAATCTATGCTTACTCTCTATGCTACAGTCCATGTCAATGAAAAGAGTCTCAAATTTTCCTTATTTTTTTTCCAATGTTTTTATCTTGTTTCTATACTGTCCCTGATAAGGCGGCAAGCCTGCGAATCCTGGGTGTAAAGAGTCACAGGCACTGCGACCACATCCATGTGCCATCTGAGGATGCCTCTTAGCTTTGCTTAGCCTCCCACCTTCATCTCTGCAACATAGAGAACAGTCCATCACCTCATGGCTTCACGGAGAGGTCAGACTACTAAAGTCAATAATTTACACAGACGACCAGTTCAATGCCCCTCAAATATGACTGGCTTTACAGTGAAAACTAAGGTTATACTGATACACAATACTTTTAAGGTAGCAAAGATGATGACAGGAGACAGACTACATATCAAATATAATCTACTTTGACTCCATGAAGCTATCTCTCAATTTTTATTTTTTGTTTATACATGTTATTGTTATGTATGCCAAGCTTGCTATGTGTCTAACTCCAGAAGTAGCTGTTCCATGGGAAGAAGACTGGCGTTCTCCGATCACAGGGGCTAAACATTCTGTACTCCTGCTGAATCTGCCCAGTGGGGGGAGTGGTGGGCTGAAATCACATACAGCGTCGTTAAGACAGTGGCAGTGCTTGCAATCACAGTGAAGGAATAAAAGCATGTACACAGAAGAAGGAAGAGTGGGGGTGAGCATTGCCCGGGAAAGCAAGCTCTACCATCCCTGGATCCTGGAGCCTCCTCCTAGCAGAGCATTAAGAATGTACTAAACTCATAGTACATCTACTTTATGGAGAAGCGTAAACTAAGTCTGGTTAACACTGTCAACTGAGCATTCTAAAACAATGTTGATGTTATCAGAAGATGACCATCTCTCTCTCTCTCTCTCTCACACACACACACACACACACACACACACACACACACTCTTCGCAGTTTGATATGAACAATCTGATAATTATCATGTGACACAAATGCAGGAGTTATTATCAGAAGAAATAACATAGCTCACAAATTAATTTAAGAGAACTCTTAAGTCCAGGATCACAAAAAACCACAGTAGCTGGGCATGGCAAACCATGCCTCTAATCCTAACACAGGAGACACAGGCAAAACTGCCACAATTCAACCCAACTTGTTCTACTCAGGAGTCCCAGGGCAACCAGAAATACAAAGTGATACTTTGTCTCAAAGAAAAAAAAGGGGGGGGTTATTTGGCAGTGCAGTGACTTCACTTGCTTTTCATTAGAACCAGAGGAGCATCCCTAATCCAAACAGCCAAAGCCTGAAGTACTCGAAAACCCAATCCGTTCTGAGCAGCAGAATAACTTTCCAACACCTTTCCAACACTTTTGATTTTGGAGCATTCTGAATTTTAGAGTTTTAAATTAGGGGTGTTCAGCCTGTGACGTCTATACAAATATTCTGAAGCACCCCTAACAGCAAGCATTTGGATGATGCTCAAAGTACACTTTGCTTAGGGTGGACCTCATGCTAGGCTTAACAGTAACATGAAAAATAGCAAGCAAAAGCCACAAGAAGAGCTAAAATCTAAAGCTCAACATACTTCAGGAATTTTTCTTTCCATATACCAAAATGAACCCAGTCCTCTGATATCTTCAAACTACTTTTTAAATTAGTCTCACAGACAATGAGAAAGGAACTAGTGACAAGGAATCAAGTGTGCAGGTAAGACCACCCTTACTGGTAAGCAGGGACGTCTACAACTCTCAAGTGCTATTTTCTTATCCTTTATTCATTCACACTGTAATGAGCTCTAGGCCCAAGAGAAAGTAAAAAGGGAGACCTCATTATAAGCCATTTGTCATATCTGATACAAAGTAGCAGATGCTCTTTAACTAAAGAGCTCATACAGTCAAATCCTTATTCCTTCTGTGAAACTCTCTAACCAGGCTACCTTCAGGAATGCTTGCTGCTTCTACAGAAGAGCCAGTGTTCGTTCCCAGGCATGCATGTCACTGTGACTTTAGCGTCCTTTAAAAACACAAGCAGACCACATTCACTGATAGGCCAGAGTGCAGACAAAAGAGCCTTGGCTGCCTTGAGCACAAAGCAGGTGTTTCAGAAAAACCTGGAAAAGGCCAGTTACTTCACAACAGTACCAAGAAACTGGGGATCAACAAGATAATAGTACAGCGAAAGACTGAAGCAATGTTGTGTTAGAATCTAGAATCCTGTACTCATGCATTAACTGAGAGGTGCTTAAATTCTATGTGGTTCATTACTGATAAAACTTATGACAAAAATAATGTTGCTTCAGACCTCTACTGGCCAACACAAACTTCAAGAAAAAACTCAGTGCTATAGGAAAAGATTAGAAGAAATAGAACATACTGACAACTACCTAAAAGAATCCCATATTTTTAGTTAAAATAAAGCATTTAAAATATGCATATATTTTGAATTTTTTACAATGCCTGTTTTAACCAATTTTTAGGTAGTGACTTATTTTCTTTTTATAAGAAGGCTTAAGTATAATTGACAATACTCGCTTTGCTTTCAACATTAAAAAGCTCAAAAGAAAAGGAACTGTTCATGCATACGAAATTTACTATACCTTTTCCTTTTGAATCCATGGAGAAAAGATCAAAAGAGAGGGAGAAAAAGGCAAGAAATCAGTTCAAAAGTTCAGAGAAAAATGCAGGCAAGCTCTGAAGAGCGTAAGTGATGAGCTTTGTTTATCTGTAGGAGTGATAGACACTGAATTTGGTTAAGAGGTGTTCCTAACGTTTGTGGTAACAATCAGGTATTGGCTCTGGGGAAAGAGAAAACATGCAACATTCAAATTAGAGCTCAGTAAGCAAAGGCATGGTTCAGTTAAACAAAAACAAAACAGTTCCAAAGAGACACGTCACCAGTGCACACCAAGGACAGACAAACGTACGGAGGAGTAAGGAACACAGAGGGGCAGCTTTGTTAGGCCCTGTGTGAGGTGAGACCTGTGCAAGACACACCAAGTGCCACTGCACAGGCCTTTCAGACACTGTTACTGTTTGAATGACTTGGACCTGTTTCACAGAGAACCTAATGGGGGTTAAAATCAGTCTTTCTGTTAGGTTTCTTCTGTGATAAACAAAGGCAGGGTTTTTCTGTGGAGCCCTGGCTGTCCTGGATCCTGCTCTGTTGACCGTGCTGGTCTCCGAGACCTGCCTGCCTATGCCTCTGTGTGCTGGGATTAAAGGTGTGTGCCAACACCTCCTGGCAACGGCTCGTCTAGACACTTTGTAGTATCTGCCACTTGTTTCTGAGCTTTTTAGCATATTTGAATGCCTTTGTTCAAAAGCACTGTCCAAACATTTGTCTCTTACAACCAGTGAAATGTATTAACTGTACTATTAAAACTCAATGCAAACCCAGAGTGCTGTTGTTCTTCCACAGAATGTCCACTCTGGCATACTGTCTTCCCAGTGAAGCCATAAGAAAAGATTGTTTCACCACATCGACAGAAGAGGCTCCTGGGGATTTTAGAAAAACAGCAGGCAGATCCAAGGCAATGAGAGACAGCAACCAGAGCATGCACTCTTCCATGTTAACAGACTTGTCTACAGTAAGCACTGTGTGGGTGACGATAAGCAGTCACACTCTTCTGACCTCTGGATTAGGAGTGAAGAGAACTAAAGCCAAATTGAGGAAAACTGACCACTACTGAAGGGAGAGAAAAACATCGACATACGTCCCCTGGCAGATAAACATACGCATATGCTCTGCCCTCTGTCACCTTCACTCCTTTTTCATTGCTTACAGTTCTGTCTCTTTTCTCTCAGGGAAAAGAACTGCTTAGACACTGGAGACTGCCGATCTAGGAACCAGCGTCATGTGATTCTGGACTTGATTCTGCGCACATCCCTTAGCCCTGGCTCTCAATCACTTCATACACATGATGTTAGAACACTGGAACAAGACTGTGAGAGCCTTCCTCAAAGTCTAATGATCTAATAAATTATAACCCTGGAGGAAACAAGGCCCTCCTTCCTACCAGAGACCTTGCTCATACAGTTTTCTGGAAGACAATAAGGCAAGAACATGAAGTCTTTAATGCTTGTGTCCCAGACCACTTGCTTTAAAAGTGATAATATGCAAAAACAAAAACAAAAAAAAAAAACCAAAAAAACAGAAGCACAGCCACATGTGACACTACTGTTTAGAAACAGCTTACGTGGTTTTCTTGAACTATGAATCCATTTGAAGGAATGTTGTGCACTGGGCAGTGGTGGCGCACGCCTTTAATCCCAGCACTTGGGAGGCAGAGGCAGGTGGATTTCTGAGTTCAAGGCCAGCCTGGTCTACAGAGTGAGTTCCAGGACAGCCAGGGCTATACAGAGAAACACTGTCTAGAAAAAAAAAAGAGAAGAAAAGAAAAAGAACGAAAGAAAGAAAAGAAAAGAAAAAATAATGTTGTATGTCCATTAAAACGATGTTCCAGGCCTGTACTCTCAACATTGGGAGGCTAAGGCAAGATGGCCACCATGAGTCTGTGGCCCATCCAGGCCATATAGCAAGTTCTGGGCAAGCCTAAGCTACACAGTGAGACATCTCAATGAACAAAGAAGATGCACATATAGAAATGCAGGGGAGGTGCCGCTGTAATAAAAGTGGGCTCTAATTAATTACCACCATCTCACTAGGGAGTATGCACACACCTATATACATATGTGGAGCAAAGGCTAGATGGCTATCAGAAGTGCTATAGATTATCCCTAGATATTACAATTTGACATTTTATATTTTCCAACTTGTGCACACCTATGTTTTTGTACATTTTCTACTATAGATACAATCGATTATAAAGAAAAAGCTACCATTTAAAGATTCAATTCTAAAGTTCTCTCAGGGAAATTATACTTGTGTTTCTATCCTTCTGATCTTCAAGAAATAAAACTATTATTTAAATCAACCACATTTGAAAAGAATAGGTATTACAATTATATGTTAAATAAAGCTTTTGGAATAATGGAAAATTTATAAATGGAAAGTCAAATTGTTCAGTAACAATGGAAAATAACTAGTTATTCACATGTATGGTAAAAATCTAAGACTCCACAGAAATCAAACGATGGCTCTGTTAATAAAGCACCCTCACATAACCCTTACTGAGCAGGTCTTGCTCGTTCCCATTTAAAATAAATGCAAATCTTGAGACCCAGAGGAGAACACTCACACACACAGAGCTAAGAATATTATCTGATAGATTTTAAATGTTTAAATAGATCAAAACAGTCTGCTTGCATACTGAATTCAAAGGCAAGGGACTAATGAAACTGATTAGTCTCAGAGAAAAATGAAAGAACGCCACTAGTTTCTACTATGTAAATAAGCTATTGGTGTTCTCTTAACTTAGAAAACAAGTTAATTACAGGATAACATTGTTTTCCAGTTTAGAAAGATTTACAATGGAAATGACTCAGAAACCTGGGGAACCCAGTTTCTTCCCTGAAGACTGCTTTGAGCACCCATGACTAGAATACCCAACATCATTCCTCTGTCTAGGTGTAGAGAACACCAGCGGCTGTGCCAGCAGAAACACCTTACACATTCAGAGGGAAGGAGAGACGTGCAGTGAGTAATCACAGGAAGCCATGAGCAGTCGTTTGTAACTTAAAAATACCAACTGCTCCAGCTTCATGCTTTCCCTGTTGCATCTATAAAAATCAAGCTTACCGTATAAAATGCAATTAAAGGGCATTATAAAACCTAAAAGGAATCTTAATATTTAAAATAAGAAAGTAGTTAGAAAATTACCAAATATCAAGGCCAATCCGTGAGACGTCCCCACTGCTATCAGACTGGACACCGCCTGAAAAAGGAAAGGGAAAGCGGTCAGTGCGGACTCTGCTCTCCGCGGGGCACCAGTTGATGCGCCAGCCGCCGAAATGAGGCATTTCATCCAGAACAAAACGAGAAATCAGCCTGTGCTGTCACTTCTAAGAAGTCCTCTGCGTTTAAAGAAGTGTTATCAAAATACCATATATTCGACATTATATATAAACTATGTCATTTGGCTTCCTTTAAATCTTCAGTTCCCAACCTGTGGGTCTCAACGCCTCTGGGGGGGTGGGGAGGGAGGAAGTCAAATGATTCTTTCACAGAGGTCCCCTAAGACCATCAGAAAACACAGATATGTACATTATGATTCATAACAGTAGCAAAATTACAGTTATGAAGTAGTAACAAACATAATTTTATGACTGGGGGTCCCACCACTTGAGCGACTGAATTAGGAGATTGAAGCATTAGGAAGGTTGAGGGCCACTGACTTAAAGCAAAGTTAAAAAAAAAATCAAAAACCCTCTCTGGCAGCCCACTAAAGAGGTACTTATATTGCCCACACAGGGCCTCCAGGCAATGTGGGGGAATGAGAATGCTTTTCTCCAATTTATCACCAGCAGGCAAGAGACACCAGAATGTTCCACTTGGGCCCACTTCTTCAGTGGTGACTAATGGGAAAGCCATAGAGGCAGCGGAAGGAAACCAGAGGCAGATCCTCGATGGGCCTTCAAGCCCCCTTTAGCTGGCCCGAGCCACTCCAGACACTGTGCAGGCCTGGTCCTGGAGTCCAAAGCTGTGTATTAGTATGATTAGCACAGTGAGCTCTCATGCTACTCCAGTCCTTACAGAACAAGGGACACAGCTCACAGGGGAGCGAATGCTCTCAAGCAAAAGCTAAGAGCTAAACCATAAGTAGAAAAGCCAAAGCCAACATGAACAAGCTTTAAACTTGACTACTCACAAAATGGCTTAAGAATTGGTCATAATAGCACTGAATATTCAGAATAAACCTGAGAACCCAGTGAAATTAAAAACCTTACCTTAAGGTTCAAAGGTATACTTACAATTGCTGTAGGCAAGCCAGCATCTACTTTGTCCTAAATGAGATTTTAAAAAAGAAGAATTTGAAAACGATAACAGCATTGAAAGCAAGCATGCAGCCTCTCTTTATGTACCCTCTGACTGAACAACTTAGGTAGGACGTACACCCTTGCCCTGCCCTCCAGTAAACTCATTCCAAAGCTGTGGACAGCAACCAACAAGCCTGAAAGCAGACAGGTTTATTTAACTAACAGTAACAAACTCTGGGTACTGACTAGAAATACAAATTTAAAGAGAAGAAAGAGGCCTGTTTCCCATAATGCAAACAGACTAGAGTCTACAGGACCAAAATAGTAGAATCAAAGATTTCAGAAAAAGGGAACTTGCTGCAGGCACCCCATGTCTTAGAAGGAGGCTTCCCTCCAGAAGATTAACTCCAGCATCTAAATGAAGCCCACTGTCAACGGGAAACAATGGGTCCACTGTCAGACATGGTGAGGCCAAACATCCAGTACCACTTCAGCTCCTCCCCAGTGACCATGACACAAAAGCCACCAACTGTCGGACAGTAATCTCCATGCATTCAGAAAACTAACAAGTCCTGTTCTATCAATCCTAACGCACGACGTCCTATGGACTGTATTAGATGCAAAGAATGCTACACAGGTGTCTATCTGAGGCTTACATAGCCTGAGGTAATCACCACAGCTTGGGTGACTCAGCACTGGGACAGCATCTCCACCCAACGGCCAGAGCTGACCCAAGGCCTGATATAAAAATCTCATGCACGATTTGCATTCTGTTCTGCATAGAGAAAAGCAGGGATGAGAGAACTCAGATGAAAAGCACAAACCACATTCAAATGAATGCAGAAGCCATCTGATTTCAGAAGGTATAAAGGACAGATGTGGGAATCATTTCAACACTAAATTGGAATTCTCCTGGGGCAGAGCAGGGAAATGAAGGAGAAGGGTGTAGGGGATGTATGGGTCGACCAAAAGTAAATGTTATCAAAGTGCCGTAAGGAAACCTTCAATCTTGTATGCTAAATAAAAAATAAAAACACTCTCAAAATTGAGATGAATGGGAAACACACAAACGGGAAAGTCAAGTGTTGTGGCTGGGCAGCGAGCTGAGGCACGGGTGGGGTGACTGGGCAGCGAGCTGAGGCACGGGTGGGGTGACTGGGCAGCGAGCTGAGGCACGGGTGGCACAGCTAGTAGGAGTTAGGGAGGGGGTGATGGAGGAAAGGAAGGGAAGGAAAGGACAGAATCCATAATTAAATTATGCAGTTAGTGACAGTGCTGCAGCACCCAGGCAGTGCTTCTTGAAAGCCACTCTGACCCAGCTGGGATGCTCCTGAGAATTCAGATCCCTATGCTCTTCCACTAATGGCCTGAGTCAGAAAGTGTGGGTGATCCAAGAACCTGCATTTTAGCAGTCACCCCACGAGAGCCCGGCACAGTGGGCATGTTTTTAAACAATAATAAAACATTGTGCTGAGGCATCTAAGGTTCATAAGGTTCATCCTTAAGATGGTAGATTCTTTAAAAATCTAATTCCAATGTATTTTAAATATAGTGATATGTCACATTACTTTGAGAAGGGACCCAAAACTAAACAGTAAGTCTCAAAAATATGTTTCCAAAGTGTTTTTCATCCACAGACACAGGATACTCAAGGTCCAAGCAGGCCTGATACAATCACTGCATGGGGCTAAAGGCACAACTGAGCAACCATCCAGGGAGAATACCCCAAGAGAACCAGCTCTACATGGGAAGAAGCCAGCCATCACAGAAAAGCATGCGGCTTAAATGGAGCTGCTAACCCGAGGTCAGAAAAGCAAGCCCGTGCAGGGAGAGCAGTGCTAGCTGAACATGCCAAAGCAGCTGGCCAGAGCCACGGGGAGAGAACAGAGTGCTAGCACTCTGGGATTTATTAGAAGTGCCCCTCCTCAAGACAGAGAGAAACCCCTCCTAAACAACAGGTTTATCTAATCAGCGCTCAGTGTCTGAGTTCTAGCTCAGTCTCCACTATTCAAAATATTTTTTAAACTGCACAGGTGGGTCAAATGACTGCTCTGGTTCGTCTTGATTCTGAAAGGAATGAATTTCATCACCTACATAAGGATTGAATTCAGAAAATGTCATGGAAACATGATCCTCAACAGGTGGTTTCCATTCTGGTAAGTATGAGTTCCTCTCCACCTAACGGAGGAAGGGTACTGCCCAGTCTCCACAACGTGGCCGTCTGTACTTAACATCATGTCTGATGCTATGTGCATCAGCAGGGTCAGGACACCCTAACTGCCCAGGACGAACAGCATTCCCTACCTGCAAAAGCGCTTGCTCTGACAGAACTGAAAACTGGAACGCAGGCGCATGTCACAACTCCTACTGTCTCACCCTTGTTCAACTTAAATAATGAACCATTAACTAAACTCCACAAAAAAAGACATAAACAACATCAAAGTCCCTGCTGTCCTCATCTCGTTGCACTGCCTTCCATATCATATACAGGATTGCTGAATTCAGAATCCGGACTTGACATACTAAACCAAGGCATGGGCTGGGAGGACAGAGGAGGAGCCTGCTGAGTGCCCATCGACCCGCCAATCCCACCTCCCTTCCCAGCATCACTTGGCTATAAAAGATCCTGATCCACCATCTGTCCATATCCACTAGACTCAGAGGACAGCAACCGACCTGGGAAGAAGCTCGAGGAAAGGGCGTTCTCCCAGCCTGCCACCAGGCTTCATTCAGGCACACTGAAATGCTCACAAACCTTTATTCTCATGGCTACACTAATTCCTCTGTCAAGAAGTATGGCTATGTCTTACAAGTCAAAAGTAATCAGAAAAACCATATACGCTAAACACTATTTTCCCTAAACTGAGCCAAGAGAAGAGCTGGATCTGATCCATGCTCATCCTACTGCATCATGACAGGCCAAGCTGTGAAGAGGACACTCACAGCTGCGGACACGATCTGTGCAGATATCCCCTTTAGAAGTGAATGTCGCATAACCGACCCATGCAGCGAGAAAGAATCGGGTAACTTCTTCTTCCTAAGAAAGAAAGAAAGAGGAAACACTTAACAGATTGAAGGACTGAAAAGGCAGGATCCCATGGCTCTGAAAGAAGAAAATACATTTAAAAAGGAGAAAGTAACACTGTGTTATTAATTATTAATCATTATATAGTTACTATTGCTAACTGATATTAAAAGATGTATAAAAGCCTAACAGAGCAGCACTCAGGTGTGCTCTATCCCACCTTGAGGCTCAGAGGCTCAAGCAAGGAAAGGGATGAACTAACCTTCCTCTCCCACTGCGGCCTGACAGGCTCGATGGTGGTTCTCCTGGCAGCCTTCCTGCTGATGAGGCTGCATCACCCGCTTGCCTCAGGGCCTCTGCCCTCACCTACACTTGTCACTCACTCTGTTGCTCCTGCTTATGGCTCCTTTCACCTTACGTACCTTGTTGCCATCCTAAAGGGATCCTTTAAACTTCTACCACACATTAATGGGGCATTCCCATTCTGAGTAAAAGTGCTCTGCTGATCCATGAACGAGGAAGTCACAGGTCCTCCTACTAGGATCCCATAGCCTAGCAGGAGGAGCTGATAGCTCATAAATACCAAAGCACAGATCAGAAATATGAATTTCATGCAAATGGAGAATGTATCCTGCTTATTGGAAGATAGGAGGCACAGCTAGCAGAAAAGAGCTGTCTAATCCCCAGTGGGTGAGGATGTTAGCGCACAGCGTGGGGAAGCAGGACCACAAACAGGCATAGACTGGGCGGGCAGGGGTGAGCATGCGCACAGACAGGCTCCAACTGGTAACAGTGCCAGGACTGACACCATCAAGGACTTCTGGCTATCGAGTACCAGTCATGTCCAACTCGTACCCAGGAGCACCAGCAAACATACTTCAACACAAAATCAGGAGCTTGTTTAAGCCGTTATGAGATTATGTGGGTGGGATTTTTTTTTCAACTAAGATGCATGATTCTCAAGTGAGAACCTGTGACAGTATCAAAAGGTCAGACACTCCTGATTGGCAACGAGAAAACACCATGGCTTTTAAACAGGGAATTCAGGTCATCAAAGACATCAGTCTGTTCGAGAGGCACTAAGCTATGATGAAGAGGTAGGCACCGCTACAAGGGTCCCCGTCCAAGATGGCAACCTCAGGAAGACAGCCCTGACACACGAAAAATCTACAAGCAGCAGCACCGAGCACATGGGCAGCAGTCCAGCCACACGTGGATTCAATAAAGCATTTCACACGGCCCTTCCTCCTCGCCTCCATGTAAGAACATTTCATGTTCTCACAAGAATCTGGAATGTGAAAACAGCCCAAACTGAAGTTATTTAGAGTTCGAAGCCTTTTCCCCCAACCTTTAATCATCTTTGAGAGTCTCCTCTGAACCTGCTCCAAGGAAATGAAGAATTCTGGAGCTGACCTTGGAGTGGGTGTGGGGAGTCCGGGGAACAAGGGAGGCCAGGCAGCCAAGCTCCAAAGAGTGTGCCCCAACTAGGCTATGCCTCTCCAACAGCTACCTACACTGTAGTGTGAAGATATTTACCTTAAATAATGAAACCATACTGCACCATGAAGACGCTGGCTTTAAAAATCAAATTAGGTTGTACCAAAAAGATAGTGACTTTAAATAACCACATATTTTAGCCATGCATAAGTATGATTTACAAGAATATTCACCTCTTTAGGTTGGCCCTGTCTCCGCTGTCTGAGCTTGCCACAGATGAGGTATCATACGAGTGAGAGTCAATGGTGTCGACGTTTAACAAGGTAGGGTCCTCCAGAACAAAAGACTCATCTTCATCGTCAGTCTAAATTGAAAGAAGATACAATCATAACCTCAAGACTCCAAGTACTCCGCACAAAAGTGAGCCGGGCGCTGCTGTCTCTCCACAGCAGCCAGGGCCTGCTTCTGCTTCCCCTTCTCTTCCACACATTCTCAGTCATGGAGAGGCATGGCGCAGGACTCCCAGAATGAAATTTCAACCCCACACAGAGATCACTCTCCGAAGAGTTCTCTTAGGGCAGGAAGAAGCAGACAGTCGTGCAGACCACTGTTAGTTGCAAATACCTTTACAACTCCAGCCTGTGAAGATGCTTCACTGAGAAACTAGCAAGCACTGGCTAATTAGAAGAAAACAAACGTCACCTGGCTGTATAGAGAAGAAAGGCCTCCTGGGTGGGACAACATGTGCAGAAGCCTTGATCTCAGAACATGGGTTTTACTGGGGGGGGGGGGTGAAGGAAGTTGCTGTAAGTGGCTGGAGTATATAAGCAGAAACTGAAGATGAGCTGGGGTCCAGGCTGTAAAAGGCATTGTTTTCCATCATGTTTGGAGACAGCAGGGCCTTGTCTGCCACTGTACCTATTACAAGGACTAGCGTGTAACAGTACCCACATATTTATTTACTAAAAACTATCTATCTACACTGGGCAGTGGGAAGTCTAATAAAGTCTTTTAAGGAGCAGAGACAAGATGGGAACCCTGTTTTAGAAAGATAAATGGAACCGCGTGCTGAATGGAGGGAGAGGCTGTGGCAGGGGGAGTATTATAGACCAGGTAGAGGGATTGAAGAGTCCAGCTGAGGCCAAGGGAGCCATGAGGAGACACATTACTACGCTAAAATCAAGGCCCCTGGCATCCTCTAAATGAGGGGGAGGAGCAGGCAGGTAAAAAGTGGAAGATGATCCCAAGGGGTCTGTCTCGAGGGACATGGAGAAGGGGACACCCCCGACCGACAGTGAACAGCAGATGAACCAGGAGCAGAGGAGCTAGCTGGGCAGCTGACTCTGAACCAGGGACACAGGGACAGCCTGCAGTCGGTGTTCCAGGGGGTCAGCCGTGCTCATTTCTCCTCTCTCCCCTCTGAGCTGCTGAGGCCCCAGCCACTGCCCGCTTTCAGGCTGCCCGCGCTGCACTCTCTCTGGCCATTCCCTACTGGAAACATTCTCTCTCCTTGGTTCCCAACAGATGTGCCTCTTCCTGCTTATGTGGACTCTCTCAGGTCACATTTCCTAGCTTCTCCTCAGCTCACCATTAAACTGTTAATCCCCAGCAATATCTGCAGCTCTCTTCTCCTGCTACTCAGACACTCCCTGCTTAAGCGAGCTTTTTCATAACCATGGCTTTAAGTGCCATATGGTAATGGCTCTGAAATCTGTCTTCAACATCAACATAAAGGAGTCTATAATTTCACTACATTCCAAAATTCTCCACCACACATAAGTCTGCTAAGAATGAGTTTGTACTTGGCAAGGAGACAGTTACTTAAGAGCTGAAAGAGACTGCCACAATTGCTCTAGGAAAAGGAAATAATTTGGAAATAAGAACTACAGGGTAAAGGTCATGAGCAGGAGAGTCAATCAAAGCCTGATTTGATTTTCTTAAGTAGTCAGGACACATAATTAAATAAAACAGATCACCTGAGAAAAGCCAGGCTTACCGAATAACTGAAAGAAAAAGAGAAGGAAATAAAAGGATTGAGGAAGTCAATGCTACACAGTAGAGATGTTGAGTTTTCCCAAACTGTGTAAAACCCATACACTCTTATCAAGTTTAACAGAATGTGTCGGGAAGAACCTGAACCTTGCATGGTGAAAATTCAAAACTTATACAACGTCACTCTCAATGGCAGCAGAGTTGGGACACCCCAACAACTGGCTATCTATCAAGGCCTATGTTTGTTTTATTTATTTACTGATATGTGGTTTATTTAGATTTATGAGCATGTTGTGTACATGTGTCTGTCTGTCTGTTTTATGTGCAGATCTGTGCAGCATGTGCATGCTGTATCTACAGAGACAAGAAGGCAGCATCAGATGCCTGGGAACTGGAGTTACAGACAGTTGTGAGCTACAATGTGGGCGCTGGTAACCAAACCCGGGTCCTCTGCAAGAGAAACAAGTGTTCATATCGACTGAACCAACTCTCTAGGCCCATATTACTGACTTTTTTTTTGAGACAGGGTATCATGTAGCCTAGGCTAGCTCCATTATGCAGCTAAGAAGGACCTTGAACTCCTGATGGCTGCTTCTCTGCTTCATCTTCCCAAGGCCTCTCCCCCGCCCCCTTTCCTCCTTGTCTTCTTAGTGTGTGTCTGTGTGTCTGTGTTTACCTGTGTGTGTCTGTTTGTGTACATGTGTGTGTCTGTGTGTGTCTGATTCTATGTGTATATGTGCGTATACATGTATGTGTGTCTCTCTGTGTGCACACATAAGTGTGTCTGTATGTCATCTGAGTCTGTCTGTGTGTTACTGGTGATGAATCCCAGGGCCTCACATGCTAGGCACATGTTCTACCACTAAGCTACATCCCAGACTTAAGAGCTAATGTCCCGATCTTAGAATGTGACACTGGGGCAAGCCACAGTCAGATGAGCTAAATCAACTCTCAAATACATGATCCTCTAAGCTGTAACAAAGGTGACCTCACAACCAAGAATATTCTCTCCAGCAAATAGTATCAGATCGTACTTCATATTGATACAAACAGAAAAAATTCCAGATGAATCACAGATCTAAATGTGAAAGCAAAAACAATACAGATTTTGGAACAAACAGGATAATATCAACATGGCCTCAGAACGGCAAGATTTTCTTAAATACAGGAAACACAAATAATGGGCATCACAATGGGAAAGTTTAAAAGGCTGAACTCTGATAATAGCTCCAGAGTATCAAATGAAAACACACTAGTGGTGTAAAAAGATGCAGGGTGAAAGAAGAGAAGTGTGGTGGGTTCCGCGTGATATAAATACTTCTACAAATCACTTTTAAAAAAAGTTTTCTACAAGATATTCAAACAGCCAAAATCTACTTCGAGGCATCCAAAGTCATCAATCTCCAGAGAAATTAAAATCAAAGTCACTATGCACCTTTCATTACGTACAAAAGGCTGAAGAAGGGCACACAGACTCAACAGTTAACAAGTGTATAAACAGCCAGACCTCCGGCACACTTCTCCTAAAGACAGCCTGTGGCGGTGCTCATGAAAGCCGAGTCACGCGGGATCGCTTACCAGTTCTGAAGGACATGCACAGGAAAAATGTGAGGATGTAGCTGTGTGAGCACAAGACATGATAAAAATGTCCTCAGCTGTAACACGTGAATGTCTATCGATAGGAGGATGAACAGATGAGACAAAGAAAGAGCAGTGGTGAGAAGTAGGTAAACTGTTACAATAAGACATGACAAAACCTCAGAGACCTCCATGGTCTCTACTTCAGTTCCTACCTTGAGTTCCTGCCCAGGCTTCCCTCTGTGATATAAAGTGTAAGCTGAAATAAACCTATCCTCCCAAGTGGCTTTTGGTGATGGTGTTTATAAAGCAATAGAAACCTAACTAGGACACCCGCCTTTCAGTCCCAAGGCTGGATGGAGCAGCATAAGCCAGCCTCCCTGGGCGCTCATGAGAAGGTAGGAAGAAGCACCGTAGCCCCACAGCAGTGTCTAGGGTAAGGAGGCAAAATGATTTATGTGAAATGGTTATAAATTACAGAAAGTTAAATAAAGTTGTGTCCCCATCCACACCAGTTTACCTGGCATTTCTCTTTTGACACAAGCACTGGACCTTTTCATGCTGTACTAGACCTTGCTAATTTTTTTTTTTTTTTTTTTTTTTAGTATCCACTTAACAGCCAGAATCCTAAAACCAACTGGCACTTACTTGCTTGGAATAGACAATGGTAAGTCATCAGAGATCAGCCTACCCTCTGTAAAAAGTTTCATTACCTAAATGATATATGTCTTAAAGGTCAAAAAAAAAAAGCATCTCAAAGAATTGTTTTAAAAACAAAGAAAACCCAGAAGGTATGGGGAGTGGAGGCATCCTGAGTGGACGTGGAGTGTTCACATGAGCACAGCCGTGTCAAGGACCCCAGGCCCCAGGGAACTGCAAAGCCTTTCTTCCCAGGTCCTTGTGGATATTGACAGTCCATGCAGACAATGTCCCCCTCAGCTTCCTCCTCCCCGCAGAGACCCCAACCTGGATCAGTTACACCTGCCTCCTTTTCAGTTGTGTGTAATAAACCTGCCTCTTCAGTCAAGGTCCATAAGGTAAACATGCTGAGTCTCCCCGCTGATGTGGCTGCATCTCCATCAGGGCACACTGCATACTTAATCCCAGCTTTTCGGTTGTGCATCGGTTGTTTCTACATCCACTATCACCCCAGTTAGGTCAATCCCTAATGCTGCACAAGATCGGTGGGAAAAAGCACCCTGTATGCAAGGGAAAAGACATGCCATGGGTAGATTACCAATTGTTGGCGAAAGACGCCCTTGAGACCCCCCCAAGCCAGTGCTTTTGGTGGCACTAGATTGAAGACTGCTGCTGGAGACTCAGGCCAGCCTGAGCATGGCAAGTGTGGCACGCACGGCTCGACAGGCCTTGCCCTTCACCCATCCTCTCTCCCTTGCTAAAATCTGTTAGAATACATTCCTAAAGCCAGCCACCAAGGTCTGTCTGTTCCACTTCCTCCTCCTGAGGCTGTCTACCAAGGTCTAGCTATTAAAGTCCAGCAATCAAAAGTCCCCAATTAAACACCTCACCCTAACAAAGAGTTTCCCCTTTCCCTTTACAAACTGCCTCTTACCTATAGGTCATGTCTGTCTCCTGTCTGTCCAGTGGCAGTCCTTTGTCCTCCTCTGGAAGAACAGCCTCTTCCCTCTCTCCCTTCTTCCTCTCCCCTTCTCCCTCATACTCTATCTTCTGGTTTTGTCTCTTATTTCCTACCCTTTGTCCTTCTAGAGCAAAATAAATCTCCTCTGTGCTGAGAACTTGATCTTGGAGCATCCTGAACAGATTCTGGTCCTTACACTCTGGTTTGAACACACGGAGAAATCAAGCAGGACCCATGCTAGGGGCTCTTCTCTGCCATCTGGCTTTTGTAGCACCAGAAGGTGCTATCCAGGCTGCTGGTAACTGTCACTAACAGGCCTGCTATCTATAAACGGTGTGCTGCACTATCGATAGTAGTCGAAAGATGTGCCCACTGGTACATTAATGGTACGGCTTCTACACACACAACTAAGTGCTTTGTGAGTGACTTTAAAGGCCACTTCACAGAAGGAAAATTGTGTTTTGTACTGTAAGCCACGGTGAAACCCTTTACCTGAAGAAATCACAAAGGCCAGGGCAGGCTACTGCAATTACTTTGTGAAATGGGTATGATATGCCTGATAACTGCCTTCTAAACCCTGTGTCTAACTTCTGTTGCTGGCAGCCTTGGTTATGGAGGAAGGTTATTTGCTGTGGTAGACTCATAATCAAACTGCTAAAATTCAGTGACTGCTGTTATGATGTGATGGCCCACTCTTAGTGTAAACTCCTGTAAATATCAGCCCTTCACAGCTCAGGTAATGTAGTGGAAGAGAAGGCAGAAAGTTTGTAGGAACCACAGAATAGGAGTGGAGCACTGGAGAACAGCTTTCACCTCAGGAGATAACATGACTGCGCCATTGCCATCACAAGCAGAGATAACCCTGGCTCTGCAGTTATAGAGCAGGAATGTAGAGGGTCACCACTGTCTCACTTATAGAAGAGTTTATAGGGGGCTTACATTCTCAGAGGGTTAGAATCCATGATCATAATGGAAGGCAGGACAGCAGTTTCTGAAAGCTCAAAGCTCACCCCCAGTAACACACCTACTCTAACAAGGCCACACCTCTTAATCCTTCCCAAATAGTTTCACCAACTAAGGACCAAGAATTCAAATACAGCCTATGGGAGTCATTCTCGTTCAAACCACCACACCTGGGATTCCACCCTACACTGGCCTCCTGCTTCACTGGTACATGTAGTTTGGAAAGATTCAAGAGTATACAGAAACAAAAACAGATGTGATGGCTATTCTTCATTGTCAACTTGACTACATCTGGAATTAACTAAACCCAAGCAGCTGGGTACACCTGTGAGAGATCATTTTTTATCTTAATTAAATCATTTTAAGTAGGAAAACCCATTTTTGATCCAGATCTTTTGAGGATGGATGATCCAACTTTAGTCTGGCCCACACCCTCTTGGTGGCAGCCTATAAAAAGACATGGAAAGAGGGGGCTTACTCTTTGCCTGCTTGTCCTCACACTCTTGACGGCAAGTCCATCACTTCACTGGCATCAGGGCCTACTTCTTCAAGAGTTCAGCATATACTGGAGACCAGCTGAGACAGCCAGTCTGGTGAACTAAACACCTACTGGATTCTTGACCTTTCAGTTGGTAGTCGGCCACTGTTGGACTACCTGGACACAGCCATCCTAATATAGCTATATCATTTCATTCTCTATATAACTCATTCTAATATATACCATATATCTTTTATATATTTATATATTTTACATATAAAATAATACATATAATTATAATATATATTACATATATTATTTTATATAATAAAATATAATTTATATATATATAAAATTCTACAAGTTCTGTTTCTCTAGAGAACTCTTAACAGACCAACTTTCATGATGGATGAAAGCTGGGATGGGAATTTTAGTGACTATATTTGAGTCATGTATTCTCTTAAAAGTAAGCCAAATAAACTTACTGGCTCACCAAGTGGGACGTGCATAGAATCTTTTCTTGGTCTATCACAGGTACCTTATCTCAGGTGACTTCACATTTGCTCATGGACCCCCACCCAGAAAGGTAACACAACAGCTGGGCAAAAGATGAACAAAAGATATAGCTTCTATCCTTAAGAGATTCAAAATCTAGATTACTGCTGACCACCAGAGCTTTCTGCCAAGATGAAGATACTGTGTGTCTTTGCTGACCGCTATAGTAGCCACTAGCCACACATGGCTACTGAGATCCTGAAATGGGGCTTATACAACTGAGAAACTGAAGTATGAGTTAACTACGATTAACATAAGTTTTAAGTTGACACATGTAGCTAGATACACACTGTAACTAATCCAAAATGTATGAAAAATCAATGCCACAAATCAATAGTGACCAGTAACATGTACTTACCTCATTAAGAATGCTTTCCAGAGTTGGAGGGGTATCCACCTGAGGAATATCAAACTCCTTGTCATCGATCTAAATAAAGAAATTAAAGTTCACGTGAGGTTTTTCTCTTATAACTGTGAAATATTTTAAATACTAAGAACGCTGTGAAAGGGCAAACTTACTGCTAACTGGATCATAGGTTCAACTCAGTAATCCCTGTCCACACGCTCAGTGACATGCAAGGCCAGGAACATCCTGACTGACAGCCCTAGACCTTTCTAGAAATTTGTAGGACTTCTGCACCTCCCGTCCTAGGATGACAAAACACCACATCTCACGCCAGACCCTCCTTTCCTAACTTTAGACTTGAGACCTGACTGACATGCCAAAGCATGCCACAGAATTTCATGGTGAAGAATGACTAAGCTTAAAAAATGTCATTAAATACTCTCATAGTCACAGAAACCACTGATGTTCAAGAAAGCAAGCAAGTGGGGTGTAAGGTAGGAACTCTAATACTCCCACCATCTGAATAGCCTAGAGAAGGCAGTCCACACACCCGCACACCAGTGTCTTCATACATAAAGTGGATTACCAAAGTGTTCCGTAAACAGTAACAGACTGATGGGACCTTGTAAAACTATACGGACTCCCGCTAACCAGGTAGGCAAAAATGATAGGCTCAAGGTATGTGGGTCATAAAGCACACTACCCCAAGTTTTGTTAAAAATCATCACTTGAAGAATATTAAACTTTTACCAGATCATTTTTGAACTCCAGCTCCTTATCCAGATCTATGCAAGAGAATTTTGAAAGGGAAGCTTCTAAATTAAAAGACTTGTTCAACTCTTCTTCCACAGTCCTGGCGCACGGGTTCTGTTCCAAATTCTCCTGGTCTGGTTCATTTTCCATATTTGCTTTTAATAGCTGAATTCTGCCAATCGGAGCAATTGTTTCTTGCCTTTGGTCTTGGACTGCAGAGATCTGAATGATGATCTCTTTGGTAGGGAGGCAAGTGTTACCTCGACATCTTCTTCTCAGCTAGACATTTCAGAGACATCCTTGATGAGATCCCACTTGGTCATCTGTTTGCAGGCAAAAAGAAAGGAAACGGAGGGTCAGATGTGGGTGGAGCGTTCCTACAAGAATACAGAGCAGAAAGTTTAGCTCAGACTTGGAGAGGTATGGGCCTGGGAGCTCCACCCAAGTCAAGAGACAAGTAACAATGGTATGAAGCATGGTGGGTCCGAGACAGCATCCAAGCAGAGTTATATACCTGCAACCAGAGGGCAAACTGGTACCAAAGCTTCTAGTGAACCTGTCCTTCTCTTCTGGGACCTCAGGGCTGCTCTCCAGTTCCCCGAGCAGGAAGCACAAAGATTGGCTTGGTTGTCATCAACTTTGAAACAGCTGAGTATATATGCCCAGGACAGACACTGAGTTATTTAACAGCACACTAGCAAACCCATGAGCTGATTTGCAAGGTGGAGTCAACACTGACCCCAGGATAAAATAATCATACAAAGCCAGTCACAGAAAAACATGGCTGTCTTCAGGAAAGAATAAAATACTCAAGTAATCTAGAAATGTACACGTTTTTCTGTGTATTTCACAGCTCAAAACAAGACCTTGTATTATACATTAAAAAAATGATAAACTGGTAAGTCTAAAAAATGTTCATTTCTAGAAAATTAAAACTATATTTTTAAAAGCACTAAACGTTTAATGTTAGCTGGGCAGTGGTGGTGCATACCTTTAATCCCAGCAAGCACATGAGAGGCAGAGGCAGGCAGTTCTCTGAGTTCAAGACCAACCTAGACTACAGAATGAGTTCTAGGACAGCCAAGGCTACAACAGAGAAACCCTGTCTGGAAAAACAAAAACAACAAAAAAGGTTCAATTTAAATTTTATTTTGAACGTCTTTATAGTGTGTTTCAATTAGACTACAAGTGGCCAAATTTTTCAATCTGCTTGCTTTTGTCTGTAAACATGAATGAAAGAAATAATCCATAGTAATAACAACAAAGCAAATGTTCTCTAAGGTGTTTACCACAGTACAATGTCCTTCCTAGTCCAGTAGATACACTGTTTCCCTTCTTCTTTTTCAGCTTTTCATTCAATCTTGAATTAAAAATGTTAAATGGGGCTGGAGAGATGGCTCAGCAGTTAAGAACACTGGCTGCTCTTCCAGAGGTCCTGAGTTCAATTCCCAGCAACCACATGGTGGCTCACAACCGTCTATAAAAGGATCAGATGCCCTCTTCTGGCAGGTAAGTGCATATACAGACAGAGAACCCCTACATTTAAAAATTAAAAAAATGCTAAGTGAAAGAGTCCCAAAATTTTTAAGTGTTAAATCGTATGTTGTTCTTGGTGGTATAGTAAAGGCCTACAACATCTGCTCCATTCCAGTGAGGACAGCAGTCTCTCCACTGTATGGTCCAGGCCACACTGTCTTGGTTATCAGATCAATTATCACAATGTTGCAGGGCTTCTCTTAAACTAACTCTTAAAAAAATAAAAACAGGAGTCTGAGTCTCTTCAAAGATTTATTTATTTTATGTATGTGAGTACACTGTAGCTGTCTTCAGACACGCCAGAAGAGGGCATTGGATCCCATTACAGATGGTTGTGAACCACCATGTGGTTGCTGGGAAATTGAACTCAGGACCTCTGGGAGAGCAGTCAGTGCTCTTAACCACTGAGCCATCTCTCCAGCCCTCAAAGTAACTCTTAAGTTACTTAATAATAATGACCCCAAGGCACAAGAGTAGTAATGGTGGCCATACCACAGAGAAGCCACCACCTACTTCCTTTAAGGGGATGGTAAAAGTTCCTGACTTATGTGGCTGTTGAGATACTATAGCATTACAGGCCACATTCACTCAATTTTTGCTATAGCATAATTTTTCTATATTACATTTCTATATATTGCTATTAATCTCATAGTATGCTTAATTTATAAACTAGACTTAACAGTTTAATCATGTACTTATAGAAAAAAAATATTGTATATGTGGTTGGATCTCCTTACCCATAGGTTCTATATCCACGGAATCAATCATGAATCAAAATCACTTTTTAAAATTGTTTCTGCAGCTGGGTATGGTGGTCCACACCTTTGATCCCAGCACTCAGGAGGCAGAGGTAGGCAGATCTCTGAATTCAAGGGTAGCCTAGTCTACACAGTAAATTCTCCAGTTTACCAAGGCTCTACTGTGAGACTCAATCTTTAAAAAATAATAATAAAATAAAAAATGAGGATTTCTAAATGTTTCTGAACATATAGGCATTTTAATCATCACCGTTCCCTCCACAGTACACTAAAGCAACTATTTATATAGAGTTGGATGTTATAAGCAATGTAGAGATAGTTTAAAATACACAGAGGGGACTGGAGAGATGGCTCAGCGATTAAAAGCCCTGACTGCTGTTCCTGAGGTCCTGAGTTCAATTCTCAGCAACCACATGGTGGCTCACAACCATCTGTAATGGGATCCAATGTCTTATTCTGGTGTGTCTGAAGACAGCTGCAGTGTACTCATATACATACAATAAGTAAATTTTTCTTTTTTAATTGTTTTTTAAAAATACAGAGGAGGCCGGGCGGTGGTGGCGCATGCCTTTAATCCCAGCACTTGGGAGGCAGAGGCAGGAGGATTTCTGAGTTCGAGGCCAGCCTGGTCTACAAAGTGAGTTCCAGGACAGCCAGGGCTACACAGAGAAACCCTGTCTCGAAAAACCAAAAAAAAAAAAAAAAAAAAAAACAAATAAAAATACAGAGGATGTGTGTGAGTAATTTGAAGTGCTGTACTACTTTACGTAAGGGACTGAACCATCCTAAGGTTTGTATCAGAGAGTCCCTGAACTAATCCCCCACAGTAACGAACAGACTACAGTATACCACCTGTGGATTCAGGCACTGACTGGGGTATCTTTGAATGTATCCCCTAAGGACAAAGGGGGACTACAGTAGCAGACAACCAGCAAAACTCTCATTGTCAAGGCTCTTCAAATTATAGTGTTCACAGGGAACAAACACCACTCCCACCAACCCTTGGCTCCACAGTTAGTACATTATTATTCCTTGGTGAATAAAAGAAGAAATAAAGGTTAACCCCTGCAACAGTTTGAATTAGAAATGTCCTCACAGTCCCAGGCATCAGAATGCCTGGTACCCAGATAGAGGCACTATTTGCGGAGTCTTAGGAAGTGTGGCCTTACTGGGAGAAATATGTCACTGAGGCATGGGCTTGGGGTTGCAAAGCCTCATGCCATTCCCAGTGCACTTCTTCTGTTTCCTGCCTATGGTTCAAGATGTGAACCCTGACCTTAGTACTTGAACTACCTCCCTGCCCTGTTGGACTCTTATTCCTCTGAAAAGCCCACATCAACTCTCCCTTTATAAGCTGTCTTCATCTTGGTGTCTTATCACAATGAAAATAAAGTAGCTGACAGAGCATCTGCTGAGCCACAGGGAATCGTGTGTGTGTGTGTGTGTGTGTGTGTGTGTGTGTGTGTGTGTGTGCACAGAGACACTGTGCTGCGTGCATGGGCAGGGGCCAGGAGAGTGACTATGTATACTGTGTAACGGGTGTGTGTGTGTGTGTGCGCAGAGACACTGTGCTGCGTGCATGGGCAGGGGCCAGGAGAGTGACTATGTATACTGTGTAACGGGTGTGTGTGTGTGTGTGCACAGAGACACTGTGCTGCGTGCATGGGCAGGGGCCAGGAGAGTGACTATGTATACTGTGTAACGGGTGTGTGTGTGTGTGAGTGTGTGTGTGCACAGAGACACTGTGCTGCGTGCATGGGCAGGGGCCAGGAGAGTGACTATGTATACTGTGTAACGGGTGTGTGTGTGTGTGTGTGTGTGTGTGTGTGTGTGTGTGCACAGAGACACTGTGCTGCGTGCATGGGCAGGGGCCAGGAGAGTGACTATGTATACTGTGTAAGTTATGTATGTGTGTACACAGGCACTGTGCTGCGTGCATGGGTAGAGGCCAGGAGAGTGACTATGTATACTGTGTAAGTTATATGTGTGTGTGTGCACAGAGACACTGTGCTGCGTGCATGGGCAGGGGCCAGGAGAGTGACTATGTATACTGTGTAAGTTGTGTGTGTGTGTGTGTGTGTGTGTGTGCGCACAGGCACTGTGCTGCATGCATGGACAGGGGCCAGGAGAGTACATCAAGTGCCCTCCTCTACTACCCCCCATCTATTCCTTTGAGGTCTCTCCCTCAAACCCCACGCTTGTGTCTCCCAGTGAGCCTGTCCCCACTCCCCTTGGAGGAAGCGTGGCTGCTCTGTTACAGTCATGTGCAGCATACCTGGCTCATTATGTGTGTGTTGAACTCCACTCTTCACGATTGGACAGGAAACACTCTTAACTGCAGAGCCACCTCTCCAGCTCTAAGAAAACTCAACTTTTTAAAAATTAACTTAAATAGATTGAGGACACCATCTGCCAGTGGTAAGATTATTTACCTAATGTGCCCAAGATCTTCTCTTCCATTCCTAGCACGCACACACACACACACACACACACACACACACACACACACCACAAACAATAAAATACAACACCGGTAAGCTTAGTTCTAAAGTCAACAAGTCAAATTCACTGACAATTTTATCACTTATATATAGTGCCTATGATTAGGGCAACGGTTCTTAACCTTCCTAATGCTGCGATCCTTCAATACAGTTCCTTGTGTTGTGATGACCCCCAACCATAAAATTATTTTTGTTGCTACTTCATAACTACAACTTTGCTACTGTTATAAATTATAATATAAATCTGCTTTCTGGTGGTCTTAGGCGACTCTGAAAGGCTTGCTCAATTCCCAAAGGGGTCACGAACCACAGGTTGAGACCCACTTGATTAGGGTATTAAAAAGTAAATAGTTAATAAGTGTAAGACATGTGAAGTTGTGAAAACTGACTTTTCACAAACTGAAACTGACTCTCCTATCACAGCTGGAATATTTCCAAGCACAGACTAATTTCTTTCAAACAAACTCTAATGTTCTATCTTTGAAACACATGCTATCCAAACATTCCTCGAAACATAGCTGAGGGCATTCTTCCGGGCATCGTCTGGAATCAACATATCAGTTACTCAACGCACTGCTTCTTACCAATGAGCACGCGCGACAGCAATACCGATATTCACACAGCTTCCTTCAAAGACTCATGACAAGTTACTTCTTTATAGTCTTTCACTATCTCTACCACTGAGCAAAAACAACTACAATATTCAAACATTCCTCAAAATATAAGCTTTATATTTTCCCTTTCCCACCTCCAAATCCTCCCATCATCTTTAGACCAACTCAGGGATTTCTGACCTCTTCTCTGTTTTTATCTCACACATACCAGCACACACACAAATGCATGCATACATACATGAACATGTGCATGCATGTGCACACAACCCACTAAGTCATTTAGTGATACTCATATGTACATGTGGTTAAGACTGACCACTTAGGATCTGACAAACTATACAGGGCTCATGCCTGGAGAAAACTAACTGGCTATAGTCCTTTACCTAGGGGTGGGTGGGGCCTTGTGGACTTTCCCCTATCCCCACTTGGCATGTCCACTGGTGTGGTCATTATTCAGGTCTTGTTTAGACAGCCATATTGTTAATATTTCCAGAGAGTAGCATCCCTACCACATTACAAAGCACAATCTCACATCAGGCATCCTGGTCATCTAGAACTTACAAACCTCTTTTTAAAAGATATATTTATACATATATGTCTGTGCACCATGTGCTTGCAGTACCCTCACAGGCCAGAAGAGGGCATTGAACTCATGGAACTGGAGTTACAGGCAGTTGTGAGCCACCATGTGGGTGCTGAAAACAGAACCCAGGTTTTCTGCAATAGCACCAAATACTCCAGCCACTGGTTCTCACAATCTTTATGCTTGCTTGCTCTTGCGCTCTCTCTCTATCTCTATCTCTCTCTCTCTCTCTCTCTCTCTCTCTCTCTCTCTCTCTCTCTCTCTCTCTTTTTAAAGATTTATTTACTTAATGTTATTAGTACACTGTAGCTGTCTTCAGACACACCAGAAGAGGGCATCAGATCACATTACAGATGGTTGTGAGCCACCATGTGGTTGCTGGGATTTGAACTCAGGACCTCTGGAAGAGCAGTCCATGCTCTTAACCACTGACCCATCTCTCCAGCCTTATGCTCTCTCTTTTCTGATGTTCCCTGAGCCTTAGGTTTAGGGTCTGTGTCTCAGATGTACCAGCTGGAATTGGGTACTTCTGCAGCTTTAAATAGTGGGAAAGACCACACAGAAAGAAAGAGAGAAAATAATAGAAATAGGCAGATATGGATGGGTAGCTTGGCAGCTGAACCACCTCAGCTGGTAAGAGCACGTCCACACAAGCCAGATGACCTGGGGTCATGTGAAATAAGAGACTCCCACAGTTGTCCTCTGATTCCCACAGAGGTGCTGTAGCACATGATTGCCCCTGACAATAAATGAATATAAATTTTGAATTGTAAAGCCATTGATACTTTGAATACAATGAAACACATTTGCAATCTCCAGATTCCTATAGTGAAATGAGAAGAGACAGAATCACCTGCAAGCTCATAGGTCAGCTAGCCTGGAGGGCTCAGCAGCAGGAACAAAAGAGACCCTGCTTCAGCAAGACAGAAGGCAAGGCCAGCTCCTTAAAGGTGTCTGAACTTCTGTTGAGGAACTGACGGCTCCTGATCACTCACCTTCCCTCCCTCTCTCCCTCCTCCCTTCTGTCTTCTTCCCCTTCTCCCTCTCCCTCTTTCTTCACACAAAATAAGTAAATAATAAATACTTTTTTAAAGTATTCATTTATTTTAAGAAAACAAGGCAGGGAGAACCTTAGGAGGAATAACTGAATTGTCCTCTGGCCACCACATACACACATGCGTGCGCACATGCGCGTACACACACACACACACACACACACACACACACACACACACACACACACACCAGGCTTCAATTTAGACTTTGCCAGTTCCTATCTGTGACTTTGAGGAATCCAGTTGCTCTGAGCCCCTTTTATTTCTATATCTGTAAGTGGAACAGTGTGAACATCTGTGTTATTCGTACTGCCTCCCCAGAACAGCCTCTCCATTCTGTTAAGAGCTCCTTCCACTGGTGCTCTCTGCGGCAGCTGCCAAGCAGAGAGGCTTGGAGAGAGCAGGTCCCGGTAACCCTCTTTTACACAGAAGAAGTTATACAATAGTGTCAGCTAAAACACTTGTCACTGGGAACCCACCTCTAAGGGCAGAACTTTTATTCTAGTTCTATACTCCCCAACACGAATTAAAGCAATCCTTGCAAAGGCATAGATCAGGGAGAAAGAGAATCCAGGTTCTAGTTTTACAAGTCAGCTCTGCCCACAGCTTCTAGCAGTTTGGCTACATGGACCAAGGAACTCCCACTTCACACCTACCACCTCTCTCTCCTCTCTTTCTCTCTTCCCTCCTCCTCTCTTTCTCCCTCCCTCCCTCCCTCCTCTCCCCCTCTCCCTCTGCCTCCCTCCTCTCTTGGGGCTTCTGGGACTCTTAGGCACTCTGACTAAAGAACACAATTCCTCTCTCCTGGGGATACTGTGGCAATAAAGGCTGCACTGACCGTAAAGCACCAACAGTGATGCCTGGACACAGAAACAGTCAATAAATAATACTAGTCAATTAATAAATACTAGTCAATAAATAAATATCATGTATGGCTTCCTCAAGAGTTCCAAAATCTTCAAAGTTAAAGACTCTAAATCAAGATTATTAGTTTTATAAACATCACACATGCCTTCTATGTTAGTCAGGGTTCTCTGGAGTCACAAAACTTACAGAATGTCTCTATATAGTAAGGGAATTTGTTTTGAGGACTTACAGTCTATAGTCCAACTCCCCAACAATGGTCAGCTAAGAATGAGAAGTCCAAGGATCTAGTAGTTGGTCAGTCCCACAAGGCTAGTTGTTTCAGCTGGTCTTCTGTAGAAGTAGGTTCCAACAGATGTGCTGGCAAGTAAATGCAAGCAGGCGAAGAAGAATGAATCTTCCTTCTTCCAATGCTCTTGTGCAGATCTACAGCAGAAGGTGTGGCCCAGATTAAAGGTGTGTACCACCATATCTGGATCTGGGACATGTTTTGTCTCAGGTTGACCTTGAACTCAAAGATCTCCTTGCTTTAAGGGGATTAAAGGTGTGTACTACCTTGCCTGGGCCTAAGCTTTTCATATCCACTATACCTCAAGATCTCCATGCCAAGATCCAGGTCAGAAACTTGTGTCTCCTAGTCTTAAAATCTGGATCACAGGTGAGCCTTCCAATTCTGGATTGTAGTACATTCTAGATATAGTCAAGTTGACAATACACATTGACAATAGCCATTACACCTTTTGACAAATGAGCCATTTGGTCATGAGCTGAGTAAGACCCTAGCAAAGTTATCAGACATCTCAAAACCTTAAGTTGTTACACTGGAGAGTCTCACACTAACCTATTCTGCCATCATGCTGGGCTCCATCTCTCTCCAACACTACTCTCTATTTCTGTTGGTGAAGCCAACTGTTTCCTAGTCTTCATTTCCTTTGTCACTTCTTCTTGTTACATAGTGTGTATGTGTGTGTATGTATGTTAGCAAATATTCTCACTGAAGTCACTATGGCTGATAAAAAGTTACCTTGATGACTTTTTAAAGGTCATTTGAGCATCTTCTGTCAATTTTCAGAAATGAATATAGAGGCTGGAGACTGGCTCAGTCAGAAAGGTGCTTGCCATGAAACATGAGGACCTGAGTCCGGATGCCCAGCACCCATGAGAAAAGCTCAGTACAGCAGCACACACCTGTGATCCCAACCTGTAGAGGGTGGGTGCAGGCAGGGGGCAAAGACAGGAGGGTCCTAAGGCTTGCTAGACAGGGGTCTAACTGAACTGATGAGCTCCGGGTTAAAAGAAGAAATATGTCTCAAAAAACAAGGTGGGGAGTGGCTGTGGAAGACACAGGACATTGACCTCTGTCCTATACACACATATGCACACATACAGACTACACACACACACACACACACACACACACACACACAGAGCAAGTGTCATAGTGAATGCTTCTAATCTCAGGCCTAGGGAAGCAGAGAACCAGTTTAGTCTATTTAGTAAGCCTCGGGCCAGTGAGCCCATCTCATAAATACAAAGTGCTCAGGTAGCTCCTGAGAGAAACATTTGAGATCTTTCTGTGGCCTCCACATGTGTACACATAGTCATGAGCATGCATAAACACAAACATGCATGTGTGCATGTACACACATGGTAGTACACATGAACATACCCGTGGGAGGAAGCACAATGGTGAATGATGATCCCTAGCATAATTACAGGAACTTGTAAATATGCAGTTTCTATGGCAATGGGGGCTTTGCTGTTGTAACTAAATAAGGACCCTGAGATGGGGACCTTAGTCTGGATTATCCAAGTACCCCAATATAATCAAATGGGTCTTTAAATGTAGACGATGGAGGCAGAAGACAGTATAGTCAAAGAAAGCAAACTGACAAAAGAAACAAGGTCATACGGAAGCTCCACTCCAGATTCTGCCCAGTGTAGGAGGCTGGAGGGAAGGTGTCAGGAACCAGAGAAAGCAGACAGCCCCTAGGAGCGCAAAGACAACAAAACAGACTCTCCTAGAAACTCTAGAGTCAAAGGCTCTAGAGCCTGACACCTCAATCTCAGCAAGACAAGCTAGGACTTTGAACTACAGAACTAAAATAATGCTATGTTGTTTTTAGTCACGGAAATGAATGTGGCTAACAAATTTCAATCAATTTGGTTTTTTCTGGCCAAATCTCAATGTTCAAATAGAAGTCGGTGAGCTAACTTTCATACACGCTCTTTATTTTAGTGTGTAAATGTTGTACATTTGGTCTAACACTTGTATTATGTGATTTGGGTTCCCAAAAATTGCAGGAGAATCCACATGTAAGACCCTGAGGGTCCCTGCCCCCAATTGGTTTCGATTGGTAAATAAAGTTGCAGATGGCTAATTGCTGAGCAGGGAGACAGAGGTGGGACTTTAGGATTCACGGGAAAGGGAAGAATGATTTCCGCCATGCCAGGAAAGGAGAAAGACCCGTCCTGAGAAGGGCAGGACAGAGAGACAGCCAACATGTAAGAGTCAGGGATCATGGCCCAGGAGGGCTGCAGGCCTGCTTCCGGGATGGCCAGGAAGTATAGGTCTTAGTTAAGTAATAATTCAGGAGTATGGGAGGGGAGAGTGTGCTAGCTGCATGGAGATTTGGAGCCATTGAGCTGATTAAGGCATATCAAAATATAAGGGTGTGTGTTATTCAGAAACTGAGAACACTGTGGGCGGGGAGGGAGAGAGGAACGTGCAGTACCACCAGGGACAATTTGAGTAGAAATTAATCACCTACTGCTACATGTAAACCAACAATAAAATGCTTAACTCTCCACAGCTGATCAGATCCTGCTTCGTGCCTCATGTAACACCAGGACAAAGGCTGTCAATGAACTTACTTACTACTTCTTCTCAAGGAGGAATCTTACATGACCAGTGTTTTAACACTTCTTAAGAGGATGCCTCCCCTACAACAGCACTTACAGACAACATCTGAAGGAATATGATATCCAATATCATGGAATAGATAGAGAGCCATGCCTTAGGCTTCCCTAGAAAGAAATCAGATTAATCTAATAGCAAACTTGTTTCAGAAGCATGCTTGCCACATGTGCTGCTAGACTAATAAAATTCCAGACTCAAGAGTCCAACATCTTGACAATTCTCAAGGTAATTTTCTCTTAAAGTTATTCCTAAAAATTAACAGCCAAGGACCATTTTTAAAGAGAGGAAAATGTATCATATAAACGGCAATGACAAACAGCATTCTAACAGTGGTCCACTAAAGGCTTTGGACTGTGGCCTGCACTGGACTAGGTTCTGACTGTAGCTAATACCCACACCCATCTGAGTTCAGGAGTCTACAGTGAGCCAAAGCTCTCTTCATTCTAAGAGTCCTCATAGGATGCTCAGAGACACCTTGCTTAAGGAATGTTTTCCTGAACACAGTTTTGTACTTCCCTTCTTTTACTATTTAACTTACCACAGTAAAAACTAAGTTTTTTAGATTTACCATATTGTATTAAATACCATGAAATCCTGGTACGGAAATGAAGTTAAATTAGCCTTGCTTCTGCCCCTCTTGTTTGTTTTGAGATAAGGTTTCTCTGTGTAGCCCTGGCTGTCCTAAAACTCACTCTGTACACCAGACTGACCTTGAACTCACAGAGCTCAACCAGCCTCTGCCTCCTGGGTGCTGGGATTAAAGATGTGTGCCACCAGCATCCAGCAAGTCTGCCCATCTTAATCCAAGTATTTTTTCCTCTGCTTGTTTTGTGAGGAAAAAGACCACAATCTAGTTCATTTCTATTCATTTTTTATTAACTTATTTTAGTGAATGATCTCACTTTAGCAGCCCACCAACAGCTACAGGATGGAACTCCAGATGCTGAGCCTGTAATTTCAGACACAGAGGTGCACCCTACTTTCTCCTCTACAACTCCATGAGTTCTGCTCACACTTAGTCCTTCAGGAGTAGCTTCCCCCATCGGACAAGGTGGAGTACAGGAAGGACTAGCTTCCCCCATCGGACAAGGTGGGGTACATGCCTGTAATCCCAATCGGCAGAGGCAGAAGAATTGCTGAGTTCCATTCTCCCTCTATGGTGCCTCTTCTCATTCCTTTCTTCTATACTTATCTAATAAGTTCCTTTCATCCTTCCTTGTGTCCACTGTCCAACTGTGACATGGGCATTACCTTCCTTCCTGAGTCATCATCTAAATCTTGTAGGCTGTTCCCTCGAGTTTGCTCGCTCTCTCTCTCTCTCTCTCCTCTCTCACTCATTCACTCATTTGTTCTTTTGTTCTCTTATGTTATTCTCTTCATCTCTCCTCTCCTCCACTATCAAGCCCAGACTGGCTTCAAACGCATTATGAGCCCAGGCTGGCCCTGAACTCATGATCCTTCAAGCCTAGGCTCCCAAAAGCTAGGATTATAGGCAGGCTTAGTGATATCTTGTACTTAAGGCCTGTTTTTCTTAACACTGTCTTGGTACTTTCCTTCTTTTGATTCACCAGTTAACTTTACCAAATGTCTTTTCTCTCCAACTATGCATGAAAAAGGGAGCCACTCTTTTAGCTCCCTGGGTTTAATGACTTGCATACTACATAGACGAGCAATAAATATCTGCTGATTGACACAGTAACTGTGTTACCTGTGACTGTCACATTATAAGACTATCATCTGACTCAGAGTATACTGCACCACAGTAAGCCACATTATGACTGACTTCTACTTCCACAGACTCAGATGGGCTCAGATGGACCCCTGCCCGAAGGCTACACTCTGAGTTTCTCTGAGTTCTGCATTTCAAGCCATTCTCAGTACAATCTCCATGGCCACAGCTCAAGATGTGAACCCTCAGCCATTCCAGAGGCCACAAATGCCTGTCTGCTGCCACACTTTCCTGCCGTAATAGTTATGAGCTCTGATGCCTCTGGAACCGTAAGCCCAAATAAGCCCTTCCTTCTTGAAAGCTGCTTTTGCAGAGCAACAGAAAATAACTAAGACACCACTGCATGCCAAAGAGCTTCCCACCTGAATCCAGGAGATTTTTTTTTTAATCTAAGAATGTTCTTTTGTATGACACAAATTGCATGAGCTCCTGAGGTTTTCTGGTTTCCACATTTACTCAGTCTAGTCATGAAAACAATAGGAATATATCACATATCTCTGTAATCTAAAGGAACTCAATTATCTACAAAAGAGAAACAAGAAGGTAGGAGTCCCATAGCTGGGGTAGTCCATTCCACCATGCGTCCTGTGAGTGCTGAACAGGAAATGGATACCTGCTGTCCTTCTGGTCAGTCCCAGTTAACACACGCCCCATGTAGAGGCAACTGACCTCACCTGTGCTAACAACAATCAGCACTCTACTTGCTCCGATGTGGAACAGCCTGCACTGGGATTCTTTCTTTCTTTTTTTTTTTTTTTAAGATAAGGTTTCTCTGTATCTCTAGAACTCATTCCATAGATCAGGCTGGCCTCGAACTCACAGAAATCTGCCTGTTTCTGCCTCTGCCTCTGCTTCCCGAGTGCTGGTATTAAAGGCAAGTACCTCCACCTGGTCTACACTGGGATTTTTAAGAACACAAGTCTGTCTTCCCAGAATGCCTCAAAGGTACTGTTTGGGAAGCCTCCAACCATGTGACTTTTGTGGTGAACCAGCCATGTACCCATGAGCCTAGCCAAAAAAGTATGCACAGAACATCTGTCTGCAATCTGGCCTGAATCAGTGTCCTTCCTGGAACGTGTAAATACTGAAGGCAAGAGTTTTCTCACCTCTAGGGTACACCGGTTTGGAGGAGCTGCCAAGAACCTGTTTTTCACACAAAGTAACAGAACAGAATGAGATGCAATCAGAGAGACACAGAGATGGGACCAAGATGCCAGAGGTCCTTTGTAAGAGACATAAGAGTACCCAGAATCATTTATTTATGTAAAGACACCAAATCCCTTCCCAGGTTTGTAAACCAATAAATCTCTTTTGGTTTAAGTGCATTTGAACTGATTTTCTGACACTTGTAACAGAAAAAGGCCTAACTTTAAAATATATGATTGTTAACAATGTAAGTCTAAGACATAAGTCATTAATAGTGGGAAGTCCAAGAGAAACTTATGGTTGCTGACTTGAACACAAGATGTACTTAGGTGCCCAAATGGTAACTCACAAATGACCTCAGGAATATACTGGGAACAGGAGGTCAAGAAAAGATGTCATCTAATGTCCTATGAAACCTAATAAAAGTTTAACATATCTCATTTACGTACAAAAGGCCACACTGGCCAGTTGGTGGTGATATACGCCTAGCACTCAGGAGGCAAAAACAGGTGGATCTCTGGGAGTTCAAGGACAGCCTCATGTACTGGACAGCCAAGGCTACACAAAGAAACATTGTCTGGAGAAAAAAAAGGCCTCACTGAATTGGAAAGATAGTTTAGTCAGTATACTGTCAGCCCTGCAAGCTTGAGAGACTAAGTTCAGTGATTTGAGGGCATCTGTCATTAAGTCCTCAGAACGAGAAGAAGCCAGGCCAATTGTGGTCCACTAGCAGATCTCTGGCCCCAGTGACCTGTCAGCACAGCCTACAGAGCGGCATGGCAACCTGAGTCGATTCCCACGGAAAGACAGAAAGGAGAGGACTTCACAAAGTTGTGCTCTGACGACTACAGGCGCGCACACGCGCGCACACACACACACACACACACACACACACACACACGCGCGCGCACACACACACACACACGCGCGCACACACACACACGCGCGCACACACACACACACGCGCGCACACACACACAAATAGTTTAATTTTTGATTAAAAAAAACCAAGGTTAAGTCTGGGGTGATGGATCAGTCAATAAAGTGTTTGAGGCACAAATATGAGAACCTGAGTTTGATATTCCAAAACCTGCACTAAAAAGCTGAGCATGGACGGTGGCATGAGCCTGTAAACCCGGAGAGGGGCGAGGGGAGATGGAGACAAGGTCCCAAAGGCTTACTAGCTCATACATCTAGCTGAATCTGCAAGCTGTGCCTTGAGCAACAGGTCCTGTCTCAAAACAGAGGGGTGGGAGAGATGGCTCAGCGATTAAAAAGGTATACTGCTCTTACATAGGACCAGAGTTTGGTTCCCAGCACCAACACGGGGTAGTTCACAACTGCTTGTAATTCCAGTCCTAGGACCTTACTTCTCCTGTCCCAATGGCTAAATGTTTATGGACTAGTGGGATAATACTAAGAGTCACCAAAAACAAAACAAAACAAAACAAAACGCCAAATTCTGGAAGACAGAATGCACTCAACGACTGCCAACAGTCCAATTACAAAAGAAACATCTAAAGAAAAAAGTCAGCCCCTTATTCTGTTAGAGGTCTGTAAAGAATTGTCTCACATAACTCAGTCACTTCAAGCATACAAAACTCAACAGTTCAAACAAAACTGCTCCATTTATCTTTATTGTGTGTGCTACAGACCAGGTGAATTAGTGCTAGAGGAGTCAACACTTTTCTGCTTGAATGTCAACATGAGCAAACCCATGACTTAAACACATGTGGGTTCCCCATCCTCAATCTATACTGGAAGCACTTCAAACACAGAAGTGTAACATAAACCCACACACACAACGATTTGCAATTTTCTCCCAAACAGAGACACCTGGAATAGAGTTAGCGGCACCAGCCAACATCTGTGCTTACGTTCCTTGGGCTTTTGGGGGGGGGGTGTCCAGTAGAGTGGGCAGTACAGTCACTACTAGCATTCAGGCGAATAGAGCCCCGCCTACTTAAGGGAAGGCTCCCGCAGCTACTCCGGATAGCCCAGTACAATCCTTTCTTTGAAACGTGTCCACTTAGTACACCCAAACTCTGGATTGTCGCGTGCCTCTGTCCCCGAGTGCCACACCTGGACAGCAAGCCAAGGCACAGAGGTGCCCCCAACTTCCACCTTGCGGCCCTCGGATTGGGGCACACCTGGCAGGAGGCGAGGAGGAACCGCAGCACAGGCTGCACGTTAGTCCGACGGGGTTAGAGCCTCCACCCCGTGCGGCGTGGGAGGGACAGCACCCACCTCCCGGCCGCAGTCCGGCCGTGGGCGCGCCTGTCCTGTATCCTCGCAGGCGGGCGGACCCGGGTGGAAACTGCTGACTTAGTCCTGAGCGAGCCCACAGTGGCCGCAGGGTCTGCGCACCCCTGCTGCGCTGGCCCGAACCCACCGCCCCGCCCCACCCCACCCGTCCGGAATACGCGTTACCTGAGCCTGCGTCCGCCTTGACGGGACCCCGGCCCACGTGACCCCGCGGAGGGCAGCCCACGCACGCGCAGTCTCTGCAGCTAGCCGGCGCGCTTCCGCTCTCTTCCCCAGAGACTCTCGGCGCTGGGCGGTGCGAGCCTCTACGCCACGCCCTCCTTAAAGGGAGACTCCCTCCGGTCTCCTGGGACACTCACCGAGCTCGGGCATCTAGATGAGCGGGCGCAGTCTAGTAAATAAAGGTCCTCAGATAAAAAGAAACGTCCCTTTCAGTCAGTTCACCTGACCTTCCACAAACTGACCCCAAAGCCATATGTCAAGGATCGCGCCAGCCATCCTTGCGCTCAGGAGCCTAAGGCAGAAGGAACATAGTGAGTTCAAACTAGTCTAGGTTACAGACAGACCTGTCTCAGATTCGATAAATAGATAAATGGATGGATGGATGGATGGATGGATGGATGGATGGATGGATGGATGGATGGATGGATGGATGGATGAGTGGATGGATACAGTGTGAGGGTGGGAGTGCATATGGAATTAATTTCGCTGTATTTGGTGGTATCCACTAATTCATTTTCTTTTAAAAGGAGAACACAGAATTGTTGGGTTTGGTGGGTAGGAGAAGGAGAAGCATTGTTTTTGCAAATAAGCATGGATACTGAAAACTATTCTTTTCCAAATTATCATTTTTAGTAGTCATCTTTACATCAAAAATAATAGGGTGGGTCACATTATTAAATAAAGAAAGCATCTTTTGTTTTCCTAATTTGCTACTGGAAAAAGCTAAAACTTTCAGGACAGTTTGGCATTTACAGTTGCCACTATATAGTATCATTAACCAAGGAGGCAGATAATATACTTGCTGGACCTGTCTGTGATCTAGAAATTAGGAGGAATAGTGTCAGAAGATACTCCGGGAGGAGTACAGAAAACACTTAGTACAGCCGACATCGGTTGAGGGTCAACCAGGTTCACTATACCTCTGACCAAGGACAGATCAGAAGTGGAAAAGACAAAGCCTGTCCTGTGGGTACTTTGGGTCTAAATATTTGGTGAACAAACACCATGTCAGTAAAGGCTACCTGATTACGATGACATAAATTATAGGCCTGTCATTTTTAGGGTCATGGATGAAGAAGAATAATCAACACCTTAGCTAAAAAAAAAGGGGGAGGGGAGTGGTAAGGGGACTTCTGTAGGCAGGAGTCAGAGAGACTGCCTAACTGAGGGAACAGTGGGATTAGTTACAAGCCAAGATGAGGTTAGGGACAAGTTGCTAGCCTGATGTGGCCAGGATACAGGCCGTGGCTTCCAAACATCTTTAATCATTACCCACAGAAACACATTTCAGCCACGACTCTGTGTGTGTGTTGTGTGTGTGTGTGTGTGTGTGTGTGTGTGAGAGAGAGAGAGAGAGAGAGAGACAGAGACAGAGACAGTAGACAGAACAGTGACACCAGAGCCCTGAGTGACAGAGAATTATTAAAGTTCTGGGAAGAAGGGAATTCAGCAGACACATGGGGAATGGGGCTATAGGATGTGGGACCTTAATGAGGCGTGTGGCCACGCCCCAGGTCCTAGCCTGACTCGCCTAGGCAGTCACCTGCCTGCAACCACACTGTCCCCGCCTTCTGGTTACCTGACCGCCCAACTCACTATAAATAACACCCCTCAGCGTGTGTTCGCTCTCTCTCCCTGCTTGTTCTCTCCCGGCCCTCTCTTTGTCTATCTCTCTGTCTTCTCCCCTTTCCACGTGGTCATGGCTTTTCTTATCTATTTTCTCCTCTTTCTTTGTCCTTTTTTCTCTTTCTATTTTCTTAATAATAAAACATCAAAGCTATGGGCCGCCTCTTATTAAACTCGCCACTCGGAGCTAGCTGGTACGCGCCGTCTGAGACTCTGGGATTCAGCTAAGCAGACAATCTGAGCACAGGTAACATGCAGAGAGATCCGGGATCTCTCTGCGCCCCCGCGCGCCATGTGCGGGACCAGCCGGCGGTGTGCCCGCTCCCCGTTAGGCCGAGGCACGCGTGCATCTTGCCTGCTTCCCCAAAACCCCTCTGTGGAACTTCCGTGTCCGCCTGCATATGTACGCTACCTTGGCTCTAGGGCCCTAGAGCGAGGCCTGCGCGCCGCCGGCCCTGCCTGGTGTGTGCCCTTGTGTCCGTGCACGCCAGGCCCCGCGCCCTCTTTCTTTTTTTTCCCACAATAGGACATGAAAAATGGGAAGATTGTTAATTTCAAATATTTTCAAAATATTTTATGGTCATCACACACTTATTCTAGATAACTTCAGAAAGCAAATTCAAGTCTTGTGGGTGGGTGTTGTAAAAGAGCAGGATTCAACTCAAGATACCTGGGAAATGCCTTCACGTGACAGCCTCTCATATTCCCTTGTTTACAACGTGGAGCAGTTCACATGTTTGCCTGTCCAGTGCTACTTAACTAAAAATAAAAATAGTGTATACTTGTTACAGAAAGCTTGGGAAATGTTTTAAAATAAAAACTACCCTTATCCCTCTTTTTTACTTACTCATTAAATCTCTTTTTGTACTTACTCATTAAATCTCTTTTTGGGGGGGGAGGGGAATAGTTACATTGTATGATTTTTTTGGTTTGGTTTGGAGGAGAGGTAACAGTAAAAACTTTACTTTTTACTTAATGTATTTTCTAACTACTCCCACCAGTCCCTTTCCCAGATTCATGACTTCTTAAAGATGTCTTAAATTTTATTTTATCCAGCAGAGCGGTGGTGGTGCATGCCTTTAATCTCCATGAGTTCATGTCCAGCCTGGTCTATAGAGTGAGTTCCAGGACTGCAGAGAGAAACCCTGTCTCAAAAAAACAAACAAAACATTTTCTTTTATCTATACAGATGTTTACCTGTATTTATGTATGTGCACCATGTGCATGCCTGATGCCCTCAGAGGCCAGGAGGATGTTTATGAACATGTGGGTGCTGGGCACAAAACCTTGGTTCTCTGCAAGGGCAGCCAGTGCTCTTTACCATGGAGCCATCCCTCCAACCAGGATTTTGTTTTTGTTTTGTATTGGTTTTGTTTTATTTTGAGGTAGGGTCTCACTCTAACCCAGACTGGCTTCAAACTCAGTCTGCAGCCCCTGGCTGGCCTCAAATTCACATAGTCTTCCTGACTTAGCCTCCCAACGACTGGGATTAAATGTAAGTCATTATGGTGGTAAAGTCTTAATATTTAAGAAATCTGGAGCTCGAGAGATTGCTCCTAGCAGCCTGAGCTTGAGCCCTGGGACCCACATGGTAGAAAGAGTAGTTTGGGGACTGGAGAGATGGCTCAGTGGTTAAGAGCACTGACTGCTCTCCTGAAGGTCCTGAGTTCAGTTTCCAGCAACCATATGGTGGCTCACAATCATCCGTATTGAGATCTGACACCCTCTTCTGGAGTGTCTGAAGACAACTACAGTGTGCTTACATATAATAAATAAATAAATCAGAATGAGCAATCCTCTGACTTGCACATGTGCACCATGTGGTGGCATCTTGCACATATGCATCACATATACACAAATAATATAACTGTAAAAACCTGTATAAATAGTAGGAAATATATTCTGTGGAGTTGAGGGTTTAGCGTAGTGACACAGTGCTTGACTGTGATCCCCATCACTGAAAAACAAGGCCATACATTTTATAAAGCAGTAGCTGCCATAAATATTGATTCTTCTGATGGATCTGTGCAAAGTAAATTGAAAACCTTCAAGAAAAGCTAACCACTGTAGGTGCTATTAAGAGCATTTGTGATTTATAAGAGGAGGTCAGAATACCGACTTGACCAGACATTTTGAAGTCAAAGGGTGACATCATCGCTTCAGAGATGAAATAATTGCAGGTGTTCTAGAGACAGCCTGAGATGTGAAGTTTGAAGGTACAGCTTAATCGATGTCATCATAAAACCTCAACGCGTGAGGAGCTGATTTCTGCGGATGAGGAGAACACAGTTTCTTGAGACAGAATCTACTTCTGGTGAAGATTCTGTGAACATAGTTGGATGAGAAAGAATTCGGAATATAAAAGTAGGTGGAAAGTGGAGTGGAGAAAGAGGGTTCCAACTATGAAAGCATTTCTACAGTGGGTAAAATGTGTTGAAGAAATGCCCCATGCTAAGAGAAGTCTCCCACTGATGAAGAGCCGCTGACTTTAGGAAATTGCCACAGACACCCAAGTGTTCAGCAACTGCACCCTGATGTTTTTAAGACAAAATACCAAATGCTCAACTTACCAAATGAAGACTCAAGAGCCAGATGCTGTGGTGAAAGCCTGCTAGCTCATAGAGGCAGAGAAAGCACCGAGCTGACCTTCCTACTCCACAGACATCCCAGAAGGAAAGAGCTCTTTCTCCTTCTCCACACTGTCTTAAAGACCCTTCAACTCACAGACCCTCCTTCTACTTTCCTGGGCCTTCTTATGTTCATTCCCTGTCAACTGGTTGCTTGCTCTGCTCTTGACGTATGGTTGACTATTTAATCCTGTTTACAGAAAGCTCTTGGATTAATGGTATGTACTAGGGTTGAGCCACACCACAACAAGAAACGGGTTTTTCCAGTTCACAATCTTGGGGTTCACAATGTGATCAAATATCCTGCAACAACACCCTGATGAATCAGCATTATCAACATTGAGGCAAGACCTCAAAAATATTACCATTCTCCATGATGGTTCACTTTGTTGTTAGTACTTCTTAGCAATAAAACATATCGGCCGGGCAGTGGTGGCGCACGCCTCTAATCCCAGCACTTGGGAGGCAGAGGCAGGAGGATTTCTGAGTTCGAGGCCAGCCTGGTCTACAAAGTGAGTTCCAGGACAGCCAGGGCTACACAGAGAAACCCTGTCTTGAAAAACCAAAAAAAGAAAAACCAAAAAAAAACAAACAAGCAATAAAACATATCTAATTGAGCTATGTACATTGTCTTTTTATGATGCAATTGAATACTGACTATACTACAGAATAATGTAAATGTAACTTTTACACACACTTAGAAATCAGAAAGCTGTCATGACTCACTAGTTCAGTGTTTGCTTTACTTTGGTCTAGAACCAAAACCACAGTATTCCTAAAGTATGCCTATACCTTCATTTCTTTCATTGTTCTACTCCTTGGACATTAGGGGACTTCTATCTTTCACTGTCCACATTTCCTTGAATATCTTTATGCAAAAATCTTTTTTGCCAGTAACTTAAAATCATTACTTTAGGATAGAACGCTGTATTTGAAATTAGTGATTCAGAGGTTTTGAAATCTCTTAAATGGGCCAAATTGCTTTCCACAAATGTCAGGCAAGACTTTATTCTCGCCGTAAGCATTCAGGAGTTTCACACATGCCCATAAGCGTCTATCTTTTTCTTAACAAAGCCTTGCCAATGTGACAGATGAAATGGACTCTCATTTTAATTTGCATTGTACTAATAGTGAGGTAGAAAATGTTTGCAAATGCAGGAACCCTTTATACTTTTCCTAGGAATGAAATTCCATTGCCTATGTTTGGACGTGTGGTTGGCAAAGAGAACTAAGAGACTGTTACAGACTTGAGGGAAAATAAACAACAGAACAATTTAGAAATAAAGAATATAGTCACACCAAGGAGCAGCTAGATTTTTGTTTGGTGTTTTGGTTTGTTTCATTGTGTTTTGTTTGAGACAGGTTCTCTGTGTGTAACCCTGGCTGTCCTGGAACTCACTATGTAAACCAGGCTGGCCCAGGATTCACAGAGCCCTGTCTTCCTCTGCCTCCTAGGTGCTGGGATTAAAGGCTTGCAGCAGGCCAGCACAGTCAGCTTGTACTGTGGTGTGCCCGGCTAACACAGGCTGGTGGAAAGACAAGTCATCTCAGCGCTGTTGCCCTGTTCTGCTTTGTTGTTGTTCTGAGGGTGACTTAGTCTCAGACAAATATCATCCCTTGTAGTAATCAATATGGCAGGCTTGAATGTCTCTTCATTTGGTAGTTTTATTTGTATTTAACGTATCTGTCTTAGTTCACAGATGTATAAGTCTGTGAAACTGACCTCATTCCTTGGATTTGTGTTTGCATGTATGTACACACACGTATGTTTACGAAAGATGCCATAAGCCAACTCAGGGTACTTGTGAGAATCTTTTTCCCCCTATGAGAGATCTGAACAACACTCAAGTTTGTTATAGGAAACTTGTCTCATTTATGAGTCTCTAAACATAGGAATGTTTAGAGCAATTTGGTATTTAAAAATTAAGGTGAATGTAGTGTCCGCTTGAAATTTTTCTATATATAATGTGTATATGATTTTTTTCCAACCTTTGGAAATAGTACCAGAAAGAGCTGTTTAAAATTCAGAAACTGTTTTGAGTTAAAACACATTATTCATCAGAGTCAGCCCAGGTCGGTGAGATGGAGAAGAGTGTGCATTTAGGTAACTTGTCTCCTCAGGACAGAAGTTCTAAGCAGATAGTGACTAAGTAGAAATTCCATGAAGTGGTGGGCAAAACTCCACATGACTCTTGGAAACCAGTGGGGTCTGGCTACCCTAATGACAGCACTCAGGAAGACAGCACAGGAAGGATAGAGACCGTGGTCCAGACACCACTGTCTCCTGTCTACAGTAGCTCTCTACAGTAAGCCACTTCATCACTGAAGGCAGGGGGTGCCTGGGTTGTACCAGGGAAAAGTTAGTGATCCCCAAAACCACACAGGAGCTGATCTGATACAACTCACATCAGGGTCTTTATCCTATTCGACCTAGCTTGCCCCCCACCCAATGCACCACCATCACACAGGACAGTTTTGGTAGTGGGGGAGCCCTGAATGTCTATGGGGCAAGGCTTTATAGTAAGCAGCAAGCAGGGAATACGTGTGCAAGCATCTAATTGGAAAGCTACTATGGCCTTTAACCTAATTGGCTGGTGCTGGGAGTCATATCAAACTTGACTTCTGCTCCTCTCTGCACTGGTGGTCATTAGGCAGGGGTGGGCTTGTAACCTGGGGGTGCAGGTTTGTTGGGGGAATAACCTGGAGACACTGGTCTTGTTGAGGGTGTAACCTGGAAATGCTGGTCTTGTTGGGGATTAGCCTGGAAACTAGAGCTAGGCTCAGGTTTCGTTGGGGGGCAACTTGGGTACCTGAATTCAAACTTAGGTCAGGTTCTCTAACATGGAGTTTGAACTTAAAATCTTTGGCATCCCACCTGCACATCAGAAGCAGCACGGGATGACAGCCTGGCTGGAGCACAAAAGGCCATGAAATTATTCTGTATGCTACTAAGATGGCGGCTATGTGTCAACGTGCGCTTGTCAAACCCACAGGACACCAAGAGTTAGCCCTGTCATATGCTATTTACTTGGATGATACTGATGTGTCAGTGCAGACCCAGCCGTTGTAACAAATGTGACACTCTTGCAAGGGATGCTGACACAGGAAAGGTTGGGTATATGGGACAGAGACAGGAAACATGACCAATTTCTAAACCTACCTCTCCATCTCACTGTGAACCTATTCTATTTCAATAAAAAAGAATAAATTAAAACTGAGTACACAGGTTCTTAGTTGATTCAAACATCCAAGTAGGCTCAACACAAGTAAAACCGATTGTTGGTGAGGCCCGAGCTAGTCCGTGCGCCCTCCATTCTCCCGTTCTCTCTGCCTGGCATAGGCTTGCTCACTGTTCAGGGCTTTCAGTGCAGTGAACAGTGCCTTTGCAACTGTCTGGGAAATAAATACAAGAAAGATGGGGACAGTTACCCTCCTCCATCCAGGTCTCTGGGATACAGATTATCCCATCTGGTGCCAGTCTCAGGACACACGGCCTCAGAGTTCTCCAAGGGAGAAGAGAAGGAGAAAGCCCACCAGCTGTGAATGGCTCTGGATTGTGAATGAGATGTGCTCACTCTGCTAAGTCTGTTGGCCAACATCAGCCACTGGCTCGGCTTCACTGCAGAGGAGGCCGGGAAGCAGACCAGATAGAGCAGAGATTTGACCGTCGATGATGGCAACATCAGCATCCAGGACAACCTGGTGTGTGATAGAAATTCCAGACATTTTTATGAAGCTAATGAACAACTCTACACTGGCAGTCTGTATTAGTGGGGGCGGGGGGTGGATATCACTGGCCTAAGAGTGTGTCCTGAAATAGGATTAAAATAATGAGGAATCTTCCTTGGAACATACCTATAACCCTATGGTTTTCTAGGCCCAACCCAGCCCTGAGTGAAGACACGGAGATATTTATTATGCGTGCACAAGGCTTTTGCTTATTCTTGTTCCCAACTAGCTCTTATAATCTAACCCATTTATTCTACTCTAGATCCTGCCAGGTGACTTGCTTGTTACCTCTCCTTCAGTTCCAGCCTCCTTCTCTGCAACTGGCTAGCGAATTCTCTTTGCTTGACTTTTTCCTGATTCTTATCTCAGCTGGAAGTCCCACCTATTCTCTCCTCCTTTGCTATAGGCCGTCAGCTTTTTATTCAAGCAATAAGGAAGTAAGAGAGGGAATGTGTACAAAATATGATGTAGCAATATGAATAATAATACCATCACACTGTGCATAAAAAGATCACCCCAACATATACCTAACAGTTTATTGAGTGCTTGAATGTACAAGACAGCATACTTGATGACAGGAACACACATGAATGAGAAGTAGTCACTGATACCTAGTCAGGGACCCATAATAGAAATGAACTATGGAAGCTCAAAAGACCAAATTCTTCTACATTTTAGTAAGAATGAGATTTTGTATCTGAACATTGCTAGCATACTGGGCATAAGGCAGTCAGGAATGGCTTCCCACCGTCAATAGAAGGGAGGTCTGTATTCACATGCCATGTTCTCAGTATCAAGCTGCCTTTGGGCTTTTCATTGTATCATTGATACTGGCACATCCTCACCCCTCTGCCACTCAGCGCAGAGTACAGCAGCAGCCCCAGGCCACTTAGTTGAAACCAAGGTTGCTCAGGTATTTTAAGAACTTCCCCATCTAATATTTTCAGAATGAGCACATCTCACCCACTTACACCCCTACAAGGAAAAAGGCAGATTTATTTGAACCCAGCCTGGTATCTTAGGACTGCTGCCAGAACTTGGTGACAGGAAAAAGGCTGGAAAAGGGACCTGGGGCTTGGCTCTGGGCTGAAGCGCCAAGGGCAGGGGTAATTAAACAACGAAAGTTCCAAGGGAAAGGTGGGCAACCAAACGTGAGTGTCATCGGTAACCCAGGCCTGCCTTCCCATTCTGCATGGAGACTGCTTTGTTTGCAAAAAGGACATGTTACTTTGTTAACACAAATATGAAAAGTTACAGTCAACTGAGAAAAAACATTCAAAATGATAGCAATGTTCCCTTGTGTGGGTACCACACTTCTCTAGCTCACTGTTGTTCGATGTAAGGCCTTAGTTAAATCAGTTTCATAGCTCAGATGCCTACTCCAACCATCATGTCTGTTTTCAAATTAGCTAGGAAAAGTTTATGATCAATTCATGTGTGGCCAGTCAAACCTAGAGGCTTATGATGACCATTTGTATCATCCTGCAGCTCCCTTAGATAGGAATCGAGACACAATTTAACTGGGTTCTCTGACTCAGGCTTTCTCCTAAGTCAGCATTCAAGGAATCAGCCCAGCTGCTCAGGTTGGGAAGGGCCTGCTTCCAAGACATCCAGCTTCTAGCCAGATCCTGCTTGCTGCAATCAGTTGGACTGAGGGCCTCTGATCTTCACTCATCATTGGCCAAAGGCGAACTCAGATCCTTGTGGCATGGGCATCTCCATAAAGCAATTCACTACATGATAGCTTCATACAAGCAAGCAGAAGAACCAGCAAGAATGTGAGCGAGACGAACCCAAGTCTTTCAAAAGCTGGTCTCAGAAGTGACTCCCCTTTGTTCTATGCTATGTTTGCTCACTCAGAACACTAACTCAGCCCATACTCAAGGGGAGGAGATTACATGACTGATGTCAAGAAAGTAGTCTCTGGAATTTTTTATTTAAATTTTTATTTATTTATCTAGTATATATTTGTGTAAGTCTGTGTGGGTGCAGGCGAGTGTGTGCTGTGAATCTCAGAGAGCTGGTCTCCTGTCATCTCATGGGGGAGGGGTGGAGGGTATAATTCAGGCTGTCAGTGTACAAATAAGCTCCTCTACCCACTGAGCCATCTGGCCAGCCCTCCAGAAGCCATTTCAGATGCTGTTAGCAAAGAAGGGTCTGCCTCCCCCTTTCTAAGACTTCCTAAAATTACACACGCCAAGCCTGCTTGCTTAACACTGCCCCAGCAATAGCTTCAAGGTAGGCTAGGAAGTGTAGCAAGTATTTGAATGCTAAAGGGGAAAGCTTGAGTCAAGGAGATGGCTCAGTCAGTAAAGTGCTTGTCTTTAAAGCGCAAGGACCTGATTTCAATCCCAGAACCTACTTTTAAAGTAGCTGCATACATGATGATGTATGCTTGCAATTCTAGCTTGAGGCTCCCTGGCCAGCCACTGTCCTATTTGGTGAGTTCAAGGCTCAAGAGAGACCCTATCTCAAAAATAAGGTAGACATTGCTTCTGAGGAATGAGGAATAATACCCAGGCTTGTCCTGGCTTTCATACATGCACACACATGTATATGCACCCACATAAGCATGTATATATATGGAGAGAGAGAGAGATTTAAACATGAAGGAGAACTACATAACTACATCACCATTCTGGAGAGTAGGAAATTTCTGTGTGTTTCAAGACCAGTCCCAGGCCTTAAGGAAAAGGAAGCTGGTTAGAGGGTTCAAATCCTACATCTGCCATGCCTGGGTTGCATAAATAACCTCATTAGTATGTTCAGAGTAAATGAACTGACTTCTAAGATACATCTTGAATACTGTAGGGTCTCACCTGGAGAAACATCTGCCAAGGGGCTAGAGATGGCTCAGTAGATAAAACACTTGCCTAAGTTCGGATATTTGGCACCCATGTCAAAACTGGGTGGGAGTGTAATCCCCCAGGTGGCAGATTCCGGGGATCTTTGGGGCAAAGTGGCTAGCTAAACTCAGACCCTGCCTCAGCCACCTGACAACAATCTTTGACATACATACACAACTTCTCTCTCTCTCTCTCTCTCTCTCTCTCTCTCTCTCTCTCTCTCTCTCTCTCTCTCTCTCTCTCTCTCTCTGTCCCCTGCAAAAGAAAGAAGAAAGGAAGCATTTAGGATCTTTCCAAACCTAGCTTCATACCCCAGAGACTTTGAAGCCCGACTGTGACAACCAGTGAGCTTGCTGTGTCATTCCATGCTATTCACCTAACTACTCTGAAAACTAACCTCCTGTTAGTTTGCTCTGCTTGGAAGGATGGCATGTTTTCAGAAAAAAATGTATGCACTAGGCAAACGTCACGGCATTAATGACCACTAGGTGGCAGTGGGGAGCAACAGCCTTGGGTTATGGCCCATGCCCACCAGATGGTGCTGGCATTCAGTAAGTAACACGTGGCTCTTTGGGGAGACTTTACAAGGGGCCCTAGAAAGGCACTTGGAGATAGCTGGTGCCACACTTCAACCAAAAAAGAGGGGAATGATACCAGCCAGGGTGGGTGGGAAGTCAGGAATCCACACAGCAGTGCTGGCTGAGCGCTGGCTCCCTGAAGCCCAGGCTGGTGGCTCTTACCCACACACTGTGAAGAAACTCACACTCTCTCTAGACTTACACTGGAGCCCAACTAAGTCTACCACATTCTTCACAGAGTTACTAACTTTTAAAACTCTGAGAAATGTCCACAAATAGCATCTGTCTCTCTAACTATAGAATAATTGTTTTAAACTTTAGAGTCAAGGAGGACCTCAATTTATATCAGTAATATAGGCTGCAGAGTTGGCCTAATTTTTTTCCTTAATTTTTTCATTAAATGAAATTAGTTATGTGGTTATAGTACGTTAGCAGAAAATAACACTTATGAAGAGCTATACACTCCTAAGCAGTTTATTTACTCTAAGTACTTTATTCATTTAATTCTCACCATTACCTCAGAGCATATGTGTGTGATAACATATAAATATATATTTATATATTTTATATATAATATGTATATATATATGTTATCATAAAGTCCATTCCTCAGAGGAAGAAACAAACATACAGAAAGATGCTAATTTACCCTACTTATAGTTAGTAAGTGGAAGAGGCAGGATTTGAACTGTCTTTAGAGTTGATATCTTTAGAGCATAACCATACTAATGCTCAGCGAGAGGCAATGCCTAGCAAGTGACACAAACAGGCCCACAGAGCAAGCTGGGGACCTCAGCTTCTGGGACAGGGTTTGGAATGAAAAAGTCAACCACACTACCCTATTCTTCCACAGCAGGGAGGTAACTCGTGTGAGGGAAGATGCTAAGCACTCAACTAGGAAGGACACAGGATTTAAAACAAAGAAAGCAAAGTGGCTGCAACAAAACCACAGACAGACAGACAGACTGGCTGACTGACATACTGACAGACTGACTTTTGGACCAGTGACCCATGCTTGAGTTCATCGCTTCAGCTTTCTGGCTCTGGGTCGCTGGTAGGTTGTTTAACACAGAAGGGTGTCTTGTTACTCATCTGAAAGTGGAAGCCAGTGAGCTACCTTGCAGGATCACTGTGAGGGCTGGAGACCAATGTGATCAAAAGGCCTTTGCAGCATGGTGCCAAGGTTTAATTTTTCCTATCCCTATTATGCTACCAACACACACACAGCACACGTTGCTTCACACTGAAACTGCGCTTCCACCCATGTGCAAACTGGCAAATACACAGACTAAAATGGCTACCATGGAATCACCATAGCATACAAAGCGCCTCATGCACAGAAACTTATCAACTGCTGGTGGAAAGGGATTAGAATTCAAAGACATCCTGCTAGTGAGCTTACATGGCAGAGGTGATGGATGTGTGGACATTTAATGTGTGACTTTGGAGAGATGGAGTATACAGTGCACATGAGAAGGCAGAAATTTTTTCTGTTGATACAAAATGGCAAAACAAGTAGATATAATACTTTAAAATTAGCTCTGAAGGATGGAAATGAATTGAGAAGAACATGCCAGAAACTCTCAGAGGCAAGGAGACCAGAAAGAGTGGGGCTCATTTGCAGAATAGCAAGCCGTCCAGACTGGCTTGTTACTGAGGCTTGAGTGGGTGGAGGCAAGAAGTGAATTGTGCCAGGCAGTGGTGGTGAACACCTATAAATCCCAGCACGTAGAGACAGAGGCAAGTGAATCCCTGAGCTCAAGGCCAGCCTAATCTACAGAATGAGTTTCAGGATAGCCAAAGCTACCCGGAGAAACTTTGGCTTGTAAAAAAGATGAAGGAGGAAGAGAAGGAGAAGGAAGAAGAGGAAGAAGAGGAGGGAGAGGAAGAAGAAGAGGAAGGAGGAGGAGGAGGAGGAAGGTGAATTGCAAGCCAAGCATGCTAGTGCATACTTTGAACCTTTAATCCTAGCACTTGGGAGGCAGAGGCAAGTGACTCTCTGTGAATTCAAGGTCAGCCTTGGCCTACGTAGTGTTCAAGGACAGACAAAGGAACATAAAAGAGACCCTGTCTCAAAAAAATAAAAATGACAACAAGGTAGTAAAATACAAACCCACAGGACTGTACACATGAGAAGAGACAGAAGCTAATGGAAATGTTAAACAATGTCAGGGAAAAGATAGTTGTTGATGAATATTAACTGGCTTGGCAGAGAAGAAAGAGTTACCTGCCGGGCAGGTGGGTTCAAAGATGCTTTCAAACAAGAGCTGATTTGTTATGAAAAGCAAAACCAAAAAAATAATGACCACAAATGTGGAAACAGACACACTGATGCCCCCGAAGCCAATGGGATGTTTGGGCCGAGAACATCACTACAAAATGAACTTCTGTCTGCCCTGTACTCCCAGCCTAGCCTGCCTCTCAGTCTTTCTCCACTCCACTCAGCAAAATAAATACAAGAGGTCTAGAAAGAGAAATGATCTGCACTTGGGGACAGCATACAGATATAATAAGGCATTGTACAGAAAGCAGGCAGTCGGCAAAAGTGTCCATCCTTCCTGAGGGAAAGCGTCAGGGAAGCCCCTGCTGTATGGTTGGACAAAACAAAGTCCTATTCTTACCACCATAGGTGGGGACTCCCAGTAAACACTGGTTTCCTACCTGATAGCCCTAAGCTATGGCCTACCTCTCACACAGCTCTGCACACCACACACAGATCTGCACACTACACACAGAGATCTACACACATACACACAGCACTCACACATCTACACACCATTCACATCATTCATACACACATACACACAGCACTCACACATCTACACACCATTCACATCATTCATACATACATACACACCCCACCCACACAGATTTACACACACTATTCACACAGATCTACATACATACACACACCACTCACACAGATCTATGTATACACACACCACTCATACTACTCTACACACACACACATGCACACACACACACACACATGCACATACCACACACACACACACACACACAGCTTTCATGAGCACTTTAGGCTTCATTAAAAAGTATTTAAATGAACAGTGAGAAAAGTCTAAAAACAAAGACCCAGGAAGAGAAGGAAAGAGAAGGAGGGAAGGAAGGAGGGAGGGAGGGAGGAAGGGAAAGAGGGAGGGAAGGAGGGAGAGAAAGAGGGAGGAAGAGAAAGAAGAAGGGAGGAGGAGAGAAAGGAAGCAGAAACAATTCAGAAAAGCACAAAAATTAAACAGCATAATTAAAACCGTAGAAAACTAGGGAGCCATTGTACCCATGGAACAAGATATTAGAGGAGAAAGAAAGAAAGAAAGAAAGAAAGAAAGAAAGAAAGAAAGAAAGAAAGAAAGAAAGGCGGAGGAAAGAAAGAAAGACAGACAGAAAGAGAGAGAGAGAAAGAAAGAAAGAGAAACAAGCAAACAAACAAACAAACATCGTCAGAGAATAAGAGAGGCTCTCAGGACAGCTAAAGTGTGACTATGTATATGTTTGGAAGAAAACAAAAGAAGAGATCTCCTAAAAGTAAAGCCATCAAAACACACATGCCAAGAACTCTTACAAGAGAAAAGAATGTTTAACTGTTATCCCAGAGAGTTAATTAATGTCATCATAACAGGATTCCAGTAGGAAGAGGTGGAAAGGTTGGAGGGATACTTGCAAAAGAAAGAATTTATTTTTTTTCTAGGACAGTAAAAGAAAAAATACACATTAACTTACTTTATTGTAATATTTCAAACTTCAGACAAAACGAGCAGATACTTAGTACCTTCAAGTGAGAAAAACTGGGCCATCTACAGAGGACTCGGGTTCAGAATACGTTAGACAAGTGCTAGAGTGGGCATATGGGATCTAACAGGGTGGTGAGAATGTCCTAAAACCAAGTTTATGGAGATTATTGAATAACAGCAAATTTAGTAAAGATCATTAAATTGAAATGAGTAAATTTTAGAAATCCAAAATATACTTCAATAACATTGTAAAATACAGAATTTTTAACATATAAATCTTTGGAATAAAATAATAAAGCATTTTAAATGTGAAAATGTAAATTATCAAATAGTAAAATAATATGTATGTAAATAGTAAACATCATTAAATAAGTTACCATATAAAGTAAAACAAGCTGATCATGGTGGCACATACTGGTAGGATTTGTTGAAGGAGGCAGAGGCAGACAGATCATGAGTTCAAGGCCAGCCTAGTTTACATAGTGAGTTCCAGGACAGCCAGGGCTACACAGAGAAACACTGTCATGAAAAGCAACCCCCTCCCTCCCAAAAGAGTAAAACAAATCAGGAACCATGTAGTAGGAGAAAATAGCCAGCTCCCTACACACACATACACACACACACACACACACACACACACACACACACACACACACGTGAGCATGCATCGTTGCAAAATAAACATAAAAAAAAACGCTGAGAGCTAAGAGATAGATAGTAAAGCAATTTCTTCTGTGTTCTGAAAGACATTATTTTGTATTTGGGATTCTCTAGTTGCCAGATTCTCTGCACTGTCCATAAACAAGAACAATGTTCCTCGTTATACCAGGTTTCAAAAAATTTGTCTGATATACCCATCTTTATAAAGTCACAAGGAACAAAATGAAGACATAAGACCAAAAAAGGGAAAGCTATTAATACTGGACAGAGACAAAAGAATTTTCTAGAATGAGGGATCTTCAGGATAACAGCTGTGTGACAAGCCAGGAAAGCAACTGGCCCTGCTGGAGTAGAAAGACTCGGGCTTCAGTCTGGGTACTGTTCCTATGGAAATATTGACGGCATAGACAACATGACTCATTTTGTTACTATAACCCAGTCATCTCCAGGGGTAAATGCTCTTTATGAAGAAGTGTAGGTACTTAGGGTAGTGCACACTTATCATCCCATCTGCTTAGAAGGAGGCAGAGGATCCGTTGATTCCAGGAGTTTGAGATCAACCTGGACAACAGAACAACACCTGGTCTTGAAACTAAATAATACAGAAATGTAATCATACTTCATCATGTTCTTTAAGAAGAATAGTAGCAGTCTGTCTTAGTTAGGGTTTTACTACTGTGAACAGACACCATGACCAAGGCAACTCTTATAAAGACAACATTTAATTGGGGCTGGCTTAGGTTCGAAGGTTCAGTCTATTATCATCAAGGCAGGAATATGGAAGCATCCAGGGAGGCATGGTGCAGGAAGAGCTGAATATTTTACATCTTCATCAGAAGGCTGCTAGCTAGGATGAGGGTCTTAAAGCCCACACCCACAGTGATACCTCACTCCAAGGTCACACCTACTCCAACAGGGCCACACCTTCTAATAGTGCCACTCTCTGAGTGGACCATATACAAACATAACAGAGTCGTAATAATGCAAATTCTGAATATTGACTTAACTAAATCCATGCTCCAAGGATGTGGGGAGAATGTGCTGTGGTATATAAGTGTGTATGCAAAACTTAGGCTTCCTGTAGTTCGATCTTCCCCAGGAGCAGACCCTGAGACAAGAATCTGTTCAATTAATTTATTCTGGAAGTGCAGGGGACACTTAGAAAATTTCGAAGGTCTTAGAGGGAAGGAATCATAGGTGATTAAAACACAAAAAGGTGTGTGTGGTTAAGGCCATAGTTGTAGCTGTAGAATTTAATATACAGGGGCAGCAATGAGAGACAGGATGGAACACACATTTCAGTGAAGACAGAGCTGAAGTGCTATGGGCCAGCCTCCTGAAAGTGCAGGGTGCAAGTGAGGTGAGTGACATTAATGACATTAATGTTCAGGTCCTCATCTAGCTTCTCCTGTGTAAATGAAGGCAGAGCCCCAAAACTTCCACTTACAGAGATAAATGCCTTGGCCAAGCCCCAAAACTTCCACTTACAGAGATAAACGCCTTGGCCATTGGAAGTGAGGACTAACACTGCATGAACTGTATGAAGAATTCTCAGGTGGAGAATTCAGGCAACAGCAGCGTGAGAAGACATCGCTCATGTCTATAACACAACAAGCTAATAATGCAGTCATGGGGTAAATACCTGAAGATAGATAATAGATAGTTAGATAGATAGCTAAATAGGTAGGTAGATAGGTAGATAGATAGATAGATAGATAGATAGATAGATAGATAGATAGATAGATAGATAGATAGAGATAGATGAATAGATAGGAAGATAGATGTTTTTCACACACACACACACACACACACACACACGATAGCTGTTAGACCCATAGACAGCTCAGGTGCTTACCATCAAGCCGGACAATCTGAGTTCAGCCCCAGGACCTACATGGCTGAAGGACAGGCCTGTTGGCTGTCTAGGAATTTGTGAATGGTAGCTCTTCAGTAAGTCCTTGAACAACTGAGCGAGTGAACAAGTGAGTGAGGGGGTTTGGGAGGAGGTGAGATTGCTTTGGGGCCCAGCACAGTGAGGCAGCAGGTCAGACATCTGGGGAAGGTCAAAGGCCTCCAGAGTGTCTGGAAACCATTCCCAGTTAGGGAACAGGAGATTGTGTGAGAATCCTAGCGGTGGAGACATATGAAGAAGTCAAAGCAAGGGATTCAGAGGCAAGAGCTTGGCTTGGTCCAGAGGTGAGACAGAGGAGAGAGTGAGTAGATAAGATGCCTAGTGACAGAGTGTGAAGAGAGGTCACCGTTTCCAGGGGCAGAGCCATGGACACAGTCCCTGCCCTGCTCAAGGAATCCCTATCCTGACTTCCAGACCTCTTCATCCCTCATTCTAGGCAGGTTTTTAATCTCTCCTGACCTCAGTCCCTGTATCAGCACAACTGAACTGATTATCAGTCTACGGTGTGCTTGTTACAGTCAGAGCATGCTTTAAAAATAGAAATGCATCCAGACCACTTCCTGGTCCTTACATCTGACAACACAGCCCAGCACGTGCACACGCACTCACACACACACACACACACACACACACACACACACACACCCTTAGCTGCCCTGGTGTCCTACTCCTTCCCCACCAGCCCTGCCCCCCACCAGCCCTGCCCCCCACTAACCCTTCCTGACATAATGGACAGAAGGAAGCTTCTAGGGCCTCTCTAGGGTCTGTATCTATTCCAGTTGGTTGAGCCTACAATATAAGGGCTGTTAAATATTTTGACCATCACTCCTGCTAATAATACCTCCTTGGCCTACATGACAGCGGCCTGGTTAGGATCAAATGAAACAGCAGACATAAACGGCCTCTGCAAAGGCTCCAAGTACTGCCATGTAGTGGGCAAAAATATTGTTTTAACATCAAAATGCAAAGGTATTGCTGGAGAAAGATGTGGTCACAAAGGGCACGAACACAGAGCTGTGATGAATTGCAGGCTGGGAATAGGGGAGGGGAGGGGATGGGGGAAGCAGTGGGGCAGGGAAGGGGGGGGAGGAGAGGCTATAACCAGGCTGATCATGCAGCCTCCTTCCTAGGTCGGTGTGGTGCTGTGTGCAGGAAGAGGGATTGCATTCCCTTCGTGCTGACCTAAGCCAGCAGCCATTCCTCGTTCTACGAGCTGGGCTACTGCCCTAAGGGGCTTGTGCGACCAGACTCCACCTTCTTGTGCACCTCCACCACCTTCCCTCTCCTCTTTCTGTCTTTCCTGCCTACCCTCTTCCTCCCTCTCCCCTCTCCCCCACTTTCTCCCTTTGAAGTTTGGACTGGAAAAGCAGGCTGCAGCTCGGCATGTTTTATGTCATTGGTACAAGTGTCGGGACAGCAGAAGCCGTAGCCACCTTGAAATGTGGGACAGCTCCATTGTCTGATGCTTTCAGTCCCAAGCTTCACACGTGGTTTCCCTACACTATTCGTTCCAATAATTCTCCTCCCTCCTAGGGCCCTCCCTGATAAACACGTTGGGAACACTTCTCTTCCTTCACTGCTCATAACTAAATCAGCTACTGTGATTCCTGTTTTACAGCTGGGAAAAACAAGTCTCCAAGTAACTTGCTGGAGATACAAAGGGGACAACGGGCAAAGCTGTGGCTAAGACTTGCTTTTGTTTGTTTTCTTCTTCTTTACTAGAAAATCAGACAGAACATACTAGAAGAGGTAAGTTGCCTGGCGGTGGTAGCTCATGTCTTTAACCCCAGTCCTCAGGAGGCAGAGGCAGGTAGATCTCAGTTTGAGGCCAGCCTGGTCTACATAACAAGGTCCAGGATAGCCAGGGCTACACAGAGAAACCTTGTCTCAGAAAGACAAATAAATAAATAGCAATAGAAGAGTTAACTCCTCTTTTTTATTTCAAACCTGTTAAGTCCAGTGCCCACCTCAATGACTTTCCTACACCTGCCTCGGGAGGAGTTACTTTCCACTAAACGCTCTCCCTGCTGTTTTCCTACCTTCCCCCACCCAGCTCTTTGCTCTCACCCCATCATATGGGATGGGAAGTTCCTATACTCCTTCGGGAGTTAAAATCCTTGGCATGCGTGCTTAGCCCTTTGAAACTGAGTTGCAAACTCCAAGACCCAGAAGAGGCTGGTGGGGGAAGGAGTCCCAGCCAGCAGCATGTGGCCTGCAAGGTGGTCATGTGAGGTACAATCCTACACTTAGGATTAGCTTCTGGAAAAGCCAGATGTCTAGAGTTTCTCATGAGTCAGTCAACTTTAAATGTGTGTGTGTGTGTGTGTCTGTCTGTCTGTCTGTCTCTGTGTCTGTCTGTCTCTCCCTTTCTGTGAGAAGAGGGATGATTTATCTGGTAGTGACCTTAAGAGGAAGATCTGAACATGAGACTCACCCCTTTCTTCCTGCTCCTCTCCTAGAGCCAGTCTGCCTGCCTTCCCGTCCCATACAAGCCAGCTTCCACCTCCACCACCTCCACACGGAGGACAGGGCGTCACAGTTTACTTTCCATCTGGTTCCTTGATGAAGGAGGAATCCCTGGGACAAGGTCATGGAGTTTGGGGAGTGTGAGTGCTCAAGTCAGACTGGTGAAAGATTGAGGAAGTTGTTCAGTCCCGGTTGTGACGTCCATGACTTTTGGTTGCTGCAATGCTCGGAGTCTGTCCCAGAGCCATCAGCACATCCATAAGTAATTGCTTAAATTACAAGTGGAGACAGTGCTCAGTCGTGTGTTCTCCCAGGCCTTTCCTTTCTCAATAAATGGCACCTCCATTCTTCTATGACTCAGGTCAGAACCCACAGAGTCATCCTTTCCCCCTGTCTACACAGCCAACCCATTCATCACTTCTGCTAACCTTGAGCATGCTATCCCAAACCAGGCCACAGCTCACCCACACCGCGAGCTCCCCGCTCTGAGCTGCTGCTGCTGTGCTAGCCTGGTCATCCCTTACTTCTTCCCCTGCTTCTGCTCTTCCCTCCCAGACTGCATTTCCAATCCAGTAGGAAGAAGCTCATGAAAAATTAAACGTAATCATGTCACTCCTGATCAAAATCCTCCTGTGGCCTCTTGTCTCAGAGTAAGCCTGTCCTAGTGATGGTCCGTGAGGCACAGTCTGTGCCCCTGCCTGTGCCAGCCACTCTGGCCTCCTCGCTGTCACTCAGATGCCATGGGCATACTCTTGTCTCACCCCTTGGCACTGGCTGCGCCCTGCCTGGGAGTCATATAGCTTTGCTTACTCAGCCCTTCCAAGCTTTACCCAAATGTCTTCTCTGGCCGCCCTGTTTTGAGTTGCTTTTCTCCTCCCCTATGTCACCTGTCTCCCTTATCTTATTTTTCTCACTTGGACAAAGGGCCACCACAGAAACCGTGCAAGAGAGATACTCGACCGAGCAAGAGAAGGCCCAAGTCTACTTGCGATACCGTACCCTGAACAAAGGGTGCCTTGGCCCTCAGAGGTTCCCTTCTTCTGTCTCGCATGGGGATGCTGGGATGGGACACGTTTTCTTTCTTTTGTTTGATTGTCACATTTTCAGTCTGTCATTAGGAGAAGGCACTCCTAGGGTCAGCAATGCTCCTTTTGGTCACTGCTGTATTCCCAGACCATATAAAGGCTGCAAGCACACAGCATGTGCTCCACAAATCCGTGAACAGAGAAACTCTCTGAAATGTTAGGTTGTGTCGAGTTAAAGGTTGGCATTAAAAATAAGAGTTACCTATATCTTTATTGAATTTTCATCTCCTCAGATCACGTAAAATTTCTACCTCCCTATGGAGTGGAGCTTCTGAACATCCATTACCACCCTTCTGCCGCCCTCTTTGATTGCTTTCTGCCGAGCCTAACAGAGTCTGGGGTTACTGCCATCCGATACCGACTTCATGTCTTCTGCATTAATCACACTCCTCCTTGCCAACTCCAGTTCCATCAGCTAATGTTTCTTGCCATTGTGCTCCCAGTGACGGACTGTCTGCAGAGCAGGGGAGAGGAGATGGAACTGTGGCCAACAGCCTGTCTGGATCTGCACATCCAGTTGCCTGCTGCTGTCTGCGGACTGGGAGCCTCTCAGGTATCCTTCAGTCCAAAAATGTACTTCCGGGCTCCTTACCTTCACCATGGAACAAACTTACTGGTTCTAGCCCGTTGCTCCCATGCAGCTCTGAGGGCCTGTCGCCGACCACTCCCTCCTGCCCACATTTTAACCCCAAGGCCTTCTGATTCGTATGTATTACCTCTTGTGTGTACTGAAGAGTAGCCTCTAATCCCTCTCTTTTGCCCTGTCACTCCGTCCCCTGAATCTCCCTATCACCCCTGTGGCCAGAATAACTTGGAAAGTGGATCTGAGACTCTCTGTTAAAATCTTTGGGTGGTGTGCGTGTCAGGAGCATGAAGCTCTAAGACCCGAGTAGTCTGGGCCCCACTCATGTCTCCAAGCTCAGCTTCTATGCTGCCTGGCTGTCACTCTGTTCCTGGGAAACCCTGAGGTGTCCCTGCTGTGGGGGTCTCACACTCTGGGCCTTCCTCCCTGCCTCCTCCTCTCAGGGGACATTCCTTTATCCTTTGCCATTTTACAAGGACAGTCGGAGTGCAGTGGCACCCATCTTTCCTAGCTATGTGAGTCAGAGTTTCAATTGTAAGCCTTCTGAGCTCTTCCATAAGATGGGAATAACAGAACCTGAGGCCAGACAAAAAGACACAGAAATTATGAGGCCCAGAGAAAGGAGGGGAGCCCACATCCCAGTGCTTCTCCAGCTGAGAAGCAAGAATTCCTATATGGTTGCAACATTTTCATTGAAGGCTGCCTCTGTAGTATTCCTTTCAAGTACAGATACTTTATATCAAAATAGCAATGCCCCAGGCTCAAGGCCCATGGATGTCTATGATCTTTTATAGGTACCATTTTATTTCCTCAGACAAAACCGCTTAAACATATCCTACCTCCTCACCCTCTATGGGCTCGATTTTACCTTATTGATTTGAGCTTGTGTGGCGCCCCTTAATCCCACCCCACCCCCATGGACTAGTCATTTCAACAGCCACCAAAATCCTACACATGACTACTGTAAAATCAGTAAATCGTGCCTCTTTCTGGAGGGGCCCGTGGCCACACTTGGGCCACACTTGGGTGTGGCTTACTTCTGAGCCCCCGTTTTCCTCCCACTACTTGTGCTCAAGCCTGTGTTGAAACACCTTTAATAAACAAACAAACAACTTCTTGTTTCATACACTGGCTACTCCCCTGCTTCTTTTCAGCACCGAAGCTATGAATCCTTGTGTGGTCTGAATCTTGGGGAGTTTCTTAGACTGCTGGGGAGTGACAGTGGAGAGCAATGCTTCCTTTACCTGTACCCCCACACACTTGCACCTGTGTTTCTGATAGGGGAGCAGTGATGGAGACCCCGAGTCTGCAGCCGAGTGAGCGAGCGCGTGAGCGAGCACTGAGCATGCACTCAGCTTGTGCCGTTCCACTGTCACCCAAGCCCCCTCACACGCAGCCTTGTCCCTCTTTGAGCCACTTCCATAGCAATTCAGACACTTACAACAAGATGCCAGGTGTCCTTCTCTGCGTCACACACTGGGTAACTGGACCTGAGGACTAACCTTTAAATGTCAGCCCGTGAACACTGATTCCATTTCTCTGGGCTGGTGAGATAGCTAAGTGGTTGAAGGCATCTCATGCCAAGCCTGACAGCCTGCCTCTACCCTCTGTCCTGGACACACATGGTGGAAGGAGAGAACTGACTCCTGCAAGTTGCCTTCCTACCTTCACACATGCACTGTGAACAAAAGCAACCACGCACACAAGCAATTAAACCTAATTTCTAAAAAAGCTTTCAGCAGGAGCTGGCCTGCATCATTGTTTCAAGGTGGCCTAGGAGCTGCCCCTCCCCCTCCTCCTCGGCTGGGACTGTTCCACACCTCCAGAGTACTAGGGCTGCAAAGGACTCCTTTGCCAAGGATAGCCCAGGCAGGGGGCCTGCCTTCATACCGGTGGTGGACAGGCAGCATCCCAGAGCCTGTGCTCACATTCAGCTCATCAGCTACCGCTAAGCAAGCCTAAGAAGGAAGTGCTGGTGGATTGCCTAAGGAGCCAGGAGTAGGAGCTTGGTGGGTCCATGTGTGGCAACACAGACAGCTAAGCCTTCTGAAGCTCTGAGCAGCTCCAGGCTCGGCCTGGCGCTCAGTGTCTCCTTAGTTCTGCCTGCTTGCCTGCCAGCCTCCAGAAAGACACAGATAATACCTCAGTATTCACCCTCCTTTGGAGCATATTACCATTACACATCAGACACTACTTGCGTCGATGGGCAAAATTCACATGTTTTTGTCCCCAGTCACCAAGAAATGTGCTTGCTCCCTGCCCCTACCCCACACGGCGCAGTATAGGTGGACCATTGCCTCCTGTTTTTAAAATCGGGTATTCCCAGGCCAGGTGCGGTGGCCCACGCCTTTAATCCCAGCACTTGGGAGGCAGAGGCAGGCAGATCTTTGTTGAGTTCCAGGCCAGCCTGGTCTACAAAGCAAGTCCAGGACAGCCAGTGCTCTGTTACACAAAGACCCCAAACCAACCAACCAAAATAAACAAAACACTGGAATTCCCAGGGTCATTTTTGAATGTCCATAAGAGACATGCTTCCAAACAAGTTTTTACAGTGTTAATTTCCTGTCAGTCTGTTTCAAAAAGCAACAACAACAATAACCCCGAAACAACAAAAACCAACTCCTGTTATGCCCAGCTGCTTCTATATGGCAGCCTCAAACCTCAGGACACCTAGTCAGGGCCACTGTCAGACCTCAGTGGGCATGCTGAATGTGCTACCCAGAGGACTGGAACCCCATTGTGAACCACAATGAGCCCTCCAAACTTTGTTAGCATTTGCAGATCCCCCCATAGTCCCCATCTGACTCATATTTTCAATTACCTCTAAGAATTGAAGTGGAGGACAGGAGACACCTAGAACAACCCCAGTGGGGAGAGAAGGAACCAGTTTGGGTTTACCAAGTCTCACAAACAGCAGCGTAGTAAGAAGTGTGTGTGTGTGTGTGTGTGTGTGTGTGTGTGTGTATGTGCCTGAGTATGTATGCCTGTGTGTATACATGTGTGTATGTGTGTGTACATGTGCCTCCGTGTGTGTGTGCATGTGTGTATGCGTGTGTATATGCATGCACGTATGTATAAGTATGCGTGTGTGTGTGTGTGTGTGTGTGTGTGTGTGTAAGACAACTCTTCCTCCACTTAGCCTAGCTCACTGCAGGGCATGGAGGTCTGCCTCCCTCTCTCTCCTGACACCCCTCCTTTTCACCTGGTCCCATCTTTGTGGCTCCTTTTGCTTTTTTTTTTTGTTGTTGTTGTTGTTGGTTTTTTCGAGACAGGGTTTCTCTGTGTAGCCCTGGCTGTCCTGGAACTCACTCTGTAGACCAGGCTGGTCTTGAACTCAGAAATCCACCTGCCTCTGCCTCCCAAGTGCTGGGATTAAAGGCGTGCGCCACCACCGCCCGGCTGCTCCTTTTGCTTTCTGAGAGACCTGAGCTGCTTCTCTCCTAGACCCTTATTCCCTTCCAGCTGTTTCTCTGTCCTGTTTACCTCCCTCCCCAGTGTCTTCCTCCTGAGACCCTGCCTTCCCTCTGGCTTAATTCTCATCTCCTGGTTAGCTCTCCACCCCTTCCTTCTGTGCTTCTCCCCCTCAGTCCTGCCGTAATTTATTCCTCCTCTGTCTGACTTTCTGAGCATCTCTACCACTGACATTAGTTCAGAGCCCATGGACCCGTCTCAGGAACCTACTCTCAGAGTCCATTCCCTTCTGGGGGTCAGTGCCTGGTGAAGAAGAGCGGAAGTCCAGCCATTGTTCTGGGGAACTAGCTGCCATGTGGACTGGGGCCATTGAAAAGCTGCCCAAGAGTGGGAGGGCTCTTGGCTACAAAAGCCCCATTCATCGTAATCCATTTGCAGATGCCCTGGAGGGTTGTGGGCACCTCTGCACAGACATCCCGGTCCATGGAGGAGAGAAACCCTAGCCAGTTCTAAGGTGTGGATCTAATTCCCACAGATCACCACTAATCTCGAGTGTCTCACAAACAAACAGACTTCCTGCAGCCCTGTGCAGGGCCAACCCTCCTGCCTGAAGATGGGAAGGCGTGAGCATGGGTCCGGCCCCACCTTCCTGCTGACTGATGAGCCTGTGACTCCCCAGCCCCTTTCTTCCTAACTGTGTTTGTGTGAAGGTAAGAATATAGGAAATGTCAGAATGTCATGAAGTGAATGTATAGTCTAATTTATTTTTGCAGAAGATAAAGAACCGAGACCTGAAATGCCGATTTAAGTCAGATGTTCTGAAAAACGGTTAGACAAGAGGGATAAGAAGAGGACCTACGTGTAAAATGCAGCTGAAGAGGCCTGGCGCGGCGCCGTCAGCTTGCTTATTACACTGAATGATGTGAATAATTTATCTCATTTCACCCTGCATTAAGTACCAGGAGGATTAATCTTCAGTTTATTTCAGAACACATTAACCCCTACCTGCCTCTGCCTACCCTTTCCTGGGGGCTGGGGGCTTTCTGGAAAACCTCTCTGCTGCTCTTGTGCTAGTCAATAGTAACTAGCCTAGCTCACTGGTTCCTTGCCAGGAATCTGCAAGGAATATAGGGTGACGGCCAATGCTACTGATTTCCAGGACATCCCCCCACCCCTGCCCCCATAACCTTCAAACCTTCCCAGGCCTGTGCTGGCTTCCTCCTGTGCCCTAGGCCTTTCCATTTCATTTATCCATTCCTTTAATTCCCAGGGCAAATGTGCAATCTAAGCGTTTGCTTCTCACACTGGTCTCATCACCAGAGTACCTTACTCTATTATTTGCCATTCTTCTTGGTGTGGATGGACACAGGCCAACCTTCTTCACCAGACACCAAGGCCTCCTCTGGCTGGGTACCATCATCTCTCTACCTCCAGCCTCCCCTCCTGCTTCACCCCACACATCCCCCTCTGTATAGACCAGATACCCCACAGTCAAGTTCCCTTGCCTACACTTCCACTTTTATCTTTGCCCTCCTCCTCAAAGGAACCAGATTTGCCCTGCCTTCCTGGTACCCGCTCCAGCTGACATTACTGCCACTGCATGAGCTTATGACCACACTGAGCTACTACCACCAGCCAAACAGAGTTCTCCACAGTAAACTGGTTAGAAGCAAGAGCTTGGGAGACACCTCCAAACAGTGATGGGAACTCAACTGGTTCTTTACAGAGCAATAAAAAGAAAAGAGCAACGTTTTCTAAGAGGCACGTGCTCACATTTTCCATATGACTAAGAAGGTACTGATGGCCCATGGCACAAACGTGGTTTTTAACCTGGGCTTTCGGTGGGGGATGGGCTATGATGGACAGGCAGAGTTTTCCAGGCTGCTTCTTCGGGTTGCCATTGCCTGCATCCTATTAAAGGAGGTGTAGGAAGCACAGAGATGGGTCCTTTGTCTATGAAAGTGATGTGTAGCAACGAGGGGTCAGAACCACTGCAGAGCTCAGCGAACCTGCATTTTTTGAGCCATTTCTGTGCTTCAGAGCCTGACATCCTAGTTAGTATTCCAGGCTTCTCAGAACATCACATCACGCCTGGAGCAGTCACTGAGGCCGGACAGAAAGGTCGTGAGAAGCGTGCAGCCCTATCTGCCCCTCCCTTCCCCAGATGTTCCTGTCTCCATCCTAGGTGTCTTTTGTTTCCTCATCCTGAGGGGTGACTCTCCTAGGTTTCCAGGCAACCTCCGGTCTACTGCCTTACTCCCACTTGAGACCATCCCAGACCTTATCTTACAATTTAGAATCTCAGAATAATTTTCTCTTTGTCCATTTTCCAACTGTGTCTCCTGTCTTAAATCTCTTTGGAATGAGGCAAGAAATGAGTGAACAAATGAATGATATCTCTCTCTTTCCCTCTTCCTCCTCCCCTCTTTGTTTCCTTATCTGTATGATAATGCCAGAATTGTCCCTATAGGCAATTGTCTCAGAAGAGCCCATATCACAAGAATGATGTGACCTGCCCGGGTGAGTCAGTTAACTGTAAGCAGATCATCCTTTCCTAGAGACTTTTAAGAATTCCATGTTTCTGATTAAGCCTCTCATAGCAAATGACCTTGTCTGGAACTGACCTACATACCCATCCATAAGACAAAACCCAAACAGGATGGGTAACAACTTTCAGGCCACTCCTCTATGTACTGAGTAGTTCAGTCTTCTGCTAAGAGCATGCCAGAGAGTTATGACCTCATTGACTTTTTAGTCAACGGGTCACTTCCCTTGGCCTCCTGCTAGACTCACTCCCAGCCGCAGACTGGACCCACAGGTCCAGCAGACACCTGGGGAACAACAACTGGTAACCCAGATGACTTGTGGTCAGGCCCAGCTTGCAAAAAAGACATTGCATAAAACCAAAGACAGTCCCATCAGGCTGATCAGGGAGGCAGTTAGGCAGGGCCTCAGTCCAGTCTCAGAGAGGCTCTGCCATGGGGCTGCAGGGGTCAGCTGGACCCAGGGACCCAGAACTCTACACCTAAGCCTTGATCTGCACTTGGACAGACCCCCTGGTCCTCTGCTCCAGTCAGCATCTGAAAGAGCATCCTACATAGCATCCTACACAGACTAGGATGATTCAGCATGGAGGGGGCAGATGTGCAGGAGTCTGGGTATCTTAATGAATTCTCAGCGCTGGAAGAAAGAATTGCCTCTAAGGGAGGCAGAAGACTGACAAGAGGGGGAACCCTCAAGCGTGACAAGGGAAGCAGTAATTAAAATAGCAGATTTCGATTTGAGGTGGGGGAGTGGCTGGAAGAGGGTAGGTGGGTGTGGGGACCAAGGGGCACCCAGGGAAGTGTCTGACAGAAATGATTCCCAGGGATGTTCTGAGGAGAAAAATCCATCTGGAAACAGAAAAGGAATGAAACAAGAATTTGCTGCATTATTTAAAGCTTTCCGGAGGAGGGGTTATTTAGGAGAGAGGAGGTTAAAAGAGAGGAGAATGAAATTGCTTCACCAACGGTGAATTAAAGCCATCATAAGGGCTTCTAAAAACGACTCAAGAAAAATAAAAAGGATGCAAAACGTTGTAAAGCTGTGAAATTAATGGCGGCCAAGATTCTGGGCTCATTCTTTAAATCTGCTCAACAGGAAAAATGAGGGAGAACCGTTGGTATGCTGGGGAGTTACAGGGTCTCTGAGACGGACGCAGAGATCACAGGAGAGCTGAATGTGAGGCAGCCAGTGTGTCCAAGGATGGGCAGAGCTGGCCAGACAGCAGGCCCCGCAGAGGGGCGCAGTCAGAATGCCTGCTTCCCCTCCTCTGGATGTTTGGCTTCTTGAATATTTCACTCTTTCACGGGGGTTTCCACATCATGTCCAGAGTCAACAAAGCCCAAAGATACCCTTGTAACAGGCCATGCTGGCATTGTGTGAGTACTATTGCTTCCTGGTTTGGTGACCTTGGACTGACTTTGTAACCTGACAGAACGTTGTCTGCCGTGAAGATGAAATAGGTTGTGTGGACAAGTGACCGTCAGCACTGTGCTGTGCAGGTCAGTGAGTCTAGCTGCCCTGCTTCTTACTCACGCCTTTGCTGTAAAGGACATCCTGTGTGACGTCTGTCCTTGGAATGCCCCTGTCTGGGATTTCTATTGTCAATTTACTAGAGAATACTTATGTCTGAAACCCTGGGAAAGGTTAAACAACAACAACAACAACAAAAGACAGTAAAGTTTTAACACCCCCTCTAAACTGAATGAGCTCCCACCAAGCCACCACGCATGGCTATCCATTAGCAGTCAAACCCCACCCTCAAAGATGTCTGTGGGGCCCAGTTTCACTCCAAGAGACCCTGCAGGTGACTGACTATGAAACACTGTTGTGTGAGTAGCCAGCACACTGAAGCTACCCTGTCATTCACAGGAGGATAGGGGTGGGGGAGGGAGAGAGGAAGAGAGGGAGAGAGGGAGAGAGGGAGAGAGGGAGAAAACAGTCTGGAAAACAAAGCTGGATTTCAAAGCATAGAACAGTGGGATTTCCTAGGGTGATCTAGGGACAGAATCTGCAGGACTCCATTGGAAGCTGTTCTGGGATAGAAAGATAGGAAGAAACCTAATGGATCCCACGTCCCTCTTTGGCCCCCTTGTGCCTGGCATTGGTGGGTGATTTTCAGGATGCTACCAGGCGTGTACTCTGTTACTCTGCTATGAGCCATTTTCATTTGCCTGTTTCTAAATAACTGCACTAGACCGACCAAATGATCTCTCTCTCTCTCTCTCTCTCTCTCTCTCTCTCTCTCTCTCTCTCTCTCTCTCCTCTCCTCTCCTCTCCTCTCCTCTCCTCTCTTCTCCTCTCCTCTCCTCCCCTCTCCTCCCCTCTCTCTCTCTCTCCTCCCCTTCTCTCCCTCCTCTCCCTCTTCCTCTCCCTTCCCCCTCCCCCTCTTCTCTCCCCAGACAGGGTTTCTTTGTATAGCCCTGGTACACTCTGTGGACCAGGCTGGCCTCGAACTCAGAGATCCACTTGCCTCTGCCCCCCTAAAGGCATGCACCTCCAGGCTGCTCTACAATTTTCATTCCTTTTTAACAAGAGGACTTCCACCATGTGCTTGACAGTGGAGATAGCATGGAGGATGAGACCCTAGAGCTCTCCCTTTCTCAGGTCTTTCAGTGCTATCCCTGCCCTCTAACCTCAGCTCTGCCCACGTACCTGGTGGTGGCCAGGAACAAACTCAATATTCCAGGCCTATCACTCAAGGCTGTGGTGTCATAGCTACCAAGCCAGTCATCCTCAATGTGCATCGACCTGTGTCAGGGTCACCAGGCATCACCGTACAACTTCAAAAGAGAATTCTGCTCCCTGGAAGATGGGAGAGAGCTGCATTATGGTCTAGTTTCCCAATTCACCAACTATTCTGTGGCCGAAGTGACTGACTCCCACCTACAACCCTAGCCTAGTGTGCCTGCCTCCCAGAAGATCATCGGGCCCAACTGAGATCTGTAGGTTAGATAGGAGCCTATTACCAATTGCAACTTGATGGGAGTCGTTTGGGTTTTCTCCTCGTGTCTACTCATCTTTAAGATATAGACAATTATAGATACCACATGGGATTACAAGAAGGGTAAACCAGAAGGTATAAATGCAATATTTTGTAAACACAGATATTAGACAAAGTACTGTTGATTATGCACAAAGCACACCAACCCATACCAATTAAGGATTTTTAAAAATGAGGTCTCATTACATTGCTGAGGTTGATTGATTCCTCCCACCTCAGCCTCCTGGGTAGCTGAAACTATAAGATGCATTCCACCATGCCCAATTCAAGGGCTTGTTTTTAGATACCTTATCTAGAAGCTGGAATGCAACCCCACACCTTTTTTTAAGTTTCTGTTATACCCTGGGTTAACTGTACTGTAGCAGCTTGTTGCTCTACATATTAATATTCTTCAGTGCCCTGCTGGCCTCCCTGGTACACAGCAGGGGGCCTCAATACCTATTTGATGAATGGCTGGACTGGCTGGAGGGGGTGGAGGTGGTGTGGGAGATATCAGGTGTGTGGCCACCAGGGGGCAGTCGCGCTCTTCTAAGCAGGACCACTTGAGTCATTGCGGAGTCCCTTCTCAGAGGCAGAGAGGGCTCTGCAAAAATTACTCCGGTTAATAAAGGCCAGAGCCTAGGGCCTGAGTTCTCTCTTTGTGTCTGGCACCAACTCTGTACAAAGACAGGCCCATCTACAATGATGTACTGAGCCCTTCTTTCTGCCTGTAGCCTGAGCGCCCAACAGTCGTGAAGACCAAACCAGACCACTGGGGAGAACTGAGGGTCTCTGCTGGCCGGATGTGAAGGCCAGTGTACGCGTGACGCATACATATGAGTCTATGAGCAGCATATCTCTGGAATTCTCAGATCCCCTTCATGCGGACCTGGCCATTCACACACTGTCACAAAGTGGATCAACACCAGATACATGGAGCTCCGATGCAGAACTAGCCCACCCACTGACTTGCTTTGTGGCTTGGGCTAGCAGTTTCCTTTCTCTGAGCCTCAGTTTCCTCACTGTAAAATGAGGGCTTCGAGAGATGGCTCAGCGGTTAAGAGTGCTGGCTGCTCTTCCAGAGAACCCAGCCTTGATTCCTAGCACCCATGTGGGGGCTCAAAGCTATCTTTTGACTACAGTTCCATCGGACCTAACGCCCTCTTCTGGCCTTCACGGGCACTGCATTATGTGGTGTACAAATATACAAGCAGACAAAACACCCTTACACGTAAAACAGGAAAGAGGTTTGGGAGAATGATGTGGACTTTGCGCTAGAAGGTTAATGGCTTTTCGGGCTCTGATACTGGTACTCTGTTAACATCACAGCATATACCACCAAGCCAAAGGCAAGGAATTATTTTTAGATTCCTTACCCAGAAGCAACAACACCCCCTCCCCACTTCCTTTCCCTTTTAGCATCCATCTTATCCTAAGCTGACCTCTGCAGCAATGCTCATCAACCTATTTTGTAATCGTTGCTTTGCATACTAATCCTGCAGTCCTCTGCTGACCTCTTTTCCAGTCTCCTGTGCCCTCTTCTTGTCTCTGGGGTACAGACTAACTCAAGTTCAAGGTCTCCAGGTCATGTTGTGGCTTCTCAGTCTAGAATGGAACTTGAATCCTTAGGAGGGGCCTCTGCCAGACAAAATGCGGCCTCATTTGGCCTGACACTTACAAATGCTGCTCAAAGAAGGTTCACAATGGCATGGGGAGGCTGCCACTCAGCTCCGTGTGGATGTTCACCAGGTGGGACTGCCTCTAGTGTCTCTCCCTGACCTCGGTTTCCCCTCCCTAGTTCTCAGCCCACCAAGGATCCCGTCTGGCCATCTATGTTGCCATCAGTGGGTAGGCAAAGACCATGGGTCAGATCCGCTGGCCCAGGATTCTGTCAGTAAGCAGCACTGAAACCTCTGACTCCTTGAACCTCTTGGGATTCGTGCCAGCCTCCTCTTCCTCACCCCTAGGAGGGGCAGGCCACATGACAACCTACCAAGCACAAACTGCTGTTAAAATGAGGGGAGAGATGTTTCTTTATAATTCCCCCCCCCCGAAATAAACCCAGACTTAAGAACAACAGAAACACGCAAAATGTGTTTTTAGTGGAACCCAGATGGAAGGCTGCAAGCCCAGCGGGCTGTCTCCATAGAGGATTCTTGTCTCTGGAATTTTGCCCTCTCCCCGCCCCCTCAGGCACATCCCCTTTCAATCTCTGGGTCTGGGCTTTCTGGTCTGGGGTAGCCTCCCCCATGCCATCTTCCTAGTCGTGTTTCAGGTAGGCATGAGATGGGAGAAGGGGAACCTGGTCACCTCCTGGACAAGGCTCAGTCTGGTGAGACCTACGGTTTCAGAGATCTGAGGAGAGGGGAGTAGGGACCAAGACAGGCTCCGTTCAAACACCTGGATCTGTCGAAATACAACAAAGAGAGTAAATTAAGACATCTGAAAAAAGTACTGTAAGGAATTCCACTCACCCACATGGCCCACTGCTTCTCATTACGTAGTTACAGTTTTCCATATTAACATATGCAAATCCAGCCCAGTGCGTGAAGATTTAGGATACAAAGGCCTTTTCCCCTTCCCCCAATTTGGTCCAAGGATTTCCCTGTGGGGTAAAGAGCTCTCACCAGTTCCATTTGGAGTCTACTAAAACAGAAATGTTAGTCTGCTCTGGATGAGAGCAGGGCTGGGGTGGGGTAGGGGTGGGGCTGGGGGTGGGGGTAGGGTGGGGCTGGGGATGAGGTGGGGTGGGGTGGCAGGGAAACTGCCCTCAGGGAAGCTGCTGCTCCTATAAGTGGTAGCAGTCATTTTGCAACAAGTACTCCTGAAGGGCCTCTATATACCAGAGGCTGGTGTGGGAACAGGAGACGCAGCACCAACAAGCAAAAAAACGTCAGCTCTCACTTCAGACTGTCTGTACATGGTCTTCTAGAGAAGAAAATCAGGGACTGGAGAGATGGCTTAGTAGTTAAGAGCACTGACTGCTCTTCCAGAGGTCCTGAGTTCAATCCCCAGCAACCACATGGTGGCTCACAGCCATCTGTAATGGGATCTGATGCCCTCTTCTGGTGTGTCTGTAGACAGCTACAGTGTACTCATATAAATAAAATAAATCTTCAAATGAAAAGAAAATCAGAGATTATAATTAACCAGTTTATGGAAGGGCCGGGTTTGCTCAGGGATGAGTTGCTTCTAGGACTTCAAGACAGAACTAGTTGAACGGAGGTCCCAACTTCTAGGGGTGAAGTTTAGGTTAGACACATAGACAAAGCCAACATGAATCCGGAAAAGAAAACCGTGGAGGGGTGAGAACCATGAAGGAATTAAAAAGCTCATCTGCATGAAGATGCAGATGAGCCAGGCCAGGAGGGAAGGGGACAGCATTGTAGCTAACTGGAGATGCGCAGAGAAAGGGCTACTGCAGAGGGCCAGCATTGGTAAAGTCCAGAATGTGTCCTTCTGAAGCTTAATTGGAAGACCACCTGGGCCCCTGCCCAGCAGGATGGCGGGAGGAAGTTAACAGGAATCAGCTCAGCTAAACCAAAGGCACAGCCCGGAAGCACAGGCCATGCGGGTTTGCCAGTACAGAGCCCCTCCAAGCCTTCAGCAGACAGGAGGTGCTTTTCAATCCCACGTTCCAGAAGAGTCAAAGGCTGTAGGAAAATGGCTAGGGAGCTCTTCTGGCTACCGAGTGCATACCATGTAACAGACTCAGTAGCAAGTGTGGTGGATACAATAGCAAGAAGGCCCTGTCCTCCTCAGTGGGAGGAACTGCCATTCTCAAGGCGGGGTGGGGGTGGGGGGGCTGCAAAAGCTCTTGGCAGGGTGCCTCTGGGCTGTGATCTCTGGAGGCCCTTTGGTCCCAACCTCTTGGCCCCGCCCCTCAGAAGGGTGATTTCTTCTGTTGACTTAAGGAGAAGGGGGAGCTGTGTGTACAGAAATGACTCTTAGAGACAAACAGCAGCTTAATGCCAAGAGGCTTCAGAGAGGGGTGGAGAACCTTCTGTTTTGTTTTTAGCAGAATGGAAGAAGTGTAGTTGGCCTCCCAGACCATTCTGAGTATGTTTTTTTATTTCACATCCTCTTACATTGAGGTCATCCTGCCTCCATTCCCAGAATGGGCTGCTTTCCTATCTCTCCTACACACACACACACTTTCCTCTGTCCCATTTGACAGTCACCTTCTGGAGGACAGACAGTAAGGAGGATGGGGAATATGCCTGATTCTGCCCAGCACACAGTGGGCTTTCGTTCAGGAATCTGCACACAGGCTTCATTTCTCTTACCCTTCAAGGCCTGTGGGGAACACCTTGCTACCATGAACCTGGAAGGAAGACCCACAGAGAAGGAGCACAGGGCCTCTGCTAAGGCCCAGCAGTGGGCACAAAGGCCACGGGTCTGAGCTTCATCTCCTGCTTTCGGCCATGACACTTGGCCTGAGTGTAACCCCATGGTGCCCCTTGGGACTCTCACATGTGAGCCCTGATGCATATGCATGGAGGAGTGGAAGGAAGTGCCCAGACAGAGGGAGAGGAGGTTTTAAACCCACGGGCAGTCCTAGGGGAAGGTTAAACTGTCCTCCTGACAGGTCTTGAATATGTCACCCAGAGCAGCTGACACATGGCAGCCCCACTTCCCAGGAGTCGGGGGCAGCAGAGCAAAGGCTCCTATTCTCTACAGGACGAGGCAGAGGCTGTGGAGAGCAGAGCAGAGGCCACAGCCCCAGTCCGGGAAGGTGGCTCATTAAGGTTCTGCCCCTGGGTAGAATTCAATTAACCTAGAGGGAGAAATTCGTTCTCTCTTAACTGAAAGCTCTGAGTGGCATGTCACATATGTCTTTTATTAATAAAAAATGAGAAAATTGAATCATTATTACTACGCAATTGTAGTTCATTTGCTAGGCCAACTCCTTCAAAGCGTGGGTGCTGGGCTAGGGCACCTGAGGGATGAGAGGGACCTTGGTATGAACTGCTTGGAAAGCACCTGTGTAGGAGGCTCCTCAGACAGCTGCAAAAGGAGCCAGGCCTCTGAGATCTTAGAGCTTCCAGACTGCACCACAGCCCTGGCGCCAGCTCCAGAGGCCAGGTGACCTTAACGTAAGGCCCCACCCTCCTGGAAGTACTCCTTCTTTCTTTCTCTCTTTCTCTCTCTCTTTCTTTCCTTCTTTCTTCTATTTTTTTTCCTTTTCAGGAAGTCAGAGCTCATGTTCCTGTGCTGTTGACTTACACAGTTGTTCTGGGAATCAAATGACAGGCCCCACAGACTGTTTTTCCTTCATCCGCAACCACTTACCCAGGTATGTTATGTGACAGGCACTATGTTAGGCGAAGAGAAGGCAAAAAATAGAATAAAATAACCTTGCTTTCCAGAATCTCACAAACTACAATGGCACCCAGAGAAGTCTGGTATGCTAACAAAATGTTCACAGGGGCTAGAATACCAACTGTGCTCCAGAGACCTGGAGGAGAGCTTATACCCATCCTCTTAGTATAGGTGCTGGGAGAGGGTCTCACCCTTTGAAAGGCTGAGTGGACGTAATCCACATTCCTCTGTGTAGCTATGATTCTCTGTGTGTGACCTGTTAGTAGACTCTGATACTGTGATCTGAGTTGAGGGATTGATTGCTGCATGCATGTTATGGCTGTGGCTGCCCAGGAGATAGGGAGAGCTGAGGTCAGGGGACTTTGGACAGACTGCCTTTCTCCATGTGGCATTAGCATCTCACCTGCCCCCTGGAGCCTCGTACATTGCTCCAAGTCCACTGTGGATAGAGACCGTCATCAGGCCATTCCTGGAGGTGGGCAAAGGCCCCAGTGAGTGGTTAGAATGAGATCACTTAGGTCTGTAAGAAGAGAGCTTAGGATTGGGAGACCAACCAGTCGGCATTAAGAGGGGGCCACACATGGACACAGGAGGGAGCCAGACCAAATGTCATATTTTTTCAGCCTTTTAAGACAAGACCAGAGCTGCAGTTCCCGCATATTCTTCTGCTCATGACGTTTTCTCTTCTTTGGGGTCCTCCCTTTGTATTTCATGAGGCTGTTCTTAAGATGCCAATCTGTTCCAGCCTTAGGAAGCCCGGACCACACCTTCAGAGGAGTGACCTCACACTCCTGGGAGTGAGGACCCTCTCTCATCTGGAGGAAGAGGGTTCACTAGAGGCCAAGGTCTGGCCACGTTATCAGCATCTGTCCCAGATCAAGACTGTCCTTCTACTGTTCTTTGGTCTGAAACATGGGAGACTTCTGTTTCTGTGTGTCTTTTTCACGGAGAAGTCATTTTGCTTATACCAGCCTCATGGAAGTAGATCTGAATCTAATCCGAGGAACCTCTCTCCTCCAACAGTGAGGGAGAAGCCTGGGTCAAGTGGGCTGCCACTCGTGGCCATGCTCCTCAGGACATCCTGTTCTACAGACACTGGGTCCTGTTTATTAATGTGGCTGCCATTTCGGTCAAAGGGACCAGTCCCAGCCAGCGCCATCTACAAGATGGAATCTGTTCCTTGGGCAGAACTAAGGAGAAATGTTTATACCTCACCTCCAGGGCCCCTAATGAATTCTAATTCAAGCCACTCAGGCCTAGGGATCAATAGTTTTAATCATTTCAAAAACTAACCCCTCTCTGGGTAAAATTACGACAGGCAAGACACTCAGTTGAGCTTAAAGGCCACAACCTCATTATCATCTCATTACCATCACATTTCAGTAAGATGGAAAGAGATGTTCTCACACATCGCCCTCCCCCACACCCTCCCCTCCCTCAGCCCTCTAGAATAACTCTGGAGGACAGCAATGGTTTACAACAGCTGTCAAACAACAGAGCTGTTTCCACTGGCCCATTCCCAGCATGCACTCTGCCCGAAGAGGAAGCTGGCTGAAGCCACTGGAGACCTCAGTGCAAATCAGTGCGAATGTCTCCCAAATCAAGTTTGCAATCCTGGGAAGTTTAGTGAAAACAACTCTCCTGTCAAGGTTAGTTTCTCACAGCTGCAGGGGTTAAGTCACCAACACAATATAAACCCAGGCCGGCAGAACCCTGTCCTGCCCCAGCCCCCAGACGCCCTCTGGGATACAAAGGGTTTGAAAATGTCTTAAACTTTTCCAGTTTGTTTATTTTCCAATGTTTCATGATATTGTCCATGCAAGGAGCAGACCATGGACGGCTCTTGGTAACAATTAAAGTTTCCTAATTTAGGAGGCAACATGACTTAAAAAGAAGGGGTGGGGGGTGTTGCTCACACAGGAAGCGAAGTGAACATTCACACCAAGGGCACACATGCAGGGACAGTGTGAACGAAGACGCTCTGCTTGCCTGGCGAATGTGCAGAGGGAAAGTGCTTGGTGGGGCCATGCCAGCTGGGAGCCAACTTCAGAGAAGGTTGGCAAATGCCTGACAGACCTCACAACACTGTCGCTACCATGGCCAGTTTCATGACTGGCCTGTATTGATCTCTGTGACTCGAGGGTTCCCTGGAGCCCCCTCTCCCCACACGTAGTCGTCATTGAGGGTGTATGTTGCATTCTTGGATGCCAAGCTGCCCACAGCCTCTCTAGAGTAGTGTCCAATACTGGCATGTCCTGTGGCAACTCTGCTACATGTAGAGTCTCCCTGACAGTGACAGCTGGATCTCTGGGACAATCTAGGAGCCTCAGTGTGTCCTGGTACAACTTTCCTTCCATACTGTTACCTGGATGCCCAACAGGACTGGCTCTGACTCTCACGGGGGAAGTGGGAACAGGGATAATGTTCTATCTCCCCACACATCTTTTCTTCCTCCACTCCTAAAAGATGTGTGTGCCCCACACTTCTCTAAATCTAGCCAACATATCTGAACCCTGCTGTCTCATAGCTGAGGCTCACAGTGGACTTCCTCTCTACACCCTTGTCTTGGTGCTTCTCAATCCTGGCTGCCAGAAAGAATCATCACAGAGTTTGCCCAAGCCACATTCTGAACCAAAACATAAGGATCTCTGGGCATCTGTGACGTCTCAGCCTCCCGGGGTAATTCCTGTGTACAGCTCAGGTCGAGCACTCTTTCCACAGAAGTGGAACAGGAAGGGGTGGAAGACAGCGGGTGTGAGGAGATGTGGGTGGGAGAGAGGGACTGATGTAGGATAGACCCTGTGCCACACCTGCATGCACACCAAGAATAGCCAGGCTGCCGGTGACTCGAGCTTCTCCAGTCAGTATCTCTCAGCTGAATCATGTTGGGAGAGTCCAACGAAACAAGTGCAGAAAGGCTGGTGACTTTCCAGCTCAGACTTGGTGGCACTGAGGTGCCTGAAGGGAGGAGGCTAGTCAATGGCAGAGTTAGAATCCTATAATTGTCAGGACTTTGGGGCCACCTCTGATCTAGCCCTGTGTAAGTTTCTGAAGGACCGGAGGCAGCTGGCCATCTGTTCCAAACACAGGTGTGACCAGGAACTGACCTACGTTAGCTAGGTGCACAGAGAGCTTATTGTGCAGCCATTTCTCATTCATCTCTCTGCCCGCTCACTCATCCTAGAGCTGTGAGGGAACCCAGGTATTTAAACACAGTCCAGGCTTCTTGAGGTGCTTCTTCTTCTTCTTCTTCTTCTTCTTCTTCTTCTTCTTCTTCTTCTTCTTCTTCTTCTTCTTCTTCTTCTTCCTCCTCTTCTTCCTCTTCCTCTTCTTCCTCCTCTTCTTCCTCTTCTTCCTCTTCTTCTCCTCCTTCTTCTTCTTCTTCTTCTTCTTCTTCTTCTTCTTCTTCTTCTTCTTCTTCTTCTTCTTCTTCTTCTCCTTCTTCTCCTTCTTCTCCTTCTTCTCCTTCTTCTCCTTCTTCTCCTTCTTCTTCTTCTTCTTCTTCCTCTTCTTCCTCTTCCTCTTCTTCCTCCTCTTCTTCCTCTTCTTCCTCTTCTTCTCCTTCTTCTTCTTCTTCTTCTTCTTCTTCTTCTTCTTCTTCTTCTTCTTCCTCTTCCTCTTCCTCTTCCTCTTCCTCCTTTTTCTCCTCCTCTTTCTCCTCCTCTTCTTCTGGTTCAGAAAAACTGGGTTTAAGTGAAACCCGTGGAAGCCTAAGCAAATATGGGGAGAACCATCCTCGCCACAGCAGCTACAAGGTCGCAGGCCCAGCCTTCTCACCCCCTCACAAAAGACATCACCAGAGTCTCCTGTTTCCAGGAGGAGGTGAGGTTGGAAAATCTCTCATGTGTTAAGTGAAGACTTGGAATCCAGAGCAGAGCGGTTGTTCCTTACTCACAGTTGCAGAGTCCATGTTACAGATGTGACTGGCTTGGTGTGGGTGAATACAGAACTGGCTAACCCTGGCTTCACAGTAGCAAACTCCTACACTTGAGGGCTGGGGCAAAGCCCCTGTTGAAACAGGAGACCTGGCTCTCTCAGCCTTGCTTCCTGAAGAAAGGCCCTGCTAGGACGCTTCCTCAGCGCATGACGGTTGGAGGGGAGCATTAGCCATGTCTTTAGGCTCCGTGTCTACTTCTCAGTGGGATGGACTCCTCTGGTGTCTTTGATGTTCACCTGACTTTTTTTTTTAAGTATTTTTAGTATCATACTCAAACCTACTACCAATGTTTTCAAAGTGTGACTAGGAACCAGGCAGTAACAGAAACATCAGTAACTGAAGACTCTACCCCCAACTTCTCATTGCTCTCGTTCTATGCCAGATACAGCTAAGAGCTTCCAGAGCAAAGGAACATCATTCTTTGCAAGGGCATTTTGGAATGGATTTTTCCACTCATATCCAAGGACACGTGTTGGCCCAAGGTGAGTACCCTCACTTCTAAGATATATTAAAAGATTAAAAGTCATAGCACCTCAGGCAAAAGCCTGTGGGCAAGTCAGGCAATATCGCTCACTTGAGGCAGAGAGTGCTCAGGCAGGTAGGACACCTGTGTGGATGCGGTCTCTTCCAGGAGCTGCCCTTGTTGAAGGCAGACACCCTTCCCTGGGATACAGAGCTGCTTTGCTGCTAAGTGGCTCCTCTTTGAAAGGCCACTCAAGCTTTCATGCATTCCTTGGGAACAGCTGGCACCTTAGCTGGCAGCAGTTTCTCTGTGAGTAACACCCTGGTAACCTGCTCGCAGGACTTCCTCTCAGTCTGTGTTCAGCAATCGTCACTCACAGAACAGAAGCAATGAATCCTGCCTTTTGGTGCTTTTCTGAGGGGACAAGAAAGTACCACTCAAAAGGGTCTGACACACTTTCAACCTAGGAAGTGACCCACTTGCACACAATCACGAGTAAATGATATTGCAAGATTCTGAGATCTTTACAGCTCTGGGAATACCTGATGTATTCATTATACCAGTGCTACACGACAGGAGGCTGTGTGTATAGAGGCCTGGGTACCAGAAAGGAGTGTGTTTCCTGGTGATAGAATCCAAGGGCCTTCATGAGGGACATTTGCCATAGCTTTGAAAGACGGATAGAAACCGAGCAGGCAAAGAGCATGGGAGCGGCTCTTTTGGTCTAGGGATGCTAAAGCAGTAAGCTGTGGAGTTGGGAAAACAGGAGGCAAGCCTGGGCCAGTCCTCCAGGCTGGCTGAAGACAGGATTTCATGAAAAGGGGAGGGGAGGAGTCAAGGGTGGAAGGAGAGTTCAGGACCTGGAGGGTGAGGCCTTGAATGTTTAGTAAGGCTTCTGGGATTCTGCTAAGAAGTAGAGGAGAGGTCCCAGGAGGTCAGCCGAGAGGGATAGAACTGGGTCAGGGCATCAGAAAGAGGTCACATCAATAGCAAGATAGCAAGGACCACACCCTTGTTAGGGGATTAGTGGACCAGAAGGGCATAATCCCAGGACAGGAATACTGACCTCTTTCGCACATGGCTCTTACAAAAACTGCCACTGTGCAAAGCCTCGGAGCTGGTGATCATATAATGTGTAACAAGTGAGGTTACTCCCCAGCAAGTGTTTGGGGAAGTGAAAGAGGAAACTGACCTCAAAATAAAGATGCCTGACTCACTGTCTCTGAGTGACCTTGTGCTTGAACATTATCTGAGTCTACTGCCAGATACCTCCTCTAGCCACACCTTAGCTCACAGGAATGTAGACACTGAGAGGGAGTCCCACATTCAAAACACTACAGGCTTCAAGAGCCAGGACAGACTGAGACCCACTTCCTGACTCCTTGCTGGAGGACTTCAGCGGTCACTTACATTTTTCTAGGCCTTGATTTTCAAATCTATAAAATGGTATAATCATAACCATTACCACCCATTTGTGGGACTTTTATGAGGTCCAATAACCTAATAAACTTGAATGTGCTTGAAGCTTTTTGGAAGTGGGTGCTGCGCTAATGCCAGCTGTGATTATTGTTATTGTTGTGTAACTGGGCATCACTCTTGCCTCCACCACTGTTTATTTCTGCTGAGAGGTCAGATGCTGTTCATAGTGTCTGAGGAATTCACAAACACCTCCTCCCGTTTAGACGTGGGCCAGACCCCAGAGGACCCACAGATATTGCCTACCTGAAAAACCCCGGTATCAAGTCTTGGGAAAAGTCAGGAGGGCCTGGCTGAGAGCACCTTGGAGAGGAGGTGATTCAATCCTGCTCAGCAGGGAAGGTGTCAGGATGTCAGCAGGGAAAAGCATGTGACTCAGGGCGGGGCTTTCTGGGTGCAGAGGAAGTATGATCACTCACCCCTTCAGTTCCTCCAAATTCCAGGCTGCATCCATCCAGATTCTGTCTCCTCCCCCATCCCTTCCCATCCTCCTGCCTAGAAATCTAACACAGAAGCCAAGTGACTCACCAACCATGTGACTTGTTAGCGTCACCAAGACATCCTCATTCTGCTTACCTGGGAAATAGGTCTAATAGTTCAGATCTGCCTGCCATCCAGGGTTGAGGCTGAAGATGGTCCCGCAGGTGGAGGAGGCTCAGTCACGAATAGGTGTTGCATCAATATACAAGATTGGTTGAGGGCCTGTCTTGAGACGATCCCATGCCTGGGAGTGAGTAGTGGTGACTGGAAGATGCTCTACGGTAACCATGAGAAAAGATTTAGGAGAATCCTTGGAAGCTGGTCTCCAAAGCTGGAAAGCTGGACAGAAAGAATCTCTGGGACATAGCATTCGAATATCTCTTACCATTATATACAATCACCCCCTGCAAATACACACCCACACCCACACACACACACACACACACACACATGCATGCACACACACACACACACACAAACACTTTAGGAAATTAGGACAATGTGCGGTACTTGTACTCTTCCCAAGTGTCTCTGAACTTTCTGGAAGGAGGGAGATTGACAGCAACAGTGGCACTATAGGACCACCAATGATGTACGCATGGGAGAAAAGACAATGCCAGAGCTGACCTAAAGAAGTGGTTTCAGTCCCAAGAGGTTTGGATGGAGAAAGAGAGGAAGCCAGGGGTGACTACCCAACATGACTGCCCTGACCACAGGGCAGTAGGCAATCAGCAGAAATAGCACCAGACCAGGGGATGTCCTGAAGGCTGATATGGGTGCATCTGCCCTACTCAAAGCATGGTGGGAGAGAAACAGATGTGAGCTGTCCAGAAGAAGCCTGGGAGCCACTTTATTGGGACTCTAGGACAGGGCAGATGGAGTAGTGAACCTCAAGGGCCCTGAAATCAAGTCAGCTCGTCCATGGGCACAGAGGGATCTCACTCTGCTGCTGCCACCTGACTTCAAGAGTACCCCAACCAAATCATCAGCATAGTGTGTGGGGTGGTATGTGGTGTGTGTGTGTGTGTGTGTGTGTGTGTGTGTGTGTGTGTGTATGTGTGTTATATGGTGTGGTGTGTGTATTTTGTATTTGTTTGTGTGGTATGTAATATGTGTATGTATGTGTTGTGTGTCTTGTATGTGTGGTGCAGTGTGTGTGGTATGGTATGTGTGTATTTGTGGTTTGTTTATGTGCTATGTGTATGCTATGTGTATATGGTGTGTGTCTGTGGTGTGGTGTGTGTTTGGTATGTGTGTATGTGTGGTATGTTTGTGTGTTGTGGTATGTGTGTATGGTGTGTGTGTATGTGGTGTGTGTGGGTGATGGTGTGTAGTATGTGATATGGTGTGGTGTGCTACGTGTATGGTGTGTGTAGTATCTGTCTGTACACATGTGTATGTGTATGGCAGGGCAAGGCTGGGAATAGAGTCGTCTCTTCCTCTTAACCCCTCACAATCCCCAATCCCAAGTACCAGCCCAGCAGGCTGACTCCATCCACCTCTGAGTGGCAGAGAATTTCCATTACCACATTGATCCTCCTTGGTGCCATGGCCATGAGTGGAAACCGGGGAGTTAGATTCTGGGTCCCAAACCAGGTTGATTGCCCACCTTTGTGTGCCTTTGAGCGGGTCATCTAATGTTTCTGGTTTCTACTCCCCATGTGTATTTTTGGGTCATGGTGGGACCCATGTCATAGCTACTTTGAAGAAATAAGTATATTAACATTAGAAAATCCCATCCTTTTGGAAAGCCCCGCCCCTGTGAAGACTGGGCTGCAGGGCTGTCTGAAGAGGCCTTTTGGCTGCTCTGGGCTTCCATTGTCTTCCTGTACAGTTGTCCAATAGCATAGTGGGGTTCCTCTGGCTTCCTAGCCAGACAGTTCATGGAAGCTCTTAGAATGATAGAGCCAGCCCCATTCTCCCTGGGAACCCTCAGTCCTTTCTACCTGCCTGGGCTCTAGAGCCTCTCTCCAAAAACTGAGTACCTCTCGTCTTCCAAAGCTCGGACACAACACACATGCTGTGGGCAAAATACAGGTTCCAGGGTCAGAAAGACCCGGGGTGACACCTCAGCTTGACATGGGCCAGATAAGTGGCTCTGGGCAAGTTGCTTAACCTCTTCATATCCTAAATGATGCTGGATGAGGTGAATAGCTCTCCCTGTCAGGACAAAGATAGGACAAAGCAGGGCAGTGGCAGCACGCAGTAGTCCTCAACAGTTGCTTCTCTTCTCTTCTCCCACCTTGTTCTGATAGTGCTTCTTTTTCTCTGTGCTCCAACCCTCAACCACAATTGGGGCTCCAGCCACAGTGAGCTTTCTCTGGGTTTGTCCATAGATAGTTGTCATCTGTTGGATCTTCTTTCATCCTTTGGAGGTTTGCTAGACATTTACTGTCTGTCCTAAGCTACACCAGGCCCAAGGAAGGGCTCTGGCAGAATTCTTACCTTGAGAAACTCATAGAAAATTGAGCGATCAAATACAGGTATATATGATCTTTGGGTCCTGTGGTGAGAGGCACTGTGGGGGCGCTTTTGAACACAGCATGTGTTTCAGCAACTGAAGAACTTCCCGTTTAACTCAGTAACCAATGGCTAAGACAAGCTAGTCCCAGGTGTGGTGCCTTCATCCTCAAGTAGTGCAGGAGCCAGTGTGGAAGAAAGACAGCAGGTGTAAGGATTGCACCACATAAACAATGTCCCAGGATCACACAGGTCAGTGAAGTGTGAGGGCTAAGGAAGGGGCAGCACTGGGGACTTGGAAAGGAGAGGCTCAGCCTGTGCAGCTTGTGGGAGGAAGGCCAAGCCCGGGGCTCAGGGCACCACAAGCCATTGGAGCAGCTGATACACAGGCAAGAAACTCAGAACTTCCAGCAAATCCTCCTCTTTCTCCTCTCAGCACTGCTCTCCATTTAGACCCAGCTCCAACGGTCCCCTTCCCCAAAAACTTCAGCCTTTGTGATGACAAGGCCTGGCTTAATGGAGCCACGTAGCCTCTGCACTTCCTGGGGGACAGGGACACTGGGGGACATATAGGGAAACTTGGGTGGAAACTAGACTGGGCTGCAAGACAAAATCTCTATAATTCAGACACTGGCTATCCAGGACCCTGTCAGGATGCTCACCCACGGCTCAGGCTACCTGGCTCAGGTTAGCAGTGGCTGTGGTCACTTACACAGTGGGCAACAGCTGAAGTCCCCTCACCCTCATCTCTGCTTCCTTGCTTTGAGTTTTCTCAGGTCCCTGCTCAGTCAAATCAGTCCCTGCTGATTTGATCAAGGTGCTTGGTCAAGGTGAAGGTTCCCTTGCCCTGCTGGAGCTCACTACCTGGGCATGAGATTCCTCCACATCCCACAGAGAGACAGACAGATGCAGTTCCTGTGCTCCCCTGTGCACATGTGAGCACACATATGCACACAACCTCTGCCACTGGCGAAGAGGCAGACACCGCTCACCCAGCATCCGCACTGATGCCAGACGGGCCAGTTTACCTACCTCAGCTCCCTTTGGAAGGTTCTGGGCCTCCAGCCCAGGAACAGCAAGCCCCAGTATCTTTCACTGAGAGGGCACCAAAGGGTTAAGAGAGAGCATTTCCAGGGAGTTTGCCTCTTAATCAACACAGTTAATTCTTTTCCTTTTACAAACATAAATTCTTGGCAGTCAGTAACCAAAAAAGAAAGGGGTAAGAAAAAAACCTTAACCCAACATTAGTCAAATCTTTTCCTCCCTCTTTTTTTTTCAAGTTAAGACCCAGAGGAATTGAAAGCAATGAGAGAAATCCCAGCCCAGATGGAATGTTTTTGCTAATATACGTCTGCAAGTTATTTGAGAGAGAGAGAGAGAGAGAGAGAGAGAGAGAGAGAGAGAGAGAGAGAGGTGAACACGAGAGCAAGCAAACATAGCTGAGTGGGGTGTGTGTGTGTGTGTCTGCATGTGCGTGCACATACGTGACCAGAACACACAGCACAGAAGAGCAACCCCGCCCCGCCCTCTCTGCCAGAGTCCCAGCTGTCTCCCAGCTCCAGCTTTCCAGTCTAGACTCGAGGCAAGACAAAGCCATCACCCTGGCCCCTGTGGTCCTTCAGCAGAGGTCTTTGTTGTTGGGGCTCAGGCTCAGGACAACTTGCCTCTTGGCTCTCTCTCAACTGAGTGTTCTCTCAACATCAGACTCCTGAAGCGCTCCTTTCTGCCCCTACAGGATGCTCCTAAGAGACAGGCCTGACCTTCACCTGTGGACTCTAGCCTCAGCAGGAACCTCTTCAGCCCCCACCTGCCCCAGCCCCCCCTTGCCTGCTCCCTGCTGAATTGCCTTTAATTCTTTTCATCCTTCCTCCTAAGTCTCTCCCCTGGCCCTGTAATCAGCTGTGTGGGCTCCAAATTCTGATTTCCAGGGAGAGATTATGCAGCTTTCTTCATCCACAGGCACTTGGAGACTGAGGCCACCCCAGAGCTGGCTCAACCCCTCTCTGGCTAGGGATGGAGGGGGACAGCTTTTACTCTACTGAGCCCTGGCCTACCCTGAAGTCTGGCCTTCCACGTGGAACCTCCCCTGCTCTACCCTGCCCTGGTTCTCCAGAGTCTAACCTCTTCTCCTCCACACAGAGACCCCCAGTGTCTCCAGCTGAGCTCAGGGTGGGAAGCCCTCAGCTTCTGGGGAACAGTGCATAGGGCCTGCTGTCTGCAGAGCCATAGCCCAGTTCCCCTCAGCTTCCTTGCCCCTTCCCCTCACACTTGCTTTTACAGGTCCTCTGGCTGATGGGAGGAGGGATTTACCAGCTTCTCATCTCAGAGGCTGCTCTGTCTATATACCTGCTGCCATCTCCTTAGTTCTGAGACTCAGCCCAGTTGGCAGCACAAACTGAGGCAGGGTTGGGGCAGAGGAGGACTCAGCAACAGCTTCTAAGAATCAGAAGAAGTGAGTTTGGGGCACGGAATCATTTGAGCCTGAATAGGAAGCGTGGCTGTGATAGCTTAGCACTGACTTCTAACCTGGGAGAAAGAGTTGCCCAGAAAGAAACTACCAAGGCAGAGAGAGGGCCTCCCAAGAAAAATGTCCTGGAATGGCCCACTGAAATGGGTGTGGCCCTGGCCCTCCACACATGGACACTGGCTTCCCAAAGCCTGCAGATTCCAGAAAGATAATTCAGTCTGTCTTGGACTAAGGAATTCAGGGAGTCCACGAATTTTCCAACACTGTAAGCAAAATTCTTGCAGGGGAGAGCCTCCCTGGTCGTCTGCTGTTCTCACCAGAGTCATCCAGGAGGCTAAAAAATGCTGAGCTGAAAGAAAGTTAACACAAGGGCGACACTTAGCTGGGTGGTGGCGGTGCACCCCTATAATCCCTGCACTCTGGAGGCAGAGGCAGGCAGATCTCTGTGAGTTCAAGGCCAGCTTGGTGTACAGAGCAAGTTTCAGGAGAGACAAGGCTACACAGAGAAACCCTGTTGTGAGTCTGCATTTCATCTTGCTGGTTCAGTATCAGGACACGGCTTGGGGAGGTAAAACACCAAGGCACTAAGCTATGCTCCTTCCTTGCCGCCGCCGTTGGGGTGCCAGGCTCGTGGGATACCCCGACTTGCCGCTCAGGAGAGGCAAAATGTAGCCTAGGATAGGGACTCCAGTCCGTGTTTCTCCAGGTGAAGGTTGGGACTGAGGCTGTGATTCTCTAACTCCTGGGCACCCAGATACTGTTGGGAACCTTGAATTGTTGAGAACGGGAACAAGGGCCTGAGATGAGCCTGGGGCAGGGGCAGGCAGGGTGGGGGGAAATCCAGCTTAGCTCAGAGGTGAGGGCCAGGAGTGAGGAGAGGTCTTCTGCAGAGACACGAAGCCCCTCTACCACCTCCCCAGCAGCAGTCCTTGAAGAAGGGGACAGTCCTTGCTTGTTCAAACTGTTTATTCATGGTGGAAAGAGGATGCATGCAACTTACTCAGCGTAGACAAGAGAGTAAATACCTTTTACAGGAAGGAATGTCCAAGAAGGGAATGTCCAAGAATGGCTAGACATTTGGGGCCAATCTAGATACCTCATTAGCATGGAGAACTCTGGGTTTCTATGCTACCTGACCAGCTGTCATGGTCCTCTTATCAGTGTGTTGTGGTCACATGCTCCAGGACAGGAACCAGGTCAACCACCTACCATTCTCAATTATGAAAATTGCCAAGGGTCCTTAATCTGCTGGACCTTATCAGTTTTTCTGTCTGGTGACAGGGCTCCACTTGCCCCACATCCTGTCATGAAAAACTCCCAAAAATGTGAAGCAGGGGACACTTGTGGCTGGCCAGAATGGAATGAGTAGTCTCAAACTGGAACCAGGAGCCTGAATCAGGCTCAGGCAACATGACATGACTGAGGGTCTGGTCTTGTGTTTGTCCACAAGAGGTGACATGGGTTTTGGATACTGCATCCTAAAGCAGGTACAGTCCTGGGGCTCACATGATGTGGTCATTGGGCCCAGGGAGCTTGTTGGTGTTATCTGCTGGGCTCACCACATTCTCCAGGGAGAGAGGAGATAGCAAAGGTGATGTAGGGGACCCTCTGTCTTCTGGGGCACAGTGGGCCAGGGCCTGCATCTTTCCCAATGTACACATGATTCATTAGTGGCAGGGCACCCTACATGGGTGCCTCAAGGGAGTTCTGGGACATCATCAGTGCTGGGAGTTGATGGGAGGAGAACAAGGCAGCTTGGTACCCAAGCCATCACCAGTCTGAGGCCATGTTCTCTCTCAAACGAGAAGGCCCTGGAGGGTCTGAGGAGCCTTTGGTACTGTTGTCTTAGGTTTAAGAGACACCCTTCATGTCATCTCTCTGGAGGTCATTTTGATGGAAGGGGATGCAGTATGAACATCTCAAAATCCTGGAAGCTTTCCCAGCTCTCTTCCATTTATTTTCCAAGACCACCCACTCAGAACTTGGAGTGGGTTCCTCCCTCCCCAAAGTCAATGCCCCAGAGAATAGGTAATGAGACCAGAAATGTCCTCTTTGCCTCTGGGCTTGAGGGTTTGCTTGCCTAAGTGGATGTCTCTGTTCCTGTGGGACAGAAAGCAGCCAGACCCATTGAGATAAAGAGGAGCATCCCAGCTCTGAGGAGAAGCACGTGGACCTGCACTTTCCTCTGGAACCTCTGAGACAGAGACAGACAGTGCAAGGGCAGACGATCAATTGATCGGTAGGTCCACTTTCAGAGCCAGAGAAGCCTAGGATGCTTTCTTCTACCAGGCATGTCTGTGTGTGGTTCGTACACATGTATACAATCGATTGTAGAGATGAAGATTGGTGGATATACCCAATGGTATGTGAAGTGGACAGCCATGCTCCACCATTTTCCCCAGTTGGTACCTTGGGTCTCCCTCCAAGCAGATTTGGTTTGTTCCTTCCTCCAATAGCTCCTTCCCAACTCCCCAGCATCAAGCTGTCATCCTCACCAACTCCTCTCTGCAGCCTGGCTGTTGCTATATCCTCACTCTTCCTCCGCAGCAGTGACTCTGAAATCTGTTCCTTTCTTGGTCTCCGCCGCCTCCTCCATCAGCATTCCTTCCCCCCACCCCGCGCCGTCCCCCATCTCTTTCTCTGTCCCGTCTCTTGATCTCTGCCTCTCTTTTCCCTTCCTTTGCTTTGCCCATCTCACTGTTCCACTTGCAGACTGATTGTGTGTAGAGCCCTACAAGTCTCTCCCAGTGGTGCATTTGTGTCTCTGTCTCTGTGCTCTCCACAAGTAACTGAACCACGATCTCTCTCTGAGTATGCACAGGCCTGGGCTCTGGGCCCAAGCTATAGACATCACAGGGTTGAAAAGGTCCCCAAGGCCTGCCTCTGTGCGGAACCCTTGGGCCTGGGAAGAACAGCTAGGCAGATGAAGCAGGGAAGCAGCCCTGACTGTTACTAAAACAAGTGTTGGGCCTGGCTCATTTGCATGTTGGGTCTCTTTTACATAAATCTGCATGTCAAGCTGGAGGCCCTGGAGCCAGGTAATGTAAAAAGGATGCAGAATAAATTAATCAGTATGCCCTACTGCAGGTGTCAGCCAGCCCCACCTTCTCACTGGCAGAACAACCTAGCCAGCTAGCGGCCCTTAGGGTGGGGGTGGAGCAGGGCAAGTGCTAGCTTGCTTCGAGCAGGATGCGAACGTGCTTCAAGCTGTGGATGGCCCAAAGGGCAGCCTACTACCCAGCCCAGCTCAGAGCAGTCCAGCAAGAACGGATGGACTGAGAGAATGGTGTCTAGAGAAACCTGACAGCTGCCCTGGGTACAGGAAGTCCCAGGAGCTTTCCAAGAGCGCCCAGCTCTCTCTCTACAGTCCTATTCAAATCAAAGGCTGTATTTTGGCTCTCAGCTGCCTGGGAGTGGCTGGAAAGCACCGCTCCCTCCGAGGGTTTCTGGGATCCGGGGAGATCAGGGAGAGAATCTGTCCATCCTCACCTATCCCTCAATGAACACTACCTCTCCTCCAGCCACTTTGGAAAGCTCTTCAGCGCTTTCTTACCCAGACATTAGACCCAGCTTCCCTTCCTGAAAATTCATGTAGTAGGTTTCTCTACTTTAGGAAAGTGTCGCTTTTGGGGGTTGTGAAATGATTCTTGGAGCCCCAAGACTACAGAGAGACCTTCCACATAACCCAGAAACTGGGCAGGTCCCTAGCACTACAGCTGAGACCCTGTCCCACTTCCCTGTCAGGCAAGGGTAAGGCAGCTCTGTAAACCCAGAGATGCCACGGCCTCTCACCCTCTCCAGAGGGGATCCCATCCATGTACCTGCAGCGACCTATGGCTTCGCCTTGTCCTCTGGGTGGGAGGCTGACCACCATGATTGCGCTGCTGTTGAGTAGCCGTGAGGAGAGCACCTCAGGGACGGTGCACCCTGGCATAAAACAGAAACTCTAGAACCCATCACACCTCTGCCAGGGTCCTAGGCTAGCCAACACTGTGTTACCCAAGGCAAGACACCAGAACCCATCACACCTCTGCCAGGGTCCTAGGCTAGCCAACACTGTGTTACCCAGGGCAAGACACCAGAACCCATCACACCTCTGCCAGGGTCCTAGGCTAGCCAACACTGTGTTACCCAGGGCAAGACACCAGAACCCATCACACCTCTGCCAGGGTCCTAGGCTAGCCAACACTGTGTTACCCAGGGCAAGACACCAGAACCCATCACACCTCTGCCAGGGTCCTAGGCTAGCCAACACTGTGTTACCCAGAGCAAGACACCTGCGCTCTCTCAGCTGTTTGCTCACTTGGAAAACAGTTCTTCTTCATCTTGTCCTTAAGAGAGAGAGAGACGAGCATGCCAGCACCCCAGAGCTGATCTAAGACAGATGGCCACCTCTAATCGTTACCAGTTCTCTCTCTCTCTTTCTCTCTCTAGATTTATTTATTTATTATATGTGAGTACACTGTAGCTGTCTTCAGACACTCCAGAAGAGGGCATCAGATCTCATTACGGATGGTTGTGAAACTACCTGTGGTTGCTGGAATTTGAACTCAGAACCTTTGGAAGTGCTCTTAACCACTGAGCCATCTCTCTAGCCTCCACTAGTACTCTTGTAGACCCAGGGTTCACTGCCAGGTGGGCCTGGGTCTGAGGAAGGGGGTGGGAGGTACTCTCTTACTACCACCCCCCTTCCTTCTGCTTCCTCCCATCAATTCCTTACACAAGCTCCAGGGAACATTTTAAAACACAAATATTGGACAGGCAGTGGTAGCACATACTAGGAGGCAGAGGCAGGTAGATTTCTGTGAGTTCAAGGCCAGTCTGTTCTACAGGGCTGTTCTTTAGGACTGTCAGGGCTCCACAGAGACACTATCTCCAAAAAAACAACAAACAAACAAACAAATGCCCTTCAAATATTGTCAGGCCCCTCCCTATTCACACCTTACTGGGTCCCAAGCACACTGGAGGAAGCAGCGGCTTCTTGGCATGGCCTGAGCTTCCAGGAATCTGGTTCCTG